>CM030358.1:422139464-423339464 GCA_017893485.1 Hemerocallis citrina | reverse complement strand
GCCTCTTTGAGCACAAAGCGGACTTTAGAGTCCCTCTCCAACACGATTTCTAGTAAGATCAAGCAGGCAATTCTGATCCTAGGCTGCAATCCCTCGAAGCACCCTTCATTGAGAAGGAGGTCTGGAAGGCAATCCAACAACTGGGAAAAGATAAAGCTCCGGGCCCAGATGGTTTCCCGATACTATTCTATCAGATATTCTGGGAGGAAATCAAAGGTGACTTGCTGAAGGTGTTCGCAAACTTCTACGAGCATAAACTCAAATTAGGGAGATTCAACTCTACGAGGTGGTGCTGATTCCTAAGAAAGAAGACTCCCGACGAGTCGGAGACTTCCACCCCATAAGCCTCCTTAATTGCTCTGTAAAGATCATTACCAAGACTCTCGCTAACAGACTGAGAAAGGTAATGGATGGCCTCATTAATCAAGACCAGATGGGATTCATCAAAGGACGATGTATTCAGGACAGTATAGCAATGGCTGAGGAGACTATCCATCAATGCCACACTTCGAATTCTAAGAGCTACCTCCTGAAGCTGGATTTCGAGAAAGCCTATGACTCTGTTGAATGAGACTGTTTGTTGGAAGTGCTGGCGGGTAGAGGTTTTGGGGACAGATGGATCAGATGGATCCATACTTGTCTTACCACCAGCAGAATAACTATTTTGGTAAATGGGGTATCAGGCCACCCATTCTCCTGCAAACGGGGGGCTCAGACAAGGAGATCCGCTCTCACCACTTCTATTTACCATTGTGGCAGACGTTTTAAGATCCATAGTGACTAAGTGCAGTAGAGCAGGTTGGATCGTACCAGTGGCCAAGGGAGTCAACCTCCAAGGGTGCTCTATACTCCAATATGCAGACGATACTCTTCTATTTGGCAATCGCAACCTAGGGAAAACTACCGTCTTCAAAGGAATTCTGTATTGCTTTGAAGTTTGGTCTGGCCTTAGGGTTAATTTCCACAAAAGTGCTCTCATACCTATCGCCCTGACTCCAGAAGAGGCACTTGAACATGTCACAGTCCTCAATTGCTCCACTGAGAGTTTTCCCAATCAGTACCTTGGATTGCCGCTAAGACCCGTGAAACTCAAAAAGGCGGACTGGCTACCCATTATTGACCGGGTTGAGAAACGGCTAGCAGGCTGAAAAGGCAAAGCCCTATCTTTAGGAGGGAGAATCACGCTTATTAATGCAGTCCTCTCAAACCTTCCTACCTATTATCTCTCCTTCTTTGAAATGCCGCGATGGGTAATCCAGATAATCGACCGGATTCGGAAACGTTTCTTATGGAAAGGAGCAGACCAGGACCGAGGAGGATATCACCTCATTAGATGGGAGAAGGCGTGCATGAAAAAGATATATGGAGGCCTAGGTATAATTGATCTTCGAGATATGAATCTGGCGCTACTGGGTAAATAGTGGTGGAAAGTGTTCCACCCTAATGGAGAAGGGTTGCAACAATTTGTTCAGGGATATATGCATGAGAATGGAACAAGAAATCTGGGCTTCAGGATAGGCCCTCGGGTTTCCTGGTTCTGGAAAGGCATCAATAAGGCCTATGAACCCTTCAATAGCTGTGTAAAATCAGCTATCGATAACGGCAGACTCACCAGATTCTGGTGGGACAAGTGGTGTTCTGATCATACACTCAGAACCCTGTTCCCCAATTTATATGAGCAAGCGACACAACCACACTGCACGGTGGCCGCAGCTTGCAAAAGAGGCATCTGGAAGCCACATTTCAAACAACCGCTTGACCTAAGTTCTCAGCTTAGACTAACGGAACTTCAGGCCTACATCACCAATGCTGGAATTGGTTGCTCTCAGGGTCCCGATAAGAAATCCTGGGGATTGGAGAAGAACGGCAAGTTCACAATTTGCTCCATGTACAATCGCATCCATTTTAGGGGATTATTCCAAAGTGGTCAGCCGTCATCTGGAGAACAAAAGCCCCACTAAAGATCAAAGCTTTCTTATGGTTGGTATTAAATGCTGCGATCCTGACTAGGGAAAACCTAGCTAAGAGCCAACCGAGTGTGGACGCTCAATGCGGATTCTACCACGCTGCCCTGGAGACTAGAGACCATTTTTTACTACAGTGTCCTAGGAGCAAAGCAGTGCTCATAGAGGTACTCAGTGCCCTAGGGACAACTCAATATCCTAGTACATACGAGGACTTGTGGGTAGGTCCAAAGTTCGCGTCAGAGAGGGGTTCTATGAGAGAAGCGTGATATATCGCTATCGCCGCAATGACCTGGGTTCTTTTGCTAGACATAAACACTCTTTACTTTCGTAGAACTTGCAATAGTATTTTTGGAAATTTGACTTACATTATGTATTTCATTTCATTTTTGGCTACTGTGGCCGCAGCAGGTCCCAGGGAAAGGATTGCGAGCGGATTCCAGGTTCAAGAGTTTGATGATGAGGAAATCGAGATCGGGGCGATAATCGATTGATAGCCAGCACGGCCTACTATGATCATAGATACCCACCACCCCAGGATTTGTTTGGGGGATACGATATATTTCGTTGCGGCTACTCTATGTTTCTTTTGTCCCACCCACCATGTTCCGTGTGGAGTTTATGTACATTTGTTGTGATTGTAGGTCTTTTGTCCCACCCACTATGTTCCGGATGGAATTTATGTACTTTTGTTTTGATTGTAGGACTTTGTAATGGGCTCAGCACTCTGAGTTTGTTTTATTAATCCCTTATTAATGAAACAGGGTGGCCAGAATCCACCTTTTCTTCAAAAAAAAAACAAACATATACTAATGGAAACATGGACTTTTATTTGCAACTAATTATTGTTTTACTATTCAAACTTGAGCTACATAATTGTTATTTTACTGTTTACAAGACTTTCATATGCTGTATCGTTTCGAATACGTGTCGTAGGCACGTGCCCACGGGCAAATCTAGTATATATATATATATATAAGTTCTATATATATATATATATATATATATATATAATTAATTAAATAAATGAGTTGCTTAGGGTGAGGACTTGAATTTGAGTTTTGGGAGAAAATTTTTGGGGGGGAAATGTGTTTTGTGAGGTTAGATCTGGGCCTTTGATTTTGCGGGATTGAAGGAGAGCCACTTCATAGCTTTCTTTGTGTTTTATTATATAGATTAGTGCACTGTCTGGGAGTGGAGTTGCGTAGAGTTGCAAAATTTAAAATCTTGTGGGAGTAGAATAATCTCGAAATTCTACATAATTACAGTCGTCATAGCTTAAGATAGGGTTGGCAACTGGATCGAGCACACTCACGAATCGCCCGCGACCCGCTCGCTAAAATCCGGCCCGTTGATTAACGGTTCGGGTCCGCGTCAAACCCGCGAGCTTAAGCGGGTCGACACGGATCGTCGAATATGGATTTCCAACCCGTTGAACCCGGCCCGCTCAACCCAGTGTACAGTGTCCAACCTGCTCACCAACCCACGAGTTTCGAACTGTTCGACCCGAGGGTCCAAGGGCCCAAAAAGACAGTCAACAGCTGTTTTAGTCTTTTTTTTGTGTTTTTTTCTTTTTCTCCTATGAATACCCATTAAACCACTCTTAAAATTTTACACCTTACTCTCTTACTCTCTCTACTACTACTACTCAATTCAATCTCAATTGATTCAATTTTTTTCAACAAAGAAGTTAGCAACATAGAAGCGACAAATTCAGATCGTATCGAATTCAACTTACAACTACGTCTACTTCAAGTCTACTCTAAGGCTCTAACAAAGAAGCTCTCTTTCTTTCTACATACGAGTCCGAACTTCTACTTCTACTTCTACTTTTAATTTTACTCTCATTCTATATACGAGTATCCGCAAAATACGGTATCAATTTTCACAACCCTCTTATTGTCTTGATTTTTTTTTTGCAGTTAAATTTTTTTTAACATATTTGTTTGTTGGTTTTTTGATCTTCTCTCTCACAACCCTCCTATTGTTTTCTAGATTTTTTTTAAACTTATCTCACCTAGATTGTATTTGATTTTTTCACATACGCTACTATATAAACATGTCTAGAACACGAGGTAGTGGCCGTAGCCAAAGTGGACAAGATTCCACCGGCACTTCTCGCAGGCCTCCTATTGTCCCACAAATTGAGCACCCCGAAGAGTACCCTATGACCGGACAAAATTGGAACACACGATGTGTTCCTACAAGACATAGAAATAGAAGAGGAAACACAACCACAACAAATTGACACCACACAACCGGGCAGTAGTAGGAAAACTAGAGGGAAAACAAGTGATTAGCACAAATTTTATGACTATATTTCCGACGAAGAGAATTCGGGTGTAGGTATAAAAATTTGTAAAACTTGTTCGAAAGCATACAATTGGAAGAAGGATGAGGGAACATGTACAATAAAACGACACATTCAAAATGTACACAATGAACTTCTTGTAGACCTACCCGGCCAACAAAAAATCCACTCTAGGACCGGTCTAGTTGGTAGCCACCCTTATGATTCCGAACTTATTCGTCGGGAAATGGCCTGACTAGTAATTAAGGAATAGTTACTATTTTCTTATTCCAAGAGTAAGGACTTGAAACTTTTAATCAAACTGCATTAAATCCGCATTTTAAAAGAATCTCTAGGAATACTTTGAAGTCGGATTGTTTTAAAATGTACACCGAAATGAGAGAAGCTTTGATTGCTATTTTATGGAGTTTAACTTGTACAGTTTCTTTAACTTCCGATTATTGGAAGGGTTGCAACAATATTCCAATGATGAGAATAACTTGTCAATGGATCGACAGTGATTGGATTCTTCAAAAAAGGATCATATCACTTGCTGCGTTGCCCTATCCCCGTAGTGGTAATGAAATTGCAAATCGTATTTTAGAAATTGGTGATTTTTTCATATTAGTGATAAAATTATGTGTATAAGTTTTGATAATGCATCTAACAACAATGCATCAATTAGTATATTACAAACCGCATTAAACTCTCCATCTGACGATATTTTTCATATTAGATGTGCATATCATATTTTAAATTTATGTGTTCAAGATGCATTAAAAATACCCAACCCATATATAGTTAACATTAGAAATTGTGCATATTTTATTGCATTAAGTGGCCCCATATTTCAAGAATGGAAGGCATGGTGTGAGCTTAAAATGTATATTTTAGAAAGTTTTCAAAGAATGTTAAACACCGATGGAACTCTACTTTTGATTTGCTACATGTTGTTACTGAATATAAAGCATGTATAAATGATTTTTGTATGGCAAAAAATATGTCAAATTTTCAAATGACTCTCGAAACTTGGTTTTTTGCCGAATCTTTATTAAAATTTTTAGAACCTTTTAAAACCGAAACTTTAAAATTTTTAAAATCTTCTGAATCTACTTCTAGTAGTATTTTTATTTCAATAGTTACTATGATGCAAACTTTCAAAGAAATGATCGATGATGCTTTTATTGATTATATTGTGAAACCTGCAAACACCAAAATTTTGAAGTATTTAGATCCTCCTATGTTGTATTGTATTGCTACTGTGATGGATCCTCGTATCAGATTAGAAGGTACGAAGAGTTTGATTGAAATATTTTTTACTTTACTAGGAGATGAATCTGAAATTGATTGCCCATCATTTTTAGCTAGTTTTGAATCGACATTAAATAACTTGTATGATTTTTATGATAGAAGTTTTGCATCTAGTAGTACAACTAGTTTAGTTAGTTCTTCTTCTACTACTTCTAGATGTAAGAGTAAGAATAAATTAGATGATTTCACATTTAATTTACTTGCACAACTTCAATAAAAAAAACCTAGGTCTAATCAACCAAATGAATTACATTGGTATAATAAACAAGATTCTGAAAGTTTCAATTCTACACTTGATATTTTACAATGGTTGAAAGATCATGAACATACTTATAATATTCTTAAATATATGGCTAAAGATCTACTAACTTCTTCCGTCTCTACAGTTGTTTCAGAAAGTGCATTTTCTACAAGTGGCAGGGTTCTAACCGGTTATAGGAATCGCTTGAAGCCCCAATATTTGGAGATGCTCGTCTGCACGGAAGACTGGATAAAGGCCGAAAATAAGACTCAAGGAAAAGGGGTTCGACAAGTTTACAAGTGAAAGTAACTCGCTGGAAGAACAACAACAACAATAATAACAACCAACTTGAAGAATTAAAGACCAACAACAACTACAACAAATTGAAGACCAACAAATTGAAGAAAATTGTAAATGTATAAAAAATTATATAAAATCTTTGTTTCATATAAAAAAAAGTTGGATAATTGAAGAAAATTAAAATTGTATAGAACAAATTTGTTATTGTATAAAACAAATTTGTGGAAAATCTTCGTTTCTTATTAAAAATGGAAAACTCGTATAAGTTGAAATCATATTATTAATATATACATTTTTTGTTGGCAATTTCACTCTTTGAATCTTATTATTATTATTACATTTTTTTATTATTAAAATTAATTTTTTTTTTTAGTTTAAAAAAAAATAAAAATAGACGGGCCAACCCGCGACCCGACCCGACCCGACCCGACCCGATCCGGGTTGGACCCGAATGGGTTCGCGGGTTGGGCGGGTCGAGATTTTGCAAATCCAACCCAGCCCGGCCCGGCCCGGTTGAGACTCAAACCCGACCCGAACTTGTCTTACTTGGGTTCCAACCCAGACGGGTTCGACCCGACCCGGCTCGGTCGACCCGTTTGCCAACCCAAGCTTAAGACCAGTCGCAAACACACCCTAAGTGTTAAAGACGAAGGTGGGGAAAATGCGACAGCTTGTCATGTGTTGGAGGAGAGGGGCACTGGTAAAGGCAGGCGTTGGCCCTGAGGCTCCTGAACGAAGCAAGTAGGTACACTTGCTTAGTTAAGGAAGTCATTTGTAGGTGATATAATTTACAGAAAAAAATGTTAAAATTACAACTGTTTTTTGTTTAAAGAATTTTTTGTTAACGGGTTTGTGCATGAGTTTTTTTATATTGATAGGCAATGAAATATCTCGAAGAATGGGATTTTTTTTGCCGTACTGACGAACCTTTGAAATTATTTAGGCATCTAACCCACTTTCTAAAATATTTAGCGATCTGATCCAGTTTTGAACACGTAAATATAAACCATTATTGAAAATAACGGCATAGGTGATTACCATGCCTTTTTTCAAAAAGCGGTATCCGTTTAAATTTTTTTTTGGTATGTCGTTGTTTGAAAAAAAGGGCATCGGTACATTTTTATACAAGTGTGAATATTCTGACTTGGAAAAAAATTCAAGTGTTTAAACAACACATAAATAATGTTGTTATCCGCAAGGAACGACATTTAAATTACTGATGCCGTTGTTGGAGATAACGATATCAGTTATTGTTGCCGCTGAAATCGGTGTGGGGGATAACAGATAGATTTGTGGATTCGAGGGAAGGTGAATAGTCAAACCTGAACAACTTCACCGGAGTTTGATCGAAATCCTTTCGCCGTTATCCTGCAAAAAGTACGAGACACCGGGGTTGATTCCGACGACGCACCCTCCGACGCTCTTGTCAGTAATCAAGAAGATTAAGCAAGAGCTTTAATTGGCAAAAGATTGATTACCTAGGTAACAGTGGGGGGAGAGGGGTATTTATAGCCGCCTTAGGAGTCAGTTTTGGGATAAGATCAAATCCCTACTTCCCGATGTAGTTGGATAGAAGTGGTTAAAACCACTGTTTAAGGATGTTCATCAGTTGTCGGCACGAATGTTTGGGCGATCTGGCGGCTGATGTAGCTCAGAGGCGCTTTTCTCCGTATGGACAGCTCGATAGCTCGGTAGCTCGGCGCTTCGCTGACTACCGAGCTATGTAGCTAGATCTGGGACGTCCATCACGGCGCGAATCACGATGTAAGAGGCTTAGATCACGAGAAAATGTGATTTTTTCATTTTGTGGACGTGGCGAAATCTGAGCCGTCCATCAGCTTTTGGCATGAATCACGGGACGATCTGACAACCCACGGAGCTCGGATGCATTTTTCCTTTAATATGGAGGTCGGTGCCCCGGTAGCTCGGCGCTTAGATGGCTGCCGAGCTACGTGGCTGGATCTGGGACGTCCATCGTGCAAGAGGCCCAGTCACGAGAAAACGTGATTTTGTCGTTTTGTGGATGTGGCGAAATCTGAGCCTTCCATCAGCTTTTGGCACGAATCACGGGACGATCTGACGGCCCACGGAGCTCGGAGGCATTTTTCCTTCAATACGGAGGTCGGTGCCCCGGTAGCTAGGTGCTTAGATGGCTGCCGAGCTACGTGGCTGGATCTGGGACGTCCATCACAGCGCGAATCACGGCATTGTTAACATATACAAGAACCCATAGAAAAAGTTTTGGCTCAAGATATCAAACCAATTCCAGGATACGAATTTTTTAAACATCACCCCAAAACAGAAAATATCCAGTTCCACACAACATCATAATCAAAAATAATAATATTAGGGTTGAGAGAACGCCCACCCAATGGAGCTTGTTTGAACAGTCTCCTTGCTTTCAAGAGCTCCTCCTTAGCTTATCTTCTTCTTAGCTCCTTTCATCTTGCACAACCCTACAAAACAAGTGTGAGTACAACTCTCTTTCACTCTTACCAATCTCTCTTTCTTTCTCTTCACAATCTCTTCCCAATTCTTTTTTTTTTAATGGAGTTGGAGCGTGGGAATGGAAATGAGAATGAAGAAATGGAGAAGTGGGGGGGGGGGGGGGGGTTGAGGTGGAGGGTTGTGATGGAATGGATGTGACTGGGAGAAATGAAGTGTTGGATTGATGCCAACACACAAGTGCTAGAAACTTCAACATATGGCTTAATTCTCATCCCTAGGATCTCATCAAGATGAGGTATGAGAGTTGATTTGGTGTGAGTCTACTACACTCCTAGAATATTATACACAAACATATACATACATATTTGCATATATACTTATACACATATACATACATATGGTATATTTATGTATAAATCCAATTCAATATAATTCAAGAAAATATGTACATACAATTATATATATAAATACATACATATACATATACGTATAAAAATACATACAAGTATTCTTACATATATATTATATATGATCTAAACTATATACCACTACAACATATATGCCATTTGATAGCATTTTGTAAATGCTATTACAGACATACGATAGCATTTTACAAATGCTGTCAATGCCCCTGCTATGGTATGTCCTTAGCGTTTCCAACAAACGCTATAAAAGGTACAACGTTTTGAAACCGTTATAAATACAATAGTGTTTTTGAAACGCTATAGTATTTATAGCGTTATGAAAACGCTATCGTATATATAGCGTTTTCGAAACGCTATAAATACGATAGCGTTTCGAAAATGCTATCGTATTTTTAGTGTTTTCCAAATGCTGTGCCTTTAATAACGTTTCGAAAATGCTATCGTTTGTAAGAGTGGTGTTTTTTTTCACAGCATTTTAAAAACGCTATTTATTTTGACCTGTATTGCAAAAAAAAAAAATCCAAAAATGCATAGAAAAGTTTTGAAAATTCTCCAGATGCATATATATAAAACATCAATAACACCATTAAACTTATAAATGTTTTAAAAAGTTGTGTATCAATATCTAACATCATAAAACAATTCCGTACAATGAACTTGAATCCGTACAATAAACAAATGAAAAGGTACATCTAATAAACTTAAAACTGGCTACAAAAAACCCTTGAGTGACTAATATCAAAACAATTCGCATTCTTCGTTTCATTCACAACATCTCCCACCTATAAATGGAGATGAAAATATGTCAGTGATATTATCATTCCAATTCTTCAAAATATAGATTCTATTTTACTTGTTCTATCATATATACAAACATACGTCGAGACATTATGACATTCAAGAAATGATAACAAAGAAAACCTGCAAGCAATAAGAACTTAGGAAGTCATTTTACCATCTTATCTGTGTTATACCGAGTAGCAAAACCAATACCAGACTTTCTTTGATGACCAAGCCAAACAATTTCAATCCCTAAAGACAAATTAGGTGTGACGCTCTGCAGAAACAAAAGATTAGTCAGAATACAAAATAAAACAAAAATTACAAAACCCTTGTAATATTGATTCATAACTAGTAGAAAAATCAAATTATGGTAATTGTAGTAACACAACCCTTATTGAATTACAGAACATCAAAACTGTGATTGTCCTATTATAGAGCTTCAAGAACTAATGAAGATAAAATAGACATGAGATTGAAATTAGTGTAGTCAACCAATATCTCCAGCAACAGTTATAAATGGAGCCACATACAACTTCAATAACTTTCTCAGGAAATGTCAAAAAAATCATTTTAAAGGACAAGGGATGCCTTGGCCTTTATGTAAGATTATTTGTATCAAATGGATTTTCAGAAACTTGGGGTGGGGAGGGAATCACAACTTATTCTCTTCTAGTAGCTATGACAATCTAGAATAACTTCAAGGTAAGTTTGATTCCTTTACGATTTTGTATATCTAATGGCAGGTGTGACGTTGGTTGTTGGCATTCTGCAGCTGCAAAAACCATGTTGAAAATTCAGCAGCTATAATAGAATGTTTGAGCAAATCACAGACATGACAACTTAAAGCTTTTAAGGAAACATACAAAATCATGATCTCTCTCTCCCTCTCTCCTTCTCTGTGTGTGTGTGTATATATATATATACATATTATGTATGGTAACATTAAATTTCCTTCCTGCTAGTTCAATTAGAAATGAGAAAATTAAAAATTGCTAAAATCTAACCTCGCAGATTTTGATCTAGTTGAAAGAAGATTGTAAAGACAAATTGGGGTTTCAGGACAGAAACAATAAGAGAACCAACTCTTATAATATCTCACTTTTATAATAGCTCTGCAGTCCATGCTGATAATCAAAGGATGTATTCTCCCCTAACATTTTTATTTATTACTTCACAATTTTATGGATATTTGTGAGAAGAGACGCTTCAGCAAGAATTCTCATGTTATTTAATGTTGGCAGTTCATTGGGCTATTTCATCCTCGAAAGTATCTTTTCTCTATTTCAAAAGTGGTTTTTGAAGCAGATTTTTTGATTACCATCCACAAACTGAAATGGTTTTGTTAAGGCTCCATGAAATGTTTGAACCTTGATATTCACAGGCTCTCACTGGCTAAAGTGTAAGTTTTCTGAATGAACATTTGTGCATTGTTACAGGGAGACCATTATGATTGCTGAGAAAAGATGACTACACAATTGAAACAGGAGCTAGCCCCATCCTCGGATGATCAATGTATCTTATATGCATGGTCAAGCCATTTGGGAAGAAGCTCGGTACCTTGGATCCCCATAATGATTCTGCTAATAACTTTCCTGTTGTTAGAAAGGTTGTTGTTAAGACTGTTTCAGTTCTTGATGTTTCAGTTCTGGCTGTTGTGTTTCAGTTCTGACTGTTTCAGCAGAGCAAATCCTTGATGTTTCAGTTCTAGGCATTCTTTCTCTGAATCTCAAAGTATATTTAGATATATGAAGAGTGCCTAGATACACTCACTAGAATTTCATATGATTCCGTCCTGATTGGATTTCAACAATGATTTCTTAAATTTGTCACTATGATAACCGTAATTTTGTCATATGACTCTATCATGAAAGAATCTTCCTCAAGGAAGGTAGAGTGAATCTGCATCCATTTTCTGTTTCAGCTCATGAGCAGTCATAAATTTTGATTCAAAAGATACTTGATGACAAATTCTGACTCAAAATCCCCTATATAAATTTGTGCACAGTGCTTTAAGTCCTTCAAAAACAGACAAGATATTCTCTATGACATACACTTCATGATACATTAGATTTTTAGAAAGAAGTGTTGCAGAATATATTTACTAGGAACTAACACGTACTATTAGGGAATAAGTGGACGACCTTCAATCTCTATACCAGGAATTCTGTATGATGCTAAACAAGTCTAAACAGGTAAGAAATTCCTGTTATCAATTTACAGTAAATTACAATATGTACATATTAGCCATATTATCAAATTTTAGGTGTGCCAAGTGTTGACAAAGAAACTTTAGGTGGGATATTTGCTTTTCTGTAAAAACTTAGGGGTGATATCTATAATTTACCTTAATATTTAAAACCTAGATAAAAAAAAGGGTACAACAGAAGAGTCTAACCTCTTGGATCAATATAAAACTCGAAGCCTCCAGCCTCGCTTTCTGTTTGAACATCATAGCTATACAAGTTAATACAACTCCAACCTTTGGATGTGAACCTGAATAATAAAACCATATAGCTTCAAGTAAGTTAATTGTTCTTGATTGAGCAATGTGCAACATCAGCTTAGTTAAAAGATATGGAGTCCATATACTGAAAGATCAAAATTGAGCCAACAAACCGAAATGGTCCTCAGCCTTGGTTAGCGCTTTTGTTAGCAAGTCCTCTGCTTCACCAAATTTCCTGAATGTTGAAGAAAACTGTTTAATTACATGCATACAAAGCAAGACAGTTGAAGAGGTATTTAAGAACTCAATGTAATTCGAAAGTATTATAAAAATTTCAACATGAACGTTGTTATATCGAAATATGCTAGGCTGCCAACTAAAAGTTGGTCATGCCTTCAGAACACGAATCAAATATAGTTATTCGCATTTTGCTACGGATGTGCAGAGGTCAAGTTGAATAGATTTTTTTTTTATAAATATTTACCCGATCTTTAAGTGTTGGCAGGTTTCTAAGAGTTTTCAAACCTGACCGTCGGGTTTCCGACAGGCTTCATGTTTGGGCCAAGTTTCTTTTATCGGGTAGGTTGAAGTTTGAACAGGTGAAGCAGGTTTGTACTAAATCTCCATAAATATTTTTTGTTCCTCCTCCCTCTGGTTACTAACAAAAAATAATTGTCAGTTTAAAAAATATGTTTATCCCTTCCAAAATCGACACTGTTTTTTTACTTATTCTTCGCACTGCAAAGAAAATTGGTATCAGACAACTTTTTTCTTAGATAACATGTACACATAAACTAAAGACAGTAGATTTCTGGAATTCGGCTAAGGGTTGGGTTTCGAGTTCTCGGGTTTACCCAACATATGATCTTTTGGAAAAATCAATAAGCAAGTAAAGAACATCAACACAATAGGCCTTGTTTGGCATGTCAGTTTAGAAGTGGAAATTCAAGAAAATAGGAGCGAGTCTATCATTTAAGTTTCTCCCACTTTCCCCACTTTCCACTTCAAATCCCCATGCCTAAAGGGCGTAAACGGAGGGTGAACTCTAATGGACTAGGACTTTACTCTGAATGTGACAAAAGCTGACCTAATGCACATGTGGCTTCCAACAAAACTTCTTCGGCAACCATATTAGCAGATGCCATACATGAACTCTGAGCTTCTTTTGTGTCAAATGTATGGACAACCTTCTCATAAATATCCTTTGCCTTTGAGAATTTCCCAGTGGCATGTAAAAATTCCCCACTAGACAAAGAAGCATTTTCTGAATTACAAGGAAAAAGAAACTTGGTCCAAAGTGGCATATAATAGTTACTTACAAACAAACAAAAATTTAAAGGGTCCTAATTTTACTTAAAGGAAGCACAAATACCTATTGAGTCCTTCTTCAATTCCAAATCTTCATACCCATCAAATAATGATTCCGCTGTATAGAAAAATAAATGCTTATTGTGAATTAGTATGTTTCAGTAAGAAAGGTTAATCAAGGTAAAAAGAATCAGCAAAAGTACCTGATTTAAGCTCTCCGAGAGCAAGATGAACAAGTCCCTTGGTATCTCTGGCCCACAACTTCACATTTGATGTGAGCTGGTCATCTTCTGGGCTATTAGGCAACAACTTGAAGCAATCATTTGCGATCATGGCCGCACTACCATCCTACAGCATAATTACCCTTCACTAGGAATTAGGAGGTTAGAAGAGTACCAACCAAGAAGACGGGCGAAGGGGAGTAATCGACGTGCACAGGAGGTCGATGGCGGAGCAGTGCGAGCGGCGGCGCAAGGGGGTCGACGGTGCAGGGGTGGGGGACGACGTGATTGGGGATTCAGACTTCGATGGGCGCAGGGGAGGACGACAGTGGCCCAATGGTGAGCGGCGCGCAAGGGGGTCGACGGTGCGGGGGTGGGGCCGTCGTGGTCGGGGGGATTTGTACTAGGGTTTGTGGAGGAAGGCGGAAGGGTATTAAGTTTGGATCGGGGATTTGATTTGAGATGAAATTGGATTAGTTGGAATATTCCATTTTACCCCTATCTATTCAATTTATTTTTGGATACTACAGCATTTTTAAAACGCTGTAAAAAGTATAGCATTTCAAAAATGCTGTCATAGCTAACAGTAAATTTTAAAATTACTAAAAGATGGCATTTATTTAGAAATGCTATTATTGGTCACTTTCAACAACATTAACACTTAAATGCTATAATAAATCCGCTATGGAAAGCCATATATGTTGTAGTGTACATTCATTCATATAATATTTATACATATATATATATATCCATATATACAAATAAAGTTATTTATTTGTAAAATATAAGACTACATTTTATAAAAATATGTTTATTCAAAAGATTGTTTTATTAAAACAATCAGAACAATATACAAAATTTAATTTAGAAAATATCCCGAATATATCTTATCAGGTCAGAATACATAATATATCTGAAAAATTCCTCAACTAAGAATATTAATAATGAAAAATATACAATCACATACAATTTCCCAAACGTGCACAGTATATTATGAAAAATGGCTATATGCAATTTTGCAGGGTGTTACACATACAATCAAGTGAACGTTTAGACTATAGTGGTGAATTCTTCATGGTCATATACTCGGGTCTTGCAATATCAATGACCAATGACCAATACACGATAATCGGGATACTGCAATCAATCGATGACCAATAAGCAATAACATGTCTGATAACATTGACCAATACAGGAAACATGGGCCCCCCTTCCGAGTCCAATCCTATATTATCCACTACTAAGCCTTTCCCTATACTACTCCGGCTTATTATTATTTTATTATAATCAATCATGAACATGCAATAGCTGGAAACGTTGTCAAGAACAATATCCAGGAGGTATCAAGAGTTATGCAATCCATGATGTACTAGTTCAATTCATTAATTGCCAAGAATAAACATTTAAAAACATGGAAATACAATTCTGAACAGTAATACATTGTTGTACAAAAAATGACTTTCCCGCTGCTAAGGGAAAGAGAAATAGGTTCCGTCAGGGGTTCCAGAAAGTAGACTCCATGCTGGTTCCAACGCATATTCCCACAACGCATTCTAATTTCATAAACTAGGTCTATCAGTCGATTCTTTACTAATCTAGTGTTTAGGCAACAAGTCAGGGTCAAATTCTAGTACATATAACAAGGCTGGAAATTCATTAACAAATCTTAAAAAATCATAAAATAACTCCTAACAATGTTTAGTAACATACTGGTAGATCTCAAGTCTCAATTCTACTTATAACATATTATTTCAATCCATTAATCATGACGATTCAATTATAAACGGTATTTGGGAATTTTAAATGTCGCAGTACTAAATTTATGATATCTTGTCATTTATAAGTCAGATTTCAGATATGTCGGTTGTTCCAGATTCTAGACACAGAGGGCTACAACTTTCATATATAGAGTTCTAAATTTTAGTATCGGGAACTAGGTCAAGTTGTCCATACAAGTTCAGGTTAGAGTTAGGGCAGAATATTCAAGTATTCAATAAACGGTAAATTAATGGTTCTAGACTTCAATCAATAACATGGCATGATAAGGAAGCTATGGGTTAGGTTCGCCAATGAATCAAGGGTAGAATTCGATTATGAACTCAATGAAGAATCAATAATAGCATTCAATGATATAAATGATCAGAACTATTTGGCAGAGATTTAAGGAAATACTTGAACAAGAACATTAACGAAGTTCAAGAGATGCTTGCCTTATATGAAGCTTACGGCGCATGCCAAAAATTGATGACGATAAGAGAGACTGCAACAAACAAAGAACGACGAAAGCAACAACAGCAAAGTTGGCAACGAACGATGACAGCAAGGAAGGGAAGCTTCGGGATAGCAGTGCTGGAGATTGTGGTGGAGCAACAAGGTAGCTAGGGGATACTCAGGTTCCAATGGTGGTCGCGAGGCAGCAAGTGGAGAGTTGTCATTTGTATGGCAACAAGGAGATTCGACCGAGTTGTTGGCTACCGAAGTGGAGTCGGCTGCGATTGAGAGAGGGAGTGGCCTGCGGGTTGGTGATGGAAGGGAGGGGACGGCAGTCGGAGGTCAGGGGTACTGCAGTCAGGGGGAAGCAGATATCGGTGGTGAAGGTCAGTAATGAGTGGGAAGGCGAGGTTGCAGTGGCTGAGGATGAGAGAGAGAGAGTGCGCTGGTGATGGCTGATCAACGACAGGGAAGAGCAGCAAGGAGGACTTCGGGTGCGCGGCGTTCGGGGTCAGCAATGGGTTTGCGGCGGTCGGGATGATGATGGAAATGGAAGGAGTTTCGTTGCTCGATTGTGCGGGGAGTTGCAGGTGGTACGATGAGGTGTCGACGAGGAGGTTCAAGGGCTTGGCTAGCTAGTGCTTAGTGACGTGTGGTCATGCGCGCGTGAGACGAGGTTAGGTGGTGGTGGCAGCGAGTGGTGGTGGGTTGCATGTGGTGCTCGGTTGCGGGCAGCAGTGGTAAGGTGAGGGGGAGTCGGGGTGCTGCAGTGTAAGATGAAGTAGTGGTTGCACGGAGTTGCAATGGGCTGAACGGAGGGTTGAAGAAGAAGAAGAGAGAGGAGCTTTCGGGTGTTTGAAATGAATAGGGAAGAAGAAAGGATTAGGGGGTCTAATGAAGATTAAGATAAGTTGATAATGGAGAGGGGGTTATGGCCATTATAGGCAGTAACTCGGGTAATAGTAGTGGGTGGTTCAGTAGCTAATAAATTGGGATTTGATTATGGAGCAATGAGATAGGCAGGTGGCGGTTAGGAATATGAGGGGTGAGTGTGCTTAAGCTTTTGGTTGGTTGATATGTTGGGTTGAATTGGGTTTTGAATTGGCTTTAAAAATTAATAATAAATCAAGTATAATATTGGATTTGGTTTGGGCTAAGAATTGGGTTTGGGTTTCACAATTTAATAAAGAGTCAAATACAATTATAGAATGGGCTTTGGGTTCCCAAAACAAATAAGATTGGGTTGGGCTCAGAATAAATAAATAAACAAATTATAGAATGGAGTAGGAGATTGGGCTTTGACAAAACAATTGATTATTCAAATGTATGCAATTGGGTTGAAAAGAAGGATAGAAGCATTATAGAAAATTTGAAATACAGGGATATGGAGAAAAGAAAAAGAAAATATGTACAATTGAAAATAGGGGTTACAATCCAACCCACCTTATAAAAATAATTTTGTCCTCAAAATTTGTTCAGATGGAATGTACGATAAAGCCAAAGCAGAACTTATGAGGTAACGAAGCAGAAAATTAGAGGGAGAGAAACGAAGTTGTGGCAACACCATAATAATAAAGAACATCTATATTAATGGAGTGATCTAGAATGATGTTGAATAAAGATTCGATGAATGATGACAAATGCAAATGTATGGGGAGAAGGGAAATGATCTAAGAAGAAAAAAGAAACAATACAAGACCTGTGGGTTATGGGCCCACCACGCTTCCGCTGTGCTCCTCTGTTGGTGATGTTCCAAGTCGCTAACATATCGTTGTAGATCAAGTGATGCCGATCAGCGAACCGAGCAAAAATAGAAGAGAATAAGGTAAGTATTTAGCTTCAAGATGGTTATTGCAGGTTCATGTGATCATTATAGTGTGCATACTTGTTGAGCTAAACATGGTCCGAACCTGGCTCTGGTACCACTAAAAACCTGTCACACCCTGCTTCCCGTTATACGGAAACACATGCACGTAACGAATGCCCAGCGAATGATATAAGTATACCAACTCATATTATTCATAATCTGTACAATACCAGTATGCTCAACAATACAATAATAATCACATGAACAATAATAGAATACAATAACCAATATTTGAGATACAAGAACTCACAAAATGCCTGAGAATGTACAATGCAGTAGACAGTTCGCCAAGTTCCTTCAGTACTTCATCGTCTATACCTATATAAATATTAAAGAAAGGGTGTGTGTGTGTGTGTGGGTGGGTGGGTGGGGGGGCTCCGTTAAAACAAGCTTCGGACAGCAAGTAGTAACAAGCAGTGAAATAATAAAGTATGATATAACAATAAACGATGAACTGAAACAATATCAGAGGTCAATAAATGATAGTTGATAACAAAAGCAATAGTCAATAATCAATGGGGCAGTGGTCGATAACAATGGTCAATAATCAATGGTCGATAGTCGATAATAAATAATTTAATAGTTGTTAATCAATGGTCGATAACAATAAACAATCATCAATAATTCGAGTGTTGATGCTCAATGTCACTCTTAAGTTTATCAATCTTTTATTAACCTATTTAATGCACACAATCCTGCGTCTCATACCACAAGTTCGGGTGCATGGAATCAAGTGAACGTTTAGACTATAGTGGTGAATTCTACAGGGTCATGTACTCGGGTCTTGCAATATCAATGGCCATTGACCGAAGACCAATACACGATAATCGGGATATTGCAGTCAGTAATCCACATTCAATCAATGACCAATAAACAATAACATGTCCGATAACAATGACCAATACGGGAAACACGGGCTCCCTTTTGAGTTAACTCTCCTATATTGTCCACTACTATGGCTTTCCCTTTATTACCCCGGTTTGTTATTATTTTATTATAATCAATCAAGAACATGCAATCGATGGAAACGGTGTTAAGAAAATTATCAAGACGTATAAAAGTTTATGCAAAACATGATGTACTTATTCAATTCATTAATTGCCAAGATTAAATATTTAAAAACATGAAAATACAATTCTGGACAGCAATACATTATTGTACAAAAACTGACTTTCCCGTTGCAATGGGAAATCGAAATAGGTTCCTTCAGGAATTCCAGAAAGTAGACCCTCTTCCTGTTCCAATGCATATTCCCATAACACATTATAATTTTAGAAACTAGGTCCATCAGTCAATTCTTTAATGGTCTAGTATTTAGGCAACAAGTCAGGGTCAAATTCTTGTACATATAACAAGACTGGAAATTCATTAAAAAATCTTATAAAAATAATAAAATAACTCCTAACAATGTTTAGTAACATACTGGTAGATCTCATGTCTTAATTCTACTGATAACATATTATTTCAATCCATTAATCATGACGATGCAATTATAAACGGTATTCTAGAATTTTAAATGTCGTTGTACTAAAATCATGATATCTTGCAATCTAGAAGTCGAATTTTAGATCCGTCGGTTGTTCTGAGTTCTAGACACAGAGGGCTACAACGTTTATATATATATAGAGTTCTAAATTTCAGTATTGGGAACTGGGTCAAGTTATCCGTTCAAGTTCGGGTCAGAGAGGGAAGAATATTCGAGTAATCGAAAAATGGTAAATTAATGGTTCTATACTTCAATCAATAACATGGCATGATAAGGAAAATTCAGGTTTGCCGATGAATCAAGGGTATAAGTCGAGTATGAACTCAATGAAGAATCAATAATAGCATTCAATGATATAAACGATAATAACTACTTGCCAGAGATTCAAGGAAATACTTGAACGAGAAAAAAAATGAAGTGCAAGAGATGGTTGACTTATATGACGCTTACGATGCGTGACCAGAATCGATGACAATGAGAGAGACGAAACAAAAAACCGCAATTGTAGCAAGAATGGCAAAAGCAGCAACAGCAATATCGGCAACAAATGACAACAGCAAGGAAGGGAAGCTTCGGGATAGCGGTGCTGGAGATTGTGGTGGAGAAACAAGGCAATGAGGGGCTATTCGGGTTTCGATGGTGGTCGCGAGGCAGTAAGTGGAGAGTTGTCGGGTGTATGGCAGCAAGGAGATTCGACAGAGGTACCAATTGTCGAAGTGGAGTCGACTGCGATGGAGAGAGAGAGTGGCTTGCGTGTTGGAGATGGTGAGGTGGTGACGGCAGTCGGATGTCAGGGGTACTGCAGTTGGGGAAAGCAGCAGTCGGTGGTGAAGTTCGGAGATGAGTGGGAGGGTGAGGTTGCAGTGGCCGAGGATGAGAGAGTGTGCATTAGCGATGGCTGATTGTCGATAAGGAAGAGCAGCAAGATGGACTTCGGGTGTGCGGCATTCGGGGTCGGCGATGGGTTTGCGCGCTCAGGATGATGATGGCAGTGGAAGGAGTTTCAGGTCTCGGTTGTGCGGGGACCGGCAGATGGAGCGATGAGGTGTCGGCGAGGAGGTAGAAGGGCTTGGTTGGTTGGCACTCGCTGGCGTGTGGTCATGCCCACGTGAGAGGAGGTCAGGCGGTAATGGCAGCGAGCGGCGGTGGGTTGCAGGTGGTGCTCGGTTGCGGGTGCCGAATGCGATGATGCGGGCGGTAGTGGTGAGATAAGGGGGAGTCGGGGTGCTGCAGTGTGAGATGAAATAGTGGTGGCTCGGAGTTGCAATGGGTTGAACGAAGAGTTGAAGAAGAAGAAGAGAGAGAGAGAGGAGCTATTGGGTGTTTGAAATGAATAGGGGAAGAAGAAAGGATTAGGGGGGCTAATGAAGATTAGGATAAGTTAATAATAGGGAGGGGGTTATGACCATTATAGGCAATAACTAGGGTAAAGTAGTGGATAGTTGAGTAGCTAGTAAATTGGGATTTGATTATGGAGTATTAAGATAGTGGGGTGGTGGTTAGGAATATGAGGGGTGAGTGTGCTTGGGCTTCGGGTTGGCTGATATGTTGGGTTGAATTGGGTTTAAAAGTTAATAATAAATTAAATATAAGATTGGACTTAGTTTGGGCTAAGAATTAGGTTTGGGCTTCGCAATTTAATAAAGAGTCAAATACAATTATAGAATGAGCTTTGGGCTCACAAAAAAAATAAGATTGAGTTGGGCTCAGAATAAATAAATAAACAAATTATAGAATGGAGTAGGAGATTAGGCTTTGACAAAACAATTTATTATTCAAATGTATGCAATATGGTTTATAGAAGGATAGAAGCATTATAGAAAATTTGAAATACAAGGCTACGGAGAAAAGAAAAAAAAATTGTACAATCGGAAATGGGGGTATAATATCCGTTCGACTATTAATAATATTATATTTTTATTAGTATTCAACTACTTAATTATTTTTATTTTTCTCCATGAAGAGTTATCTTTTATCCATGACAACCTAATTGACAATTAGGATTGTTGGATAGTTAAACCTAAGGTTAAAAGACACAAGGGATTAAGGAATTCTTCTAGAACTCTCTCTCTTCCACATCACCCTCCACCTCACCTAAAGCACCATACCCTCACCATACCTCCACCTCATCCTCTCCTTCCCTAGTAGAAACCGGCCCAAAATATGGGGGGGGGGGGGGGGGGGGGGGGGGGGGGGGGGGGTTGTGCAATTGTGTGGGTGCACATTTGCACTCTCCACCCTTCTCTCCACCTATAAATACCCCCTTCCTCCACCTTTGTCTCATTTAGAAAGACAAAAAGAAAGAAAGGAAAAAAGAATGAGTGAACTACTAACTTGAGAGTTTTTCTTTGTAGGTTTAGTAGGAATTCTAAGAGCTTAGGAGAAAGAGTAGGAGTGATAGCAAGTCCTTCCTACAAGAAAAGAAGGTGGGGGTTTCTCTTTTGTTTGTTTGTTTGTTTGAATTGTTGTTTTGATGTTTCTTCTTCTTCTTCTTCTTATCCTCCTTGTTTACTTTTCTTTTGGTGTGGTTGTTTTTGTAGTAGTGTGGTTGTGTGAGTTCTTATCTTGTATGTTGTAGCATAATCACCTAAAAAGGGAAAAGAATGATAAGAACTTCATGGAACACCTAAGGAAAGAATGTTGTTAGTAGTTATTGTTTGACTAATAAAAGAACTAACTACTTGGACTATTTCACTAAGCATATGGAACAATGGCATAGGAAGGAGGAATGGTGGAGTTGATTGTGTTGTTGAATGAATAAATTGACATAAACATATGCATATGTGTGTACATACCCATTGGGATGTAGAACTCAAACTTGACATAAGCATAGTAGAATTTTTATATGCATTGAAGTAGTAAACTCAACAAATAAACTCTTATTCTTTTACTATTTTTTCTCTACTTGAAATGCTAATTTTGGTTACAAAAGAAAAAGGAAAAAGAAAGGAATGCTAAGTAGGTTTGCAACTCATTATGTGTAATTGTAGATCATAAAGAAAGAAAGAAAGAAGGAAAGATAAATAGTCCTTGTAATAGCTAGTGACTAGTTAACCATTCTTAGATGATTAGAAAATACCATGCTTAATTGTTTTTATGCTTGAGTTAGTAGGTATTCATGATTAATGGTAGCCATGCTTAATGATATTTATGCTTACAACATAGTAGATACTCATGCTTAAGTTAAGGTAACTATCCATGGTTAGTTGTAGTAATTTTTATGTTATGTTCTATCCATGCTAAAATTGTTGTAGAAACTTATACTATGTTGTAGGTTGATACTTAACTAGTATACATGTCTAGAATGTTACTAAAATGTACACCATGCTCTATGTTAATGTTAAAGTAGCATACCATGTTTAGGAATGATGTATACCATGCTAAGTCTATATACATGCTTAGAATGTTGTAGGATTTATATAAAAAAATTATCTATCATGTTTAGGAATGATATACATGCTTAGAATGTTGTAGGATTGATGCTAAAATTATCTATCATGTTTAGGAATGATATACATGCTTAGATTGTTGTAGGATTAATGCAAAAATTATATATCATGGTTAGGAATGATATACATGCTTAGAATGTTGTAGGATAAATGCTAAAATTGCCTATCATGTTTAGGAATGATATACATGCTTAGAATGTTGTAGGATAAATGCTAAAATTTCCTATCATGTTTAGGAATGATATACATGCTTAGAATGTTGTAGGATTAATGCTAAAATTATCTATCATGTTTAGGAATGATATACATGCTTAGAATGTTGTAGGAATAATGCTAAAATTATATATCATGTTTAGGAATGATATACATGCTTAGAATGTTGTAGGATAAATGCTGAAATTGCCTATCATGTTTAGGAATGATGTATACCCATGCTAAGTTTATATACATGCTTAGAATGTTGTAGGATTAATGTAAAAATTACTTTAGGGATGATGTAGAAGTATATATACATGCTAAGAAATGTTGTATGTTCATACTAGTTATATATCCATGCTTAAGATTACTACAAATGCATGCTAAATCACATTCACAATTAAGAGGGTTATAAGTTGATGGTTATGTCGTATATACCATGTTTTAGTGGTGGAAGGTTGATGATTGCAATTGCATACCATGCTTGAATTGCCATAGGTTAAGTAATAAGAAAGAGTCATGTTGTTAGTAAGGAACCATACATGCTTGAATGGTATAGTATAGCATCCTAGTTACATGAGGAAATGTACCAATGTTTTATATTGACTAGGAAAAGAACCCATGGACTCTAGTCGGGTAGGTTCTAATTTAAAATGGAACCATAGTATATGAGCACCCTTCATTCATAGCAATAAGGGTTGAGAAGTTCTAATAGTTGTAGCTTGATAAAAAGCTAGTTTAGGGTCTTCAAGTACCCTAGGGGTCGTCGACCATCAAGACCGTATCCTACCCCCTTAGAATAAATGGATAGATCTCACCTCGGGCATCGACCGATCCTAACCGATGTAGGTTGACCGTGGGCCGAGAGTGTTGGTAGAATCCAAGTTAGGGGTAGGGATGAGTGAGAGAGATCTCATTACCAGAGTCTTGGATCGAGGGACCACGAGTTGGACCGTGTTAATCTAAGTTGGAAACCATGTAATATTGCGTAGGAGTAGTAACATCATTAGGGTAGAGACCTATAAAATCATTACTTAACCTTTTCGCTAGAAAGAAGGGGAGTTGGTAGTAGGGTGCACTGTACGACCAAACCTTTCTTTGGGGCCAACCTTAGGTGGTGTTATTGGATTGTACCTTCCCGTCAAAGGGATACGTACGGTGCCTTCTCACCAGTTGGGAGCACGGGTTGCGTATCTCGCTCTGTTAATTCCTGAAATACCATGGCTGGGGTGCCACAGGATACATTGTGCAGTCCTGCGCTTGCGAGACCCCAGAGGGTGCCACAGGGTAGACTTTGCGCTACCCTGCACTTGCGAGACCCTATGGTTTGATTTTGGAACGAGGCCCGATACACTGGGATCGTCTGGTTTGGAGTGAGGTCCGGCATGCTGGGTAGTAGTGAAAAACGGAGACACCATAAGCAGACTGCATAGGGGGACTTGACCCCTTCTGCAACCTCACAGAGTCATGGAGTATTGTCAGGAACAGGTTGTGTACAATTAGAATTCATAACGCGGGTTCAATCCCTATATATGAAGAAACGGCTTGAGATGGGGCGCATGTAGTATGGGCTGCATGTTGCTTTCGGAGACTTGCTGGCATTAGAATATGAGCATCCTAGTTTAGTTGACCTGGCATTAGTATCCTAGTTTAGTTGACCTGGCATTAGTATCCTAGCTTAGTTGACAGTGCATTAGTATTCTAGTTTAGTTGACAGTGCATGGGTATTCCAGTTTAATTGATATTTATTAGATTCTAATCACTGCACTCACGAACACTTAAACTACACCGACATACTTTACCCTGTTTGTATATGTTGTTTTGGAGATTCGCTGCTATATGATCAGCCTTAAAGCGTCAGTGAATACTGACGTCCCCACTTTAATAGGTTGTGGATACAAGATCACGAATCGGAAGGGCTGTAGTTGAGGCGTGATCCACAAGTGAAGAGGCCAATGTTTATCTTTTACATTCATGTATACTCTGATGTAACTTATTGTATTAGTGGAAACACTCGACCTGTAATATTATGTTAATAAAAAGTTTTAAATTTTCCTGTTTCTGTGTATTGTGACTAATTGAATGAAAAGGTCCTGGCTCGTGTCTCGGTTTCCCAGTATATGGAAAACGGGGCGCTACAGGGGGTTACAGTATTACATGTGGGTTTTTTTTTGACTTATAATTTATTCCAAACATCAACACTTGAGAAAAATAATACATGTTTTTTTAATAATATGATTCTTGTACATCAGAATTTCAACAATATTATATGTTTTTTATTTAATTTTTATGTTAAGAGAAGGTGAGAAAAAAAAATTTAAACAAGTAAAAAAACATAATAAATAAAAATTGGCCTCGACCCGGGTCAGCCCAAAATTGGGATGCCCAAGCAAGGGGCCGGTCCGGGCTCCGATCCCCCCACCTTTGAAACCGGATAAGTACGAACCTGCTACAGGGCCAGTGATATGGGTAAAAATAGAAACAAATTTGGACCGTTCAAATCGGGCACGCATCCTAAAGCTCCTATGGGTAAAATGGTAAATTTCAGTAGTTACAAGCCCGTAAGTGGAAGTTAGGCCACTTTCAGGCCCATCAACTCGACCCGGCCTACAATAAGGGGCTGCCAAAGCAGTCAAACATGAAGGATTCCTGGTTCATCCAAAGGAGTTAGTTCAAATTCTCTATCTCTACAGAGTAACTACTTCTATCTCTCCATGCATACGAGATGGTTTACAAAATTCATCTCTTTATCAAGAGAAGAGTTTTAACCCAATCTCTTTACATAGGAGATGGTAACAAATCATATCAAAACACCAGGAAGTAGATATAAATCCAATATCTTGAAACTGGCCCTCCAGCGCCTATAATTTCCTCTTGGCCCCTTTAGAAGCCAGGTAATGATAATTTATGCTCTCGAAACTCTTCATATAATCTGAGTTTTTTGACCTGGGCATCTTAACCCCGGTGTTCAAGGCTATTTTTCATGTCACTCAGAGAGCACAAGCCATCCCCGACAGTCATGTTCCGGAGTCTATAATAGTTTAAGGTGGTCAATACCAGCGAAAAGCAACGGTTAGGACTTTTCTTATTTTCCATAAAAATAACTCTAAATATCTGTTTTGTCCCACCCAAAATTAGCAGCTACAGATTGGTGCCTTATGTGAGAACGGAAAAAATCTCTGACCAAATTTTGCCGGTAAAAAGCGACATTTTCCAGTCATGCCTCCAAAGGGGAAGGGAATGCTGCAGCTACTATCCTACAAGCTGGCCCTCTTCCTCCACCTCCTCCTCATACGAAGGATTCCCTTCAACCTCCTCAATTAGAACTTCCTACTCAGCCTTCCTCCAAAGGGGTTGCATCGGGGGGCTCCCGATGAAGTCATCCGGAACAGCACCATGCACAACTCGTGGTCGAAAACAGGGGTTCTGTCCATACCTCAACCCCTTCTACAGTTCCCTCTATTGTGCCCCAGCTGCAGAAAGACCTCCATCAGATCATTATCACCAGACAACAGGATCAGACCTCCAAGATCAACTGAACAAAAGTTGAGTACAAGATGAGGTTCTCCATCCAGAGCACCAGAAAAGCAAGACAAGCCCTTCACTCAAATATAGGGGCCCAGAAGAACTCCCTCTCCCAAAGGGTGAAAAAGAACTCATTCTCCCAGGGGCGAAGAAAATCTCCCTTTCCTAGGAGACAGAGAAGGTCTCCCCCCTCGGGGGCAAAGAAGCTCGACTCCAGTAAGTCGGCAAGTTCACAAGAACAATAGAGTATAGAGGCACTCATCACCAAGGCAGAATTCCGAAACATCAAAGATGGGATCCTCCAAGCCTTCCACATCGCCCTGAACAAGAGCCAAGAAACAAATAGTCACCGTCTCACAACCATTCATGAGTAAGAATCCTGCGGGTCGACTATATCTAACCAAAGGGAGGACTCAGTTCTTCGCAGCCTTCGAGAGATTGAGGACTACCTCGAAAAGTTCAACCAAAAGGAAGGCCATCAAACCAGAAGCTTTCTCCCTAGCCGACCTACCTTCTCCAAATAAATCATGAAGGCCCACGTCTCTGAGACATTCAAGCCACCACACTTCGATCCTACAACAATGTATACGACCCAGACCAACTATATCGAGAGTATTAAAACTCTTATGATGATCCACCAGACCTCGTACACACTCCTCTACAAGACATTCCCCTCCACACTAAAGGGGTCAATGAGGGAGTGGTACTCCCGCCTCTCTACAGGCTCCATCTTCTTCTTTGAAAAATTTAAGGAGCTATTCCTCGTGCACTTCATGAGCAGTCGACGAACCGAGAAGACAAGCGCTTCACAAGTGTCTCACCCTAATTCAGCAATAGCAGGCGGCCCATTCAGACACAATGTCAATCAAGCCAACCTCAAGGTGTCCTTTGCCAAGAAGCCTCCTTGGAACTTCTCGGAACTCTTGCTTAGGAGCGAGAGGTATATCTAAGCGGAAGAGGCTCTCCTTCCTTATGAATAAAAGGAAACTTCCTTCGAGAACAAAGGGAAGAGTGTAAGTGAAGAAGGATGCAAGAAGTTCCAAAAATATGGCAATGGTTAGTGCTGCCCTCCTCCTCATTTCGAGAAATTCACCCATCTTAATGCCAATATATCAGCAATTCTCATGGAGGTGGACATGGAAGAGCTACTCCGCCCTCCCCTTAGAATAAACACTCTAGGGAAGAGAAGGAAAAGAGAGAAGGGGTGCATTTTCACAGAGATCACGGCCACAATATACATGATTTCCGGGCTCTCACGGAAGAGTTAGAAGAACTTATCCAACAAGGGCACTTATCCTAGTTCGTTCAGAAGGACAAGGCCGATCCCCCTCCCACCAGGGAGCTACGCAATCAAAGGAATTCTGAGTCCCAAGACTCGAAACAGAGATAGGTGATCCACTCCATCCACGGCGGACTCGTGGGATGAGAATCAAACTCCTCCTAGAAAGCATTCGTCTGATAGGTAAATTCAATGCATAACTTCCCCCCAGCCAAGAGTATGGGGGTTCTAGTGATATTCACATATAAAGATCGAGAAGGCATTCAAATACCCCACTGTGACACACTCGTAATCAGCCTATACATGGCCAACACATGGTACGTTGTATCCTAGTGGATAACGACAGGTCTGTCCAAATCCACTTCCTAGAGGCCTTTCGAAGGCCTCAAGCTCTCTCGAGACCGTCTCAATCCCACGGGTACACTCTCCACGGGTTCTCTAGGGTCCCTAGTCCCAATTGAAGGAATAGTCATCCATGATGTGACTGCAGGAAAGGCCCCAACGACCCGAACTGAGAAAATGAATTTCATGGTCGTCAATGTGAAGGCTGCTTATAATGTCATCCTTGGCCGACCTGGCCTAGCAGAACTTCAGGTTATGCCATCATCTTTCAATATGAAAATGAAGTTCCCCATGCTAGCAGGGGTAGGACAAGCCAAAGGGAGTCAAGAGACGGCTCGGAGGTGCTACTCTACTACAGTGGGGGCTCGGTACTCCCTTTCGAGGCATGAAAACTCCCACATGGGAGTAATTAAGTCATTTCCGAGCCCATGAACAACCTAGAAAAGATCATCTTCTCCAAAAAAGATCAAACCAAGTGCTTCCGGACGAACCAAGGTCTCCCCCACCTGAGCAGTCCAAAGTCGTCCGCCCAGGAACTTACCGACTTAAAGACCTGAGGGGCAATGAGCCATTGAGAGTGTAATAGAGGAAGTTCCACGAGGATTCTTAACACCCTCTAGTAGAAGTAGGTGTAACCCCCTATTTTTCTATTTTGAATTTTATTGTATTTTTTTTTCTTTCTTGGTTATTGTATCTGGATTCCTCTTACTAATAAATTTTGCTTTTCCTAGGGTCCTTTAATTTCCTTTTGATTATTCCGTACTCTTTTCTACTATTTTTGGCTCATTGCAAATTTTGCTTTTCATATTTTGAGTTTGAATTGTTCCGCTATATGTTCATCCCATTGATTTATGCTTGTTCATCTCTTTTTGGAGCCTAAACGTGTACCCTAACCGCACCCTAAAACCCTATATCTTAATTTCCCTATAAATACCCTCTTAAACCCTAATTTATTATAACTCTCTCTCTCTCCCTAATCCTGCCACTCACCATCTTCCCCATCTCTCTGTTTCTTTTTCAAAAACCCAACCGCACAAGATCCCATCGCCTCTCCGTCGACCACCCCGATCACCTTAGCCTTCGCCATCATCTCCTCGTCATCACCACCATCCTCTGCTCTCACCCCTATCCAGTCACCACCTCTCATCCATCGCCCCGAACCCATCGCCTACTCATCCATCCTCGCCGTTATCCGCCTCGTCGACCACCTCGCTGATCCTCTCCTGTAGCGCCCCAAATTCCCATACCGGGAACCTGAGACCCTACTCCAGGAGTCGAACTTCAAAATAGCCACAATCACAGAAAGTACAGGAAAATTTAAAACTTTTATTCCAGGTAAATATTACATTTACAAGTGTTACAATGTCCAAATAAAAATTACAAGATTTACAACAGTGTAGTAGCACTTGCATATGTCCCTTGGATCCTTGGACCAACCCGAGCTCTATAGTACCTGTAGATTGGCTCCGGATACCTACAAGGTGGGGAATGTCAGTACTTCAACTGACGCAAAGCTGATGATAACAGCGATCCTCTAAAATTCAATCGCAACCATAATTTATGCAAAAGGAAAAGTGATGTGCCAAAACAAGGGTTTAATGGATTCGGGTTCTAGTGCAGTGGTATGACATGATCCTACGACTAGATGCAGCAAATCACATGCCTGACTCTAATGCAAGCAAGACTTTGGAGCACGAATGCATCCCATACTATATACACCCCCAAATCTAGCCATCTTTCTGCACAATTTAGGGATTCGAACCCTCGCCATGCATCCTACTCTTGTACTCAATCAGTTCCCAATAGATTATCCGTTGCCTAAGGAGGTTGCAGCTGGTCGGTCTAGTTCCGCCACTGCAGTACCTAAGTGGTGGTCATGTTTTCCACTTGGTACCCGTGCACGGACCTCTTCAGAAAGTCGCGTTGAATCTGGTCACAAGACCGTGTGATTCGTGTGTCCATCCCTAACCCGGGCCATGGACTGACGCATGCGTGTTCATCCCTAATCCGGGCTATGAACTGATAAACAAACAAACAAACAAAACCCACGTGCATAGGAACGTGATGGCCTCGAGGGTCAAATCCCGGTAACCTCCCGTACCTTACTCTGGTAAAACTTTGGGAATTAACAGATCGAGATACGAGCCGAGGACTTACTCATGAGTGCCGAAAACGTGTCTATACGACTGGAAGGCACAACACCGACTATGGTCTGCTAGTACTAATGCAATTTCCCAACCCTTATTAGGTCACTCTAATCCCAGCCCTACTCTAATCACTTTGGATAAAAGATAAGATTGCTTCCAACTTGCCTCTCAACCTCTGGCCCTAGCGATATCAGGTCCGGTTCGCCACTTCCCCAGCTTGGAATTGTCCAGCACTACGACCTACATTCACCCCTAACCCGGCTATAAATGTAAGTGTTCATCCCTAACCCGGACTGTGAACTTATATTAATGGCGCGACTCGGATGTCCTACGCTTCGGTGGAAGTTCATAACTTAGGGTTGACAGATGCAGGGTATCCCTTAACCTAGTGACTCACTCAAGTCACACACCCACTATGGGAGTCAAAAAAACCAACAATAGGTACCAACGTGCCCAGACAAGAGTTACCAACTCTAATGGTATATAGGGGAAAAGTTGTGACAACACCTAGTCAACACTCAAGACTAAGCAACATACGGGGTTTCTGTCCGAAACCTAAAAAGGTCATAACTACTTCGATACAACTCCTATTAGGATGTCCATGCTCAATCCGGAAAGGTAAGAACCTAGGCTACAACTTTCTAGTTGATCATAACCTCCCATTCTACCATATAAGTCCTCAAAATGGCCTCTAAAGCCTCAGCCTGTGTATTTCCTGTACACGGGTTGCACCTTACCGGTAGCATAAAACACTACCTACTTATCAGAATGCTAAACACCCAAGTTCTATGGAAAGGTAGTGGATGTCCTCAACAATCCTCTAGTTGGTCATAAGTCCAAATTATGCCAATAGATCACCCTAACACACACATTACTCACACATGTACCAAGTCACACATTAGGACTTTCTAAATCAGAGCACTCAGCTCAATTCCTGGCCTCTGTCCAGTATTGCAAAAATCATAATAAATCAACCACTTACTGAAAACACCTCAAATTGGTCTTGTTAGAAAGGTCTTGTTGTCTACTACGAACTTCTACGGAAACAGTTCCTCAAATTTTGCTCTTAAGGAGCCTCAAATGTGACATCTCTACAGGGTATCCAATTTGACTGAAACCAGCACAGTACATGCTAATAAAATCATCATAAATTCTATACTCATCTAATTGACACAAAATTTACAGCGAAGAAACTAGATATCATAGTAAACAACATGCAAAAGGTTTCATATCCAAACTCCTTGTCTACACTGAGTTCTTCATATTTCAATTAAGAACAAAAATCATCATGCTCTTCAGTTATAGCTCTAGCTACTGTTTAAAGGTCAATTTTTAACATGCCTATAAATTCATCCAAATATTTTCCTGATTTTTCTGTAGAATCTAGATACAAGTGGAAATACAGGGTAAAAATATCAGATTAAGAACTTACTCCAGTTAATTATGAAAATTCTAACAACCTCAGGCATCATGTTAACCAACTGCTGCTGCTGCCTTACGACACAGTTCTACAAATAGATTTTATTAAAATATCAAACAATATCAGAAAAATCCGAAATAATTCATGAACCATCTAGACACATATAGGAACAATCTGGAAAATCTAGAAAATAGCATACAGATGAAGATTCTAGTTCTAGTTTCTGATTTCATCTTCCAAACTTTTAGATATTCCTCCTAACACTTACTACCACACATGCATGTAAGAAATCAATCAAGAACAATAAGAAAGATTTAGATTAACTCCCCACCCTAAGTTGATGTAGAGTAGTTGATCTCTTGAGCTTTCCTTCCTTGAGAATTCCTCCAAGAGCTCCTTTCTTCAATCTCTCTTCTTGCTCTCCTTTTCTTCTTTTTTTCTTGGTTGAGTTTTGAAATTTCAGAACACGAGAGATGGAAATGAGGGGTTTTTAATGGAGGAGTGAGTGAGGAAAGAGGGGGGAGGGTGAGGCCGGTTTCTAGGTAGTAGGGGGTAGAGTTGTAGGGTGGTTTTGAAGTGAAACCATGGCCTAGCCAATGGTTTTGAGGTGTAGTGTGTTGGCTGCCCAATTTAACTCTTAAATGGGTTCCTTGATGCAAGACGAGGGTTTTACCGAGTGTACGCAGAATATACCCATTGCAGTATCATACAGTTTTATATTTGCATTGGCGTCGTACCAAAAACTAGTGTTTATGCTAGTATCGGTCCTCCTCATTCCCGTGCATCTTTTAGAACGCAACCATCCTCATGAACTGCCCCCCAAACCTAACCGCACACCACAATAGCAAGATCACCAAAACACTGCAATCATGTGCATGCATACAGACAATATACATACATACATACATATATTTAGGTATCGTACAATCCGGAGTGTTACATCACTCCCTCCTTAGAGTCGTTCTGTCCCCAGAACGTTCCTAGTGGGAGAAAAGAACAACAGATAAAAATAGAAAACACTTAAAACAAATCCAGATACAAAGCCTTCATGCGGCTCTCCGGCTCCCACGTGGCTTCTTCCACGAATTGGTTCTTCCAGAAAACCTTGAATATTGGGATGACCTTGTTTCTCAGTATCTTGTCCTGATGATCAAGTATCCTGACTAGTTGCTCTGTACAGGAAAGATCTATCTGTAAATCTTTCGAAATCTCTGGCAACCGATAGCTTGAATCCGGCACATACTTCCGTAACATAGAGACGTGGAACACGTTATGCACTTACGATAACTCGGTCGATAGCTCCAACTTATAAGCCATCCTGCCAATCCTTCTCAGAATCTTGTAGGGTCCAATGTATCTCGGAGCTAACTTCCCGCCTTTTCCAAATCTGATAACTCCTTTCGTCACTGACACCTTGAGAAATACAGAGTCACCTTCCTCAAATTCCAATTCTCTTCGGCGGTTGTCCATATAGCTCTTCTTCCTGCTTTGTGCTCCTTGAAGCCTTTTCTGAATAAGCTCGATTTGCTCCGACGTTTGCTGTGCGATTTCTGGCCCATACATCTGCCGCACTCCTACCTCGAACCAACAAACTGGTGTTTTGCAGCTTCGCCCATACAAAGCATCATACGAGGCCATGCCAATGCTCGCCTGATAGCTGTTATTATAAGCAAACTCTTCCAAGGCTAGGTATTTCTCCCAACTTCCTCCGAAGTCCAAAATGCATGCCCGCAACATGTCTTCAAGAACCCTGTTGACTCTCTCCGTCTGTCCATCAGTCTGTGGGTGAAACACTATGCTGAAGTCTGTTCTAGTTCCCAATGCTGACTGTAGACTTCGCCAGAATCTCGGTCGGATACTATCGACACTGGCACTCCATGTAGCTTTACTATGTTCTCGATGTAGATCTCGGCTAGCCTCTCAACTTTCCAGGTCGTCTTTACTGAAAGAAAATGTGCTGACTTTGTCAATCGATCCACAATCACCCATATTGAGTCATTTCCTTTAGAGCTCCTGGGTAATTCAGTGATAAAATCCATACTGATGTTCTCCCATTTCCATTCTGGAATGGGTAAAGGTTGTAGCAATCCTCCTTGTTTTTTATTCTCAGCCTTAACCTGTTGGCATGTCAGACATTTGGCAACGAACTCTGCTATATCTCGCTTCATCTGTGACCACCAATAGTGCTGCTTTTTATCATGATACATCTTGGTGCTTCTAGGGTGAATCGCAAGTAATGTGGAGTGAGCTTCCTTTATAACGTCTTCCCTTAGCTCCTCGTCCTTTGGTACACATAGCCTGTTACCGAACCATAGTGTACCTTCTCTCATACTGAATTCGGGAAATATTCCTTCATGCACTTGCTTCTTCATGTTTTCCATTTCTGGATCTTTTGTCTGAGCCTTTTTCACTTGCTCATTCAAGCTTGGTCGTAACACTAACTGTGCCAAAACTGCACTTAAGTGTTGTGTGACCACTTCAATGCATGCCTGCCTGATCTCTTCATCTAGCTCCCTCCGGGTTGCTACCAATGTAGCCACACTTCTCTTCCTGCTGAGCGCATCTGCTACCACGTTGGCTTTCCCAGGATGATATATAATCTCAGGTCTGATGTCTTCGAGTACTTCCAACCATCTCCTCTGCCTTAAGTTGAGATCCTTCTGCAGGTAGATATACTTCAAGCTCTTATGATCAGTGTAAATTTTCACCCTTGCTCCGTAGATATAATGTCTCCATGATTTCAAAGTAAAAATTATGGCTGCAAGTTCCAAATCATGGGTCGGGTAATTCTTCTCGTGTGGTCGTAGCTGTATCAAACCATAAGCTATAACCTTGCCCTCCTGCATTAGCACACACCCGAACCCCAAATACGATGCATCACTATAGATGACATAGTCCTTGTCCTCTTGAGGTAAAACCTAATATAGGTGCGGAGATCAAACGGTTCTTTAGTTCCTTGAAAACTCTCTTCAAACTTCTCCGTCCAGTCGAAACTTTGGTTCTTCTTGGTCAAGGCTGTAAGGGGTACAGCTATCCTTGCATAATTCTGGATAAACTTCCGGTAATATCCAGTCATACCCAGAAAACTCCTTACTTCCTTCACCGTCTTTGGTTGTGGCCATCCCTTGACTGCTTCTATCTTCTGAGGATCCATTGCCACTCCCTCCTTAGAAAGAATATGGCCTAGGAATGCAACTTCCGATTTCAAGATCTCACACTTAGATAATTTGGCATACAACTGATGCTCTTGTAGCTTGCTCAAGACTGCTGTCAGATGCACAGCATGCTCCTGTTCTTTCCTTGAATATACCAAAATTTCGTCGATGAAGACCACGACAAATGAGTCAATAAACGGACGTAGAATTCTGTTCATCAGGTCCATAAAGATTGCTGGAGCGTTAGTCACTCCAAACGGCATTACCAAGAATTCATAGTGTCCATGTCGAGTTCGAAAAGCTGTCTTAGTTACATCCTCTTCCCTGACTCGCACTTGATGATATCCAGACCGTAGATCAATTTTGGAAAATACTGCAGCTCCATGAAGCTGATCGAACAAATCGTCGATCCTGGGAATTAGGTACTTGTTCCGAATAGTGACTTTATTCAATTCTCGATAATCAATACACATCCTGGATGACCCGTACTTCTTCTTAACAAGCAATACTGGTGCTTCCCAAGGTGACGCACTTGGTCTGATAAATTCCTTCTGCAAGTACTCTTCAATCTGCTTCTTGACCTCATTCTGCTCTACTGGCGCCATTCGATAGGGTGCTATGGATACTGGAGTGCTACCTAGTTGAACTGTGATGCTAAACTCGACATCACGGTGTGGGGGAATTCAGGTAAATCCTCTAAGAATACAAGTGGAAAATTCCTCACCACTGGTATCTCGTTCACCTCTTCTGGTACCCACACTTCACTAGCGGCTGCAAAAGTCATTGCCTTCGATCCCTGCTCCCCGTGGAATACAAGTTCCACTCCTTCAGCTGAGATGACTACCTCCTTCTCCTTGCAGTCAATGCTTGCCTTGTGCCTCGACATCCAATCCATACTAATAATGACATCTGTTCCGGCAAAACCCAACTCCAACAAATCGATACTTAGGGTTTCTCTACTAATCGGGAGCTTACATCCCCTATAGCATAGATTTGTAGTAAGAGTTGAACCTGACAGCATAGCTACCGTCAAAGCTAACTCTGGGACTGTCTTTTGTGTGCACCTTAATTTTCTAGAAAAAGATTTTGACACAAAAAAAATGAGTCGATCCACTATCAAACAAGACCGTAGCCAAAATTCCATTTATATATATATGTCCTGTTACAACAGTTCATCCTTCATCAACTTCCAAAAACCAAAATTCAACTTTTAGAACTTATACACCATTTGCTTACATACCAGTAATTACCCTTCCATCTTCTTCGGCATCCTTCTTGGCCAAGGCGAACACTCTTCCTTGACGCATAGGCTTTTTTCCTTTGTCTGCTGCTCCCGACCCTGCCCTGTGGCTGTTCCTTGCAGTTTGGGGACAGCTTACCTTGATATGTCCTTCTAGTCCACACTAGAAACATTTCTGTGCATTCTTTCTGGGGCATCGATCCACAAAGTGTCCCTGCTCTCCACAGTGATAGCAACTTCTGGGCTTGAACTCTCCTGTATTGATACTGACTTTCTGGAACTTCTGGCCCTTGCCTTGCTTCTTGAACCTTGATGCTGGGGTAGATCTCTTCCCTTTGTTTCAGAACTCTATCCTTTCCTGATTCAGATTCATATCCGCCTCTGTCGCCGCGGCTCTTCTCACCAGCTTGTCAAAACGGCGAATGCCCAAGGGAACCATCCTCGACCTCAGTCCAGACCTAAGTTCTTGCTCAAACCTTTGGGCCTTCTTTGCTTCCTCCTGGACCATCTCCAGTGCATACCTCGATAACTGAGAACACTTCGTCTCATATTCTCTGACGGACATATTTCCTTGCTTCAAGCCATGGAATTCCATTGCTTTCTCCTCTTGCACATCCAAGGGGAAATAGTCTTATCGAAATTCCTCAAGGAAATCTTTCCAAGTGATCTATCCTTCTCCAAGACCACGCTTCACGGACTGCCACCAAACTCCGGCATCCTTCTCTAGCAAGATTGTGGCTAGACGTACCTTGCTGTCTTCGGGAGTCACCAGCACCTCAAATACTGTCTCCACCTGACGTATCCAGTCGTCAGCAGCTGTGGGATCAGCCTGTCCTTCGAAGACTGTTCGGTTTCATCCTCCTAAATGATTCCACCATCTTCACTGGATCAGTGTTCACCGCAACTCTTGATGCTCTTTGTGGCGGCGCTTGGTTCCTGCTAGCCTCCACAAATACTCCAATCATCTGATATACCCGAGTAAATTCTTCCCTTACATTAAGGCCAGTACCGTTGGCTCCATTGCCTTCGGCTTCAGTCTGGTCGCTCCGGTTGCTTCTAGTCCTTCCTGCCATCTGAAAGCTCATACAGACACCATCAACCAACAATCGTAATGCAAAAACCCATAACACACCATCATTGGTCAAAAACATACTAGTTCCATTCATTTCAAAAAGGGTTTTACAATGATTTGTCACCATACAATCACATCATCATCACATGGGTTCATACCACACCCATCAAACAATAGCATGTTAGCCTAGCTATTGAGAAAGGTTTTCATCTATACACATCAAAAGAAATCCTACAACAATAGGGGAGGTCACCTGCTCTCCTGCTCCTGGCAAGTCGCCAACCTCGAGGCTATCCCCGGCAGTCATTCGGTCTAACAGATCCTGCATGTCGCTGACCTGATTCCTCAGTGCCAGATATCTGCTCTGAAGCTGACCCAACCTCTTCTCGTACCGGTGCTTTAGAAGTACTACCCTTGTCTTCCATTTCCTCTTGGCCCTTTCTAGCTTGGCCTCTCTCCTCTCAGCGGTTATCAATGCCCGTGCGAGGTTCTCGAAGCGATCCTCTAGCTGCCCGTGGCTCCATTCGTACGTAGCCAGCTCCTGGGACAACATGGTGATAACTTGCACTATGGCCGTGGGCTGTGGCGGTGGAGGTGGAAGTGGGGGTGCAGAACCCTGTCCATCGGACCATCATTGTCCAAGCTTGGCATCTGCAAGAAAAAATATGGGAATCAGTCCAGATACAGAAAAATTATAAGGCATAAGTTGTAAAAGCAACATTATGAATTATAACCATCAACTATCTGACTAAACCCAACTCTCGCAATGCATCTAAGTATAATTTTCCTGCTGTGTTGGACTAATATTTGAAGTCTGCTCTGATACCAACTTCTGTAGCGCCCCAAATTCCCATACCGGGAACCTGAGACCCTACTCCAGGAGTCGAACTTCAAAATAGCCACAATTATCGAAAGTACAGGAAAATTTAAAACTTTTATTCATATAAATGTTACATTTACAAGTGTTACAATGTCCAAATAAAAACTTCAAGATTTACAACAGTGTAGTAGCACTTGCATATGTCCCTTGGATCCTTGGACCAACCCGAGCTCTATAGTACCTGTAGATCGGCTCTGGATACCTACAAGGTGGGGAACGTCAGTACTTCGACTGACGTAAAGCTGATGATAACAGCGATCCTCTAAAATTCAATCGCAACCATAATTTATGCAAAACGAAAAGTGATGTGCCAAAACAAGGGTTTAAAGGATTCGGGTTCAAGTGCAGTGGTATGACATGATCCTACGACTAGATGCAGCAAATCACATGCCTGACTCTAATGCAAGCAAGACTTTGGAGCACGAATGCATCCCATACTATATACACCCCCAAATCTAGCCATCTTTCTGCACAATTTAGGGATTCGAACCCTCGCCATGCATCCTACTCTTGTACTCAATCAGTTCCCAATAGATTATCCGTTGCCTAAGGAGGTTGCAGCTGGTCGGTCTAGTTCCGCCACTGCAGTACCTAAGTGGTGGTCAGTGTTTTCCACTTGGTACCCGTGCACGGACCTCTTCAAAAAGTCGCATTGAATCTGGTCGCAAGACCTATGTGATTCGAGTGTCCAGCCCTAACCCGGGCCATGGACTGACGCATGCGTGTTCATCTCTAATCCGGGCTATGAACTGATAAACAAACAAACAAACAAAACCCACGTGCATAGGAACATGATGGCCTCAGGGGGTCAAATCCCCCTAGCCTCCCGTACCCTTACTCCGGCAAAACTTTGGGAATTAACAGATCGAGATACGAGCCAAGGACTCACTCATGAGTGCCGAAAACGTATCCCTATGACTGGAAGGCACAACACCTGACTATGGTTTGCTAGTACTAATGCAATTTCCCAATCCATATTAAGTCACTCTAATCCCAGCCTTACTCTAAACACTTTGGGTAAAAGATAAGATTGCTTCCAACTTGCCTATCAACTTCTGGCCCTGGCGATACCGATCCAGTTCGCCACTTCCTCGGCTTGGAATTGTCCAGCACTACGGCCTACATTCACCCCTACCCGGCTGTAAATGTAAGTGTTCACCCCTAACCCAGACTGTGAACTTATATTAATGGCTCGGCTCGAATGTCCTACGCTTCGGTGAAAGTTCATAACTTAGGATCGACAGATGCAGGGTATTCCTTACCCTAGTGACTAACTCGAGTCACACACCCACTATGGGAGTCAACAAAACCAACAAAAGGTACCAACGTCCTCAGACAAGAGTTACCAACTCTAATGGTATACAGGGGAAAAGTTGTCACAACACCTAGTCAACACTCAAGACTAAGCAACCTACGGGGTTTCTGTCCGAAACTTAAAAAGGTCATAACTCCCTCGATACAACTCCGATTGGTATGTACAAGCCCAATCCGGAAAGGTAAGAACCTAGGCTATAACTTTCTAGTCGATCAAACCTCACATTCTACCATATAAGTCCTCAAAATGGCCTCTCAAGCCTCAGCCTGTGTATTTCCTGTACACAGGCTGCACCTTACCGGTAGCATAAAACACTACCTACTTATCAGAATGCTAAAAAACCAAGTTCTATGGAAAGATGTGGATGTCATCAACAATCCTTTAGTTGGTCATAAGTCCAAATTATGCCAGTAGATCGCCCTAACACACATATCACTCACACATGTACCAAGTCACACACTAGGACTTTCTAAATCAGAGCACTCAGCTCAATTTCTGGTCTCTGTCCAGTATTGCAAAAATCATAATAAATCAACCACTTACTGGAAACACCTCAAATAGGTCTTGTTGGAAAGGGCTTGATGTCTACTACAAACTTCTAAGGAAACAGTTCCTCAAATTTTGCTCTTAAGGAGCCTCAAATGTGCCATCTCTACAGGGTATTCAATTTGACTGAAACCAGCACAGTACATGCTAATAAAATCATCATAAATTCTATTCTCATCCAATTGACACAAAATTTACAGTGAAGAAATTAAATATCATAATGAACAACATGCAAAAGGTTTCATGTCCAAAATCCTAGGCTACAGTGAGTTATTCATATTTCAATTAAGCACAAAAATCATCATGCTCTTCAGTTACAGCTCTGGCTACTGTTTAAAGGTCAATTTTTAACATACCTGTAAATTCATCCAAATATTTCACTGATTTTTCTGTAGAATATAGATACAAGTGGGAATACAGGGTAAACATTTCAGATTAAGAACGTGCTCCAATTAATTATGAAAATTCTACAAATCTCAGGAATCATGTTAACCAACTGCTGCTGCTGCCTTACGACACAGTTCTACAAACAGATTTTATTAAAATATCAAACAATCTCAGAAAAATCCGAAATAATTCATGAACTATCTGGATACATATAGGCACAATCTTTAAAAATTTCATGATCTAATTCTATGTGGTTTGCTCTCGAGAAAATCTAGAAAATAGTATACAGATCAAGATTCTAGTTCTATTTTCTGATTTCATCTTCCAAACTTTTAGATATTCCTCCTAACACTTACTACCACACATGCATGAAAGAAATCAATCAAGAAACAATAAGAAAGTTTAGAGTAACTCTCCACCCTGAGTTGATGTAGAGTAGTTGATCTCTTGAGCTTTCCTTCCTTGAGAATTCCTCCAAGAGCTCCTTTCTTCAATCTCTCTTCTTCCTCTCCTTTTCTTGTTTTTTTCTTGGTTGAGTTCTGAAATTTCAGAACAAGAGAGATGGAAATGAGGGTTTTTTGATGGAGGAGTGAGTGAGGAAAGAGGGGGGAGGGTAAGGTTGGTTTCTAGGTAGTAGGGGGTAGAGTTGTAGGATGGTTTTGAAGTGAAACCATGGCCTAGCCAATGGTTTTGAGGTGTAGTGTTTTGGCTGACCAATTTAACTCTTAAATGGGTTCCTTGATGCGAGACGAGAGTTTTACCGAGTGTACGCAGAATATACCCATTGCAGTATCATACAATGTTATATTTGCATAGGCATCGTACCAAAAACTAGTGTTTATGCTAGTATCGGTCCTCCTCATTCTCATGCATCTTTTTGAACGCAACCATCCTCATGAACTGCCCCGCAAACCTCACTGCACACCACGATAGAAAGATCAACCAAAATACTGCAATCATGTGCAAGCATACAGACAATATACATACATACATATATATATTTAGGTATCGTACAATCCGGAGTGTTACATCTCCATTGTCCTCGCAACCCCGAAGACCCCTCGCCTCCTCGTTGTCGTCCAGAGCCACGCACGACCCCCTCGCCGTCTCCTCCTCTGTTTCATCGAGAAACAAAGAGCGTCGAAGCGCCGTGTCCCTTGTTCGATGAGTCGCTTCCCGACCGCAGCACCGCCGCTAATCAGTCCCAAGCACCCTCGCCACCTTCACCGTGGGTGTCGTAGTCACCGTCGGTAGCCATTCCCCTTCCGCCGTCTTTCTCTCTCTCTATCGCTGTGGAGAATGGCGGGAGTAGTAGTGGTGTTTGCTGTTATGTGTGAGAATCAGATCCGGTGTTTGGTGTTCAGTTGAGAAGGGATCCAGTGTTTTGCGGTTGTTGTGTTTGCCGTTTGTGAGTGTTTTGCATGGGCTTGCACGTGTTCTGTGTTTTCTGTTCGTGGATTCGCCGCCCAGGATTCTAATCCCGTTATTTTATATATATGAAATTAACAACTAAAAGGCAACTCTCTTCTTGAATTAGTTATTTGTTTTTTTCAAGATTTCTTTGATTTCTGCAAGTAGATCCAAATCTTTTTGTTACCATACTGCTGTTTGAAATTCCGTTAAGTTTATTGAGGGTTTACACAAGCTAACCCGATATATTCTTAACATCGTACCTACATCTTTAATCTAAAACCTAGTCCCTCCTGAATCTTGCATATGCATAATTACAAGAAAAATAACTAGATACATGTGATAGACTTGTTTGATGAATTGCATACATTAAATTGAATTTGATTACTGGATTGATTACCATGCTTGTGAAATTGCATCTTAAAACTGGAATTATGCATGTTAAACATATGGTATCACTTTGATTATTAATTAGCATAAACTATATGGTTGTATGATTAAATTGTTGCCTATTCATATCAAAATAAATTCTGGACTGCTAGTTGTTTCCTTTTGTATCAGATTTTCGATCATGTTTCTATTGTAATTTGAAATAACTTTTCTGAACATGAATTATAGCCCCATGAATCTATTTCCCAGAAATTTTAACGAATCCGAATTCGGAGTTATAATCTGTTAGATATAAGTGTTTTAGTACAGCTGTGTCAGAATTTCCAGATTCACAAATTCTTGCTTATCTTTCTGTTTCAGAATTTAATTGAACATGTTAATAGTAAAATAAAAATATGAAATAAATTTGAATGAGACTAGACATGTGTAGGAACTACCCTGAATTTTTGTAGAATTAACTGATGAGTTTTCTTACCTAAAATATATAGGTCAACACAATTTATAACTTGCTCCCTGAACATAAAATCTGAAAAGAATAGGATTTTCACCCTAGTTTCTGTAACTTTTATATTTCGTGTATATATTTACTGGAACCGGCAGAGAGTCTAGTTTCTAGAATTTCTGACGGATCCAGATTTGCTTTTCTGTAGTAGCGATAATCTGTGTTTTCTTACAGTAACGTCATGCTGTCCAGATTGTGTGATTTGTATTAATTTAATATGTTTGTATCTTGTATTGTCTATAATGAGTAGAATTAGTCACACCCAGCATAATACAACATTGAAAACTTCTTGCATGCTCACATAGGATGAAATAAAATGATAACAAGCTAGGGTATTATGGGATGACTTGGTAGTGAACAATCGGAAACTGTACTCGGTCGGGCCGTACTGCCTGACTTGTATTGATTGATGGCCATAAAATACTGCTTGATAATTACTATCATTGAACATTAAACACTGATTACTGGGCCGAGTACACAGACCGTGAATTTACCATCAGTCTAAAGCGTATACTGTGTGCTTGCACCGAACCTGTGGAATGGGACGCTGTAGTACGTATACTAGATAGGTTAATAAAATGACTAATAATCTGTATTTGACATCTCATGCTTGATCCCGTATACTGTCACCAATATTGAACTTGAATTGGAACTATTAATTAAATGCATGATTAAACATAGACCCTTGACATCATTGCCGTTCCTTGACTTTGCTTTTGACTTTGATCACGTCCCTTTTCTTTTGATATATCATGTTCCTATTATTCCCTGCTTTCTCCACTTGCTGTCCATGACTTGCTCTAAGGACATTATTTTCTTTTTTTTAGATCTAGAGTTTACAGGTACTGGAAGATTTATACCAAAAGGAATTGTTGAGCAAAGATTCTAGAAGATGGAGTCCAAGATTAGATTGCTTGAACTAATTTATTGCTAGAGATATTATTTGAACATTGTCTTGATATTATACTTTTTTTTGGGCTTTTATGATCCAGAGTTTGTTTTTATCCCAGATATTGGATATTATTATTTGGATTATTTCATTTATTATTGAAGTTGATCTTGTTTATATGATTATATCTTCTTGCGTGGTTGTGATTGATATTTCATATTGTTGAGTTAGACTGGTACAGCTTATGGATGGTGTTTACATCATTTGCTAGGCCTACGTTACGTACTCGTATTCCGTATTTTAGGAAGTGGGGTGTGACAGATTTTTAGTGGTATCAGACCCAGGTTCGGATAACATGACTATCTTTATGAAGGTTTGGCATTGATTGATATATTAGTCAAGTTTGGCTCTAATCGGGTTAACTCAGTAATGTGCATACCACGATGATCACATGAATGTATATAATAACCAACATATAATCTAGGTACTGACCATATTTGCTCATGTTTCAGACTATGGCTTATGGGAATTCTTCTTCTTCCCGTCCGAGGGATGAGCAATCGAACAACGCTGCTATTCTTCAGACGATTCAGCAGATGATGGCTCTTCAACAGGAGCACAATGAATTAATAAGGGCCACTTTGGCGGCCAATGGAACTGCCGCTGGACATGCACCTGGGCCACTGCCACCAAGGCCTGGTATAGTAGCAGATTTCATGAGGCTGCACCAAGATAAGTTTTCGGGTACTGAGTCAGCGCTGGAGGCCGAGCAAAGGCTTATCCGGACGGAGCAACTAGTTATCGCCGCTCGTGTTGCTGATTTTGATCGTGTGGATGTGGTTAGCATCCAATTCGTGAATCTCGCTCACATCTGGTGGCAGGCTGAAACCGAAAAGATGGCGAGACCCATCGAGTGTGCCACTTTCTCAGAGAGTTTCATGGATATATTCTTTCCCAGTGTTACCAAGGCAAAGATGGAATGAAAATTTGTTTCTTTAACTCAGGTAAGCTAGATAGTGTTCTTAAATGTCATTGTTGTTGCTTACTTCACCTGTGACAATATTAATTTGAGCATTGTTTTAACCAGGGAAACCGTCCTGTGGACGAGTATGCTAGAGAGTTTACACAGCTCAGTCGCTTCGCCCCTGCCCTCGTAGCCACTGATGAGGATAGGGCTCGCAGATTCCAATTGGGCTTGAGTTTTCCCTTCTAAGACCACTTGGCTGCTCTTCGGATTCGTGCCTATGCCGACGTTCTGGATGCTGCTCGGATCCAGGAGCAGACCCTCAGCAGGTCAGGTGTTCCTCAGCGGACTGTTCCGCACCCTATTGCAGTTCGGCCTACCGGAGGACCTATTAGGATGCTAGTTCCACCTCCTCCCACGAGGGCACAGCTGTACGCACCTGTTGTTCCGAGGACTGTCGACACTTGTGGCTATTGCCATAAGGTTGGGCATTCAAAGCGGGACTGCAGGGTAGCTAATCGACTATGCCTTACATGTCGCAGCAGTGATCATATGATTCTAGACTGCCCCAGGAGTAGGGCAGCTGTTCAGGCTGGAGGTTCTATTCAGCAGGGAGCGCCGACTCGTGGTCACGGTAGATCGCCTCTTCCACCGCAGTAGCAGACCTTTGAGCAGAGGCGTGTGGCTCCTAAAGAAGATCTGACTGGGAGTTGTGGTCAGGCATATAACCTGATAGCTGAGGAAGCGGAGGTAGCTGTTGGAATGGTTGTAGGTATATCATAGTAGTTGTACTTTTCTTTTTCTTCTTTTCATTTTTCTGCATGTTATTTTCCTTCTTTTGTACAATTATTCGTGCATATATCCTGCTAGCACCTTATTCTTTTGTTTGATCTTCTTCTAGGTGTTATTTTAGTCTTCTCCCTTCCAGCTCATATTTTGTTTGATTCTGGTGCTACCCACTCTTTCATTTTCCTCCCGTTTTGTTGATCATCATAGTTTGGCAAGCGATGTTATGCTCGCAGCTTGGGACATCACCACAGGTGGAGGTGTCATTGTCTATTCTAGGGTATGCAAACAGAGCCCATTGCTGATTAGTGGTGTGGATTTCTTGGCTGATTTAATTGTGATTTCCAATTCCGGGTTCGATGTCATTCTGGGCATGGATTGGTTGGGTGTTTCTTGTGCTGTGATTGATTACCGAGAGAAGAAGGTGACTTTCAGGCTTTCTGGTCAACCAGAGTTTGTGTTCTATGCGGGTGAGACACCGTCAAGATGTGTCAAGAACTCGATGGATACCAAGGCTATTTCACTTGTGTCGTTGGGCTCTGATGGGATTGTTGCACCCTTAGTTGTGCGGGATTTCCTTGATGTCTTTCCTGAGGATTTACCCGGTTTGCCGCCAGACCGAGGGAGTTCATCATTAATGTTCAGCCAGGTACGACACCTATTTCCAAGAGTCCATATCGCATGGCACTGGTTGAATTGGCAGAACTGAAGGTGCAAGTTCAGGAGCTACTTGATAAGGGTTTTATCAGGCCTAGTGTTTTGCCTTGGGGAGCCCCAGTTCTGTTCGTCAACAAGAATGATGGTAGATGCAGGCTTTGCATTGACTATAGAGAGTTGAACAATGTCACTGTGAAGAATCGGTATCCATTACCGAGGATTAACGATTTGTTCAACCAACTGGGAGGTGCTTCGGTGTTCTCGAAGCTGGATCTTCATTCTGGGTATCATCAAGTTAAAGTGAAGTCAGTAGATTTTTCGGAAACGGCTTTTCAAATAAGGTACGGGCATTATGAGTTCTTAGTGATGCCTTTCAGAGTTACTAATGCATCGGCTGGGTTCATGAGTCTGATGAACAGGGTGTTCTCGCCATTCTTGGATCAGTTTGTCGTGGTCTTCATTGACGACAAATTGGTGTATTCTCGGAATAGAGAAGATAATGCTGAGCATTTGAAGGTGGTTCTGCAGAAGCTCAGTAAGTGTGAGTTCTAGCTGGATTGGGTTGCTTTTCTGGGCCACATTATTTCTGGTGCTGGTGTTTCTGTGGATCTGTCAAAGATCTTTGCGGTCAAGAATTGGCCGAATCCGAAGTCTGTTCCTGATGTGCGAAGTTTTCTTGATTTGGCCGGCTATTATCGAAAGTTTGTTCAGGATTTTTCGAAAATTGCTAGGCCTCTAACCAGTTTGACGACGAAGGAGCAGAAGTTTGATTGGGATAAAGCTTGTGAAGGAGCTTTTACCGAGTTGAAGCGCTAGTTGTCATCAGCGCCTGTGCTGACTATACCCGAAAGTTCGGGTGGTTTTGTGATCCATTGTGATGTATCGGGTAGAGGTCTGGGAGTAGTGTTGATGCAGCAAGGCAGGATTTTCTCTTATGCATCGAGGCAGTTGAGACTTCATGAGAAGAACTATCTCACGCATGATATGGAGCTAGAAGCCCCCCCCCCCCTCCCCCACACACGCACACACACAATCCTCAAACTTTATTTGAATATTAGCTGGTTTTGTGAATTAGCCAAAATCTTTCAAATGTCCAAAATGCATCTAAGTCCCTCAATTCAATCCATTTAGTAATTAAGTGCTTCTCCAATATAAAAGATGGGCGTCCGTGTATTAGGACGAACTTAGTGGTTAACATTAACCAGTAACTGCACTGCACGTGCGATACACGTTTTAATTTTTTTTTATATAGTAAATAATAAGATCTTCCTTTAATCGTTGGATACTCTTTATAAATTATTTCTTGTGTCACAAACTTTTATTTTATATGAGTGAAACTTTTGTAAATAATTATATCATAAATAAATTTAAATTTTAAGGGTATTATGGTGACTAACAACAGTTGAGTAAATGAATGGTTAATATAACTCTCACTTAAAAATAAATGGTTGAGATTAGATCGTTAAATGAATGTCTACTAATTACAGGTTGTCTAGAAATGACAACTCTAACTCTCCCATTATAATATTAGAGACTAGAGATTATTATTAGAGACAGAAGTCTCTCTCATTGAAACTTCTAAGCATATCAGGGATCAGGATGTATCTTAATTCCTTATAATAACAGATATATACAGAAGAGTAATGTTATATTCACTATCAATTTACTATATTTCTTTTCACTATCTTAGATGGTACACTCCAATAGGTGAAGAAAGTGAGAGTATGTGAGAAAACTCTCCAATAGAAGTGTGTCATTTATGACAGTGAAGAGAATAGTAGTAAAATTGATAGTAGATAAAGCATTACTCCATGCAGACAGGGCCGGCCCTCACCTTGAGGCCGGTGAGGCGGCCGCCTCAGGCCCCCGATTTTTTTGTACTTTTAGGAGCCTCAAATTTATATTTTTCTTGTAAATATAGGCACGTATTTTACGCGTAAAAAAAAAATTGTAATTAGGGACCCCAAAAATAATTATTTAGTCCTTTCGCCTTAGGCCCCCGGGAACTCAGTGCAGGCCCTGCGTACAGAATACAGTTTGATCATATAAATTACAATTTCCTAGAAGATTCTCATATCAATGTGATAGATACATTATCTATGGTCCCTATTCTCATATCAATGTGATAGATACATTGTCTAAAGTTGTACAAAAGGTGGTTACGACTTGGATTCCTGCCAACTATGTACGTTAGTTAGTCTGCCACCCTGGCCTCGTTTCTCACATGTTTATCTTAAGTAGCAGATCATCTTTCTCCCAAATAAAAAAAGAGAATACCAGTTGATCTGGACTGACAGCCAAGTTGTCAGATATAGGATGATCTTGTCTAAGATTTTTTATTTCGCATTAGTTTTTATATAGGAGAAAAATCAAGAATATTTTGTTTTCCAATTATGAGACTTCTCTAACGACCTCTTCCAAAAATAATGAAAGAACGAAAAATCTCTATCGTTAGTTTTCGGGCAATTGAGCCCTCTTCTTCGTTCACAGAATAATATTTCTAATTAAGAGCACAAATTCTAGGGAATTTTTAATTAAAAATGAATATATCAAGAGGCTTTTTAAACAGAAAATAGAATAAATTTGTCATTTTTTTCAACTTATAATTAACGGAAAAATAGTTAGTAGAAGCTGAAGTTTTATATATGTGAAGAAAAAAAAAATATTGCTAGGGGGTTCAGGTTTCCCCTTTTATTTATCTTTTGACCTTGTAAGGAAGAAAGCTAAAAGGACCTTGTGTGTTTTGATTTGGATGACATGTTTTTTTGCTTTATATAATTGTTTAATGGACAGATAATTCACCTGGGCTATGTGTCAGAGCAAATGAAAACATTGTCTTTTGACTCCGCATGAGGAATTGAACCAATAGAAGATTCAATGAATGTATACCTAATCAATGTAATGCATTAGCATAAAAATTAATCTCTTTAAAAATGTTATATTTAATATCTAAAGAGAAACAGAGATAAATGTGATCCTCATATTTTCAGTAGGTAGTTTTTCTCTTACAAAATGATTATAAGCAACTGCAGTGGTCCTTTTGGAATATCCACACTGTTCAACATGTTTTTTTATGTCAAATTATGTATGCAGTGGTGGAGCCAAAAAAATAAAAATATGGGTCCCATTTTTTTTCGGTATCCTCTTAATTGTTGTCGAAAATTCCTCACTTTATATCTGTTTTGACAAAGCAAAGTAATTAGATCAAATATAATCATAAAACCTATAAATTTGTCAACCAAACGACATATCACATATGAATTCGATAAAATAATAATAAAATACTTCGCTAGTAGAAAAAAAATCGATGTGCTAGTACTTAATAGATGGGTTGAGGGTTTTTTATTAATATAAGTTTGCAGTTGGGCTTAATTAAGATGGGTTGGACTTGGGGTCCCAAAAAAATTTAAATTTTGCGGGCAAATAAAAATTTTGGTATATATAAGAGGGTTTTTACAAAAATTCTGGGATCTCATTTGTCCCCCCTACTCTTAACCTGCCTCCCCCCTGTATTTATGAGTAAAAAACATCAAGTGGTTCAAAGGTCTTTTACATATGCATCCTGAGGTCCAATCTATCGTACAATTTATTATACTGTTGAATTCATTCATTTTGCACCTATATGATGCATGGGCCAAAAGACCTTCAAACAACCACATGAGTTAAAAAAATCAAGCGATTCGAAAGTCTTTTACCCATGCATCATGAGATCCAATTTGTGATACAATTTATTATACTATTGAAATCGTTCATTTTGCACTCACATGATGGATGTGCAAAAGACATTCAAACGAGTTGATTTTTTTTAAACATGCATTTTATGACTTACAAATCATAATGAACGATTTGGATATTCTGTAAAGGTCTCTATCAAGTGACTATAACCACTTTATATAAGAAAATCACCTCATACAAATATTAGGCTCACTTTTCTCATATATATATATATATATATATATATATATATATATATATATATATATAATATTATAATGGAAAAGTTGGGGTTGTTATTTCTAGACATTCAACCATCTAATCGAAAACCATTTCATTTTTAAGTGGGAGTTATATTAACCATTCATTTACTCAACTATTGTTAGTTACCATAATATCCTCAAAGTTTAAATTTATTTACGATAAATTATTTTATTAAAATGTCACTCGTATAAAATAAAATTTTGAGCCACTAAGGGTAATTTGTAAATAGTATGTGATTAGTAAAGATATGTCTCTGGTTCGAGGCCAGATTACGTCTTATTACTTACTATATATAAAAAATTAATTAGAACGTGCATCACACGTACAGATTACTATAATCTAATATTATAATGGGAGAATTGGGGTTGTCATTTGCAGACATTCAACCATATAATCTCAACCATTAATTTTTAAGAGTTATATTAATCATTCATTTATTCAACTGTTGTTGGTTACCATAATACCCTCAATGTTCAAATTTATTTATAACATAATTATTTACAAAAGTGTCACTCATATAAAATAAAAGTTTGTGCCAGCAAGGGTAATTTGTAAAGAGTATGTGATGAGTAACGGGATGTCTCAGGTTCGAGACCATATTGCGTCTTATTATTTACTATATACAAAAAAGTAGAACGTGCATCGCGCGTGCAGATTACTAGTGTAATATTATAATGGGAGAGTTGGGGTTGTCATTTGTAGATAACCTGTAATTTGTAGACATTCAACCATTCAAATTTAAGTGGGAGTTATATCAACCATTCATTTACTCAATTGTTGTTAGTTACCATAATACTCTCAAAGTTCAAATTTATTTACGATATAATTATTTACAAAAGTGTCACTCATATAAAATAAAAGTTTGTGTCACTAGGGGTAATTTTTAATGAATATATGATGAGTAAAAAGAAGTCTCAGGTTCGAGGCCAGAATACATTTTATTATTTACTATATATAAATAATAATAAAATTAGAACATGAATCACATCACACGTGCAGATTACTAGTATATATATAGAGAGAAAGAGAGAGTTAGTCTATTATGAGACGGTGAGAAAAGATCGATTTCACGAGCAAGACATTTGAGCCACTTGATCACGATCCAAAGGCCAAGATCAGCTCCGCCCAAATCTCACCATCATGCCTAAGTATGAGGGGCAGTTGATTCATCTCTTCATTTCTTTCTTCTCTTGTCACAAATTCACCCCCAAATTTCTCCTCGGCTTCATCCCCAAACCCAAACCCCAGTCGAAACCCAAATTCAAACCTAAATTCATCCCTAGCTCTTTCCTCCAACCTCCTCTCAATCTCTCTGCCCTCAAAGCCCCCCTCCCCCCACCCCCCACCCCCCTCTGGATGCCTTCTTTCCCCAGACGCCCCTCTCCTTCCCAACGTCGCAACCCCCAATGCTCGAAATCCTCTCTAACACCATAACCCCCCATCACCCTTGACCTCCTCCCCGATACTCGAAATCCTTCCCGATGTCGATAAAGGGAATTTGGGGATGGTGATAAGAGCCTCTTATCGTGAGCAAAAGATTTTAGCCGATCGTTATCCAATGTCCCTCCTTCTCCCCGCCCATCTAAACTGAGATGTGATATAATAAGGGGCAGTTTGGGGATTTTCTTACTCTTCTACATCGTTCTCACATAAGGGTCTTCTTTCCCCTCTCACTTTGAACCCTGAAATCCTAGCTTTCGATCCCGTCAAATCCCGACAATCAAATCTAGACCTCCTTTCTACATCTAAATTCGAACAGAAATTTGGGCCTCCATCTTCCCCCTCTCACTTCCCAACCACGTGCTCAAAATCCTCCCTGGCAACGCCAACACCCTGGAACTCCCCCAAATCCACCCCGAACACTCCCCTCTCTACCTGACGCCCAAATCCACCTTGACGCTCCTCTCGCTGGTCGATGCAGTCTCGATCTCCCCCAAATTGAACAACCCTACCTCAAATCCCGACACCCCTAAACCCAAAACTTCCTCCATATCCTCCATCTCCACCTCAAACCCTGCTCGAAATCCTCCCCGAAAACCTAAGTTGACGGCGACCCCGAAATCCAAGTTACGACGTCCCTCCAAGAAACTCTCAGGTATTGAATCCTAACCCTAGTTTTCATGGGTTCATGAATTTTATTGTTTTGATTAATTTCTAGCAAAAAGATGGAACTTTATGGTTTTGTGGCTAGATTTTTACAATGTGAATGACTGCAATTGAGATGACTGCAATTTTGACAATGTGAATGATAATTTACTAATTTAGGTAGAGATGAGTAATGTGAATTGATGTATCTAATTTACTAATTTATGAAGCTTTTTAATAATGTGAACGGAATAGAGGTAGATGTTTGATTATTTATGTAAAATTAGCTTGGTTAGATTAATTTATGTACTTAAAAATAGCTTAGTTTCTTGAATTTCTTCTGTTATAGCTTTTTTTCATATGTTTAATATCTCATGGATTGATTTAATTAATTTTTTATTGTAACTTGAAGTGATTATTTTTCTTGCATAGTTTATTACTTGCCTTTATAGAATGGAGATCGAAAACGACGAATTACTAAATCAAGATCTTTGTAACAGGTGGAGAGACGTTGAATGAAGATTATAAACCAATTGTTGTCCTAGTATTTGAAACTTTGGAAGACGGATTTGAATTTTATAAAAAGTGTACAAAGTTAGCTGGTTTTTCTGTTCGTAAGTCTGCTACATTGGTTGACAATCTACCGATGAGAGCTACTCCCAACTATTTGCATGCTCAAAACAAGTAAAGCCAGTAGATAAAGTTGGAGTGGATGCAGCAAATGTGGAAGAAGCATCCTCTTCAAATTTGATCAAGAGAAGGAAAAGGGTTGTGACTAGAGAAGAGTGTTTAGCTCAAATAAGAATTCAAAACGTCACGCCATGCTTCCCAAAATATGGGAATACGAGCACGTAATGAAGCCCAGCTAATGATATGAACATCATCCATGGTTGTAACAGATTATCTCAACAGTATGCAAAAGATCACATCCACGCAAGAAATAGAAAACCACATAAACAATGAATAAACTCCAAAATAAACATGAAAAAAATTCATAAAATAATATCCAACATCAGGGAGAAAAGTAAACTTCGAGTCATACAAGCCTAGAATACAAAGTACAATGAAAAGTAATAAAATAAAAAATAATATGAAATAACTATAGCTGTCTAATGGTTCAGCTCCATTCTTCAGAAAGTTTGCTCGCCAAGTCTGTGGGTCAAATTTCCTCTTGTACCTGTAAACTCATCAACTAGAGGTGGAAAAAAATTTTCCGTTAGAGCAAGTTACGGACAACACGTAGTAAAAGCAAAGAAGCAGGAAAACATGGTATATCAAGAAGTAATGAACTAGATCAAAATCAAGATCAATAACAATGATTGATACTAAAGCAAGGGTCTAGAATTAACGATGCAATAAACAATTATTGTAATCAATGATTCAAGGCCAATAACAATAATCATGATCAAGAATGCAAGTGGCAATCCTAGGTTTATTATTCTTTTAATATCATATCTAATGCACGAAATTCTGTGTCCCATACAACAAGTTTGGTGGATGCAAACAGTGATCTTTTTAGACTATAGCGGTGAACTTTACAGATCATGTACTCAGCACAATAATCAATAATTAAAAATTAATAATCCACGATCAATAATCCACAATCCATGAAAATAAGCAATCGAGAACAATGGGTCCACTCCGAGTACAGTCTCCGATTGTTCACTACTAAGTCGACCCTTAATACCCCGGCTTGTTAATATTCTATTACACACAGATGTAGACATGTAATGGATACAAAAGTTTCGAAGTGATGTCAAGGAGCAAGGCTATGCAATGCATGGTATAACTAATTCTATTCACTAGATGCAAAATCGAGCATGGATATGATTAAAATACAAAAACACACATTCTGGACAGCAAGATGTTGTTATACAAAAACTGACTCTCCCGTTCCTACAAGAAAGTAAATCAGATTCCGTCAGTGGTTCTGGAAACTAGACTCCCTGCCGGTTCCAACGTACATTTACACGATATATAATAAATACAGAAACTAGGCGAATAATCTCATTCTTTACTGATTTGTTCAAGCGGCATGTTAGGGTCAAAATTCTTGTATATAAAAATATATTGTAAAATCATTTAAAAATCTCATTAAAATTATATTTTAATTCCTAACAATGTTCAGTAACAACACAATTAATCTCAGATTTTATTTCTTAAAATTAATCTACAGTTTTAATTAATTAGACATGGTAATGTAATTTCAAACTGCATTCTGGAATTCAGACGTCACTGTACAAAAATATGGATATCTTGCAATCTGTAGGTCGGATTGCAAAACCGTCAGATAAACTGGATTCCAGACACACAAGGATACAACTCTTATTGAATAAGTTTTAAATGATATTATATGTAGTTAGGTCAAAATTCTGGTTCTTTATTGAATTAGTGTTCTAACAGCAACCTACAGTCATGTTTTCATATTTCTAAAAGGTCTGGAAAATTATGAAATAATCTTATAAAAATTATAATGTGACTTCTAGTCATGTCTAGTAACAACATATAAAATTCCAAGTTCAAATTTTACTTTTAACATTTTATTTTAATAGAAAATCATATCGGTGTAACTCTAGACAAAAATCTAGAAATTGAAAACCTAGCAGTATTAAAAAAATGATAACTTACAGTTTATAAATCGGAATATCTGGGAAATAGATTTAAAAAGCTACAAATGATGTTTACAACGCTCTACTAAATTATAACAAAAACTAGGTCAAAAACTCAAAGCAACATGGAGCAAACATCAGGCCAACAAGTTGATGATTTATTATTTAGCAAAAAAACGAAATACACATGCATATAACTTCATAACAATAATTAACATGAAATTCTACTCAGTCATAAGGGTGTGATTCTACTATAAACAGGACAATTTATTATTAATATAGCAAGAACATCACATCCAATCTAAAAGTATTCAACCATCATTCTTTTATATTCCATGTTTCTAATCTATGTATTCGTGTATTGTATGCATATGAAAATTTATAACAAGGCTCAAGTTTGAATCAAGGGAATGACACGAAAAGAAAACTACTACTTAGTTTCGTCGATGAATCTGTAGTAGTCTCTTTGAACTACTTGCGGAGATCAAAAAAAATTCTTCAACAAGAATAATAAACTAGTTCAAGGGAAACTTGCCTTTTTTATGATTATTCCGAATATTAATGAAGATGATACAGAAAGATCCAACAATAGTAACACGTGCAAACTACATGCACAACAACCACGTGCTAAACACAGCAATGGCAGCATGTGCAAACTACGTACCTAGCAATCACAGCAAGAGACACAGCAACAACAGCAAAGGCGACAGTGGTAGCGAAGAAAAACAAGAAGAAGAAGCGGTAGCAAGAGTGGTGGTCATTGTGCTGCGGTAGCCGAAGTGCAGCCAAGGAGCGGTGGGGTGTTGTTGGGGTGATACAGGGACACCAAGGAGTGCAGGGCTGCGAGCGACAAGGGTGATCGGTGAGGGGACTGCGGGGTGTGCAGCAGCGGTGCGGTGGGGAGAGGCAGCAAGGGAGTTGGGTGCACTGTCTTGGGTGGTTGTTGTCGGCGGATGAAGAAGGTGGTGGTGGCGCAAGGTGCAATGGGTGATGTGAGGGGGTTGTGGTGGACGGAGGAGACGTGGATGGCAGGGGACGAGCGGGGGTCAACTGGGTGATCGGTGACGAGGGGCTTGGATGGGTTTAATGGAGAACTGAGGAGGGCAAGGGTGATGAAAACAGAGTGAGGGAGATGATCGGGGTGTTCGAAGGCGGTGGTGAGTGGGCTTGGGAGGAGACAAGGGGGTTGGGTTTTGAAGTCGAACAGGGGTGAAGAAAGAGCGGTAGGGAGAATAAGAATTAGATGGTAATTATGGTAGTTAATTAGGGTTAGTGATGATTAGTATTTAAGGGAAAAAAAGATTTAGGTTGTGGGTTGTGGGTTAATGGGTTTGCGGGTTAGGATCCAATAAGAATAGGCTATATGGTTTAAATTTAAATAATTAAATAGGAATGGAAATATTGGGTTGGGCTCAAAGTCAAATCAATTAGGGGCTAATAAAAATACCCAAGACACAAAGAAAAGAAATAGAGTGCACAGAAATCTCAGGGTTCAACAAATTAAATAAAATTGATTGAAAGAATGGGTTGAAGAATAATAACAAAATTTATTATAAAAGAGATAAATAGATTGCAGTAATAAGGAGAGGAAAGAATTACAAAAGAAAATTCGAAAAAATCGGAAACATGGGTTACAAATCCTACCCACCTTACAAGAAGAATTTCATCCTTGAAATTCATTCAAGTGGTATATAGGGTAACCCCGAGAAAACAAAAAAATAAACTACTCAAAGAGATGATGAAACTTCTTCTGGATCTCTTCCTTAAGTTCCCAAGTCAACTCACCAAGCGAGTGAGGATTCCAAGAGACATGAACAAACTTGATGACTTTATTCTTCAGGACTTTCTCACGCTTGTCTAAGATAGAGATTGGTTGGAATTCACATGATAAGTCTGGTCTCACGGACAACTCTGACTAGTCAAACACATGACTGTCATCCCTGGTGTACTTCTACAGCTAAGAGAGGAATACATCATGGATACCTGCTAAAGTCGGTGGCAGCGCGAGCCTGTAGGCTACCTTACCCACTCGTTCCACAATATCAAATAGACCAATGAACAAGGGACTTAACTTACCCTCTCCTCCAAAACGGATAACACCTCTCCATTGTGATACCTTGAGGAACACATGATTGCCTGCCACAAACTCTAAAGGCCTTAGACGATAGTCAGCCCACTTCCTCTGCCGGTCTTGAGCTGCTTGTAAGTGCTTCCTTATCTGAGCCACTGCGTTGACATTCTTTGTGATCAACTCAGGCTCCAAAAGTTTCCTATATCATCCCAACAGATTGGCATTTTACACTTCCGACCATAAAGCGCCTCATTCGGAGCTGCCTAGAGACTCGCCTGGCAGCTGTTGTTGTACGAGAACTCAACCAAGTGTAGATGATCTTCCCAAGAACCTCCAAACTGAAGAACACAAGACCTCAACATGTCCTCCAATGTCTAAATCGTTCTCTCAGATTACTCGTCTACCTATGGGTGAAATCCAGTGCTGAAGCTCAACTTATTCCCCAAGCTCATTTGAAGACTCTCCAAAACCCGGGACATGAAGCTTGCATCTCTATCTGATACGATATTGACAGGAACTCCATGCAATCTCACAACTTCCTACAAGTACTTCTCAGCCAAACTCTCTATGGACTGCCCCACACGGAAAGGGATGAAATGGACACTCTTCGTAAAATGGTCCACTATTACCTAAATAGCATTATGACCCTTGGGACTCCTTGGCTGTGCCGTCACGAAATCTATAGTGATATTCTCTCATCTCCAAACCGGGATCGGAAGAGGCTGAAGAAGTCCACCGGTCCTCTGATGTTCTGCCTTCACTTGCTGACAGATCAAACATTGAGAAACAAATCTCGCTATTGCTCTCTTTATACCATGCCACCAAAAATGTTGCTTCAGATCCATGCACATCTTCGTGCCTTCAGGATGAATAGAATAGGGCGATCAATGGGCTTCTACAAGTCGCTTATGCCTGACTTCTCCTCTAGGTACACACACCCTAGCTCCAAAACAAAGCGACCCATCTGAATGAATGACCAAGTCAGTTCTCAAGCCGGCTTCCACTTCGCTTTGGAATTTCTGCAACTGTTGATCGTCGGCATGGGCTTCCTTGATCTGCTCTACCAGTGAAGACTGCAACTGCAACACCATACACTACTGTGCTGAGATGGGAAGAATTACATCCAATTCCAGCCTCCTAATATCCTCCAACACTTCTTTCTGCTTGGTAAGGAACATAGCAGAAAGTCTTCTGCTCAAGGCATCGGGCACCAAGTTCACTCTTCTGGGGTGATACTGCAGGTTGATGTTGTTAGGGTTATATACTGAAAGCATCACTTTTGTATTAACTTTATTTCCTTATTTTTTTTGAGTGAGAATCATATGGGCATATGTTTGCATATTGTGTTTATTATAATATTAATGCAAGTATCTGATATTCTATAAGGTTGATAATATGGTGTGAGGTGACACACAGAAGATCATATTATCAGTTCCCTATGGAATATATAAATAGTTCACAACCTAGACGGACTTGGATAATCCATTGGAAAGGTTGTAGTGTAATCTGGTATTAGTCTATCTTGACTATAGGTTTACACTAGTACACTTTGTGTGTATTGAACAGGACCACTTGAGGTTGTTCTCTTTGTACTGACTATAAAAGAGAACAAACACCTCTGTTATTATGGATGCTTATGCTCTTAATCCAGATATAATAACAGACATGTATATGCAGTGTGCATTACTTTGACTCATAAAAGAGTGAGATTCATTATAGATCAACAACCTCTATGAATTGGGTAATAGCATTGTATGTATGATGGGCTGTTGATTGTAAAAGGAATCCATGTCCCGATACGTCGGGTTGATGATGTCCCCTTAAGGAGCTCATAAGGATTGTCATGTAAACCCTGCAGGTGGATTACATCCGACATGACAAATAAAGTTGAGTGGTACTACTTAAGGATAAAAGATGTTGATCAATATAGTTGTCAGTAACTTAATTTGATCGACAGATATTCGATATCTTAACATTGGGAGCTCAACGAGCATATAATAAAAGGAGCCCATAAATATAATTTGGGATTAGGAAGGTAGTGCAACAATAGCTCCTTAGTGGACCGAGCTATTGTTAATGGGCCTGGGTTGTGTGTTCGGGCTGAACACGGGATACCCAGATTCGTTAGGAGACCTAACCCTAATTTCTCCTCATGGTCCTTGCCGTAGCCTTATATATATCCTCTATTTCTCTGGCCGTCATTGATCATCTGAAATATAAGATTTTTTCTCTAAATTCGTGATTCACGTAAGGAGAGAAAGAGAGGTCAGCTAAGGAGAAGAAAGGTTGGGAGATCGTCGCCCACACGACGTCCAACCCGAGGAAGGAATACGTGCAGAAGATCTTGGGGTCGCTGTCGTCTTCTTCTCATCGCAGGTATAATTCGTGAACCCTAGATTCCACTATATAGGGTTAGATCACGTATTTAATCTGTTAATCTTTTATGATCGATACACACACCAATCCGTAGTCCTGGGAATCATCTTAGTTCCATCAGATGTCGTAGTCCGCCATCAGTTGCAACCATTTTCTCTACCTCATATTCAATTCCTTCTAAGTGAACACATACTTAAAACTCTTGTGATGAGTGAAAATCTCAACTCTATCCCCAAGCAGAAAATGCTTCCATAACTTCAAGGCAAAGACTACAGCTGCAAGTTCAAGATCATGTGTGAGATAGTTCTTTTCATGAGGCCTCAATTGCCTGGATGCATAAGCGATAACCCTTCCTCACTGCATCAGCACTGCTCCTAAACCTCTGCCAGAAGTATCACAATGAATCACAAAGCCTCCTGAACAATCTCAGATAGTCAGCACGGGGGCAGACGTCAACCAGTTCTTCAACTCCATGAAGTCTTCCTCATAAACTCCATCCCAAACAAACTTCTGCTGCTTCCTTGTCAAATTGGTTATGGGTCCCACAATCTTTGAAAATTCTTAAACGAACTTCTGATAATACCCCGCCAATCCAAGGAAACTGCGCACTTCTGATGCTGACTTTGGCACTGGCCAATCCTTGACTGCAGAAATCTTCGATGGGACAACAGAAACACCATCGTCGGAGATAATATGGCCCAGAAATACAACACAGTCGAGCTAGAACTCACACTTACTGAGCTTCCCATAGAGCTGATACTTCCTCAAAGTCTGCAAGACAACCTTCAAATGCTCAGCATGGTCTTCCATGTTTCGAGAATATACCAGAATATCATCGATGAACACCACCATGAACTTGTCCAAGAACGGCGAGAATATCCTGTTCATCAGACTCATGAACACGGCTGGTGCATTAGTAACTCCAAAGAGCATTACTAAGAACTCGAAATGTCCATATCTCGTGCGGAATGTCGTCTTCTGAATATCTTCAGTCTTCACCTTAACTTGATGATAACAAGAACGGAAATCCAACTTCGAGAAAACTGAAGCACCTCCTAGCTGATCGAACAGATCATCGATCCTCCACAGAGGGTATCGGTTCTTTACAGTGACGTTGTTTAGCTCTCGGTAGTCGATGCAGAGCCTGCAACTACCATCCTTCTTACTGATGAACAACACTCGAGCACCCCAAGGCAAAACACTTGGCCTGATAAAACCCTTCTCCAACAACTCCTGGACTTGCACCTTTAGTTCAGCCAACGCAACTGGTGCCATCCGGTACGGACTCTTCGTGATTGGTGTCGTTCCTGGTTGAACTTCGATACTGAATTCCACATCTCGGTCTGGCGGTAATCCAGGCAATTCTTCTGGAAAGACATAGAGGAAATCCCGGACAACCACAGGTGAAACTTCACCATTAGTGCACAATGACTCAAGTGCACAAGCCTCCTGGTTCATCGAGTTCTTGACACGCCCACACGGTGTCTCACCCACATGAAACTCGAACTTCTGGTGACTTGGGATGCTGAATATTACCTTTTCCTCTTGGAAATTAATCACAAAATGAGTAACTCCCATCCAATCCAACCCGAAGATAATGTCAAAGCCAGAGTTGGGAATCACAATGAGATCAGTCTTGAACTCTATGCCCCTAATCAACAAAGGGCTCTACTGACACATCTTAGAAAAGATGATGATGCATCCACCTGTGGTAATATTCCAAGTAGCTGGCATGATGTCGCAAGCCAAATGGTGTCGTTCCACAAAGTGGAAAGAAACATAGGCGTGGGTAGCACCAGAATCAAACAAAATATGGGAAGGAAGAGAAAAACTAAGATGACACCTAAAAGATGCTCAGGAATAAGAATGAAAGTGGATGCAGGACATAAGAAAGAATAATTGAACAAGAAGAAATAAATAAAGCAGAAAATAGAAAGCAAATAATATAACTATAGAGATATACCTGCAACAACAACAACAACCATCTCAGCTTTTGTTGCAGTCAGGTTATAGGCCTGACCGCGACCTCCAACCTGACCTCCCCTCCGAGCCATCCTTGTCTGATCAAAATCTTGCCTCTGCGGTGGAAGAGGTGGTCTCCCCTAGCCTCATGCTGGCGCTCCTTGCTGAGCTGGACCTCCAGTAGGTGCAGGGAGCCTGCTCCTAGGGCAGTCTCGGACCACATGATTACTACCTCCACATGCAAGGCATAGATGGTTGGCTAGCCTTTAGTCCCTTTGCAGATGCCCAACTTTATGGCAGTAGTCACAAGTCTGAACTGGCCTTGGGGCAACAGGAAAATATGGTGGCGCTCTCGCGGGAGGGGTCAAAACTAGCATCCGAATAGGTCGTCCAGTAGGCCGAGTGGGGGTAGGGTGTTGCGCTACCCACTAAGTAGCATTCATCCTCTTATGAGTCTGCTCCTGAATCCTGGCCGCATCAAGAATATCGACATAGGTGCGGTGTCGGTAGGCAACCAAACAGTCCTGAATGTTGAAATTCCAAGTCCATCAAGAATATGCAGGCCCCATCCTCATCATTAGCCACCATAACGGCTGTGAAATGGCTGAGCCAAGTAAATTCAGTAGTGTACTCATCCATAGATCAGTTTTCCTGTGTCAAGATAATGATTAAATTAATATTATCACATATGAAGTAGGCAATAGTAAGCGACATTAAATATCATTATCCGACCAACCTGATTAAGGAGACTAATTGCCGCTCCATCTCGACCTTGGGGACATTGGGGAAATTTTTTTCCATGAAGCTCTCCGTGAAAGTGGCCCAAGTGATGGGTCTCTCAAGCCTTTCGGTTCCTGCCTGCCACCAGATCTGGGAGAGGTCCACAAGCTGGATGCTTATCACATCCACCCGATCCACATCGGAGATCCGAGCTGCGATCAACAATTGAACTGTCCGAATTAGCCATTACTCGACCCCCAACGGCTTCTCATAATTCGAGAACTTATCCTGATGCAACCTCATGAAATCCGCCACAGTACCGGGCCTTGGCGACAGTAGCCCTGCTCCAAGTCCAGCAGCGGTTCGGTTGGCCGCCTCCAAAGTAGCCCGCATCAACTCATTATGCTCTTATTGTAGGGCCATCATCTGTTGCATCACCTGAAGGATAGCAACGTTGTCCGACTACTCATCCCTGGGTCGAGAACTGGAAGAACCTTCGCGACCCATAGTCTGCAAAATAATCAAGTTGTTGAGTACCCAGATATACATTAGTTATTACATGTTCATGTGATCAACATGGTTCACACACTATTGAGATAACCTGGCCAGAGCCTAACCTAGGATCTGATACCACTAAAAATAATTCACGCTCTGCTTCCTAAAATATGGGAATACGAGCACGTAATGAAGCTCAACGAATGATATTAACATCATCCATAGCAGTAACAGATTAACTCAACAGTATGCAAAAGATCACAACCACTCAAGAAATAGACAACCACATAAACAATGAATAAACTCCAAAGTAAACATGAAATAAATTCATAAAATAATATCCAACATCGGGGAGAAAAGTAAACTTGGGTCATACAAGACCGGAATATAAAGTACGATGAAAAGTGATAAAATAAACAAATAACATGAAATAACTATAGCAGTCTAATGGTTCACCTCCATTCTTCAGAAAGTTTGCTCACCAAGCCCTTGGGCCAAATTTCCTCCGGTAACTGTGAACTCATCAGCTAGAGGTGGAAAAAAATTGTCCGTTAGAGCAAGCTACTCACAGCAAGTAGTAGAAGAAAAGAAGCAAGAAAACATGGTATATCACGAAGTAATGAACTAGATCAAAATCAAGATCAATAACGACGGTTGATACTAAAAGCAAGGGTCTAGAATTAACGATGCAATAAACAATAACTGTAATCAAAGATTCAAAGCCAATAACAATAATCATGATCAAGAATGCAAGTGTAAATCCTAGATTTATTAGTCTTTTAATATCCTATCTAACGCACGTAATACTATATCTCATACCACAAGTTTGGTGCATGCAAACAGTGATCATTTTAGACTATAGTGGTGAATTCTACAGATCGTATACTTGGCACAATAATCAACAATTAACAATCAATAATCCATATCTATGACAATAAACAATCAAGAACAGGGGGCCCATTCCGAGTACAGTCTCCGATTGTTCACTACTAAGTCGACCCTTAATACCCGGCTTGTTAATATTTTATTACATACTAATGTAGACATGCAATGGGTACAAAAATTTCAAAGTGATGTCAAGGAGATGGAAATGCTATGCAATGCATGGTATAACTAATTCTATTAACTAGATGTAAAATCAAGCATGGATATGATTAAAATACTAAATCACACATTATGGACAGTAAGAGGTTGTTGTACAAAAACTGACTTTCAAGTTGCTACAAGAAAGTAAATCAGGTTTCGTCAGGGGTTCTGGAAACTAGACTTCCTATCAGTTCCAACGCATATTCACACGATATATAATGAATACATAAACAATGCGAATAATCACATTCTTTACTAATTGCTTGTTCAGGCTGCATGTTGGGGTCAAAATTCTTGTATATAAAAATAGATTGTAAAGTCATTTAAAAATCTAATAAAATTCATATTTTAATTTTTAATAATGTTTAGTAACAACATAATTAATCTCAGATTTTATTTCTTAAAATTAATCCATTGTTTTAATTAATTAGACATGGTAATGTATTTTCAAACTACATTCTGGAATTCAGACGTCACTGTACGAAAATATCGATATCTAGCAATATGTAGGTCGGATTGCAAAACCGGCAGATAATATGGATTCTTGACACACAGGGATACAACTCTTATTTAATAAGTTTTAAATAATACTATCTTTAGTTAGGTAAAAATTCTGGTTATTTACTGAACTAGTGTTCTAACAACAATCTAGAGTCATGTTTTCAAATTTATAAATGGTCTGGAAAATTATCAAATAATCTTATTTAAATAATAATGTGACTCCTAGTCATGTATAGTAACAACATATAAAATTCCAAGTTCAAATTTTACTGTTAAGATTTTATTTTAATAGAAAATCATGTCGGTGTAACTCTCTGGAAATTGAAAACCTAGCAGTGTTAAAAATATGATAACTTACAGTTTATAAATTGGAATTTAGATCCGTAAAAATTCCTGGGAAATAGATTCAATAAGATACAAATGATGTTTACAAAGTTCTACTAAATTATAAACGCAACTAGGTCAAACACTCAAAGCAACATGGCGCAAACAGCAGGCCAGCAAATTGATGATTTAATATTTAGCAACAAAACGAAATATACATGTATATAACTTCATAACAATAATTAACATGAAATTCTACTCAGTCATAATGGTGTGACTCTACTATTAACAGGACAATTTATTATCAATACAGCGAGAACATCACATCCAATCTAAAAGTATTCAATCATCATTCTTTTATATTCCAATTTTTAATTTATGTATTCGTGTAATATCCCGATTTTCATTTATGAAAATTATTAATTTTTTCACGTAGTGTGCACATGCAATTTTTGTAGTGTGAAATCTTATAATTATTTTCATTATGGATGATGAGTATATGTATATATGTATATGTGTTCTTTAATTATTTTTAGAAAGGCCCATTTTCTTCAAATAAACATAAGCCTTTCTTTTTAGCCCAAATCTAATTTATTTTTGTAAAACTATTATTTGGCCCATTAATTAAAACCCATGAGTTATTTCTCTTTTAATTACAACTTGTAATGTAGGATATTTTTATAAGATTATTTTTATAGAAAATATAATGTACAACTTTTTTTAAATGGAGAACTAATGAATGCACGTGCATTGCACGTACACGTGCAAAAGCACACAAAGTGGCCGATTTTGGATTGGAGGGAAAAAAAAGAGTGGAGTTATGGGTGGTGGTTGCTTGATCATGGTTGGTTACTACAACTCCCCCTTGAATCCTAGCCTTTTATTTTTAACTCCTAGATTGATCCTAACCCTTCATTTGCTCCCAATTTTAGTATAAATACCCCCCCCCCCCCCCCTAGCCTAGTTATTTTTGTACTCTTCATTTCTCCAAAACCTATAGTATAAAATACAAATTGTTAGTAGTATAGTAAGTGAGATAAAAAGATTGAGAGTTGTGAGTGAGTGCGTTTGCACCAAGAAGGCCGGCATCACTAGGAAGCTCTCGGGATTGGCATCTTTGAGGCTCGGTTGTGCGCATCAAGCAGAAGGAGGAATGCTCTTTTGGCAAGGACTCCTGTGTTTAGGAGGTGTTGCAATTTTATTCTCTCCAAATAAGGTGGGTTATTTTCCATGTTTCTAATTAGATAGCATGCTAAGATTGAATTGAAATGATAATGCATGAAAAAGATTAACAAGAGTACATTTAATTGGAAAAATGGCTTATTAGTTGATTGGAATGTTGCTAAATAGATTGTATGTGATTCCATCATCAAATTTAAGTTGTGTGTGAATTATTTATAGCTATGGATTGCTTGAAGTAAAATTCGTTGTTAGCATCAAAAACTAAATGCAAATGTTAGTAGATGAAAATGTTATTTTATGTGCTTGAATGAACCTTTTGTGATAATGTTGTAACGAATAACTTAAAATATAATTTGTGGGTTTGTGAAAGGAATATAAACAGGGAATAGATATAGGGAATATTGATGTTAAGTTGGGTAAGAAATGTCGAAATGAGATGTAGTAGTAGTAGTATACAATTTAAACTAATTGTATGAAAAATATGCGTTTAATTACTGGAAAAATTACTTTTAAATTACTGGAGTATCAAATATTATTTGAATAATTATTCTGGAGATTTACAGTAAATTTAGTAAAAGCAAAACTCAAATGAGAGATTTTGAAATATCGAAATGTTCGATTAAACAGAGAATTGATTTAACTAAAATATAAGTTGTATTCAAGACAACTTGAGCCTATAGCTCAAGTTGGTCGGGAGGCCTTTAAATGCTACAGTGTGTGCGGATGGGTTCTCCCAGATCGATGGTTCGAAACTTGATGACACCATATTTTTGTGTGCGTTTAAAAAATTAATCAAGCCTCAGTCCGAGAGTATATAACTCTCTATGGCCAGAGCATGCGGTTGGGTTCTCTTTGGTTGCTGGTTCGAATCCTGGTCTCGGCCAGAACTAAACTTTGTGAAAAAATGATTTTTTTGGGTGGATTTTGATGTCTAAAAATTATGGAAAAAATACTATTATTATTCTAAAATTATGTGTGACTTATGAAAAATAAATTGGGAGTTATTAGAAAGAAATGAAGTATATTTTGGGAATAAAAGTGTAGGTGGAACTATGGTTCTACACTTGTATATTTTGTGAAAAATGTGTTTTGCAAGAGAATTGAAATAAGTGCTAGAAAAGAAAAATAACAAAGAAACAAAATATATAAGGTGAAGTGGTGTGAATTATTCTTGTTACAGAATAGTGTGACAATAATGAGTTGTGAATATTCATTTTGACCATATACTTAGTGATATGATTTTTTTAATGTGGAAATAAATATTGGATGAAATACATGATGAATGATTGAACTCCATGTATGGTTATTGACTCATGAATAATTTTGAAATCATGTGATTGGAAAAGAGAAATTTTATTGAATATGAAAACTCAAACATATGAATTTGTGAATCGAAATTGAAAATTAGGGTGTAGCCAAAACTCACACCGGCAAGTGAAAGTGATGAATTATGATTATTAAAATTGAAAAGACCAGTTTGGGTCATTGTGAAATGAAAGAAATAAGACCGGTAGTAGTGAGAGGGCTAACTCTAAGAGATTAATTTTGTTCATGATTTCATTAAATTAAGAATTTAGTACATAGTGAAGAGGTGATGAAAGTGAGAAAAAAACACAAGTATGAGGGCCTCGAGTCTACGATGTGAGAGTGATCCACAGAATGCATGCTTGATGCGTCAGGACATGGCGTGCGCACTACTCCAGAATTATCAGGATCTTGGCGACGCTTGTGGGATGTTTGGTGACTGCAAGAGGATAGTGTGCCATGAAGAAGGCTGAATTGCCACAGAATGCATGCTTGATGCGTCAGGACATGGCGTGGGATTCCCCTCCAGGTTTTCTGTACATGAGCTTGTACTCATAGATCATCTAGGATACTTACCGTAATTGTAGTAGTAGAGTAAGTCATGACGAGGGATTGAACCCTACAAGATGAAGAACGATTAAGAGGCTTGCCCTCGGACCTATGTAGTATGGGATGCATAGAATCCGAACAAGTGTGCATTAGTGTCATATAATATAAATAATTGCATTAAGGACTAAGTGCACAATCACAACACGACATCAATAGGGTATTCCCTTTAGTTTGATATGTGACAAGTTTGTGTTTGTTAAATATGAAAAATCAGTTATACTATTTCCGGCATAGAGAGGATGGCCGTGTATAATGTTTGTCGGTTGAATAAACTGACGTATCCACAGTTTTGTATGCAGGGTAAATGACATCATAAAGATTAAAGAAGCACAGATGCTTAGAGATTATTCAAATGTTGATGTACATTTATTTAAATGTTGTAAATTTGCTTCCGCTGTAAAATGTAAAGTGTAAAGTTTTTATGTAAATCTGATGTAAAGTGAAAAGTTTTAAATTCCTTGTAAAATTGTACGAAAGAAGTGTAAAGATCTTGTGGAATCTCGAATTCAGTTGTGTTTTGGAATTTGGGGCGTTATAGAGTGGTATCAGAGCCACGCTTCACACTAGTACAAATTTGTAAGGAACGACACCCTAAAAGTGGACATTAGAGTGTGTTTTTGAGTTTAGAGATTTAAATGTAAGTTACTTACATTTGTGTTGCTCTATGACTTATGCTTCTTCCTCCCTATTTCTAAGATGGCTGATCACTTCGACCCTGCTGGAGACGACAATTGGCATATCATAGAGGAAGATTACTATCCTGGACAAGCAGATTCCGATGAAGTGCACTACCCAGGAAAAGCAGACTCCGACGGAGAAGAATGGCCTGAGTCCCGAGAGATTACCCCACCTCCGGATTCATCTGATGACTCTTCTGACGAAGAAGAAGAACCAGTTCCAAATAGTCTTGTGATATCTCTTCAGAGGTAGATAGAAACACTGCAGGAGAGAGTCGGATTATTGGAGGCTCAGTTGGCAAAGTGCAAGGATGATTTTGCGGTTCTCAGTCATCGTGTATGGGAAAAAGATTTATTTGATATTATGGATGATTGGTTACGAAACTCGAGAAGAGGAAAAATATGACCGATGTGCTGAAGGAAGAAGTCGATGAAATACGGGGAGAACTTCGTGAAGCGAAGAGGAACCGTAGGAGTTAGACTGTTGTAGCTTCTACTGTTTTCATTCTGATGTCAAGAAATGTTTTCAATTTGAATGTATAAAGTTTGAAATTCAATGAAATGCAAAGTTGATTTAAAATTCATGTCTTATCCTTCGAATTTAATGGATCTTTTGCATCAGAATATGGCTAGAAGAGGAACTAGAAATGGTGAAGGTCTGGACTTGGAAACAGAACTTGCGAGGGTCTATCAGACACTCAACACCGTGGCCATGAATTAGAACCAAGGAAGGGTACCTGCGAATCCGGTGCCCGAAGCAATCAAACTCGTGGAATCGTTCAAATAGATGAAACCACCGGTATTTGAAGAGAAGTCAGACCCTGACGCGGCTGACAACTGGATTAGGCAGGTAGAGACCATATTCGAAGTCTTGGAGACCCCTGAAGGCAGCAAGGTGAAGTTGGCGACTCTGCAACTTGAGAAGGATGCGGCTGTGTGGTGGCAGTCGAAGAAGAGGACAATGGGAGGTATTATTCTTGGCTGGGAGGAATTTTTGGAAGAATTCCGCAGTCATTACTTTCCTTCAGATGTCCAGGAGAAGAAAGCTATGGAGTTTCTATCACTACAGCAAGGTGGCATGTCAGTTAGAGAGTACGAGACCAAATTTACTCATCTCTCTAGGTATGCTCCTGAATTAGTGATGGATTATGCAAAAAAGGCTCGTAAGTTCGAGCATGGATTGAGGCCGAGCTTGAGGTCCCGGATGATACCTCTTGGTATCAGAAGATTCGACAAGTTGGTCAAGCGCGCGGCAGCCACGGAAGCAGACATGGAGCAGTTTCATGTTGTTCAGAATCGGAGGAACAACTGGCAGTCTAGGAAGAGGCCCGCAAATTCTGAGAATTTCAAGGGACCACCATCTGCACAAAGGTTCAAACCGACAGGGGCGAATGCTATTAATGTGGTTGGAGGACCCGGGAACAATGTGGTGAGACCTCCTGCGGTAAATTGCTTCAACTGTGGTGAGACGGGACATTACCAATCTCAATGCCTCAAGCCACGGAATGGTAATCGCAATGCACCAATGCAACAGACTGGGAAGCGACCGTACCAACAAGGGCGAGTATTTGCCTTGACCGAAGCTGATGCCGATGAGGTGGATCATGTCATTACTGGTACGAGGGCGGAAGTTTAGAGGTTAATGTCGTTTCTTTTCCCGCTTATTTTGTGAAACTATTACGTAATGAGTGTGTATTATGTAACAGGGAAACTTTATTTGAATGGAATGAAAGCTATTATTTTGTTCGATACTGGATCCTCTCATACTTTTGTGTCTCCTAAATTTGCTTAAGTGTTGGGAGTTGAACCGAAGATTTTTCCAGGTAAGATCTTAGCAGTAGCTACTCCATCAGGGGAAACTTTAACCACTGATCGGTACTATGAGGATTGCGAGATTGTGATTGGGGACAGAATCTTCAGAATTGATCTAATCGAGCTGACTATATTGGGAGTCAATGTTATCATTGGCATTGATTGGATGTCGGTGTACAGTGCAAGCATCGAGTGTAAGATCAAGACAGTAACAGTGAAGGCTCCAGGTGGACCTGAAGTCAATTTCCAAGGGAAGAAGAAGTGTTCTAAGCTGGTGGCAGCTATCCGCGAGGAAGAGATTCCTGTGGAAGTGCAAAGGATTTCTGTGGTTCGGGACTATCCGACTGTGTTCTTAGATGATTTTCCTGGGTTACCCCCGCAACGTGATGTAGAGTTCAGCATCACCCTTCAACCGGGAAGTGCACCCATTTCTAAGGCACCGTATAGGATGGCTCCAGTGGAACAGGATGAGGTAAAACGGCAGATTGAGGAACTGTTGGAGAAAGGCTTTATTCAACCTAGTGCGTCACCTTGGGGAGCACCAGTGCTTTTGGTAAAGAAGAAGGATGGTTCGATGAGGATGTGCATCGATTACCGAGAGCTGAATAAGGTCACTGTTTAGAATAAGTATCCTATTCCCCGAATTGATGACTTGTTCGATCGTCTATAAGGAGCAGCTGTTTTCTCCAAAATAGATCTTCGATCAGGATAGTTCGAGTGAAAGCTGAAGATGTGCACAAAACTGCATTTAGAACTCGACATGGGCATTACGAATTCTTAGTTATGCCATTTGGAGTGACGAATGCACCCGCAATCTTCATGGATTTGATGAATAGAGTTCTGAGGCCATTCATTGATTCTTTCGTCGTGGTGTTTATCTACGATATCCTCGTGTACTCCAAGTCAGAAGAGGAGCACACCGAGTATCTAGCAGCAGTTTTGAAGAAGCTGGAAGAGCAGGAGTTGTATGCCAAGCTGTCCAAGTGCGATTTCTGGAAATCTGAAGTGGCATTCCTAGGTCACATTCTTTCTAAGGAGGGAGTGGCAACTGACCCTCAGAAGATAAAGGCAGTGAGAGATTGGGCAAGACCTACTACAGTGAAGGAAGTCAAAAATTTTCTTAAATTGACTGGATACTACAGGAGATTCATTCAAGGTTATGCTCAGTTAGCCGTACCGCTCACTGGTTTGACCAAGAAGAATGTGAACTTCAAGTGGACTGAGCAATGTGTGGCAAGCTTTCAAGAGTTGAAAGAGAAGCTGACTACTACACCTATTTTGGCTTTGCCTAGAGCAGGTGTTGAGTAAGATGTTTATAGCGATGCTTCACATCGTGGGCTTGGTTGTGTCTTAATGCAAGAAGGAAGAGTAATCGCTTATGGGTCTAGGCAACTACGACCGCATGAGAAGAATTACCTGACTCATGATCTGGAGTTGGCTGTGATTATCTTTGCCCTGAAGCAATAGAGACACTACGTGTACGGTGAGAAATTGAATATGTACACGGACCACTAGAGTTTGAAGTACATATACCAGTAGAAGGATCTGAATTTGAGGTAGCGAAGATGGTTGGAAGTACATGAGGACATGCGACCTGAGATCAAATATCATCCTGGGAAAGCTAATGTTGTTGCTGATGCACTTAGTTGCAAGAGCAGTTTATCCAGCTTGATTACAACTCAGAAGCATCTGATGGAAGAATTGGATCGAGCAGGTATTGAAGTTGTCTTGCAAAGATTGGGAGCATCTTTAGCTCAGTTGTGGCTTCAGCCTACTTTGAATGGAAGGATCATTGCAAGTCAAGAGGTTGATGCTGATATCTTGGATATGAAGGAGCAGGTTGGTGTTGGCAGGTTGCCCGAATTTCAAATCAGGGATGGAGTGCTGTGGTTCGAAGATAGACTATGTGTTCCAAATCAGGCAGACCTGAAAGAAAGTATTCTTCAGGAGGCGCATGCTACTCTTTTGTCAGTACATCCTGGAAGTACTAAGATGTACAAAGACATCAAACCGCATTTCTGTTGGTCAGGTTTGAAGCGGGATGTGGCTGAATTTGTGGCGAAGTGTGAGGTTTGTCAGCAAGTCAAAGCCGAGAATCAGAGACCCGGAGGTCTATTACAGCCGTTACCTATTCCGGAATGGAAGTGGGATAACATCAGTATGGATTTCATTACGGGATTGCCCAAGAGTCCTAAAGGCAATGATGTGATTTGGGTTATAGTCGATCGACTAACCAAGTCCGCTCACTTTTTGGCGATGAAACTCACTGCTTCGATGGACAAGTTAGCTGAGTTGTATGTTGGCGAGATCGTCAGGCTTCATGGTGTTCCGTCAACTATTGTGTCTGATCGAGATGCGCAGTTTACTTCGCATTTCTGGAGGAGTCTTCAGATAACTTTGGGTACCAAGACAGATTTCAGCACTGCTTTTCATCCGCAAACCGATGGGCAGACCGAGAGAGTCAACCGTATTTTTGAGGATATGCTTCGGTGTTGTATACTAGACTTTGGAGGCAGTTGGGAAAGGCATTTACCCTTGGTAGAGTTTACCTACAACAACAGTTTTCATACTAGTATTGGGATGGCGCCATACGAAGCTCTGTATGGCAGGAAGTGCAGGACACCTGTTTGTTTGTTGGAAGTTGGGGAGCGTCAATTGTTTGGGCCTGAGCTTGTGCAGCAAACCTCTGGAAAGATTGATCTGATCAGGAAAAGGTTGGTAGAAGCTCAGTGCAGGTAGAAAAGCTATACAGACAACCGGAGAAGGGACCTTGAGTTTGAGGTAGGTGACTTCGTCTTTCTGAAAGTATCGCCCAGTAAAGGTGTGATTCGATTTGGCAAAGGCGGGAAGTTAGCCCCGGGGTTTATAGGCCCGTACAAGATATTGAAAAGGATCGGAAAAACTGCTTACCGGCTTGAATTACCGGAAGAGTTATCTCAGGTGCACAATGTCTTTCATGTGTCTATGCTGAGAGGTTATATTCCAGATCCGAGTCATCATTTGCCTGAAGTGCCGGAAGGTTTGCATTTGGATCTCAACTACATCGAGCCTCCTGTCGAGATTGTTGATCGTTGAGAGAAAGTCTTGAGGAATAAGACGATACCGATGATCAAGGTAGTCTGGAGGAACCATTTGGTTGAAGAGGCTACTTGGGAGTCTGAGGAGAGGATGTTGAAGGATTATCCCAAGCTTTTTGCTTGATTTGTATTTTGTATTTTCTTGTACTTGTTGGGAGTGTTTTGTCCTTGCTCTTGGCTGTAGTTCCGGGGACGGAACTATTCTAAGGAGGGAGTGTTGTAATATCCCGATTTTCATTTATGGAAATTATTAATTTTTTCACGTAGTGTGCACGTGCAATTTTTGTAGTGTGAAATCTTATAATTATTTTCATTATGGATGAGGAGTATATGTATATATGTATATATGTTCTTTAATTATTTTTATAATGGCCCATTTTCTTCAAATAAACATAAGCCTTTCTTTTTAGCTCAAATCTAATTTATTTTTGTAAAACTATTATTTGGCCTATTAATTAAAGCCCATGAGTTATTTCTCTTTTAATTACAACTTGTAATGTAGGATATTTTTATAAGATTATTTTTATAGAAAATATAATGTACAACTTTTTTTAAATGGAGAACTAATGAATGCACGTGCATTGCACGTACACGTGCAAAAGCACACAAAGTGGCCGGTTTTGGATTGGAGGGGAAAAAAAAGAGAGTGGAGTTATGGGTGGTGGTTGCTTGATCATGGTTGGTTACTACAACTCCCCCTTGAATCCTAGCCTTTTATTTTTAATTCCTAGATTGATCCTAACCCTTCATTTGCTCCCAATTTTAGTATAAATACCCCCCCCCTAGCCTAGTTATTTTTGTACTCTTCATTTCTCCAAAACGTATAGTAGAAAATACAAATTGTTAGTAGTATAGTAAGTGTTGTTGGAAATCTAGTACCTAAATTAATAGATAAACTAGACACAAATTATAAAAACCTCGCAAGTGCACGAATCGAATCGTAGTAATAGCAAGGGTCGATCCCACAGAGATTGTAGACTTCAACTTACTAATCAATAAAATTAATAATAAATGATGAAGGGTTGTTGTAGAAATCTAAAAGAATTAAAAAGATTAAACTAAGAAAGATGAGTTTGAATCACAAATATCTCTTGAATAGTTGGGTTGTTGATCTCCACCAATAGTTAGTAATGCTAAATTGCCTTCTGAATTTACTTCCAATTACTCATGTTGTTCACTTCAAGGGCATGGTATCTACTCCTTAAAGTATTGTTTCCCTAAGCCAAGAATTAGGCATGGTATCTACTCTAATTCGTTTCTTTCATCAAGTAGTCAGCCTAGTATTTACTAAGTTGTTCTTAAAGAAAACATAAGATCAGTGGAAACGAACAAACACTTAAAGTTCTAGAAATTGGTATCAGATCGAGATCCTCTAAGTTGATTGAACCAAGAACCCCTAAAGATTCCTTTGTTACAAATTATGGGCACGAGATTCGGTCGTCTCAATATGCTTCATATAACAGATTTAGATAAATGATAACATAAACTTGATAGTCTCACGTGCTGTATGTCAGTCGACTGGCTCTCACCTCAGTCGACTGCTCTCAGACTTCAAGATCCAAGTTTGATGATCATCAATCTATGTCAATTCAACCAGATTCAATCAATAAGTAATTAGAAGATCTCAGAAGAATATAGCACTACATAACTACGGTTTCGATCTACCCAACTATGAAATTAGTTCCACATAATAATACTTTTATTGCTTAACAAGTTTGAATACATGATCAACATAAAAGAAATAAGAGAGAAGAAGAAATAAACTAATGGATTCCGGCAATATGGTCGACTGGCTGTCACACAGTTGACTGCCTTCTGGTTGCTGAATCTTCTCTTTCCTTCTTCGATGTTAATGGAGTGATGTTCTTGATGCTTGTTCAGGAACTTGGTGATTGAGTCGCCTTCCAGAGATATATGATTGTTGGATGGAGTCGTGGAGTGGAGAGAGAGAGGAAGGAGAGAGCCGTTCTGGAGATGGTATTCTGATATTTATAGAGTACGGCTGAGAATTAGGGTTTCCACTTTTTCAGGGAGATCCTTCTTTAATTGATTTGATGATTAATATCTTTCTTCTTTTTCCTCTTTTCTTCCTTATCTGTTAACCACGTGCTCTTGAAAACCCCCAGTCTTTAGATTTGATTTGCATAAATCTGGATTCAAATAGATGTGAAATTAGATGCAGGTGACTCTTCGAATATCTTATCTTTGTACTCCGCCGCAGACCAGTCGACTTGTCTTCGAACCAGTCGACTGAGTCGAGACTTGTGGAAATTCAGCTTCTCTTGTTCAGTCGCCTGGTTGAGGAACCAGTCGACTGATCCTCTGCAGTTCTCTGTGTATTGTCCTTGAAGTCCTGAATCTGGCTTCGTTTTGCTGTTATAAGCTGTTTCCTATGGAAAAGAGAGAATAAGAGTTAAATACCATATATAGAGCTTTTAAATGTCTAATTACATTAAGATTAGTGCTCTAAAAAGTGAATAATAATGTGTTCATCAAATACCCCCACACTTAGCTTTTGCTTGTCCTCAAGCAAACTAGAATTATGAATAGGGAGTAATAATCAGAATAAGCTCAACCATCAAGATTTCTTATTATGTGGACATCAAAATGAAAAATATAAAACTACAAACAATTTCAGATAAGGTAAAGTTAAACATACCCACTTCTCCAGTGCAATTGTCTATTCATAAATCCCAAACTTAGTCATATTTGTCATGCGATTAATGTAGTTATAGTATGCATCTACTCAGTCTGTGATTATCCCTTTTCTCTACTACAAATCCAGTAGCAAACTAGAGTTTTTTTTTTTTTTTTTTTTTTTTTTTTTTTTTTTTTTTTTTTTTTTTTTTTTTTTTTTTAGTCTCTTCTTTAAAGTTGTCGCTTGTCTTTTGACGCGAATGCGAAACATTTGTGATGTATCCACCCGGTTACTTCAACAAGTCACAAACAGTAAAGTGCTTTGCATACTCGTATTTCAAGTTGCTGTTTGACGTAAAGGTAAACATTGGTGATGAATACCCCTAGTTACTAAGCCCTCAAAACATTGGAGTAGACTGACTTTATTCAAATATATATACATATATTGCATCACTCTATTTACTTAAACTCGATTTAGGACTAGATCTGAAGGGAATAATTATCAGAAAAAGTATCACATTTGTTTATTATGTATAATCGCATGACTCACACAATTTTTGTAGGGAATTATGAAACCCAACAATCCTAAAGTAAATAAGTATCCTTACTCTTACTTTATAAGAAATTGTTTATCCTAAAAAAAATTCAAAAGATTCCAAATATAACTAACTAATACCCCCACACTTAGATGGAACATTGTCCTCAATGTTCGCACAAAACAGAAGATATAGGCACGTGTTACCATCTAGTCAGGAGAGACTGAAAAATAAAAATAAAAATGAATAATAATGAATAAAGGGAAAGTGTAATTACTCCCCTGAAAGTTGGGTTGCCTCCCAATAAGCGCTGTGTTTCATGTCTTCAGCTAGACATGATGAGTTCATGCAATGTATTGAATGGTTTGAAGATTCACATCTTCCTCTTGTGGTTCTAGACTCATCTCTAAGTATGGCTTTGCCCTGTGTCCGTTCACCTTGAATGTTTGATTTCGTTCTTCGCTGTGAACTTCCAATGCACCATGTGGAAAGACTTTCGTGACAATATATGGTCCATACCATCTTGACTTGAGCTTGCCTGGAAAGAGTCTTAATCTTGAATTGTAGATCAATACTTTTTGTCCTTCATAAAACTCCTTCCTTGCTAATTGTTTATCATGGTATAACTTAGTCCTTTCCTTGTATAGCTTGGCATTTTCATATGCATCGTGCCTCAATTCTTCAAGCTCATTTAGTTGCAATCTCCTTTTGTCACCTGCCTGTTTCATATCAAAATTGAACTTTTTGATAGCCCAATAAGCTTTGTGTTCCAACTCTACCGGCAGATGACAAGCTTTTCCAAAGACCAAACGGTATGGTGACATGCCAATGGGTGTCTTGAAAGCGGTTCTATAAGCCCATAATGCATCGTTCAAGCGTAGTGACCAATCCCTTCTGCTTGGATTGACTGTTTTTTCCAAGATGCTCTTGATCTCTCTATTGCTAAGCTCCACCTGTCCACTGGTTTGAGGGTGATATGGAGTACCCACTCTATGTGTAATCCCATATTTCTTCATTAAAGAAGCAAATGGGTAGTTATTGAAGTGGCTCCCTCCATCACTAATTATTGCTCGTGGTGTACCAAACCTAGTGAAAATGTTCTCCTGCAAAAACTTGACAACAACTTTGTGATCATTAGTTCGTGAGGGGACAGCCTCGACCCATTTAGACACATAATCCACACCAACAAGTATATATACATAACCAAATGAGTTAGGAAATGGACCCATGAAGTCGATTCCCCAGACATCGAAAAGCTCGATTACTTGTATGTTGTGTAGTGGCATTTGATTTCTAGAAGAGATGTTGCCTGTCCTTTGGCATTTGTCGCAAGTCCTGCAAAAAGAAAAAGCATCTTTGAATACTTTAGGCCAATAAAAACCAGATTGCAATACCTTAAGTGCTGTTCTCTTTGGCCCAAAATGTCCTCCACAAGCATATTGGTGGCAATGTTGTAGAATACTCCTTTGTTCCTCGTCTGCCACACATCTTCTTATAATTTGATCAGAGCAAAATTTGAATAAATAAGGATCATCCCAATAATAGTGTTTGCTCAGATCCACCAATCTTTTCCTTTCCTGATGTGTCATACCTGGAGGAAAAACATGAGCGGTTAGAAAATTGACAATATCAGCAAACCAGGGTAGTTGTTCCGAGAGATAAGTCGACTGGTTGAGGGACCAGTCGACTGCCCCGAGGGTGTGAATATTTATTGCAAATAATTGTTCATCTGGGAAATTTTCATTCAGCGGGGGCACATTTCTCTCGTCCTCGTGCAGTAATCTGGACATGTGATCTGCCACAACATTGTCGCATCCTTTCTTGTCTCTAATCTCAAGATCAAATTCTTGAAGCAGCAGCACCCATCTGATCAACCTAGGCTTAGCTTCCTTTTTAGCCAACAAATATCTCAAGGCAGCATGGTCAGTGAAAACAATAACTTTAGAACCAATTAAATATGATCTAAACTTCTCTACAGCAAAAATAACAGCTAACATTTCTTTTTCAGTTGTAGAATAATTTAGCTGTGCATCGTTTAGAGTTCGAGAAGCATAGTAAATAACATGTGGTTTCTTATTGATTCTTTGACCTAAAACAGCCCCTAAGGCATAATCACTTGCATCACACATGAGCTCAAAAGGATGGCTCCAATCTGGTGCCATGACAATAGGTGCGAAAATGAGAAGAGTTTTCAATGTATTAAAAGCATTTGTACATTCTTTTGTCCATATAAACTCAACATCCTTGGCTAACAAGTCACAAAGGGGTTTGGAGATTTTTGAAAAGTCTTTTATAAATCGTCTATAAAAACCTGCGTGTCCTAGAAAACTCCTAACACCCTTAACTGTAGTGGGAGGGGGTAGTTTTGATATGATGTCAATTTTTGCCTTGTCTACCTCTATTCCCCTTTTGGACACCACATGACCCAACACAATACCTTGTTGTACCATGAAATGGCACTTCTCCCAATTCAGCACTAAATTGCATTCTTCACATCTTTTAAGTACCAGCTGCAAATGGTTAAGGCATTCATCAAAACTAGATCCAAAAACACTAAAGTCATCCATAAATACCTCAATGAACCTTTCCACCATGTCTGAAAATATGCTCATCATGCATCTTTGAAATGTAGATGGAGCATTGCACAATCCAAACGGCATCCTCCTGTAAGCAAAAGTACCAAATGGGCATGTAAAAGTGGTCTTTTCTTGATCTTCTGGAGCAATAGCAATTTGATTATAGCCACTATAACCATCTAGAAAACAATAATGACTATATCCTGCTAATCTTTCTAACATTTGATCAATAAAAGGAAGAGGGAAGTGATCTTTCCTGGTTTCATTGTTCAGTTTCCTATAATCAATGCATACCCTCCAACCTGTGGTTACTCTTGTTGGGATAAGTTCATTTTCTTTATTTGTTACCACTGTAACTCCACTTTTCTTAGGAACTACATGTATAGGACTTACCCATTTGCTATCTGAGATAGGATAGATGATCCCAACATCTAGTAGCTTCAAAATTTCTGCTCTTACCACTTCCTTCATGTTGGGGTTGAGCCTTCTCTGTGCCTCTCTGCTAGGCTTTGCATCGTTTTCTAGCAATATTCTATGCATGCATTTGGATGGACTTATTCCCTTGATGTCTGCAATGGTCCATCCTATTGCATTTTTGTGTTCTCGCAATACCTTCAGCAGCTCTTCTTCTTCCTGTGCAGTTAAGTTGGCAGCAATTATTACTGGTAGCGTCTGGTTCTCACCTAAGAAGGCATGTTTCAAATGATCGGGCAGCTGCTTGAGTTCTATGTCTGGGCGCTTCTGTACAGTCGACTGATCCATGTCAGCAGTCGACTTATCCTGTGTTTCTTGGTTCAGTCGACTGGTTAGAAGACCAGTCGACTTGCTCTGTGCACCAGGCGCCTGATCTGTAGAAAAACAAAGATTATCAGACACCAATTTTTCAAATACAGGACCAAGTTTACCTGGGTCTGACTGTGGAGTTTCAAGTTGATGTACTGTCTCTGCAATCTCCCAGTCATCGTATTCCTGTTCAACATGAGATAAAGTTAGAGATTGAGTGATTGTGGCTTGTAGTGGTTCAACGCTATGTACCTGAAATGTTTGATCAACAATCTCCTGCACCACATCAATATTATAGCATTCATGATCATCTTGTGGTAATTTTAGTGTATCAAACATTTTAAATTCCACTTTTTCTCCGTTTATCTTCATACTTATAATGCCCTTTTTAACACAAATTTTTATATCAGCTGTACTCATAAAGGGCCTACCTAATATGATCGGTAGAGATGATGACATTGAAGATTCCTCCATATCTAACACAACAAAATCAGCAGGCAAAATAAAATCATTTACCTGAACTAAGACATCTTCTAAAATACCTCTAGGTCTCTTGATGCTGCGATCTGCCAATTGCAAGGTGATGGATGTTGGTTTGAGTTCCCCCAATCCAAGCTTTTCGTAAACAGAGTAAGGAAGAAGGTTGATGCTTGCCCCCAAGTCTAATAGTGCTTTTTCAAAGAAGTGCTCACCAACTTTACAAGGAATGGTGAAACTGCCTGGATCTTTCAGTTTAGGTGGTAGTTTTCTCAATAATACAGCACTCACTTCTTCTGTCAAAGCAACATCCTCCTTAACCTGAAATGTTCTTTTATGAGTACAACAATCTTTCAAAAATTTGGCATAAGAAGGAATTTGTTTAATAGCATCAAGTAGGGGAATATTAATTTCTACCTTTTTGAGAGTTTCAAAGACGTCAAATAAATGTTGTTCTTTCTTTTTATTGACTAACCTTTGAGGGAATGGTGGTGGAACTGTCCCTACTTTTTGACTTACCTTACTTGAACCCAAAGCTTTTGATGGTTGTTTTTCTGATTTGTCTGTGCAGTCGACTGTCTTGTAGTGACAGTCGACTGGTTTGTCTGTGTGTGTTCCAATCATGTTGTCAATTATCTTACCATTTCTTAGGGTTGTGACTGCTTGGAGCTGTTCTTGACCTCCAGGGTTTGGTATGGTTTGTGAAGGGAGTTCACCTGCCTTTCTTTCGCTTAGCTCTTTTGCAATCTGACCAATTTGGGTTTCCAACTTCTGAATTGCTTGTCCTTGTTGGTTGCTTGTTTGATGTTGTTGTTGGAGCAATTGAAGAACAGTGGTTTCAAAATCCAACTTCTTCTGTTCAGGAGCTGGTCTTTCAAATCCACTTCCTATCTGAGGGTTCCTTGTATGTCCTTGTGTGAATTGATTCCCTTGATTATTTTGATTATTGCTCCATGAGAAGTTTGGATGATTCCTCCATCCTGGGTTATATGTGTTCGAGTATGGATTGTTTTTTGGTGGAAATACTCCTCGACCCACATAGTTTGCATGCTCCTGATCTGTAAAAGTAGACATGGGACATGTATCAGTTGTGTGATCTAAATGCGAACAAATTGCACACATTTCATTTGTTTGATTTTTAACTCCACCCATCGTCGACATTGCATTAACAAGCATATCAATTTTTTTATTCATGTTTGCCATTTCTAATTGAATGTTATTATTATTAGAGATTTCGTAGACTCCCTGTTTTTTCGAAGGTCCCCTTCTTGTTGAGAATTGTTGGGAGTTCTCGCTGAGTTCTTCAAAAAGTTCAATGGCTTCTTCTCCACTTTTCCTCATTAGAATTCCATTGCAAGCTGCATCAACAATTGCTTTATTAGTATCATTTAAACCTTCATAAAAAGCTTGTACCTGATCATCCTTAGGCAGATTGTGAGTTGGACACTTGAGAAGCTTGCTTTTGAAATCCTTCCATGCCTCAAAGAATAAATCTCCATCTTTTTGTTGGAAGAGTTGAATCTCCCTTTTTAGCTGTTTGGTTTTCTGGGCTGGAAAGAATTCTTTCAAAAATTTCGTTGCCAATTGCTCCCATGAATTAATTGATCCTGGTTCCAAAGAATTATACCATAACTTAGCATTAAGTTTTAAAGAAAAAGGAAACAAGATTAACCTGATTTGTTCAGCGGTGAGCCCTTGGACGCTTTGTGTCCTGCAAAGATCGAAAAAGTCTTGCAAGTGAAGATGAGGCTCTTCATCTGGTCTGCCACTAAAGTGGGGAACCATACTAAGTAAATGAGGAGATAGGTGCATGTTCCCTGTGGCATTAGGTTGAAAAGAGATGCAGGAAGGTTGCTCAATATTCTTAGGAGTGAATTTGTCCTGCATTGGTACGCGATTGGGTATTTCTTCTGCCATTGCTGTATATGTACTAGGTCTCTGATCAGTCGACTGGTTAGCGTGGGCAGTCGACTGGTGTGCTGCAAATAACTTACCTAGTCTGTGCAAAGTGCGTTCTGTTTCCGCGTCAATTGGTAGTAGTTCTGGTCGAAGTGATCGTCTACCGTGCATTCACCGAAGTCCTGTAACCTAAAAGAAAAAGTATTAATAAAAGAAAAGAAAAACTAATAAAATTCTACTGACTTGTAAGTTAAAATACTAAACAATCCCCGGCAACGGCGCCAAAAACTTGTTGTTGGAAATCTAGTACCTAAATTAATAGATAAACTAGACACAAATTATAAAAACCTCGCAAGTGCACGAATCGAATCGTAGTAATAGCAAGGGTCGATCCCACAGAGATTGTAGACTTCAACTTACTAATCAATAAAATTAATAATAAATGATGAAGGGTTGTTGTAGAAATCTAAAAGAATTAAAAAGATTAAACTAAGAAAGATGAGTTTGAATCACAAATATCTCTTGAATAGTTGGGTTGTTGATCTCCACCAATAGTTAGTAATGCTAAATTGCCTTCTGAATTTACTTCCAATTACTCATGTTGTTCACTTCAAGGGCATGGTATCTACTCCTTAAAGTATTGTTTCCCTAAGCCAAGAATTAGGCATGGTATCTACTCTAATTCGTTTCTTTCATCAAGTAGTCAGCCTAGTATTTACTAAGTTGTTCTTAAAGAAAACATAAGATCAGTGGAAACGAACAAACACTTAAAGTTCTAGAAATTGGTATCAGATCGAGATCCTCTAAGTTGATTGAACCAAGAACCCCTAAAGATTCCTTTGTTACAAATTATGGGCACGAGATTCGGTCGTCTCAATATGCTTCATATAACAGATTTAGATAAATGATAACATAAACTTGATAGTCTCACGTGCTGTATGTCAGTCGACTGGCTCTCACCTCAGTCGACTGCTCTCAGACTTCAAGATCCAAGTTTGATGATCATCAATCTATGTCAATTCAACCAGATTCAATCAATAAGTAATTAGAAGATCTCAGAAGAATATAGCACTACATAACTACGGTTTCGATCTACCCAACTATGAAATTAGTTCCACATAATAATACTTTTATTGCTTAACAAGTTTGAATACATGATCAACATAAAAGAAATAAGAGAGAAGAAGAAATAAACTAATGGATTCCGGCAATATGGTCGACTGGCTGTCACACAGTTGACTGCCTTCTGGTTGCTGAATCTTCTCTTTCCTTCTTCGATGTTAATGGAGTGATGTTCTTGATGCTTGTTCAGGAACTTGGTGATTGAGTCGCCTTCCAGAGATATATGATTGTTGGATGGAGTCGTGGAGTGGAGAGAGAGAGGAAGGAGAGAGCCGTTCTGGAGATGGTATTCTGATATTTATAGAGTACGGCTGAGAATTAGGGTTTCCACTTTTTCAGGGAGATCCTTCTTTAATTGATTTGATGATTAATATCTTTCTTCTTTTTCCTCTTTTCTTCCTTATCTGTTAACCACGTGCTCTTGAAAACCCCCAGTCTTTAGATTTGATTTGCATAAATCTGGATTCAAATAGATGTGAAATTAGATGCAGGTGACTCTTCGAATATCTTATCTTTGTACTCCGCCGCAGACCAGTCGACTTGTCTTCGAACCAGTCGACTGAGTCGAGACTTGTGGAAATTCAGCTTCTCTTGTTCAGTCGCCTGGTTGAGGAACCAGTCGACTGATCCTCTGCAGTTCTCTGTGTATTGTCCTTGAAGTCCTGAATCTGGCTTCGTTTTGCTGTTATAAGCTGTTTCCTATGGAAAAGAGAGAATAAGAGTTAAATACCATATATAGAGCTTTTAAATGTCTAATTACATTAAGATTAGTGCTCTAAAAAGTGAATAATAATGTGTTCATCAGTAAGTGAGATAAAAAGATTGAGAGTTGTGAGTGAGTGTGTTTGCACCAAGAAGGCCGGCATCACTAGGAAGCTCTCGGGATTGGCATCTTTGAGGCTCGGTTGTGCGCATCAAAGAGGAGGAGGAACGCTCTTTTGGCAAGGACTCTTGTGTTTAGGAGGTGTTGCAATTTTATTCTCTCCAAATAAGGTGGGTTATTTTTCATGTTTCTAATTAGATAGCATGCTAAGATTGAATTGAAATGATAATGCATGAAAAAGATTAACAAGAGTACATTTAATTGGAAAAATGGCTTATTAGTTGATTGGAATGTTGCTAAATAGATTGTATGTGATTCCATCATCAAATTTAAGTTGTGTGTGAATTATTTATAGCTATGGATTGCTTGAAGTAAAATTCGTTGTTAGCATCAAAAACAAAATGCAAATGTTAGTAGATGAAAATGTTATTTTATGTGCTTGAATGAACCTTTTGTGATAATATTGTAACGAATAACTTAAAATATAATTTGTGGGTTTGTGAAAGGAATATAAACAGGGAATTGATATAGGGAATATTGATGTTAAGTTGGATAAGAAATGTCGAAATGAGATGTCGTAGTAGTAGTATACAATTTAAACTAATTGTATGAAAAATATGCGTTTAATTACTGGAAAAATTATTTTTAAATTACTGGAGTATCAAATATTATTTGAATAATTATTCTGGAGATTTACAGTAAATTTAGTAAAAGCAAAACTCAAATGAGAGATTTTGAAATATCGAAATGTTCGATTAAACAGAGAATTGATTTAACTAAAATATGAGTTGTATTCAAGACAACTTGAGCCTATAGCTCAAGTGGTCGGGAGGCCTTTAAATGCTACAGTGTGTGCGGATGGGTTCTCACAGATCGATGGTTCGAAACTTGATGACACCATATTTTTGTGTGCGTTTAAAAAATTAATCAAGCCTCAGTCCGAGAGTATATAACTCTCTATGGCCAGAGCATGCAGTTGGGTTCTCTTTGGTTGCTGGTTCGAATCCTGGTCTCGGCCAGAACTAAACTTTGTGAAAAAATAATTTTTTTGGGTGGATTTTGATGTCTAAAAATTATGGAAAAAATACTATTATTATTCTAAAATTATGTGTGACTTATGAAAAATAAATTGGGAGTTATTAGAAAGAAATGAAGTATATTTTGGGAATAAAAGTGTAGGTGGAACTATGGTTCTACACTTGTATATTTTGTGAAAAATGTGTTTTGCAAGAGAATTGAAATAAGTGCTAGAAAAGAAAAATAACAAAGAAACAAAATATATAAGGTGAAGTGGTGTGAATTATTCTTGTTACAGAATAGTGTGACAATAATGAGTTGTGAATATTCATTTTGACCATATACTTAGTGATATGATTTTTTTAATGTGGAAATAAATATTGGATGAAATACATGATGAATGATTGAACTCCATGTATGGTTATTGACTCATGAATAATTTTGAAATCATGTGATTGGAAAAGAGAAATTTTATTGAATATGAAAACTCAAACATATGAATTTGTGAATCGAAATTGAAAATTAGGGTGTAGCCAAAACTCACACCGGCAAGTGAAAGTGATGAATTATGATTATTAAAATTGAAAAGACCAGTTTGGGTCATTGTGAAATGAAAGAAATAAGACCGGTAGTAGTGAGAGGGCTAACTCTAAGAGATTAATTTTGTTCATAATTTCATTAAATTAAGAATTTAGTACATAGTGAAGAGGTGATGAAAGTGAGAAAAAAACACAAGTATGAGGGTCTCGAGTCTACGATGTGAGAGTGATCCACAGAATGCATGCTTGATGCGTCAGGACATGGCGTGCGCACTACTCCAGAATTATCAGGATCTTGGCGACGCTTGTGGGATGTTTGGTGACTGCAAGAGGATCGTGTGCCATGAAGGAGGCTGAATTGCCACAGAATGCATGCTTGATGCGTCAGGACATGGCGTGGGATTCCCCTCCAGGTTTTCTGTACATGAGCTTGTACTCATAGATCATCTAGGATACTTACCGTAATTGTAGTAGTAGAGTAAGTCATGACGAGGGATTGAACCCTACAAGATGAAGAACGATTAAGAGGCTTGCCCTCGGACCTATGTAGTATGGGATGCATAGAATCCGAACAAGTGTGCATTAGTGTCATATAATATAAATAATTGCATTAAGGACTAAGTGCACAATCACAACACGACATCAATAGGGTATTCCCTTTAGTTTGATATGTGACAAGTTTGTGTTTGTTAAATATGAAAAATCAGTTATACTATTTCCGGCATAGAGAGGATGGCCGTGTATAATGTTTGTCGGTTGAATAAACTGACGTACCCACAGTTTTGTATGCAGGGTAAATGACATCATAAAGATTAAAGAAGCACAGATGCTTAGAGATTATTCAAATGTTGATGTACATTTATTTAAATGTTGTAAATTTGCTTTCGCTGTAAAATGTAAAGTGTAAAGTTTTCATGTAACTCTGATGTAAAGTGAAAAGTTTTAAATTCCTTGTAAAATTGTACGAAAGAAGTGTAAAGATCCTGTGGAATCTCGAATTCAGTTGTGTTTTGGAATTCGGGGCGTTACAATTCGTGTAATGTATGCATATGACAATGTATAACAAGGCTCGGGTTTAAATTAATGGAATGACATGAAAAGAAAACTACTACTTGGTTTCGCCGATGAATCTGTAGTCTCATTGAAAGTTATCAAGCAAATAAAATATGATAATTCAAAGAGGAACTACTTGCGGAGATCAGAAGAAATTCGTGAACAAGAATAATAAACTAGTTTAAGGAAAACTTGCCTTTTTGACGATTATTCCGAATATTAATGAAGATGATATGAAAAGATCCAACAGCAGCAACACGTGCAAACTACGTACACAGCAACCACGTGCTAAACACGGCAATGGCAGCATGTGCAAACTACGTACCTAGCAATCACAGCAAGAGACACAGCAAAAATAGCAAAGGTGACAACAGCAGCGAATAAAAACAACAACAAGAAATGGCAGCAAGAGCGGTGGCCACTGTGTTGCGGTGGTCGGAGTGCTGCCAAGGAGTAGCGGGATGTTGTTGGGGTGATACAGGGACGCGTAGAAGTGCAAGGCTGCGAGCGAAGAGTGTGATCGGCGAGGGGACTGCGGGGTGTGCAGCAACGGTTCGGTGGGGAAAGGCAACAAGGGTGTTGGGTGCACTGGCTTCGGTAGTTACTGTCAAAGGATGAAGACGGTGGTGGTGGCACAAGGTGCAGCGTGTGATGTCGAGGGGGTTGTGGTGGCGGAGGAGACATGGATGGCAGGGGACGAGTGTGGGTCGACTGGGTGACCAGTGGCGAGGGGCTTGGATGGGTTCGGTGGAGAACATGGGACGGTGAGGATGATGAAAATAGGGTGAGGGAGATGATCAGGGTGTTCAGAGTCGATGGTGAGTGGGCTCGGGGGGGAAGACGAGGGGGTTGGGTTTCGAAGTCGAACAAGGGAATAGAAACAGTGGCAGGGAAAAGAAGAATTAGATGATAATTAGGGTAGTTAATTAATGTTAGTGATGATTAGTATTTATAGGTAAAATAAGATGTGGGTTTAGGGTTGTGGGTTAATGGGTTTGCAGGTTAGGATCCAATAAGAATGGGCAATAGGGTTTAAATTTAACTTATTAATTAGGAATGGAAATATTGGGTTGGGCTCAAAGTCAAATCAATTAGAGGCTAATAAAAATACACATGACACAAAGAAAAGAAATAGAGTGCACAGTAATCTCGTAGTTCAACAAATTAAATAAAATTGACTGAAAGAATACAATTGGGTTGAAGAATAATAACAAAATTTATTATAAAAGAAATAAATATATTACAGGAATGAGAAGCGGAAAGAATTACAAAAGAAAATTCGGGAAAATCGGAAACAGGGGTTACACAAAAAGATGGTGATGGAAGGTCGTCAATTCGAAGGTTTGTTGAAGTGCACCCTCATCCTTGTGTCACACCTAGAAAGCAGCAATTTTTAAGAAGTAATAGAAAGGTTTCCGAAGCACAAAAGCCTACTTAGTCTTTCAAAGAAGCTAATATTGTTTGGTTTCATGGTTAATCACAGAGTAAATACGGAGTGGTATTAAATAATAAAAAAATCGAAACCGAGCCACGTATTCATGTGAAAACCATAAAACTTGTTAAAAGTTTTACCTCAACGATGAATCTGTTATCTCCACAGTATGTCAATCACAAGCACTACAACGTTACGGTGCCTCTACATTATCCACACAAATGAATCAAATTGGGCTCTCCTCATGTCGCGGTGCTAGCTGCGAAAAGGGGATGTTCCTTACGATCTCTGTCTCTTTCTCTCTCTCTCTCTCTCTCTCTCTTCTCTCTCACTCACACACACACTTTCTGTGACAGCTAGAGGTTTCTCTTCACAGTTCTACACACACGCACGCACGTGTGTGTGTGTGTGTGTGTGTGTGTGTGTGTGTGTGTGTGTGTGTGTGTGTGCAGCAAACCCTAAGTGAGTAGTGAGATGTGTGGGCCTTCTGATTCGGTTTGGCCCAATTAATCTAATTAATTGTCCAACCAATTTTAGGAGCTCAAGTCTTACTTGGAATCCGAATTAAATTCATCTACTAAATTTAAATCACAATTTTGATCTACTCTATGTGTGTGACCCTATAGATTCCCATTACGTTAATAGTAATACTAAAATCATATTTTAGGGTTACAAATAATGAGCGGTATCTAGCAATATATCACTGCTACTCATGTAACGGAAATGCCAATGATTTGATATAACATATCTGTGACCAATGTCACCATGTAGTCTAGTCCTTTTGTCCAGATATCTTAGTTGACCACAAGGCATAGGGTCTATCACACTTTTATAATTCAATCTTTGGTTTCTTGATAACCGAGTAGGCTTACTAAAACAAATAAGATCAATATCTCATATTGACTCATTTGAGTACGACCATACATTTTGCACTCTCACTCAATCAAGGGGCTTGGAGATATTGCTCCTGTTATGTAAGAGGGACAAATCCTATCTAAGTCACTCACATCCCTCCGCATGATTTGTAGTATGCCAAATAGTCGACTTTATAATCACCTTATTACAGACGACATTTGACTGCATTAAAACATATAACTTCTCATATGGGAAATCGTAGTAACTTTAAGTCAAAGGACCATGTACACCATGGTCACTGTGAGAACCACTTATGACACTCATGTAACAATCTATGCAGCATTCTCATGGTGGGTCAGTCCAGTATATTATTACTTTAATATGTACCCATGTGAAGACTTGATATCTCATATCCATAACCTGTGAGATATGGACATCAGTCTACGCACATACTAGTCTCTATATATTATTGTTGTCCTAATTCACTAAAATACTTGACTATGGACTTTTAAGATTAGCATTCTGATTTCAACCAATAGGATCTCACAATCAAGTCATGCACTTGATGTCCCATGGTATTGAACTTACTATTCTAAGGATTTTATTATGTTCATTTAATCACATTAAACAACACAATAAATAAAATGCCTCATATATGAAATAAATGTCATGATACAATGTAAACTGGTAAGGTCGTTACACAACTGGCCTCTAGGGCATACACCAACTGATCTGGCTAAAAATAGAACCAAAACGGGATTGTTCAAATCGGGCATGGATCTCAAAGCTTTCAGGGGTAAAACGGTAACTTTCACTACAAAAGGATCTGAAATTGGGAACTGGGTCTTTTCCAGGCCCAATGACCTGAAAATGAGTCTGCCTTACTGAGCTAGGGTGACAACCCATTATAATAAACCCAGATCAGTTAGAGAGTTATTTAAATTCATGATTATCCCTAAGAGACGCTTTAAACCCAATCTCTTATCATGAAGGGATTTAAACTCTATTTCTTATCTAAAAACACCTGGGATTATAGATAAATGATTATCTCTAAAACTGTTTCCAAAGGCGACTATAAATACCCCCCCTCCCCCCCGATCCCCACCGTAAAGAGGTAATGAGTACTTTTCTACACAAAAGATCTTTCATAATCTTTCAGATTACTGACCTGAGCATCGAATGGTTCATCGTCGGGATCAATCCCAGTGTTTTGAACTTTTTTCAGATCAGCAGCAGTATTGAGAACGGTCAATATCGGAAAGTAGTAAAATGGTTTGCTTTTATTGGTTTCAAAAGAATTCACAAATCATTTGTTTGCTCCCACACCAAAATTAGCAGAAACAGATTGGCGCAGTTTGTGGGAAATCAGAAAGAGCATTCTGACCATATTCACCGGTGAAAGCAATCTCCAGCCATGCCTCCAAAGGGAAAAGGGAAGGCGGTGTCGCCAAGCCGAAGAGCCACCCCTCTTCCTCCTTCTCCACTTCAGGATGTTCCCCCTAAACAAGATCAACAAGTTCAGCAGCCTCATCCTGAACAGCCGCCTCACTAACAGGCTCGCCCCACGTCCATAAATGCTGCGTCGGGGGGCTCCTGTCGAAGCCGTTAGAAACAGCATCCCCTCCATGACCACGTCACGGCCCACAATCCTTCTACCGACTCTATGGCCTCGCAAAGTTCTCAGGGTTCAGGAGACCTCCGTCAAGTCATCGTCAATCATCAACAAGAGGTCGACCTCCAAACCTGCTTGAGTGAGGCGAGCCCGCGATGAGGTCCCTCATCCAGAACACCAAAGAAGCCCAAGGAGCCGTTCTCCCCGAACATCGAGATCCAGAAGGTGTCCCTCCTCAATAGGGCGAAGGCGGTCTCCCTCCCAAAGAGAACAAAGGCGGTCTCCTCCCCGTCACCAGCAAAGAAGCCACACTACTGTGAGCCGATCAACACTAAGAGTTCCATAGGATGGAGGGGCGCCGGTCACCTAGTAGAATTCCGAAACTTCAAAAACGACATCCTGCGAGCTCTTAACATTGCTCCAAGTCATGACCGACATACACCTAGCCCTCGCCATGCCATCCCTTATAAAGGACAATCCCGAGGGTCGATTAGAGTTGGCCAGAGGGACGACTCCGTCCATCGCCAACTTCAAGAAATTGAGAAGTGCCTTAGCAAAATCAACCTCGAAGAAGAACGATGGACCAAGAGTTTCGCCCGAGCAGACCCCCTTTTTCCAGGGCCATCATGGAAGCCCCGATCCCCGAGACCTTCAAGTCGCCCCACATCGAATCCTACAATGGGGAGTCATACCCGGCCGATCACATCGAGAGTTTTAAAACTCCCATGATGATCCATCAAGCCTCGGATGCGCTCCTCTACAAGACCTTTCAGGCCACATTGAAGATACCAGTGAGAGAATGGTTTCCCATTTGTCCCCAGCCGCTACCTTCTTGTTTGACTAGTTTGAGGAGCTCTTCTTCACCCACTTCGTCAGCAGTCGCTGAACCGAAAAAAAATGTGTGCCTTTGCTAGCCCTCAGTCAAAGGAAAGGTGAAAGCCTAAGAGACTATGTTCGGCGTTTTACCGCCGAAGATCGGTCTATTGCCTCTTTCGACCAATCAGTGACTTCTGCGGCATTCCGAAACAACATCAACCATGTCGACTTGAAGGCGTCCCTCGCTAAGAAGCCTCCTTGGGACTTCTCGGAGCTCCTGCTGAGGAGTGAGAAGTACATCCGGGCAGAAGAGACCCTGCATCCCCATGATCAGAAGAAGCCCCCATCCGGAAACAAACTGAAGGGTATGGATGAAGAAGGTGCCAAGAAGCTCCAAAAAGATAATAACGGGCAGCGTTGCCTCCTTCCTGTTTGGAAAAGTTCACCCCCCTCAATGCAAGCATCTTAGTTGTTCTTATGGAAGTGGACAAGGAAGGACTTCTCCAACCTCCCCCGAATATGAATACCTCTGGTAAGAAAAGGAACAAGGAAAAGTGGGGTTGCTTTCACAGGGACTGTTAGGGTTATATACTGAAAGCATCACTTTTGTATTAACTTTATTTCCTTATTTTTTTGAGTGAGAATCATATGGGCATATGTTTGCATATTGTGTTTATTATAATATTAATGCAAGTATCTGATATTCTATAAGGTTGATAATATGGTGTGAGGTGACACACAGAAGATCATATTATCAGTTCCCTATGGAATGTATAAATAGTTCACAACCTAGACGGACTTGGATAATCCATTGGAAAGGTTGTAGTGTAATCTGATATTAGTCCATCTTGACTATAGGTTTACACTAGTACACTTTGTGTGTATTGAACAGGACCACTTGAGGTTGTTCTCTTTGTACTGACTATAAAAGAGAACAAACACCTCTGTTATTATGGATGCTTATGCTCTTAATCCAGATATAATAACAGACATGTATATGCAGTGTGCATTACTTTGACTCATAAAAGAGTGAGATTCATTATGGATCAACAACCTCTATGAATTGGGTAATAGCATTGTATGTATGATGGGCTGTTGATTGTAAAAGGAATCCATGTCCCGATACGTCAGGTTGATGATGTCCCCTTAAGGAGCTCATAAGGATTGTCATGTAAACCCTACAGGTGGATTACATCCGACATGATAAATAAAGTTGAGTGGTACTACTTAAGGATAAAAGATGTTGATCAATATAGTTGTCAGTAACTTAATTTGATCGACGGACATTCGATATCTTAACATGGGGAGCTCAACGAGCATATAATAAAAGGAGCCCATAAATATAATTTGGGATTAGGAAGGTAGTGCAACAATCGCTCCTTAGTGGACCGAGCTATTGTTAATGGGCCTGGGTTGTGTGTTCGGACTGAACACGGGATACCCAGATTCGTTAGGAGACCTAACCCTAATTTCTCCTCATGGTCCCTGCCGTAGCCTTATATATATCCTCTATTTCTCTGGCCGTCATTGATCATCTGAAATATAAGATTTTTTCTCTAAATTCGTGATTCACGTAAGGAGAGAAAGAGAGGTCAGCCAAGGAGAAGAAAGGTTGGGAGATCGTCGCCCACACGACGTCCAACCCGAGGAAGGAATACGTGTAGAAGATCTTGGGGTCGCTGTCGTCTTCTTCTCATCACAGGTATAATTCGTGAACCCTAGATTCCGCTATATAGGGTTAGATCACGTATTTAATCTATTAATCTTTTATGATCGATACGCACACAAATCCGTAGTCCTGGGAATCATCTCAGTTCCATCAGGGACCACAGCCACGACAAGGACGATTGTCGGGCCCTTAAGGAGGAAATCGAAGCCCCCATTCAGCGAGGACAATTGGCAAAGTTTGTCAGGAAGGACAGAGTCGATCCTCCACCCCGGGGATCCGCCGAGCGAGCTGAAAGATCCATCGAGTCCCAAGATTCCGAACCTGGGGCCATCCTCCACCTCATCCCTAGGGGGTGAATGAGGGAGAGTCGATCTCCTTCCGCAAAGCCTTCACCCGAGAGGTTAACTCAGTACATAATTTTCCACCATCCAAGAACCCAGAGATTCCGGTGACATTCTTGGACAAGGATCAGGAAGGCATCCGAACACCCTACTGTGATGCCCTTTTCATCCATCTCAACATGGCCAATCACGAAGGACCCCGGATCTTGGTGGACAACAGTAGTTCTGTCAATATCCTCTACCTAGAAGCCTTTAAAGGTATCAAGCTGTAGCATCCCAAATTTTCGATATAATATCTCAAAAATATGTGGTACAATTCCCAGCATCTACCTCAATATAATAGTAAACATAGCCAAACACAGAAAATTTTTCAACTTTCATTACACCAATTCTTTACAAAGCACAGCCAAAAATTAAACATATTGAATTGAAATTTCTTTCTTTTACAACACATTCTTTTACAAATTGCATAAGCCACATTATCATTCTACCACATACATCCAAATCCCAAGCTATAGGTACCTACCTGTAAAACATGAGGCTAGAGATAACCCTAACCCCCTAAACTACAGAGGTCAGCCATAACAGTATGAGTGACATCAAAAGAAATGCAACATGAATAAAACATAAATAAAACATAATGGATAAAGTCATAATCAACACATACCAACAGCAGTAACGAATGGAAATGAAATAACAATAAATAAATTATGAAAACATCGAGTGAAACTAAACTAAGTGTCAAGTGTGGGAAAACAGAAGAAAAAAAAACATGCATAAAACCAAGTCAAGAAAACACAAATGCAGTATTATGACTCTCTAATGCATACTTGTCAGATTCTATGCATTCCATATTACATAGGTCCGATGCAAGCCCTTATCGTTCTCCACTTTATAGGGTTAGATCCCTCGTTATGCAACTATTCCTACTACGGTGATAGAAACAAGATCCAGATTACTCCGCGAATAAGCCTGACAACCCTCGACGCGCAAGCATCATGTAAGAATAGCTCTGACCCCCGGGAGAATCACCTCCCTGCCGTGTACCCCACGAATAGGCCTGCCAAACCTCGACGTGCAGATACACAAGTACATTCGGTGAATAGGCCCTGCCGACCCTCGACACGTGAACATACCAATGTCGTCTCGAGACAGAACAACACACAGTCTTGGAACGCATCCATTGGACTAGATCCCTAGAGCATATACTTACGTTTCCCAAGTTCTGTCACATATCCAATAGTGCTTGTCCTTAGATTGATTATTAATAATACATTAATTCCCCCTCTCTAGAGTTAGTGTATCCTGCCGGACTTAATTCCACAAAACAATCCCATGACCCTAACTGGTCAAAATCCACAAAATCTCATTTTCCGGTTCACAAGAATCCCACTCAACTCCTAGGGATTCACAAATCGAATATCAACACAAAATCTTTCATTAAAACTCTTAATTCCATCATCAAAATATTTATATCAAGAAAACTTCTTTAATCAACAAAAATTCAAATTCATTCAATATACTCACAAATTTCCAGAACTGAAATAAGATATTAAATCCATTAAATAACTGAGAATCATATTTTGAAGTCGTAGAAAATCACATAACATCAATTCCTTCGAAAACCGTATATACTTCACTTTATAAAGTCATAAAAATACAATTTAAATTCAGTTATAATCAAAATATAACTCTGTAAAATATTGTAATCTGTAGCAAAAACATCATCTAAAAAAGTAGATCAATAATCCATAAGTTCGAAGAAATAATCGTTCAAGAAAATGACGAAAAACCAAACAAAACAATCATCAAAACCACTAACGGTCGACTGTCGAGTGAATATCCAAAAGTAAAGAATTGACAATCGACCGACAATCTTTTGTTCAAAATCGAGCGGTCGACTGACATGTCAAGAAAAAAGCACTTTAATATTCGTGCACTCTTTAACTGATACTTCGTTTAACCTTTGTAAAATCATAAATTTGTAAAACAAAATTCCTGAGATGATTAAATACAACTTGTCTAACATACTGGAGTTTATAAATCATATCAAAACCTCATCAATTTTATAAAAGAGCCATTTTTCATTAAAATCTTCTTCAACATCAGAACTATATATATATGTGTGTGTGTGTGTGTGTGTGTGTGTGTGTGTGTGTGTGTGTGTGTGTGTGCGCGTGCGTGCGCATCAGTTAATGTATTAAAATCCATCAAATATGAGTAGTATAATGTTTATTTCAATCTCAGTATGGAAATAAATCAAAACCCAATCGAAAACTTCACAAAAATACAAAAAATCAAGTTTCGGTTGTACATCAACAAACCCGAAATCAAAAACCCTCCTTTCACTTCAAGATTTGATCTTTTAATTCCAAAAAAACCTCTTTGCAACTTTTTATACACATATACAACTAATTGTCAGCCCATGATTATTTGCAATTATAACATGCATTAGTCTACTTTTTTTTTCTTCATCCAAATAGAATATACATATGAAATCAATAGTAAAGACCCCTCTCCATTCAAATTTTGTGCATCATACGTCATAAAATTCATTATGCTCAATCAAATCAGTATGTATATGAAAGAAAGCAACCTACCCATGATTTCTATTAGGTTCTTAACAATCTCAAGTCATCTATATAGAGTTTTAATCATCAATAGCATAGTTTTCATGAAAAGTTAAATCTTTATTCATCCATCTATCAACAATTCATTATATCATCATACAATCCTCTAAAATGCTTTCTAATAGACAAATCATCACATACAATATGCATAGAACAGTAAGTAAGCAAACATATGTCACTCACCTTATTGAAGAATCAACCGAAATAATAAAGAGAATAAGAAAAGTCTTTCCTTTTGCAAGAAATCCAAATTCCTCGCTTCGAAAATCCAAGAAATCAATAATAAAGAAAACACTTTTGTTTAGTGCAGCAAAGAGATGGTTGCAACTCCTCTTTTAATAGGCCGGAATTCAGGTATTAGGGTTTTGAGAAAGTTTTGCAAAATATCCCTTTAGAAAATATCTTTACATATATAAATCCTTATACTAGGAAATTAGAATAAAAAATTCAGTTGGGATTTAAAATAAAAAATGACTACCCTGATCTGGCCGGCACTGGTTTCAAACCCAAAAAAACGAATTTTGTAATTTTTGCCTGTAAGTGGCAATTTTGCAAAAAGACCATTCTTTAACAAATTTGCGAAATAAACCAAACCTATTAGAAAAAAAGTAAACTCTTTACCTCTGAGTTGGATAGCTATCATGCTCAGCCCAGAAAAACGAAATTCTGACTCCAAGTGGTAATTTTGCACAAAAGCCCATCTTTTTGTAATATTTGCAAATATGCAAAATAAATATCAGAAAAATCCAGAAAATTCATAAATAATACCTACTAATAAATATTAGGTTTCACCAAAATAATTTCTAACTTTGAACTTCCCAAGAAAATATTTGCACGTGTTATGCACGTGTAAAAGATAAACTTTAGAAAAATATTTATTAAATCACAAAAAAAATAATTTTAATTCATTTATTAACCTCAAAACATTATTTAAAAATCTGGAGTGTTACACAAGCTCTTCTGAGACCGCCTAAAACCTACCGGATACACCCTCTAAGGGTTCTTTGGAGTGCCAGTAACAATCGAGGGAGTTCACTGTTGATGTGACCGCTGGAAAAGCCCTGACAACCCGAACAAAGCCAATGGACTTCATGGTCGTCGATGTGAAAGCTATTTATAATGCCATCCCTGGCCGACCCAACCTAGCTGGGCTTCATGTCGTACCTTTGGCCTTTCACATGTAGATGAAATTCCCAACCTCGGCGGGGGTGGGAGAAGTCAAGGGAAGCCAGGAGACTGCTTGGAAATGCTATATGAATTCAATGGAAGGCCCAGTCCTTTCTATCGAAGCGTTAGAGCTCCCCCAAGGGAGCAGCCAAGCCATCTCAGAGCCAGTGGACGAGCTATAGTAGTTTCCCATTACGGAGCAGGACCCGATCAAAACATTCCAAGTAAGCAAAGTCCTCCCCAACCAAGTCAAGGAAGAGATCGTCAAATGCATCAGGGGGAACCAAGACCTATTTGCATGGACCGCTACCGATATACCTGGTATTTCATAAGAGTTACTCATGCATCACCTCAGCATAACCCCGGAAGCCAACCCAGTCCAGCAGAAGTGTCGCAAATTCGCCCCGGACCAACAACAAGCCATCAAGGAGGAAGCAGATAAACTCCTAGCAGTCCGGTTCATCCAAGAGGTCAATTACCCCGAATGGCTCGCAAACGTAGTAATGGTAAAATAGGCAAATGGTAAGTGGAGAATCTGCATCGACTTTACATACTTGAACAAGGCGTATCCGAAAGACCCGTTCCCTCTTCTCAGCATCGATGCCCTGATCGACGCCACCTCTGGTCATGAGCTCTTAAGCTTCATGGATGCTTTCTCAGGGTACAATCAGATCAAAATGTCCCCCATCCCCCCTGACATTCCGAAGACCACTTTCACTACTGACCTAGGCCTTTTATTCTTACCGCGTCATGCCCTTCGGGCTAAAGAAAGCCGGAGCAACTTATCAACGTCTCTTCAATAGATCTTCAAGGAAAAGATCGGCAAGAACATGGAAGTTTATGTAGATGACATGCTGGTTAAAAGCCTCAGAAAAAAAAGACCATGTGTCCGACCTTCAGGAAGCCTTCGATGTGTTACGAAAGCATGGTATGAGACTCAATCCATCCAAGTGCACCTTCGGCATATCGTCAGGCAAATTCCTTGAGTTTATGGGCAGCCAGAGGGAGAAAGAAGTTAACCCAGAAAAGATCAGAGCTATTTTGGATATGGCTCCCACATCCAACATCAAAGAAGTCCAAAGACTTACAGTGAGCCTCGCTGCTATCGGGCACTTCTCTACAAGTCAGGAGAGAAGTGTCTCCCCTTTTTCAAGGCACTAAGAGGGGCAAAAGGCTTTGAGTGGGTACGATCACAACAGGAGTCCTTTGAGAAACTCAAGGCGTATCTAGTCAATCCCTCGCTCCTGAGCAAGCCCAAGCCAAGAGAGGTCCTTTACCCCTACCTCGCCACTTCAGGTTAGACCCTCAGTGTTGTCCTGGTGAGGGAGGAGGACAAGGTCTAGAGACCGATTTACTACGTAAGTAAAGTTCTCTGGGATGCCGAACTCTGTTATTCAAAAATAAAAAAGATGGCCTACGCACTGATCCTGGCTACTCGCAAGCTTCGTCCGTACTTCCAGGTCCACTCAATGGTCGTTCTTACCGACCAACCCCTCAAGAAAGTGTTGCACAAGCCAGAAAGCTCGGGACATCTTATGAAGTGGGCTATCGAACTGAGCCAGCACGACATAAATTATCAGCCAAGGACTACCATTAAGCCTCAAGATCTAGCAGAATTCATTGTGGAAAGCACCATCCCAGTCCCCCACGAGGAAAGAAAATACCTTTCGTTTTGGAGTGTCTATGTCGATGGATCCTCATGTATCGAGGGAAGCAGAGCGGGAGTCATCCTGAATGGTCCAAATGATTTCATTCTCCAGCACTCACTCTGCATCAACTTTCGATCCTCCAATAATGAAGCAGGAGTATGAAGCACTCATTGTCGGCCTATTCCTGGCCCGTAAAGCCGGGGCTCAATGCGTCAAAAAATTTAGTGACTCCCAGCTGGTGGTGAACCAAGTCTTAGGAGATTATGAGGCCAGAGAAGATTGCATGATCAAATATCTAGCCAAAGTCAGGGAGCTACTGGCCGCCTTCCAAGAGGTAGAAGTCATTCGTATCCCTCGCAAAGAAAATGGGCAAGCAGAAGCCCTATCAAAATTAGCCTCCTCTGCCCTTCAAGGGCTTGACCGCACCGTCTTGATTGAAGTCCTCCTAAAGCCCAGCATTGAAGAAGAGAGTATCAAGCTCATGATAATACCTCCCTCGGCACATAAGGAGAACTGGATTAAGACTCTGTTCGAGTTCCTCGAAAAAGGAGCCATCCCCATAGACCATAGAGAAGCTAAAAAAAATCAAACGAGGGCTGAGCAATGTACGCTTATTGAAGGAGTCATGTTCAAGCGCTCCTGCACCATGGTATACAGTAGAACCTACTTGTGGTGTCTCTCTCCCGAAGAAGCCCAGTACGCCATCAGGAAGGTCCATGAAGGGATTGGGGCGCTCATATGGGAGCTAAATCCCTTGCCCATAAGATCCCTAATCATGGCTACTTCTGGCCTACGCTTTTAAGCGATGCCCAAAAGCATATTCGACAATGCACTTCCTGCCAAAGGTTCTCATCGATCCGACGAGCACCTCAAGCTGAACTCTCTTCCATGTTTAGTCAGATCCCCTTTACTATATGGGGGATGGACTTACTCGGACCTTTCCCTCTAGCAATCGGTCAGAGAAAAATCCTTGTAGTTATAATCGATTACTTCTCCAAATGGATCGAAGCTGAACCCTTAGTAACGATCACGGAGAATAGGTTCCAGTAGTTCTTTTGTAAGAACATTGTATATCGGTTTGGCATACCTCGAATACTGGTGACTGACAATGGGACTCAGGTCACAGGGGCGACCTTCCGCAAGTTCTGTACAGACCTCGGCCTCCAATAATGATTCTCCTTGATTTCCTACCCACAGTCCAACGGTCAAGATGAGAACGCCAACCGGCAAATTCTTAGTGGTTTCAAGAAAAGACATGACAAATCCGCGAAAGGGTTGTGGCTCGACCAACTCCCCAATGTGCTATAGAGCTACTGCACAACCAAGAGGACCCCGACAGAAGAATTGCCCTTCAATCTGACTATATGGCGCCGAAGCCCTTATACCTCTCGAGGTTGGCCTACCCTCTCCCCGCCTACTAGCTTTCAGTGAAGAACAAAACCTTATCAACCTCTGTGGAAACCTTGACCTCATTGACGAGATTCGAGAGAGAGCATCCATTCGCCAAAAGATCTATCAACAAAGGGTCGAACATTCCTACAACAAGAAGGTCCGCCCCACAAACCTCAAAGAAGGAGACTTAGGTCTTCGCAAGCTCGAAATCTCCTGCCCAAGCAAGAAAGGAAAAATAGCTCTGAATTGGGAGGGACCATACGGGATCTCCAAAGTTGTCCGCTGTAGGTCGTTTCAACTTGAAGACCCGAGGGAGAAGAAGGTGCCAAGAACCTAGAACGCCGAGCATTTGATGAAGTACCAAGAAAGCTAGCTTCTCTCATTTTTTTAATTGTTCTATTCCAATAAGGTCGATGCTTATGACATGGCCGAAGCATGAAATAAAGGCTCGCAGCATAAAAGCAGCCACTTAGTTTCTCTTTTATAAAAAACTTATTTTATTTTTCTGCAAAAATTATTGTTCTAGCCTAAAGCATACATACCTGAGTCACGACGACCGTGAACACAATCATTAAAATTCTTAAACGACAAGTTCTGAGTCCAACACTTGGTTCGACGCCACTTCAGTCACTTGCAAGCAAGCAAGTGCGAAGTAGCTTACCATTCGGAATTGCTCCCACAATCGTTGAAACTCTTAAATGACAAGTTTGGAGTCCAACACTTGGTTCGACACCACTTTAGTCACTTGCAAGTGAGCAAGTGCGAAGTAGCTCACCATTCGGAATTGCTTTCATAACTATTGAAACTCTTAAACGACAAGTTCGGAGTGGTTCTGTAACCCCCATTTCCGTTTATATGGATTTGTACTTATTTTGTTCTTCGTATTACTGAAATTTAATTTTCTAGATAAATCATCCTTTTCTCTTGGAGCTCAATTGTTTTTTTTAAATTTGAATATTCGATTAATTTGGTTGAACCCAGAGATTTTAGTTCATACTATTATATTATTACTATTTGATCAGTTAATTATTTTGGCCCAAACTCCTAATCCAACCTATGATTTATTCATTTATTTTATAAGTCTAATCTAAACCAACTTAGCTCATTCTTATTTTCTAATTCATATTTATTTGTTTCATTGAAGCCCATAATTCAATTGTGAACCCAAGCCCATACCCTATTAACTATCCAAACCTAAGTGAACCCATTAACTCAAGCCCACAATCAACCCATACCCAAACTCAACCAGACCCCACTAATTTCTCCCCCACTAATATAAATCCTAACCACCCACTCATCCCCTCTAATTACTCCACTAGTTATCTCTCTAATATCCTCCTAATTCTCTCTCTCTCTCTCTCTCTCTCTCTCTCTCTCTCTCTCTCCTTCCTCTTCTTCATCTGTTCCAAAACCCGACCACCTTCGAACTCTGCCCTTATCAACTCCACCAACCCGTCGCCCACCCACTGAAGCTCCGCCAGCTCTCCACCGTAGCACACCCGCAACCTCCTCAGCGCCCCGACCATCTCTCCATTGCTGCTATTCCAACACCCTCCACCCACATCACCCCCGTCGCTCTTGCTCCTCAACCACCGATAGCGCTCCTCCACCATCCTTCGACCGCCGTTCGACCCCGCTCTCATCTCATCACCATCTTCAACCTCCTCCTTGTCGACGCCCTATTCCACCACCGTCGACCCCCTATAGCCCCTCACCACCCACTCCTTCATCACCTCGACTGCCTCTCCCGACAGCACGGCGACTGCACCCCTCGATGCTCCCTCGCAGCCCACCGTAGTCGCTTCCTCGCTGTCCTCACATCGTGACTGTCTCCCACCATTGTTGTTTCCCATCACCATCGTGCAGCCCTACCATCACCACCCATCCCCTCCCCGTCGACTGTAGCCCTGCACTCCAACCACCACCGCGTGCACCCTGCGAACTCTACCAAAGAACCCATCAGCACCCCGACTGCTTCCCTTCCACCTCGCCACCACCTAGATTTCTGACCTCCCGACCCCACAGCCGCCTTTGCAGCCTCCTCCCCACTGCCCTGCTCTCCACTGCTGCCGACCTTCGCACCTCGACCTCACCATTGCTACAGCCACCTCCATCCCCCAAGCACCGGCGAAGCCTGTCCTTCTTCGATTTCACAACTTGCCTTACGACTGCAATCTCTGCAGTCCCGAACGCCGCCTTGTTTTCCCCTCATGGGCCAACAGTGACCCTCCTTCACTGCCTACAGCCACCGACCTTGCTACCACTGGTTGTAGCCGCTGCCTGCAGGTGCTGTGCTTTTGCTATTCTCACTGTCGCTTGTTGATGTCGTGTCTTGCACGTGCTCTCGTTGTTCTGTGGTTTGCACGTGTGTTGTCACTGTCGGAATAATCATCTAAAAGGAAAGTACCGTTTATATTTTATTTTTTCGTACAAGCATATTGTTTGACCTCCCGCAATTAGTATTTATATTTGATAGTCGTAATTGAACCTCATTACCATTCATGTTCATGAAAAGTGCACTTTATAAGTTTCAATTGATTGAACCATCGTATTGTCATGCTTTGCAATCTTTTCATGGTTAAATCGGTCATTATATATTCAATTGAATCAATCCATTTCCCTCTGTGATTCGATGCCCATCAAAAGATCGTAAATATCAATTTATATGTTTCTGCCCTGCTATTTATTCTGACTCATAATGAGATTTTGACCTAGTTACAGTCTAAATAAATTATAACTTTATAAATGATTGTTGTAGCCCTATGAATCTAGTTTCTAGAACTTCTTATGGATCAAGATTCTGAGTTATAAGCTGCAAGTTATAACATTTTTAGTACTGTATGGTTTCTAATATCCAGATTACTAATTTGAAGTACACTACCATGATTTATTGATCAAAACATTGTGTTAACAGTAAAATAAAGACTTGATATTAACTAGAACTTTACAAGACATGATTATGAATCGATTTATAATTTTTATGAGAATTTTAAGTGATTTTACAGTCGATTTTAAGAAGTTGACTCCGACCTGCTGCCTGAAAAGTAGACCCGTAAATAAATGACTACTAGACCTAGTTTCTGTTTTTATAATGTATCGTGTGAATATACATCGAAACCTGCAGGGGAGTCTAGTTTTTAGAACTCCTGACGGAACTGGATTCTCTATCCTGTAGCAACAGGAAAGTGATTCTTTGTACAGTAATGTATTGCTGTCCAGAACTTGCATTGTTATGTTTTTGCATATGAACCCGTTATTTTATATATTTAATGAATTAAACTATGTATATTTCATGTATTGACACCGTTCTCATTGATCATATTGATTGCATGTTCAAGTTACCGATCATGTTACCATTCGTACTTACCCATCATGTTTACTATTCATGTTTAATTATTGTAAAAGAATAACAAGCCGGCGTAATAAGGGAAAGACATAGTAGTGGAAAATATAGGAGATTGTACTCGGAAGGGGGCCCATGTTTCCCGTATAACATGTTTACCTACCAAGTTTACTGACCAAGTTTACCGATCAAGTTACCGACCAAGTTACCGACCAAGTTTATCGACCGAGTTACCAACTAAGTTTACCGACCAAGTTTTATAGTCATGAGAAGACCCGACTACATGATCTATAGAATTCACCACTAGCATCTAAACGTTCACATGATTGTATGCACCCGAACCTGTGGTATGGGATACAGGATTGCGTGCATTAGATAGGACTGATAAAAAATTGATAGACTTAAGATTAACACTGAGCCTATGCATATTCCTTTTTACAAGTTATATAATTTTGTTTGCAACTTTCATGAATCCCGTTACTTGTTACATGTTCCAGTTTACCAGTTACATGATTCCTGCTTATAAGTCAAGTTTATATGACCCCTGTTACATGGTTTGCATCTTTGTATACATGATTCCTTGTTTCCTGTTTTATCCTTGTTCCCGTTTTCATCTTGCCTGTACTACTTACGGCCCGTAACTTGCTCTAACGGGTACCATCTATCTATCTTTTGAGTTAATGTTATATAGGTACACATGATGGGTTACTGAAGGAACTTGGCGGAATGTTCACTGTGTGTATATTCTCGAATATATTGTAAGTTCTTGTATCTTAGATACTGGTTATTACATTATATTCTTGTTCCTGTTATTATTATTGTACTGTTGAGATCGCTGGTATTGTACAACTTATGATTGATATGAGTTGGTACACTTGTATCATTCTCTATGCCTCATTTGCGTGCCCGTGTTTCTGTATAATGGAAAGCGGGGCGTGACAGATTCGATGCCACTTTAATCACTTGCAAGCAAGCAAGTGCGAAGTAGCTCACCATTCGGAATTGCTCCCACAACTGTTAAATTTTTTGAACAAAACCCATAGAACAAGGGGGATACAATAATAATAACCACAACTCACAGCCATATTTGCTCAAAAAAGCTAATGTAAATCGCATTACAAAACGGAAATTTGGTTACACTTTTTACTTAGAAACAAGCCTTTACAGGTCACAAATCTCATTCCAAGCCATCTTAACTTCTTCTGGAAGAGGAATGCTCCTATTAAGGGATACAAGTGGTCTGTGGCTTTTAGCTGACACCCGAGCGCCATTTTTCTCTTTCGATGTAACACCCAAGATTTGATTTATGAGATTTTTATGATTTTATGATTTTACGTGTTTTGCACGTATGAATTCATTTGTGTAATTTTTCGTATAAAATATTTTTATAGTATTTGTTCTCCCTTATTTTTTCCAAAAATTATTTTCTTTTAAAGCCTAATTAAAATCTAAAGCCCAAATTGTCTTTTAAGCCCACTTTATCAATTAACTATTTTAATTATTTAAACCCATGGTTAAATTGGCCCATTAGTGAGCCCATTTAACTTATTTCTCTTTTAAAACAATTTAACTTGTATTGTAGACTCTTGTCAAGAACAAATAAATTTTTATGCACATGTACACTTGTAAGGAGGGGGTAATAGTTGGCACGTGCAAGCACTAGGGTGTGCATTGCACACCTTTACCTAGGCCGGATTGTGATGGAGGGATGTGGGAGAGATGGAAGAGGTGGTTGTGTATCATGGGTAGTTTTTATAACTCCCTAGTTCATCTAGACCATTGATCTTTAACCATTTGATCACATCCTAGCCTTACATTCACCCCAAAAAATTGTATAAATACCCCTCCCTATACTCTTCTTTCACACCTAGAATTTTTGAAAGTAAAGAATAGAAAGAAAAGAAAGAGAAGTAATTTGAGTGAGACAAAAGATTGAGGACTTGTGAGATTGTGTGCTATTTTGCTCTTCCTCCAAGGAGGAGGCCGGACAACACTAGGGGGCAAGGCTCGGGTTGCGGCATCATTAGGAGGAGAAGCTTTTTGGTGGCTTGATTTAGGAGGAGGCGGCTTCGCTCGATCGTTGTAGGAGATTATTAGGAGTTTGTTTGTTTTCTCTCCATCAAAGGGGGTGATTCTCTTACACTTCTAACTAGGTTCATGCTAGAGTATGGTTGATGCATTTGAAAAGAGACATAGTTATTCTAGCCATATGTTTAAGACAAATTAGAATGCTTGATTGTGTGTGAAAAGAATGATAATTAGTTGCAAATTTTGATAGTTAGTTTAATTTTGACATTTCTACCATGCTTTAATTGATGATTTGTGCTATACCAAGGAGACATGATTGTATGCCTAATTAGATTGAAATTTTAATCTTAGTGGTGAATTTGCTATTTCAATGGTTAAAAATGAGAAAAAAGAGATTTTTGTTACTGAAATAATTAATTAATATTAATATTCATAATAAGAAGGAAATACAAGAAGTTTGAATGCCAATTTACAAAAGAAACAATTTTGGTTGTACATTTTTGAAATTGTAAACAAATTTGTAGTCAAATAGAAAAAGTGGTGTTTTTATGTCAAAAATCAAGATTTAATTTACTGATATGTTAGAAATGTATAAAAGTTATGTTCTGAAATTTTTGAAAGATAGTGGAGAAGAAACGAAATCAAAATTAGTTATTTTTTTATAAAAGTTCAATGAACCGAAACTAAGATCAAACCCCCTAAAAACCCAATTCATATCAGTTGGCCACTTAGCCTAATTGGTTAGTGGGTGTGTTGGGCGTGCTTACTGTAGCGTGGGTTTTGGCCTTGGTCTCAGGTTCGAAACCGAACAAGATACTTTTTCATTTTATTTTCTTTTGGAGAAATCCGAACTCGAGATTGGACTTAAATGAATCCAAACTGTCTTTGTGACGTGGTTGTGCTCTGTCCCTTTGGTTAGTGCGTGTGCTTCCTTTGTCTGTGGTCGCTGGTTCGAAACCCTGAACTCAGCAAAGTGAAAATTTTTGGTCTTTTTTTGAGTTTTTTTGGTGATTTTGTGACTTTAAAAGTTCGGGAAAAATCCTATAATTGTTATAAAAATATGTAGACTTCATGAAAAATAATTGTACACTATTTTGACTTGATTTAAATAGCGTAAGAGGAAAAATTCAGTAGAACCTTATAAAAAATCGATATTTTGCACAAGTACAAGTATAAAAGTGACTCTTTGAGTTATGCTAGATTTATAAAAAAGGGGATTTTGTGTAAAAAGAACTTGAAGCGTGTTTCATTATGAATTTTGTTATTATTTTGGGTAATGTGTGCTTTGAAAAGTAAATGAGAAATATGATTTTGAAATTTTGGAGGAAAAGAAATAATAGTACGGAAACTAAGACTTATTGTGGTTGAATGAGAATGTTATGAATTGAATTGGAACATTGAATTATTGAAAAGAATGGAAATCATGTTAATTGTGAGAAAGAACTATATGAGTATGAGAACTCGAATATTGTGATTAAGAATTGAAATTGAGAACTAGAGTGTAGCTAAGCCTCATACCGACATCGAAAAGAAATATATTGAAATGAAATTTGAAATGAAACGACCAAGATTTGGGTCATGTGATATAAATGGTTGAGACAGGTATAGTGGAAGGGCTAACTCTAGAGAATTTATTTTTTCATGATTCAAATAACTAAGGACTAGATACACAGTGAAGACGTGATGAAAATAAGAGAAAAACACGAGTATGAAGGGCCTCAGAGCTACGGTGTGAGAGTATTCACAGGTTGTCTTCACGATGCGTCGTGACATGACATGGATATGTCTCCAGGAGTCCGTACCGCAGGCGACACTCGTGGGGTGTTTGGTGACTGCGGGTGGGGTAATGTCCCATGACAGAGGCTGAATTGTCCATAGGTTCTTCACGATGCATCGTGACATGACGTGGGATTCCCCTCTAGGCTGTCTGGACATGAGTGCGTACTCACGGTACATCTAGGATACTTATCGTAGTTACTAAAGTAGTTTAAGTCATGACGAGGGATTGAACCCTACAAGATGAAGAACGGTTAAGGGCTTGCCCTCAGACCTATGTAGTATGGGATGCGTAGAATCTGAACAAGTGTGCATTAGTGTCATATAATATACATAACTGCATTAAGGACTAAGTGCACCGCACTACACAATATCTATAGGATAGCCCCTTGTAGTTTTGTTTGTGATCAAGTTTGCGAATGTTTAAGTATTTGAGAATCGTTATACTGTTTTCGGCATAGAGAGGATAGCCGTGTATAATATTTCGTCAGTTGTAAGCAACTGACGCGCCCACAGTTTCTATGCAGGATAAAGTGGTTAACAAGACTAAAGAATGCATGCTGATTAAAGAATGATTCAAGTGTTATACATTTCAATTTATGTAAATTGTTGTAATTTGCTTCCTCTGTAAATATGTAATGTAATTGTAAACTCTGATGTAACAAAAGTTATTTATTTTCTTGTAAAATTGTACGAAAGAAGTGTAAAGATCCTCTAGGAACTTCGAATTCAGTTGTATTTTGGAATTCAGAGTGTTACATTCGAACCCTCTCAGGAAATCTCCAGACGCAAGAGATGGTTCGTACCTTCGAGACCAACTGTTCTTGCTGCCCCTCCGCTAGACGAACCAGCCACTCCGCTCTGAGCGTCCCCTGGATTTCACGAAACTTCAGGCAAACGTAGGGCCAGCTCGTGAAACAATCTTCCCTGAGCATTCTCTTCATGCGAAAAAGAAGTGATCCTAACATTGCTACCCTCAAGAAGTCATCTTAACCGATGAATTTATGTCTCTAGTTCAACTATTCTTCCTCTAAGAGAATCATCCCTCACATTAAATTTCATACGAGGCACGCTCCCCGCAGAAACTCGAGGATTGTTCTCTTTAGATGAGCCACTTCCAAGCTCCTCTCGAGCACTACGTTCTTCATCTCGTCTCTTTCCGTATTAGCCGTAAGTAAAGAGTGACGAAAAAGTTTGACTCGAAGCATGATCTTCTACACCGACAGGCAGCACCTCTCGTGAGACCTCATTTTTACGCCTTGCTTCTACATCCCATCGGGATAACACTCTTCTCATATGGCCTAGTTCCGCCTCAGCTTTTGAAATTCTCTCCCGAGAATGAACAAGTTCCAACTCGGTAACACGCAGCTTAGTAGGAAGGTGGGCCACCCCGCTGTCATGAAAAGTTTGTGCATGGTGTGCAACGACCTACTGGCCCAAAAAAAGCGGGGTAAACCATTCTAAGGAAGATCACTAAAGCTACAAGAGGCACAAAAGCTCAAGAAACACCAATGTCACACAAGATGTGAACAACCAAAAGAAATTTCATTGCTAAAGTAAAGATATAAAAAGCGGTGGCCGGTCCGCTATTAGGCATCCTTACAAAAGCAAAAACAACAAGAGCGAAGAAAGAAGACAACTAGCTATAAGCGGAGTCAAGGGTCCACCTTGGTCGACTGATCCACAGAAGAGTAGCCTCGCTCCCCTCAACTACCTCGGGTGTAACCGACATGGCGAACAGGGGGTCCGTTACGACCACTTTCTCTTCCTCCCCATCTTCTTCCTCACCATCATCCTCTTCCAAATCATCTTAAATAGGATCGTACAGAGAATACCCTGAACGATCGAATCCCGAGATGCGGGCTTCAATGTGCTTGAGAGCCCTAGCATACGCTTGCTCCATGTTCAAAGCTAGGAACCCCTCGGCTTCGGTCTTCGCCTCCTTCGCCGCATCCTCTTTCTCCTTCGCGGCCCTCTCCTTTTCCTCGGCCGCCCACTCCTTCTCTTGGACTATCTGGTCCTTCGCCTTCTCCAAGGTCGACTCCAGTAGTCCGATCTATAGCACCTGGGTCTCTGAAAGGCGCACCGCCTCCTCTAATGGCCTAGTGCTCTTTGCCTGCGTCGTTCGGTCCCTATCACTCGCTTCCTTGAGCTCCTTCTCCTACTTTGCCACTCGCTTCAACAGGTGGCTAAAGTGGCAAGTAATCTACAAAGGAAAAATAGTCTAAGTTAAAAAGGGAAACCAACCTTACTTATTCGAAGAAAGTTCAGTACTGAAATAAAAAAGCAAAAACTTACTGCCATATTAGCCCTGGCTATCTCCAGGGCATCGTTCGCCTACCGACCCCGCATCCATCGCCGCTCTATCCTTCGGGGTCACAAGTGGATCACCTAGCATACAGGTAGCTGAGTCCCCAAGGAACCCGTTGTGCCTCATCACTCGCCAGTCGGGGACGAAGAGCTTCTTGTGCTCCTCGGTGAGGATCATTTCTACCACCGCAGTAAAGTGAGGAGCCTTGAGCGCAAGAGCCACACCGATGGTAAATTCCTCGGTAAATGGGGCAATCAAAGCGGAAGGTGGAGACTCAAAATCTACTACGGGGGACGCCAGCATCGGACCCCTTGCGACTTTCAATGCCAGAGATTTGGCAGCTGTCCTCTTCCTCCTCTTCCCATCGGGGGCTTTGCCGCTCAACCCCGCACGCTTGGAAAAAATTTCCTTGAAGTCCATCCCTATAGCTCCTGTGTGACAAAAACACGAAGAGACTAAGACAGCGAACAAAAGAAAAAGAGCAAGTATCTACAAAAGAAAAAGTAATAAGGGAAAATCTAAGATGCATAGTAGGGTCGATCGGAATGAGACCCCCCCTGAAGAGAGACACCTCTGTTATGTCTTTCCAACTCAAAGGAGGCTGACTTAGGAGTTTTCTAACCATTTCATCCTCTTCGAGACTCAAAACGGGATTGGCCTTCGTCTTCCTCGGCACCTACTTTCTCCACCCTGTAGGAATAACTCACGACTCGTGACTCCAAACATGGAAGTACTTCTCCATCTAGAATTTTATGGAGTCAGAGTTGTCTATTAACTTCACACCCTAACCGAGGGTAAAATAGTATCTGTATTCGGACCTGTTCTTCTGATTGATTTTATAGAGCCTCCTCAGCACGTTCATTCGAGGCTCGATCCCCGCCGTCTGGCATTGCAGCACGAAGTCATTAACATGTCTTCACATGTTCGGCATGTATTGAATCGGACTCAAGGAATACCATCTTAGAACATCGATTAAAAAAAATGGCGAAAAAAGGGAGACGAAAGCCTGCGAGAAACGCGTCGAACGGAAAGAATCAAGTATGGGGGGGGGGCGTCGGCGAGAAAGCCCTAACACCAGGTCCCGGCAAGAGAAGATTGAACTCCCTCAGGATCATGAAACACTCTCGAATGTGACCCAAGTCCTCCTCCGAAAAGTATCGAGGATATATTATGTCACGCCCTGCTTCCCAAAAAAGAATACGGAATACGGATACGTGACTAAGACCAGCGAATGATTTTTCTCATCCATAAGCTGTTCAAGAATCTTTACAATATTTCACAAGAATAATCAGAGTCGGAAGCAAAAGAATCAACCAACATGCACATATGAACCAAAATACCAACAAGATTACTTGAAACCAAAATATATTAATCTCAAATAACATGATCTGAATAAGTCAAATATCCTGGGTGACATTGCCCAAATACAAAATAAATCCAAGTATCAAATACAATTGTTCAAAGCAAGCAACAAGAAATAATAATAAATCCAGCTCTAAAACTTCATATCACCAATACCATCAGGTACCTATTCTCCAAAATCTGCAATTTAACAATTACAGGGATAAGAAAAGGAAAACAAGGTACCCGACAATGCAAGTTACGGACCGCTTGTAATGCAGGATACATGTACATGGGGAAAACTAACAAATAACATGAAATAGGCATGATATCAAGTATAACAACTAGCATGGTAAGGTGAACAAGTACAAGCAGCATGTATCAAGTTTCAAGTGAATAAGGATCATGTAAACAAGCAACAAGTGCCAAGTAAGCATGTATCATATAGTCAAGTATCAAGTAAGTGCAGAGTATGTGAACGTTTCTGAACTATTAGATCTTTCCCTAAAATCCCGGCTTGGTTATTTATTATTAATATCAAACAAGAATGTATGTGTGCAAAACATATCAAGAATAACATGGCATGATCATGTAACAAGTTCAAGTTGCAAGATAAACATGTACGGGTGCAAGATAACTCATAAAAGAATAAAGTAACTAAATTTCTAGTTCAGGACAGCAAGACAATACTGTAGTAAAACTAAAATTCCTGATGTTACAAACATGCAAATCTGAATCCGTTGAAATTTCTAGTAAATAGACTCCCAACCAAATCCAGCGAATATAAATAAGTCATATAGTATTTAACAAAAACATAACTCAAAACTGATTTGAATCCAGAAAATAGGTTCAGCCAGAAATCAGAAAATCGAATTCAAAGACTGGAAAACTTGAAACAAAAATAAATCCAAGTATCAAATACAATTGTTCAACATGCATATATGAACCAAAATAACAACAAGAATACTTGAAACAAAAATATATTAATCTCAAATAATCATGATCTGAATAAGTCAAATATCATGTGTCACATTGCCCAAATACAAAATAAATCCAAGTATCAAATACAATTGTTCAAAGCAAGCAACAAGAAATAATAATAACAAATACAGCTCTAATACTTCATATCACCAATACTGTCGGGTACCTGTTCTCCAAAATTTGCAATTTAACAATTGCATGGATAGGAAAAAGAAAACAAGGTACCCGTCAATGCAAGTTACGGGCCGCTTGTAATGCAGGATACAAGTACATGGGAAAAATTAACAAATAACATGGAATAGACATGATATCAAGTATAATAACTAGCATGGTAAGGTGAACAAATACAAGTAGCATGTATCAAGTGTCAAGTGAACAAGGATCATGTAAACAAGCAACAAGTGCCATGTAAGCATGTATCATGTAGTCAAGTATCAAGTAAGCATGTATCATGTTCAAGCATCATGTTCAAGGATCATGTATCAAGTCTTATAGTGATTACTATCTAGGTAGCATTTCATGCATCCCAGCTTTTACTACATGTTTACTACAACTGTAATACCCTGACTTTTTATATGGAAGATTATTTATTTTATAAGGTATACTTGTGCAATATTATTGACTAGTATTTTTCAACATCGTTTTATAAAGCATTAATTTACCTATTTTTTTGCAAAATAACTAGTTTGGCCCAAATCAATTTTAAACCCATGGATTGTAAACTCTCTTATTATTTTTCACAACTTGTATTGTAACATTCCTTACTTTTATTTCCGGGTATTTAAGGTACATTTGTAGTGTGGCTTGTGCTTACACGTGCACTCAATGTACACGTGTAATAGGCACACCTTCTTGGCCGGTTTTGGGAGAGGAGTGGCTTGAGTTGTGGGTAGTTATCCTGAGTTGTGGGTAGTTTTTACAACCCCCAAATCAATCTCAGCCCTTGTTTCTTCAACTCCCTAATAGATCTCAACCTTTCATCCTATTTATCTTCTAGTATAAATACCCCCTACTTTCCCCATCTCTTTTGCACTAAAATTCCCTGAGATTGTAAGAGTACCTGAGAGTGTGTGGGAGCTTCTCGGTGGAGGCAAGCCGCATTGCTGAAGATTTCGGAGTGGAGCCAAGGAACAAGAAGTGCTGCGCTATATTGAAGGACTTGCGGGATTTCGTTACTTTCTTCACAAAAGCTGGGTGTTTCTCAGGACTTCTAATGTAGGAATAATGCTATATTTGTCATGAAGTGTTACCATGTGGCAAAAGTGAATTGAATGCTGTAGAAATTGCTTGAACATGCTATTATATTCGAGGCAAGACTGACGGTCCAGTCGACTGCCATATGAGCCAGTCGACTGATACGAGATATTTATTTTCCTAATGTGCTGATAAAGTGTGTGTGAATAGCCATGATGGTGTGACCATAAAATTTATGTTTTCCCTATGACACATATGATGGAGGGAAGGTAAACAAACAAAAGAACTGAGGAGATAAACATTTGAAGTTGTCGGCTTAGTCGACTGACTTGGAGTTAAGTCGACTGATGCTCGTTCTGAAAGTGATTGTTTGATAATTCCTCGAATAAAGATATTCTATTTTGTGTAGACTCATGATGATGACTTGAAATTTATATTCCCATTGTCGTATGTAAGTATGAGCAATATGAATACAGGTTTAGAGTAGTAATTTCTCTAAAGAGCATGTTAATAACTGGGAAAATTGTGTTGTGAATGCTACTGAGCAAGGGGTAGTATGTTTATGGAACATAAATTGGTATATACTGTTAATTGATATCATGATGCAAGTATATGTAAAGAAATGTAAGTAAATTCCCCAAATTAAAATGGATCTGTCCAGTCGACCGATGTATGTGGCAAGTCGACTGATCTGGATTTAGAAATATTGCTGTTGAAATATCCAGGACAGACGACTGATGTGTGAGCAGTCGACTGTTACGAGGATGATATTGTGAATAAGAATTGGGCGGGACAGGCGACTGGTAGTGTACTCAGTCGACTAACCCGAACGTTATGATAACCCTGTATGACTGTATAAGTCGACTGGTGCTCTTCCAAGTCGACTGTACAGAGTGAACTTTGGTATACTGGAATTCATGTTATTTTGCTGTTAGTAATGGTAAATCTTGTGATTTTAAGTCAATGAACTCTGTTATGGATGCATGAATTGTGTAAATGAATCATAGATGAGGATTGAGAATCAAATGAAATTATAAAATGTGAAATCATGATAAGGAAAGTCTGTGAGACTCTAAAATGAATTATGAGCCGATGATGCTCCTTTGGATATTGTGAATGTGAAATTGAACAGAAGAGTAGCTAAGTCTCCCCGGCAGCGAATGAAATGATATTGAGAATTAGACCAGGTTGGTCAAGTGTAATGAATGATGAGTCCGGATGATGGAGAGGCTAACTCTAGAGGTTGATTTTCATTCATGATTCTAATTAAGTTAATACATAGTGTGGAGGTGATGAAGGTGAGAGAAAAACATGAGTATGAGAGCTAGGGTACGGTGCGGGTATGTGAGCCGCAGAAAGCATGCTTGATGAGTCAAGACATGGCGCGGGCACAACTCAGTAATGATCGGACTCTAGTCACGCTTGTGGGATGTTTTGGTGACTGCAAGAGGAGTGTGTTCAGGGAGGAGGCTGAATTATCGCAGAAAGCATGCTTGACGAGTCAAGACATGGCGCGAAATTCTACTCCAGGGGCCAGGATACATGCTTGTACTCATAGATTCATCTAGGATACTCATTGGAATTACAGTAGTAGAATAAGTCATGGCGGGGGATTGAACCCTACTAAAATGAAGATCGTTTAAGAGGCTTGCACTCGAACCTATGTAGTATGGGATGCATAGAATTCGAACAAGTATGCATTAGTGTCATAATTAACTAAGTAAATTGCATTAAGGATTTAAGTGCACAATCACGACACGACATCATTAAAAGTTTCCTAATTTGCATGCTTATGTTGAACTGGCTTGTGATTTGTAAGAAATGAGATTCATTATACTGTTTCTGGCATAGAGAGGATGGCCATGTATAATTATCGTCGGTTGAATAAACTGACGTACCCACAGTGTTTTATGCAGGATAATCACATGTAAAAGGAATGGATGCACAAAGAGTTCATTATATTGTTGTTCATTTATGTAAATATTGTACATTTTGCTTCCGCTGTGTAAATTCAAATGTAACATGCTGTAACTCTGATATAAAAGTAAAGATTTTAAATTCCTTGTAAAATTGTATGTGAAGAAAGCAAAAAGATCCTGAAGAACATCTCGAATTCAGTAAATTGGGATTCGGGGCGTTACAGAGTGGTATCAAAGCCACGCTTTCTATGCTTTCACACTCGTACAAATTTATAAGGAACGACACCCTAGATGTGGACATTAGAGTGTGTGTTTGGATTTAGAGATTTAAATGTAAGTAACTTACATTTGTGTTGCTCTATGATTTATGCTTCTTCCTCTCTATTCTAAGATGGCTGATCACTTCGACCCTGCTGGAGGCGACGACTGGCACATTATTGAGGAAGAGTACCATCCTGGACAGGCTGATTCTGAGGACGAGTATCACCCTGGGCAAGCTGATTCTGATGATGAGGAGTACCCTGAATCCCGAGAGATCACCCCACCGCCGAACTCACCTGATGATTCTTCTTCTTCCGATGAAGAAAAGGGACCAGCTTTGGGTAACGCTGTGGCTTCTCTGCAGAGGCAAGTGGATACCTTGAAGTATAGAGTTGGAGTTTTGGAGGCTCAGCTGGAGAAGCGGAATGCTGACTATTCTGTTCTTAGCCATCGGATTTGGGAACTTGAGAAGAAAAAGAACCTAACTGATGTGCTGAAGGATGAGGTGGATGAACTGCGGGATGAACTTCGAGCAGCGAAGAGGACCCGTAGAGATTAGATTGTCTTGGTTTCTATTTTCTTCCATTCTGATGTTAAAATGTTTTTCTAATTCGAATGTATAAACTTTGAAATTCAATGAAAGTTGGTTTAAATTCTTGTTTTATACTTCGAATTTAATGGATCTTTTGCATCAGAATATGGCGAGAAGGGGAGCCAGGAATGGTGAAGGTTTGGACCTGGATGCCGAGTTTGCAAGGGTTTACCAGACGCTGAATGCAGTGGCTGCAAACCAAGGAAGGGGGCCGGTGAATCCAGTACCCGAGGCAATCAAGCTAGTGGAATCGTTCAAGAGAATGAAACCACCAGTGTTCGAGGGAAAATCCGACCCGGATGCGGCCGACAACTGGATTCGGCAAGTGGAGACAATCTTCGAGGTGTTGGAAACACCGGAGGGCAGCAAGGTCAAGTTGGCGACTTTGCAGTTGGAGAAGGATGCGGCCGTTTGGTGGCAGTCGATGAAGAGGACTATGGGCGGCTTGTTGCTTGGCTGGGAGGAATTTTTGGAGGAATTCCGCAGTCATTATTTCCCCTCCGACGTCCAGGAGAAAAAGGCCATGGAGTTTCTGTCACTTCAACAAGGCAGCATGTCAGTGAGAGCCTATGAGACCAAGTTCACTCAACTCTCCAGGTATGCTCCAGAATTGGTGATGGATGAGGCGAAGAAGGCTCGCAAGTTCGAGCATGGTCTGAGGCCGAGCATGAGATCTCGTATGATACCCCTTGGTATCAGGAGATTCGATAAGCTGGTGAAGAGGGCGGCAGCAACGGAGGCGGATATGGAGCAGTTCCATGTTGCTCAGCATCAGAGGAGCAACTGGCAGTCTGGGAAGAGGCCCGCGCCATCGGGGAGTTTCAAGGGGCAACCATCTGCACAGAAATTCAAACCGACAGGGGCGAATGCCGTCAGTGTAGCTGGGAGACCTGGAAACGATGCAGGGAGACCTTCTGCAGTCACTTGCTTTAACTGTGGTGAAGTGGGACATTACCAATCTCGATGTCTCAAACCGCGGGCTGGCAATCACAATGTGCCAATACAGCAGACTGGGAAGAGGCCGTACCAGTCAGGGCGAGTATTTGCTTTGACAGAAGCTGATGCTGAGGAAGCAGATCAGGTTATCTCTGGTACGAGGGCTGAGGTCTAGTGTGATTTCTTTTTCATTTCTCCTTCCCGATCATAGTGTAAAACTGTTATGTAATGATGTATGTTATGTAACAGGAGAACTCTATATTAATGGAAAGGGAGCTGTGGTGTTGTTTGATACTGGATCCTCTCATACTTTTGTGTCTCCTAGATTTGCTAAAGTGTTGGGAGTTGAACCGAAGATTTTCCCAGGCAAGATCTTAGCAGTGGCTACACCATCAGGGGAAACTTTGACCACTGATCGGTACTATGTTGATTGCGAGATAGTGATTGGGGATCGAATCTTTGGCATTGATCTGATCGAGCTGACTATCTTGGGAGTCGATGTTATCATTGGCATTGATTGGATGTCGGTGTACAGTGCGAGCATCGAGTGTAAGGCCAAGACGGTGACAGTGAAGGCTCCAGGTGGACCTGAAGTCACTTTCCAAGGGAAGTTGAAGTGTTCTAAGCTGGTGGCAACTATCCGCAAGGAAGAGACTCCTGTGGAATTGCAAGGGATTCCTGTGGTTCGGGACTATCCGACTGTGTTTTTGGAAGATTTTCCGGGGTTACCTCCGCATCGTGATGTAGAGTTCAGCATCACAATTCAACCGGGAAGTGCACCCATTTCTAAGGCACCGTATAGGATGGCTCCAGTGGAACAGGATGAGGTGAAACGGCAGATTGAGGAACTATTGGGAAAAGGCTTTATTCAACCTAGTGCGTCACCGTGGGGAGCACCAGTGCTTTTGGTAAAGAAGAAGGATGGATCGATGAGGATGTGTATCGATTACCGGGAGCTGAATAAAGTCACTGTTCAGAATAAGTATCCGATTCCTCGAATTGATGACTTGTTCGATCGTCTACAAGGAGCAGCTGTCTTCTCCAAAATAGATCTTCGATCAGGATATCACCAAGTGCGAGTGAAAACTGAAGATGTGCATAGGACTGCATTTAGAACTCGGCATGGGCATTACGAATTCTTAGTTATGCCATTCGGAGTGACGAATGCACCTGCAATCTTCATGGACTTGATGAACAGAGTTCTGAGGCCGTTTATTGATTCTTTCGTCGTGGTGTTTATCGACGATATCCTCATGTACTCCAAGTCTGAGGAGGAGCACACTGAGCATCTGGCAGCAGTTTTGCAGAAGTTGGAAGAGCAGAGGTTGTATGCCAAGTTATCCAAGTGTGATTTCTGGAAATCTGAAGTGGCATTCCTAGGTCACATCCTTTCAAAGGAGGGAGTGGCAACTGACCCTCAGAAGATAGAGGCAGTGAGAGATTGGGCTAGGCCTACTACAGTGAAGGAAGTCAGAAGTTTCCTTGGGATGACTGGATACTACAGGAGATTCATTCAAGGTTATGCTCAGATAGCTGTGCCGCTTACCGAGTTGACCAAGAAGAATGCGAGCTTCAAGTGGACCGAGCAATGTGAGGCGAGTTTTCAGGAGTTGAAAGATAGACTGACTACTGCACCTATTTTGGCTTTGCCTAGAGCAGGAGTTGAGTATGATGTCTATAGCGATGCTTCACATCGGGGGCTTGGTTGTGTCTTAATGCAAGAAGGTAAAGTGATCGCATATGGGTCTAGGCAACTACGACTGCATGAGAAGAATTATCCCACTCATGATCTAGAGCTGGCTGCGATTATCTTTGCTTTGAAGCAGTGGAGACACTACGTGTATGGTGAGAAGCTGAACATGTACACGGATCATAAGAGCTTGAAGTATATCTACCAGCAGAGGGATCTCAATCTAAGACAGCGGAGATGGTTGGAAGTGCTCGAGGATATGCGACCTGAGATCAAGTATCATCCCGGAAAGGCTAATGTTGTTGCTGATGCACTTAGTCGCAAGAGCAGTTTGGCCTGTTTGATTACGACTCAGAGGCATTTGATTGAGGAGTTGGACCGAGCAGGTTTTGAGGTTGTCTTGCAAGGATTGGGAGCATCTTTATCTCAATTGAAGCTTCAGCCTACTCTGAATGCAAGGATCATTGCAAGTCAGGAAGTTGATGCTGATACTCTGGAGATGAAGGAGCAGGTTAGTGCTGGCAGGTTGCCCGGTTTTCAGACCAGGGATGGAGTGCTGTGGTTCGGAGATAGGCTGTGCGTTCCAGATCAGGCGGACCTGAAAGAGAGTATTCTTCAGGAGGCGCATGCTACTCTTTTGTCGGTACATCCTGGGAGTACTAAGATGTACAAAGACATCAAGCAGCATTTCTGGTGGTCAGGTTTGAAGCGGGATGTGGCCGAATTTGTCGCGAAATGTGAGGTTTGTCAGCAAGTTAAAGCCGAAAATCAGAGACCCGGAGGTCTATTACAGCCGTTACCTATTCCGGAATGGAAATGGGATAACATCAGTATGGATTTCATCACGGGTTTGCCTAAGAGTTCTAAAGGCAATGATGCTATTTGGGTTATAGTCGATCGACTTACCAAGTCCGCTCACTTTTTGGCGATGAAACTCACAGCTTCGATGGACAGGTTGGCTGAGATGTATGTTGGTGAGATTGTCCGACTTCATGGCGTTCCTTCGACTATTGTGTCTGATCGAGATGCGCGGTTTACCTCGCATTTCTGGAGGAGTCTTCAGGCAGCTTTGGGTACCAAGACAGATTTCAGCACTGCTTTTCATCCACAGACCGATGGGCAGACCGAGAGAGTCAACCGTATTCTTGAGGATATGCTTCGGTGTTGTATATTAGACTTCGGAGGCAGTTGGGAAAGGCATTTACCTTTGGTGGAGTTTGCCTACAACAACAGTTTTCAAACTAGCATTGGGATGGCGCCGTATGAAGCTTTGTATGGCAGGAAGTGCAGGACTCCTGTGTGTTGGTATGAGGTTGAGGAGCGTCAGTTGTTTGGTCCTGAGCTTGTACAGCTGACTTCTGAGAAGATTGATCTGATCAGGAAAAGGTTGGTAGAAGCTCAGAGCAGGCAGAAAAGCTATGCAGACAACCGGAGGAGGGACCTTGAGTTTGAGGTTGGTGACTTTGTCTTTCTGAAGGTATCACCCAGCAAAGGTGTGGTTCGTTTTGGCAAAGGCGGGAAGTTAGCCCCGAGATTTATAGGCCCATATAAGATATTGAAAAGGATCGGGAAAACTGCTTACCGGCTTGAATTACCGGAAGAGTTGTCTCAGGTGCACAATGTTTTCCATGTGTCTATGTTGAGAGGTTATATTCCAGACCCGAGTCATCATTTGCCAGAAGTACCGGAAGGTTTGCAGTTAGACCTGAATTACATCGAGACTCCTGTTGAGATCGTTGACCGTAGGGAGAAAGTCTTGAGGAATAAGACGATACCGATGGTCAAGGTAGTCTGGAGAAACCACTTGGTTGAAGAGGCTACTTGGGAATCCGAGGACAAGATGTTGAAGGACTATCCTGAGCTTTTTGTTTGATTGTCTTATTGTTTGTATCTTGTATGTTGTATCTTTGCATTTCTGTATCTCTTGTGTTGTGTTTCTCTTTTTCTCATTCTTGGTTGTAGTTCCGGGGACGGAACTATTCTAAGGAGGGAGTGATGTAATACCCTGACTTTTTATATGGAAGATTATTTATTTTATAAGGTATACTTGTGCAATATTATTGACTAGTATTTTTCAACATCGTTTTATAAAGCATTAATTTACCTATTTTTTTGCAAAATAACTAGTTTGGCCCAAATCAATTTTAAACCCATGGATTGTAAACTCTCTTATTATTTTTCACAACTTGTATTGTAACATTCCTTACTTTTATTTCCGGGTATTTAAGGTACATTTGTAGTGTGGCTTGTGCTTACACGTGCACTCAATGTACACGTGTAATAGGCACACCTTCTTGGCCGGTTTTGGGAGAGGAGTGGCTTGAGTTGTGGGTAGTTATCCTGAGTTGTGGGTAGTTTTTACAACCCCCAAATCAATCTCAGCCCTTGTTTCTTCAACTCCCTAATAGATCTCAACCTTTCATCCTATTTATCTTCTAGTATAAATACCCCCTACTTTCCCCATCTCTTTTGCACTAAAATTCCCTGAGATTGTAAGAGTACCTGAGAGTGTGTGGGAGCTTCTCGGTGGAGGCAAGCCGCATTGCTGAAGATTTCGGAGTGGAGCCAAGGAACAAGAAGTGCTGCGCTATATTGAAGGACTTGCGGGATTTCGTTACTTTCTTCACAAAAGCTGGGTGTTTCTCAGGACTTCTAATGTAGGAATAATGCTATATTTGTCATGAAGTGTTACCATGTGGCAAAAGTGAATTGAATGCTGTAGAAATTGCTTGAACATGCTATTATATTCGAGGCAAGACTGACGGTCCAGTCGACTGCCATATGAGCCAGTCGACTGATACGAGATATTTATTTTCCTAATGTGCTGATAAAGTGTGTGTGAATAGCCATGATGGTGTGACCATAAAATTTATGTTTTCCCTATGACACATATGATGGAGGGAAGGTAAACAAACAAAAGAACTGAGGAGATAAACATTTGAAGTTGTCGGCTTAGTCGACTGACTTGGAGTTAAGTCGAATGATGCTCGTTCTGAAAGTGATTGTTTGATAATTCCTCGAATAAAGATATTCTATTTTGTGTAGACTCATGATGATGACTTGAAATTTATATTCCCATTGTCGTATGTAAGTATGAGCAATATGAATACAGGTTTAGAGTAGTAATTTCTCTAAAGAGCATGTTAATAACAGGGAAAATTGTGTTGTGAATGCTACTGAGCAAGGGGTAGTATGTTTATGGAACATAAATTGGTATATACTGTTAATTGATATCATGATGCAAGTATATGTAAAGAAATGTAAGTAAATTCCCCAAATTAAAATGGATCTGTCCAGTCGACCGATGTATGTGGCAAGTCGACTGATCTGGATTTAGAAATATTGCTGTTGAAATATCCAGGACAGACGACTGATGTGTGAGCAGTCGACTGTTACGAGGATGATATTGTGAATAAGAATTGGGCGGGACAGGCGACTGGTAGTGTACTCAGTCGACTAACCCGAACGTTATGATAACCCTGTATGACTGTATAAGTCGACTGGTGCTCTTCCAAGTCGACTGTACAGAGTGAACTTTGGTATACTGGAATTCATGTTATTTTGCTGTTAGTAATGGTAAATCTTGTGATTTTAAGTCAATGAACTCTGTTATGGATGCATGAATTGTGTAAATGAATCATAGATGAGGATTGAGAATCAAATGAAATTATGAAATGTGAAATCATGATAAGGAAAGTCTGTGAGACTCTAAAATGAATTATGAGCCGATGATGCTCCTTTGGATATTGTGAATGTGAAATTGAACAGAAGAGTAGCTAAGTCTCCCCGGCAGCGAATGAAATGATATTGAGAATTAGACCAGGTTGGTCAAGTGTAATGAATGATGAGTCCGGATGATGGAGAGGCTAACTCTAGAGGTTGATTTTCATTCATGATTCTAATTAAGTTAATACATAGTGTGGAGGTGATGAAGGTGAGAGAAAAACATGAGTATGAGCGCTAGGGTACGGTGCGGGTATGTGAGCCGCAGAAAGCATGCTTGATGAGTCAAGACATGGCGCGGGCACAACTCAGTAATGATCGGACTCTAGTCACGCTTGTGGGATGTTTTGGTGACTGCAAGAGGAGTGTGTTCAGGGAGGAGGCTGAATTATCGCAGAAAGCATGCTTGACGAGTCAAGACATGGCGCGAAATTCTACTCCAGGGGCCAGGATACATGCTTGTACTCATAGATTCATCTAGGATACTCATTGGAATTACAGTAGTAGAATAAGTCATGGCGGGGGATTGAACCCTACTAAAATGAAGATCGTTTAAGAGGCTTGCACTCGAACCTATGTAGTATGGGATGCATAGAATTCGAACAAGTATGCATTAGTGTCATAATTAACTAAGTAAATTGCATTAAGGATTTAAGTGCACAATCACGACACGACATCATTAAAAGTTTCCTAATTTGCATGCTTATGTTGAACTGGCTTGTGATTTGTAAGAAATGAGATTCATTATACTGTTTCTGGCATAGAGAGGATGGCCATGTATAATTATCGTCGGTTGAATAAACTGACGTACCCACAGTGTTTTATGCAGGATAATCACATGTAAAAGGAATGGATGCACAAAGAGTTCATTATATTGTTGTTCATTTATGTAAATATTGTACATTTTGCTTCTGCTGTGTAAATTCAAATGTAACATGCTGTAACTCTGATATAAAAGTAAAGATTTTAAATTCCTTGTAAAATTGTATGTGAAGAAAGCAAAAAGATCCTGAAGAACATCTCGAATTCAGTAAATTGGGATTCGGGGCGTTACAACAACAAACAGTTTCGCTTTAGATTTCATCGTGGTCCATAGAGGGCAGTGTACTCAGGGACAAGTATCAAGTATCGAGCTCCAAGCTCCAAGTATCATGTATCATGTAATCACATATCAAGTTGTGCAAATGGCAAGTACGTATCTTGCGTGCAAGTGTCAAGTAATCACGTGTCAAGTATCATGTCTCAATTCATCACGTAGGATCAGTGGATCCCCTTCCGAGTACACGTTTCTGAATTATCCACTATTAGAACTTTCCTTAAAACCCAGCTTGGTTATTTATTATTAATATCAAACAAGCATGTATGTGTGCAAAAAATATCAAAAATAACATGGCATGATCATTTAACAAGTTCAAGTTGCAAGATAAACATATACGGGTGCAAGTTAACTCATAAAAGAATAAAGTAACCAAATTTCTAGTTCAGGACAGCAAGACCACACTGCAGTAAAACTGAAATTTCCGGTGTTACAAACATGAACATCAGAATCCGTCGAAATTTCTAGAAAATAGACTCCCAACCGAATTCATTGAATATAAATACGTCATATAGTATTTTACAAAAACATAACTCAAAACTGATTTGAATCCAGATAATAGGTTCAGCCAGAAATCAGAAAATCGAACTCAAAGACAGGAAAACAGCATCAAAACACCTCAAATAAATCCAAGAAAAACCTGGGGTATTCCCCTATATGTCTAGTATCAGAATATAAAGTTTCATAATTTTCAAGTACGATTAGTGCAGTCAACAAAAATCAGAAAACATCACGAAACGATAGTTTGGCAAATCTGGAATTTCCAACACTACTGTACAAAAACTGTAATATCTCTCAAACCGTGAAACGAAATCCAAATCCGCCAAAGGAAGAAGAAAATAGACAAAATAAGATAACTTTTATATTTTACAAATATTTTTCATACAGAAAAGAAATTATGGTGAAAATACAAATCTTTACAGAATAGCGAACAAAATCTGGCAAGTATAGTCTTTATAAACAAACAGGAAACGACATAAAACTCATCAATAAAATCCACCAAAATTTCAGATCAAAATAATATGTTTAACACTAGTATCAAAATAGTGTACTCATCAAAATCATCAAGAAACGAAATCTGTAAATATAATACACCTCTGTAGCAAAACAACCATATCTCACACATAAAAAAATGAAATCGATCAAGGTCAGAAAGTTTGGAAAGAAGACGAATTTATCTGAAAATCATGTTTAATGCTGAAGTTAAGATACTGACCTTAATATGGTCTAAAATACCAATCAAAACTAATCATCGACAAAATACAGATTTTCTTTTAACAACAAATCAACATACAACATACGAAACTCGTTCCAAACACAACCAAACATGTTATAGAGTCTACTAAGTGTCTAAACATCATGAAATAGGTTATATGGCATGTCCACAACAAGTATATCACATGGATCCCAACAACCACACAATTCTCACAAATAACTCACATATATGGTCACATCAAGAACGGTCAAAACTTAAGTTGTTTCATGTCAAATTTGTATCGTGAGGCAACTATGGTCAATAGCACTATAGAGACAATAATCATCAAAAATACATCACACACAAGTTGTCTCTAGTATCACTTGTATCATACAAAGGAATTGAGTACAAGTTACTTGCCTTAACCAAAGACGAAAACAATGAAAACCAAGAATAATGGGAACGGATTTCCGGCCAACAAACTCAACGACCACACGAGCCAACAACGAGAAATACCCACGAACCATGAGCGAAAACCACAAACTCAACGAAGAACAAAACCCACGGATCAAAATGAGTAAACGAACTCAAGACCCACGAACCAATAACCAAGATAACACGTGTAATAGCCGTACACGCACAAAACAACTAGAGAGAGAACAATAGCAGAGACGACGACGGCCAGTGGCTACCGCTGTCGCAGCTGCAGTCGAATAGGGACTTAAGGGGGGGTCGGCGCTAGTGTTGGCTTCGGTTGACCGCTGGCACCGGCGGTTGATGGCTATGCGCGCGACGATAGAGCGGGACGGGAGAGGGACGGAGACAGGGAGAGCTCGGGATACGGAGCAATGGAAATCGGGATGGAGGCTACAGGGTGCAACAATGGGTTCGGAAGGGGTTAGAGGTCAAGAAAGAAGCACAGGTGAAGAAGGTAGGGTTTGGGTGAAAGGCGGCTGTGGGGGGATGCGGAAGATCGGGCTGCATGGGTAGAATATATATATATATGTGTGTGTGTGTGTGTGTGTGTGTGTGTGTGTGTGTGTGTGTGTGTGTGGAGGGGATGTGTTAGGGTTTCTGTGAAGAGGGTACATGATATCAGGTGTGGGTAGTTAGTTTGGGTTTCGGGTAGGGAATTAGGGTGTAGGGGTCTTGGGATCCAGGGTAGTTTGTTTTGGTAATGGTTTAGAATAGGTTAGAGGATAGGATTAATTATTAAAGGGTAAATGGTTTTAAAGGATAATAATTGGGTTAGGGGTTTGAAGAAATAAAATTCAACAAGAGGCGGACGATAAAATCAAGGACACAAATAGAAAAATAATAAAAAGAATTTTTATATATTGAAAAAAAAATCCAATATACGGTCCAAAAGATATACAACGGGATCAGAAACAAGGAAAAAGAAAATACACTCAAAATACAAAAAAATGAAAAACAGGGATTACATATCATCAACCTCGGAGTGCTCGCGTGGCTTGTTCTCCTTGTACAGTGGCTCCATGCCGTACACCACTCTCGTCAAAAGATCGGATGAGTAATCTCGAACTCCATCGAGGCTCGACAAAGGGCTGGGAAGCCTGCCTAGCTCCCTGCTTCTCTCGTCCTCTCTACAACTGTCTCGACGACAACCGACTCCATTACCCTCTTCCCCTTATCTACCCTCATGGAAAGAATAATTTGCTAATCTCCACAACAACCGGAGGGGGAAGACTCATTTTCCGAAGATTCTTTAGACATCTTTGATAAAATAATATATATAAACAAAAATATATACATATATTACCTTGATGTGACGGCTACGGTCGGAAAAGTTCACCGGAAAAAAGGAACGTCTTGCCACGACTGCTAGCAACACAACCCATGAGAAGAAAAAAATTGGGGAAGAAATGAGAGAATGAGGGAAGTGGAGGGGAAGGCTGAAGTCGTATAGAGTTGAGGGCGACAATTGGGATCCTAAAAGCTTTTGGGACCCAAACTGTTGGGAAGGCCCAAAATACCAAGAAGTCCAATGGTCACGGAGACTAAATGACAGAAAACTCAAACGAGTGAGAAAATCAAGCGACTCTGCAAAATCATTGACTAGTCAATGGTCAATGGTCAACGGTCAACGGGACACGTGTCGACAAGCAAACTACCTTCAGCGTTCGGTGGTAGGTTCCGATAAAACGTGTCCCCGATCGTGAAATCACGCAAAATTGTTCACTGGTCAACGGTCAACAGTCAACGGGACACGTGTCGACCAGCCGAACTACCTTCAGCGTTCGGTGGCAGGTTTCAAGCAAACACGTCCCCGATCATAAAATCACGCATAATCATTGACTAGTCAACGGGACACGTGTCGACTAGCCGAACTACCTTTAGCGTTCGGTGGCAGGTTCCGTGCAAACGTGTCCCCGATCGTGAAATCACACAAAATTATTGATTGGTCAACGGTCAACAGGATGCATGTCAACCAACCGAACCACCTTTAGCGTTCGATGGCAGGCTCGAGCAAACAAACCTCCGATCGTGAAATCACGCAAAATCATTCACTAGCCGATGGTCAACGGGACAAGTGTCGACCTGCCGAACTACATTCAGCGTTCGATGGCAGGTTCCGAGCAAACGTGTCCCCGATCGTGAAATCACGCAAAATCGTTGACTGGTCAACAGTGAATGGTCAACAGGACACGTGTCGACCAGCTGAATTACCTTCAGCATTCGGTGGTAGGTTTCGAGCAAATGTGTCTCCGATCATGAAATCACGCAAAATCGTTGACTGGTCAATGGTCAACGGTCAATGGGACACGTGTCGACCAGCCAAACTCCCTTCAGCGTTCGGTGGCAGGTTCTGAGCAAACGTGTCCCGATCGTGAAATCACGCAAAATCAATGATTGGTCAACGGACAACAGTCAACAGGGACACGTATCGACCAGCCGAACCACCTTCAGTGTTCGGTGGCAGGCTCAAGCAAACATGCCCCCGATCATGAAATAACGCAAAATCGTTGATTGGTCAATGGTCAACGGGACACGTGTCGACCAGCCGGACTACATTCAGCGTTGCGTGGTAAGTTCCGAGCAAACGTTTCCCTTATCATGAAATCATGCAAAATCGTTGGGTGGTCAACGGTGAATTGTCTACGAGACGCGTGTCGACCAGCCGAACTACCTTTAGCGTTCGGTGGTAGGTTCAGAGCAAACGTGTCCCCGATCATTAAATCACGGAAAATTGTTGAATGGTCAATAGTCAACGGGACACGGGTCGACCAGACGAACAACCTTCAGCGTTCGGTGGTAGGTTCTAAGCAAATGTGTCCCCGATCGTGAACTCACTTAAAATCGTTGACTGTTCAACAGTCAATGGTCAATGGCCAACATGATGTGTGTCACTCAGCTGAACCACCTTCAGCGTTCGGTGGCAGGCTCCGAGCAAACATGCCCCCAATCATGAAATCACGTTAAATCGTTTACTGGTCAATGGTCAACAGTCAACGGTCAACGGTCAGCGGGACACATGTCGACCAGCCAAACTACCTTCAGCGTTCGATGGCAAATTCAGAGCAAACATGTCCCCGATCATGAAATCACACAAAATCATTGACTGGCAACTGTCAACAGTCAACGGGACACATGTCGACCAGCCGAACTACCTTCAGTGTTCGGCGGCAGGTTCCGATCAAACGTGTCCCCAATCGTGAAATCAAGAAAAATTGTTGACTAATCAAGGGTCGACGTCAACGGTCAACGGGACACATGTCGACCCGCCAAACTACCTTCTGCATTTGGTGGCAGGTTCTGAGCAAATGTGTCCCCAGTCGTGAAATCACGCAAATTGTTGACTGGTCAACGGTACACGTGTCGCTCAACTGAACCACCCTCAGCGTTCGGTGGCAGGCTCCGAGAAAACACGCCCCCGATCGTGAAATCACGCAAAATGGTCAACGGTCAACGGAAACGTGTCACGATCAACACTCTAACCGTTCGATCTTGGTAATTTTCAAGCCAGGCACGATCAACGCTCCAGATCACGCCACATCATCAGGTAATTTATTAAATCCTTTATTTAATTATTAATTCGAATTTATTATTTAAAAAATTCCGTAAAATATTTAAAAATCGAAAAAATGAATTAAAATTTCAAAAAAATAATTATTAATTCAAAAAAATATTTTAAATTCCGAAGATAAAATTATTATTTCAAAATAATAAATTAAAATTTTCTATAATTAATTATTAAATCTTGGAAATTGAATAGAAAATTCGAAAAAAGATTAAAAGTTGGGAAAAAATCAAAAAAAAAAAAAGAAGAAAAAATCTCAAAAAATTCCAGAAAATTCTGAAAATAATTCTAGGTATTTTACAAACTCAAAAAACCATCATTACACCCCAACTAAATGTCCCCGAGAACACCGATAAATTCTACAAGCCATTAAAAACAGAAAAACTACTCCTTTAAGGCTGTGAAACTCAGTCTTCGGGAGTGGTATGGCTAAAAATAGAACCAAATTGGGACCTTTCAAATCAGCCACAAATCTCAAAGCTCTCAGGGGTAAAACAGAAATTTCCACTACAAACTTATCCAAAATTGGGGACTGGGTCATTTCCAGGCCTAGTGACTCGAAAACAGGTCTACCTTACTGGGTTAGGGTGAGAGCCCATTATAATAAACCTAGATTAGTTAGAGAATTATTTAAATTCATGATTATTTCTAAGAAACGGTTTATCCCAAATCTCTTATCATGCAGGGATTTAAACTATATTTCTTATCCAAAAACACCCGGGATTAGAGATAAATGATTATCTCTAAAACTGTTTCCAAATGCGACTATGAATACCCCCTATCCCTGCCATAAAGAGGTAATGAATATTTTTCTACACAAAAGCTCATCCATATTCTTTCAGATTACTGACTTGAGCGTCGGAGGATTCGTCGTCAAGATCAATCCTGGTGTTTCAAACTTTTTATAGGTCAGCAATAATGTTAAGAATGGTCAACGTCAGCAAGTAGTAAAAAGGTTTGATTTTATTGGTTTCAAAAGAATTCACAAATTATCTGTATGCTCCCACACCAAAATTAGCACCAACACCAACAAATATAAGAACTTTGTAGTTTATGTCCTTCATGGAAATAGAAACTTGTGGTTTCAGTAATATTAATTGTACTGAAAAAGACATTAGAAATTCATTGCAAAGAGACAGGGGATGAGAGGAAAGCTTATGATGCAGAGTGATTAATAGAGCATTTACAAGAGGAAAAGGAGATGAATCCTTTATTTTGTTTTGATTATAAGGTGGATGAAGACAACAAATTAACACATGTAGTTTGGGTTGATGCTCATGACTAAAAAACATATAAGCATTTTGGTGATGTGTTAATTTTTTATAAAAAATATTACACAAATGAGTATAAATTGATTTTTGCCTCATTTACAGTAGTTAATCGCCATAGCCAGTCTGTCAAATTTGACGCAGCATTCGTAAATAAAGAGACGACTGAGTAGTTTCTTTGGTTGTTTGAAAATGGACGGAAGTAATGTGTGGACATCCACCTAGAGTAATTATTACAAATCAAGATCCTGCAAGGGAAAATGCAATTCGAATGTCATTTCCTGGTTCTAGGCATAGGCTATGTATGTGACACATTCTTAAAAAACATCCCGACAAGCTTGGTAGTTCATGCATTAGGAATGAGTTTAGCATTCTATTCCATAGTTGCATATGGGATTCGGAGATGCCGGAAGTGTTTGTGACGCGATGGAAGAAAGTTATGGATGATAATATTGAAATGCGGGTAATCCTTGGATTTCTGAATTTTATTGTTTTGATTAATTTTATTATTTTTATTGTTTTGATTAATATTGAAATAGCAGGTAATCCATGGCTTTCTGATATTTTTGATGATTTTGAAACATGTATACCAGCTTATGCAAAGCATATTTTCATTGCTGGAATTCGCACAACTCAAAGATCTAAAAGTATGAATACTTTTATTGATAAGTACGTTAACAGTAAAAATTCTTTAAATAAATTTATTACGAGGTTTGAAAGAGATATAAGGAAACAAAGATAAAATAAATTAGCAGCAGACAATACAACCCTTCATACAAAACCGACGTTGCAAACAGATTTTGAAGTTGAAACACAGATGTCTTGGATCTACACAAGAGTAAAATTCGATGTTTTTCAAGATGAATTAGTTAAGAGCTCGAGTTATGCATCATTGATGAAAGATGTAATCGAAAATGTGAGACACCATATTTTGAGAAGAATTGGAAAGTCACAAAATTCAGATAAAACAAGGGATGTGTTCTATAAAGGAATTGTAACCCCCGTTCCTGTAAATACGTATTCCCTAAATATTTTCGGTAAATTGATTATTTATAAACTTATTTTGTGCTAAAATGGTTTTGGATCTTTTACTAAGTGTTTTATAATTGACAATTATATTTACTTTGAATAAAGATGTACTTTCTATTTCTAATTGGTAAACTATTTATATTTTATATTATTACTGTTTGGATTTTTAATGAACTTGTTAATCTCAAATCTTATTTTGAATTTTTAATGAACTTGTTAATCTCAAATCTTATTTTGATTATTATTATTATTATTATTATTATTATTATTATTATTATTATTATTATTATTATTATTATTATTATTATTATTATTATTATTATTATTATTATTATTATTATTATTATTATTATTATTATTATTATTATTATTATTATTATTATTATTATTATTATTATTATTATTATTATTATTATTATTATTATTATTATTATTATTATTATTATTATTATTATTATTATTATTATTATTATTATTATTATTATTATTATTATTATTATTATTATTATTATTATTATTATTATTATTATTATTATTATTATTATTATTATTATTATTATTATTATTATTATTATTATTATTATTATTATTATTATTATTATTATTATTATTATTATTATTATTATTATTATTATTATTATTATTATTATTATTATTATTATTATTATTATTATTATTATTATTATTATTATTATTATTATTATTATTATTATTATTATTATTATTATTATTATTATTATTATTATTATTATTATTATTATTATTATTATTATTATTATTATTATTATTATTATTATTATTATTATTATTATTATTATTATTATTATTATTATTATTATTATTATTATTATTATTATTATTATTATTATTATTATTATTATTATTATTATTATTATTATTATTATCATCGATGTTGCTACCATTATTGTTATTATTTTATTGTCATTGTTCTTATTTTGTAAAGCTAATGTTATTATTACTATTATTATTACTTTGTTAAAGCCCACCGATCTGATCTACATTGTATTATTAATTATTTAATTTGAAGCCTGATCCAAGCCCGTCTCCTATCGAATTCTAACCCAAACCCATATCCGCCTCTTATTGGATCCTAGCCTACCCTAAACCTAAACCCGCATCTTATTGGATCTCCTTTTAATACCCAATACCCATAAACCCAAATCTCCCCCTATCCGTTTTGACCAGACTAACCCCACATCTTCCCATATCCACAAATTCCCTTCTCCCTCCCCTCACTCTTCTCCTTCCCCGTTACTCTCTCTCTCCCTCTTCTATTTTCCCAACAGAAACAGAGCAACCCATCCCGCTCCCCCACTCTCCGTCCTCGCCCTCTCGCCTTCATCCCAGTCGTCGCTCCTTGACTCCCTCTGCCTCTTCGACTGTCCCCTCAGCCCCGAGCTCCTGCCATTCCGTCGAGCACCTCGTTGACCAGTGCAGCAACCATCGACTACCACTTCAGTTACCTCACAGCCTTCCTCCACAATGCCTGTCGACACCCCCCTATCTATCGTCTTCAACCTCGCGGCCTCATCCCATCCTCATCATCCCTGTGCTCCGAGTCTCCTCGACCCTTGAGCACCTCCCGCTCACCTTCAACACCATCCCTCGACTGCTCGACCACTGTCGTCTTCAACTTCCGCAACAAAGCCTCCATTTGACCTCCTTATCATCCTCGACCTTCGACTCGCTGCCACGTCGCCGCTCGAGCCCTGAGCCACCACTCCATCACCAGTGCATGCCCTAGCCGCCCAGTCGCCTGCCTCGCCGCCATGCACACCCCCAGTCGCTACCCTCTGCTATCTCAGCCAACATAGTCCCCAATCACCGGCTCCTCTGTTTGCACCTTTAACCATCAGCATCAGATCTCTATTCAATCGCAGCCGTTCGATGTCGTGATCATCACGATCACGATCATTGTCTTCTTGATCCGTTGATCTCGGCCATTGATCTCAACGTCATCATCAAGATACTTGATCTCGACTGTCAAATCTCTTTTGATCATTGCGATCGTGATCATCATTTTGACTTGATCTTCGATCTCAGCCGTCCGATCATCTAATATTGATCTCCATCAAGATCAGTGCCCGATCGTGATCATTTGCTCGTTGCCGCGTTGCCCAAGATTCTGATCCCGTTATTCTTCACTCATTCAGGTCTAATCGTCATCTAAAGGCAAGTTCACCTGAACTCGTTTAATTTTTCTAGTTCAAGATTGTTGATCTTCGCAAGTAGTTCCCCTTCGATTATCGAAAAATTGCTTTGTGTACTTTCTGTTGGGGATATCGAGGGTTTACATGAGTTAACCCGAAGTATCCTTGACTTTGTGCCAACATCCATTGATTCAAACCCAAGCTTGCATGCACACACAACATGAATAAATTGACTAGAAACTTGTATATAGAAATATATAGTGATTGAATACATGTTGATTGATTGAGATCTCGTGAATTGAATCGTGGTATGATAATCTTGCCTTGTATACAGTAAAAATTCATCTTGACTTGTTGTATATAATGTTAATGCATTTCATGATCCAAGAATAAGTAGATTGTTCGTTTTGATGAATATATCTATATGATGACTTTTTATTACTTCTTGCTGCTTGTCCTGCTTTGTACTGAGGTTTCAACCCTGTTACAATAAGAATCAACCAAAACTATATAAAAGGTAATTGTAGTCTAATAAATCTAGTTTTCAGAACACTTTACGGATCTAGATTCCGATCTGTGAGCTGTGAGATATTGCAGTTTTAGTCACTGCTAGTCTGTATTTTCCAGATTGCAATTTAGTGAAACATCGACACAACTTTCAGTTGAAACTCCATAACAACAGAAGTATAATGACATGAAACTCTACAGAAACATAGTAGACATACTTAGGATTCATTTTCTAATATTTGTGGATTTTTAATATTAATTTTACTCCTAGTTTTCACCCATAAAGTTTTGACTATAAGCTGCTGCCAGAACCCTTAAGCTGTGAAGATTAGGATAATTGACCTAATTAATGTCAGAATTAATTGAAACTTACTGAATATGAATTGTATCCCCAGATGTCTATTTTACTTTCCTTTTGACAGAATCGAATTTCGAATTATAGTTTGTGAGTTACTGCTGTTTTAGTACTGTTGTGTCTGCAATTTTCAGATTCATAATTACTTGTAATTTATCATGCATCGCATTATTTTGTTGCATCTTATCATCTCCTTGGCACTCTTATATACCTTGCATGATCATGAATGATTTAATAAAATATTAACAAGCCAGGATAATAAGTTGTAATACCCTAAATTTTCATCTTAATAAGAAATGTTGATTTTCACGTGTTGTGCACGTGCAAAATTTCGTATGCATATTTATTTTTATAAAATTTCCATTTGTAACATGAACAATTATTTCTTTCTTTCTCTTTATCTTTCTAAAAAGCCTATTTTATAAAGCCTAAACATTATTTTTTTATTTTGAGCCCACTCTAATAATTAATTATTTTATTAATTAGCCCATAAGCCTGAGCCCAGTATTTTGAAGCCCACAAACTTAATCAATCTTTTAAATTGTCACAACTTTTCATGTAGACACAATTAATGAACAATTGATTGATTAAATTTGTACAAACTTTAAATGGGGGGTACTAGAAGGGCACGTGCATGCACGTGGTGTGCTTTGCACACCCTTGGAGGCCGGATTGCATATAAGAAGAGTGGGAGAGTGGGTGTGTGTGCATGGATGGTTATTTGCTTATGGGTGGTTGTTACAACTTCCCATCTTATCCTAGCCATCCGTCTACAACCATCTAATAAAATCCTAGACCTCCAATCTATCATAGAACTAGTATAAATACCCCTTACCTTCATGTATACAACACTAAGAAAAAAATAATTGAAAGGAAGAAACTATATAGGTGAGTAATATATTGGGGAGTAAAAGATTGAGAGTGCATTTGTGTGTGTGTGTGTGTCCCAACCAAAGAAGGCCGGCCCCATCCCCAAGCACAAGTGAAGCATCGGGTTGCACCAAGGAACAAGAAGGAGAACTTTTTGCAACACAATCTAGGAAGAGAAGGCTACTCTCTTGCATTCTAGGAGACTCTAGGGGCTTTCATTTCATTTTTTCCCAAAGAGGTGGGTGTTTCTCATTACTTCTAGAATTAGATACCATGCTAAGAATGATTTTAATGAAATTATTATGAATCAACTAGTTAAAAATTGGAACCATGCATGTTTAATTAAAAGTAGAGTGGTAATTTAGACAATAATTGATGGATTGATTGCTAATAAATAATTGTTGATTAATGTATTGGAAATCTCCATATTGTTGTGCTACATGAACGTTATGGTAAAAAAATTTGTGATTGAATGCATCAGGTGTAGTTAATTGCCAAATTTTTTTTTTAATTTTTGTAGAAAGATGAGATTTTGTGTTCTAAAAATGTAGTAGGATGTTAATAAGAAAGATAATAAAAGAACATAGTAGTTGTGGAATTCTAACTCTAAATTATGAAGAAATGTTTTATTGTTCTCAATGTCGAAATTATGGACATGGAACACAAATTAGGACTAAAATACATGTTTTATAAAGTGAATAATATTTATAAAAATACTGGTTTGCTGTAGATTTATGCATATTATAATCTGAAAAATTTTGCTTTCAAAAGAAAAGAAAAAGAAACAAAATTGTTTTTGAGAATCATGAAATATAGATATGAACAGAGAACTAGTTCAAACCTAATTAAATCCTTTTCAAAAAAAATTGGTCGCTTAGACCAGTTGGTCGGAAGGGTTTGAGAAGAAGCTTTTCATTTTTTTTTTGTTAAAAACCCCAAACACCGAAAGCCAATACATAGGGATAATAAACCCCGATCATATTGCCTCGGTGGCTTGACACAGTGGTCTTGGGCGCTGTCCTTTGGGCCGCTGGTTGTGGGTTCGAATCCGGGTGTGGGCTTTGGTTTAAAAAGTTTTTTGGAGAAATTAGAGTTTTTGCATTTTTTTAAAATAAATTAAAATTCAAGAAAAATATGGAAAAATTACTTGGACCACATGAGAGAAATTTTTATAACTTTTGGTAAAGTGTAGTTGAGAAATTGAGGCTAGTTTGCAAGAAAGGACTTGTTTTTAATTAAATTTTCTTTTGGGATAAAGGAAAAATAAATGAGTTTTTTTAAAAGATTTTTAAAATAAGAATTAATAATGAGAAATTTGATATTGTGATTTGTGTAACTAATTGAAATTATAAATTGTGAATTTTAGTACGGATTGAAAATAAGAATAAAAGATTGGTGGAATGAATGAACTATTGAATATGACTAGTTGAAATTTATTATTATTATTCACATGAGATTGTGTATGGAATTGAAATATTGAATATGATGAGTTTGAAGGATATGGATACATGAATACTATGATTATGAAATGTAAATTGTGATTAATCATGAAAAGACTTTATGAGCATGAAAAGCTCGATGTTGTAATTGTGGGTTGAAATTGAGAACTAGGGTGTAGCTAAGCCTTATACCGACAATAAAAGAAACGTGAAAATGATATTTGAAATGAAAGGACCAAGGTTTGGGTCATGTGAAAAAAATGAATAAGACCAGTATAGTGGGAGTGCTAAACTCTAAGGGATTAATTTTATTCATGATTCAATTAGACTAAGAATTAGACACATAGTGAAGAGGTGATGAAAGTAAGAGAGAAACATTGAGTATGAGGGCCATTGGATTGGCGGTGTGAGAGTATTCACAGGATGTCCCATGATGCGTCATGAGTAGGACGTGGATACTGCTCTAGAGTACTGTCCCGGTGGCGATGCTCGTGGGGTGTTTGACGACTGCAGGTGGTGTCATGTCTATGGTAGGAGCTGAATTACCACAAGATTCCTGCATGATGAGTCATGTGTCAGTGCGTTGGGATTCCCTCCAGGGCGCCTAGACATGAGTTCGTAGGTCATAAAAGATCTAGGATACTTACCGTAGTTACAGTAGTAGATTAAGTCATGACGAGGGATTGAACCCTACAAGATGAAGAACGGTTAAGGGCTTTCCCTCGGACCTATGTAGTATGGGCTGCATAGACTCTGAATAAGTGCGCATTAGTGTCATATAAACAGAAGTAATTGCTTTAAGGGCTAAGTGTACATTCACAACACGACATCAATAGGATAGTTCCTTTAGCTTTGTTTGTGAACAAGTTTGTGGTTTGCTAAGTATTGAGAATCGTTATACTGTTTCCTGCATAGAGAGAATGGTCGTGTATAATATTTCGTCAGTTAAATGAACTGACACGCCCACAGTTTTACATGCAGGGTAAAGATGCTGGACAAATTGAAGTATACCTGCTGCTCAAAGATTGATTTAAATGTTGTTTTATGTAATTACTGTAAAATTGCTTCTGCTGTAATAATGTAAAGGTATAATGTAACTCTGATTTAAGAAATGTTTCATTTTCCTTGTAAAATTGTACGAAAGAAGTGTAAAGATCCTATAGAACTTCGAATTCGGTTGTATTTTGGAATTCGGGGTATTACATCAGGGTTGACGGAGTAGTGAATAATCTCAGAAATTGTACTCGGTAAGACCTTATCGTTATATCGTATTGTCATAGAAGGAGGAGTATCGATTGTGAATTATTGACTGTCAATTGTTGAATGCAAATTATTGTTATTAAATGTCTAGTACACGCTCTGTAGATCCCACCACGAATCTAAAACGAATACTGTTTTGCATGCACCGAACCTGTGGTATGGGACGCAGTAGTACGTGCATTAATTAGGCTAAATACTAATAGAATATATAGACACTTGCATCATTGAATCATGACTATTGACATTGACACTGTTTATCGATTATTGTTATTGAAAATTGCATTGTTAAATCTAGACTTTCATCAGTCTCTGTTATTGCTGAGGGATTGTGATCTTGCTTCATATTACTTGATGCACCATATTCCTTTACTCTTTGTTTTTCACTACTTGATGTCCGTACTTGCTCTAAGGACATTTTCTTTTCCACTCTAGTTGATCCAACCACAGGTGCACAAGGAAAATTGCCGGAATGCATTGGTGAGCAGTTCTTCTAGGATCGGAGCAGGAGTTTGCTTCGCAATAAATTGTTTCTTCCATATTATTTTTCATATTGCATTGTTACTTTCATTTAACTTTGTATCCCGGGCTTTGTTGACCTGTATTTGTTGTTTATTTTCCTGTTGTTGGTTATTATGTTGGACTACTGCATATTTTATCTCAGTTATTGTTTATGTGATTATATTTTTCTGCGTGGTTATGATTATTTCTTTTCATGTCGTTGAGTTAAGACTAATACAACTTATGGATGATGTTAAAATCATTCGTTGGGCCTTCGTCATGGGCTCGTATTCCTGTATTTTGGGAAGCGGAGCGTGACAGGAATAGACAAAGTTGGGTCATGCACTTGTAGAAAACTTGAAACTGATGGAATCCCTTGTAAACATATCCTTGTGGTGTTGATGAATGAATTTATCGATTTTTTACCTCAAGCTTACATTTTGAAGAGATGGACCGCATTTGTAGCCACTGAGCTTGTATATGACAAAAATGGTGAAGAAACTATTGGAAGCTACAGCAAGCCACAACATTTGGATTTGGTGGAGCTATCAACTGAATTCCTCAAGGTTATGAACATTGCTCGCTCATCCAAAGAGATGTGCCACTTGGACAAACGATTACTAGTTGAAGCTAATTCAAAATTGCAACAGGCTAGGCCCCAAAAGTCACAGCAAGATACAAGCACAACATTGCCTAAAACAATAAATATTCATGTATTGTTGGTGTATGCCCTATAGGCTAACCTCATATTGACCTTACTAGTTTACATTGTATCATGACAGTTATTTCATATATGAGGTATTTTATTTATTGTGTTGTTTATTGTGATTAAATAAACATAATAAAGTCCTTAGAATTGTAGGTTCAATACCATGGGACATCAAGTGCAGGACTTGATTGTGAGATCCTATTGGTTGTAATCAAAATACTATTCTTAAATATCCCTAGTCAAGTATTATTGTGAATTAGGATAACAATAATACATAGATACTAGTATGTGCATAGACTGATGACCATATCACACGGTGCATGGATATGAGATATCAAGTCTTCACATGGGTACATATTAGAATAATAATGTACTGGATTGACCCACCATGAGAACGATGCATGGAGCGTTACGTGAGTGTCATGAGCATTTCCACAGTGACCATGGTGTACATGGTCCTTTGACTTGAAATCACTATGATTCCCTACATGAGAAGTTATATATTTTAATACCGTCAAACGTTCCCTGTGATAATGTGATTATAAAGTCAGCTATTGGACATACTATGAATCATGCGGAGGGATGTGAGTGACTAAGATAGGATTTTTCCTTCTTACATAACATGAGCGATATCATCGGGCTCCTTGATTAAGTGAGACTGCAAAATGCATGGTCGTGCTCAACTGAGTCAATATGAGATGTTGATCTCATTTGTTTTAAGAAGTCTACTCGGACATCAAGAAATTAGAGATTGATCTATACAAGGTGACACGCTCCATGCCCTATGGTCATTTAAGATATCTGTATAAAATGACTAGACTACATGGTAACATTGGTCATGGATAGATAATGTCAAATTACTGGCATTCCTGTTACTTGAGTAGAAGTGATGTATTGTTAGATACCGCTTACTGTTTGTAACACTAAATATAATTTTAGTATTACTATCAACATAATGGAAACCTACAGGGCCACACATTTAGAATGGATCGGAATTGGGATTTAAATTATTAAGCTGAATTTAATTGGGAATCCAAGTAAGACTTGGGCTCCCAACATTGGTTGGGCAATTAATTAGATTAAATGGGCCAACCAAAATCAGAAAGCCCACATATGAATCTGACCGAGGATCGCTCGGCATCCTCTATACTCTCTGAGGGTGGATTTCCTGCTATATATATATGATATGTATCTGTGGGAAACGAGAAAAAAAAACTAGCCACCACAGAAAGTGACAGAAAGTAAGAGAGCAACAAGAACATTCTCTTCCCGCAGCTAGCACTGCAGCATGAGGGAGAACCCAATTTCATTCGTTCATGTGGATACCTTAAAGGCACCGCAACGTTACAGTGCTCGTGATTGGCAGATTGTGTAGACAATCGTTCCATCAATGAGGTAAAAACTCCTACCACGTTTTATGGTTTCTGCATGGATCCATGGCTGGATTTCAGAATTTTTAATTTATTTTCGCTGCATATTTTACTCTGTGATTGGAACCATCGAAACCCAACATGTTCCTGATATTGCAAAGACAAAAAATAGTGGGATTCGAATTAAAGGAGGGAGAGAGAAAGCCTTGGAGACAACTGCAAAGCCGCTAAGGAAGTGTCATTTAGGCAAGAAGCGTGTACATCATGACAGCCGTAAATGCCCCTCACTGTTTTTATTTCAATTTTTATTATATATCATACTTTCTTATTCTAAAGTGTGCTAATTATTCATGTAGTGCTAATTTGAATAAAGATGATAGAGAAAACTCCAATGAGGCACAAGCATTTACAAATTTTTCAAGAATTGAACTCATATCAGAAGATGCCCCAAATAATCCCTCGTCTTAATTGTTTTAGTTGAATGGGTTTGTAGCTATGTGTGTGTTACTATTATTTTTTCCCATATGCTCAAAGAAATTTTGTATGATGCCTCGTATCTTTGTTCTTTAAATTATTGTTGTATATAAGATCTAATGAATTACCCTAATCTTGATGTTTATAGAAAAACTGACAAACCACATTTGTTCGCTACGATGTATAGAAGAGTGCATGTGATTCTCAAAACTAGGAATTGTGTGAATCTCACTCAGTCAATTTAATGTCTAGGCAGTGATGACAAGCACTATTTGACCAGCCATATTGAATGTGCCTCCCCCCCTCTACCTATTTTTTTCGTCTTGGTTTAGGTAGTGATGACAAGCTTTATTGATATCATAGTGTGCCTTGATATTTTGAGTGTCCAGTTAACAAGCTTTATATATTTGGTGCATGTAGGATATACTTTGTTGTTCATATGGCAACGGTTGGTAAAGTTCTCCACATTGTATCGAATTAAACTAAATTAATGCACACTTGTTAGGAAAAAAGTTAATGTAGCATGTGCCAATATGTATTTCAAGACTTGAATTATACTGATATATATATATATATATATATATAATGAAGAAGAAAAAATTTGTTTGAACATAGATATTTTGTGGTAAAGTAGTTTACGCCTATAAGAAAGCCAGTATCATCCCATGTAGTAGTTTACACCTGTAAGAAAGCCAGATCCATACTTTGTTGTTCATATGGCAACGGTTGGTAAAGTTCTCCACATTGTATCGAATTAAACTGAATTAATGCGCACTTGTTAGGAAAAAAGTTAATGTAGCACGTGCCAATACGCATTTCAAGACTCGAATTAAACTGAATTAAACCACACTTGTTAGGAAAAAAGTTAATGTAGCACATGCGAGTACGCGAGTTTATTAAGTGTGAGAACTCATACAATAGTGTGCTTGTTTTGTGCAATTACAATAGGATCATAGTGTACTTGTGATTTTAACCAAGGATAAAATTCAGTTAACCCTGCTGTAGTTTATATCTTTGGCATTTTATCATACTGAAGTTTTTTCTTAGTAGTTAACCATACTGGAGTTTGTTTTTCGTCAACCCTAAATAACGCCATTAATTTTTGTGTAAAATGTCTAAAATACCCCTATTGTTTCAGATTAATTACTAAATTTTCATGTCCATCATCACGGTACATCATCTCCTTCATCATCATTAATTTGTTCAATAATAATAACAATAATAAATAAGGGTAATTTGATCATTGCAAAGTGAAACATCGGTAAAAACTGTTCAAAACATAACACCCAATAAAACTGACTTCAGTAGGGTTAATTGCCACGGATTGCCTCCGACAAGCCTCCCATGGGCCCTTCTTGCCACGGACTCGCCTTCGACCCGCCTCCTCTCTCCCAGCTGCCTTTCGTGCCCCCGCATCTTCTTCGCCTCCGACGGTGCCCCCTCCAACCCACCTCCAACCCGCCTTCTTCACCTCTGATGTTGCTTCCTTTCACGCAACCTTCTCCAAACCTCAACCTAGCCTCCGACGGTAGTGCCTCCCACACTGCCTCCCTCACCGTTTTCAAACCACTGCGTTCATCAAAGCAATATATCCAGCGGAATTAGGGAAGAGTATGGGTTCAAGATGGGGATAATTGTGATGTCGGATTCAAGAATGAGATTTGGTAATGTTTCTTCTACTCTTTTATTTTTTCTATTCCCACATGCATATTTGGAAACACTTGAAAATTTAAAAATTCGGTACTTAATTTCTAGAAGTGTGTTTTTCTTATCAACTGTTCGATGAATGCCTATGTAGCACTCACGATGTTTGTGAAAATATTTTTTAGAAATTTTGCTTAATTAAATCAATTGTATATATGTGTAATGTATGTATTAATTTCTAAAATCATAATTTATTACCTGATTTTAGTTTCAATTTCGAATTTGTGTATTTGAAATTCTGAAATTTTGTTTGGAGAAGAGTACTTTTTGAAGACGGGGATGATTGCGATGTCAGATTCAAGAATGTGATATGATAAAGTTTGTTCTACTTTTCCCTTTTTGCTATTGTCTTTTACATATTTGAATAGGGAACACGTGAAAACCAAGTAATCTGATACTGAATTTCTAGAACTTTACTTTGCTCAATAAGTGTTTGATAAAAGGTCTATGTTGTACGCAAGGTGTTTGTGAAAAAAAACTTTTGATAAATTTTTGTTTAACTAAATCAATTGTATCATGTGGTGTATGTATTAATTTTAGAAACCTTAATTTACTACCTGATTTTATTTTTAATTTTTAATTTAGGTTTTTGAAATTCCAAATTTTGGATGTGGGGAAGCGTACGGGTTGAAGATGGTGATGATTGCGGTATATGATCCAAAAATGAAATTTGGTAAGAAGGGAGGTGGCGGAGGGCAGGATGAGGCGGACACAGAGGTGGAAGGGGGACGTTGGGACGGTCGAGGACAGCGGAGACGCGGGAAAGGAAGGAGAAGTGGAGATCGGCTTCAGAGAGGGTATGGATTTGGGAGGAGGAAGGAAGGGATATGAGGGTGGAGATGAGATGGGTCAGGGTTTGGGTGTTGACGGTCAGAATATACACAAAGATCGGGATATGCGTAATTTCTCCAAATTCTTTAACATTTTTTCAGAGTTCCATTTAATTTTATAAATTTCTCAAAATTATTTTTATTTGTACAATTTACATAGGATAACATATAAACTATAAACACTAATATAAACTATAATATAAACTATAGATCCACGTGTTAGATATATTATGTATTATAGTAGTTGGTTAAATACTATTCCAGAAGTTTATGACAGAAAAGTCCAAATAGTTAAAACTCACACACATATAATGTTTATAAATTGTTGTGAAAAGGAATTTTTTTTTAATTTATGTCATTTTTCGAAACTATTTAAAAAAAAAAAACACAGTTGTTAAAGTATTTGCACTCGGTGACTTAACAACTAAATTTGTTGTTCCCATCGGTGAGCTTAGTTATTTCGTGCTCGCCGTTGAAAATTGCGAGTCTATTTCTAATTTTTTTGAGGCACTCGTTGTTCCCAATAACGAATTTAGTTTAAAACTTTCAAATAAGACTCGTCATTCCCAACGACGAGGTTCTTTATACTAGGCTCGCTGTTGGGAACAGCAATGTTATATGAAAATTCACAGAGGGAGCAACAGAGTTTTTCACAAATTCACCATATCCAATAGAGTGTTTCACTCTCTATGAAATTTAATATAAGCTCATTGTTCCCAACAACGAGTCTAGTATAAAAAACGTCGTCGTTGGCAATGGTGAGTCTTGTTCTCTCCCAAAAATAAGTAAAACTAGGCCTGCTGTTTCCAACGGTGAACACGAAATAACTAAGTTCGCCGTTAAAAACAACAAGTTTAGTTGCTAAGTTTCCGAACACAAATATTTTAACAACTACCCTTTTTTTTTAAATAGTTTCGAAAAAAATGGTTTATATCGAAAAAAAATTCGTGAAAGGGACTACTGTACAAAAGTTTTTCATATTTTATGAAGTCTTTATAAGTCATCTCAAACAAAATTGCCCTCGGTAGTCAACAATATGAGAAGGCAAGAAGCTCACTCCATCATCTCCATGCCACTAATAAAAAATAGTCCCCCTATAGAATGTCTCACCCAACTTGCTCACTACTTAAACTAATATTAGAAAACTAAGACGACTCAGCCTCCATCCATAATTTAAACCCCAACTTGGGTTTGAATCTCATTTGATAGATCTTCATCTTCAACCTCCAAGATCCATTAATGGCAATCCCTCTCCCAACCCTCCCTTCACCCTTCCAACCTCGACCTCTCACCACCAAACACCCATCACCATTTCCAACTCCCCAACTGTCACCTTGCAAGCTCACACTCTCCACCACCACCCACAAGAAGCTCAGCACCAATCTCAAAGCAGTCGCGAAGGATGAGTCCTCCCTCTCCTCCATCATCACCGAGCTCGGAAAGAACCAGCAACAATTACTGCAAGATGAAGAAGAGATGGACGAGTTCGACATCATGGACAGAAATGGACAACAACAGACTGGTTTGTCGGAGCGGTGGAAGGAGGTAATGGGCCGTGATGATTGGGCAGGGTTGTTGGACCCTATAGATCCACTGTTAAGATCGGAGCTTATTCGGTATGGCGAAATGGCACAGGCTTGTTATGATGCCTTTGACTTTGATCCGTTTTCACGCTACTGCGGCTGCTGCAAGTACAACCGCCGAAAGTTCTTCCAGAGCCTTGGGATGGCAGACTGTGGATATGAAGTTAGCAGGTTAATACACCTCTTTTTTTTTTTTTTTTTTTCAATTACTCAAACATAAAGATGGTACCCTGTTTTAGGAAGAAAAATCATAGATTCCATAGTTTACATGGTTCTTGGTTAACACCACTGGATGCACTTGAGAAATAAATACGTCTCCTCGGAATACTAGCTAGGAGATCATGTAGTAGTCAACCAGTGGCATGAGCTTACTAATTCATTAATTTGGTTAAGGTGATCAGAATGATCCACCATGTTCCATTAATTGGCACAACACAGTTACATTTACGAAGCTGCAGAGATCTAATATTAGTAAGTTGGCAGGTACTTATATGCGACGTCGAACATCAACCTGCCAAACTTTTTTGCGCAATCAAGGTGGGACAAGATATGGAGCCAGAAGGCAAACTGGGCGGGTTACATAGCGGTGTCTACAGATGAGGCAACTGTGAAATTGGGGAGGAGGGAGGTGGTGATTGCGTGGAGGGGGACGGTGACACAGTTGGAATGGGTGCATGATTTGATGGACTTTTTACGGCCAGTGACGACCGAGGGGATTCCATGCCCCGATCCCACGGTCAAGGTTGAGTCTGGGTTTCTGGATCTCTATACTGATAAAGATCCGGGTTGCAGATTCTGCAGGTATATATGGTTGATCTAGAGTACATTAATTCTTGTTAAGGGTCAATTTTGTGTGATTCAAATTTGATGTTACCTAGCTACTAATTACAAAAAAATCACAATAGATACAACTGAATATGTTGCAATATTGATATGATATTTTGATCAGGTACTCGGCGCGAGAGCAAGTTCTGGCAGATGTGAAGAAACTAGTGCAGCATTACACAGAGAAGGGGGATACCGTGAGCATAACTGTTACAGGGCACAGTCTAGGGAGCGCATTGGCAAAATTAAGCGCATATGACATTGCAGAGACCGGGCTGAATGTGGGAGCAAACAGCGAAGAAATTCCAATCAGCGTTATCTCATTTTCTGGTCCTAGAGTTGGGAATGGGAGCTTTAAACAGAGGTTCGAGGGGTTGGGGATAAAGGCGCTGAGAGTGGTGAATGTGCACGACACAGTACCTAAGGTGCCTGGAATACTTTTTAATGAGCATGTACCGGAGTTTGTGCGGAAGTTGGCCGAGGGATTGCCGTGGAGTTATAGTCATGTCGGGGTGGAGCTAGCACTCGATCATAGGAAATCACCGTTTTTGAAGGAGACTAATGATCCTTCTTGTTTCCATAACTTGGAAGCTCATCTTCATCTTCTGGATGGGTAAGATTTTCATTTCCATGTAATATTTTTTATTTCAATTTCATTGATCGATCATCTAGTAAGTAGATTAGGGAAAATAAAAATTATGTCATAATCCTACATGAATTCCAATAAAAATTAGGAGAAACATCATTGGTTTCAACCTAATATAAGGGCCCTCTCTCAATTAGTCAGTTAGTGTTTCCTTATATAATCTAGTCATTCATTAAGACAAATCCGGGAAAAATATCATCGAATCATTGTACAATAAACATATTTTTTTATGCAAAATGCTAGGCATACTTGATTTTTTATTCCAAATGTACATTATAAATATATTGGAGTTTACTTTCTACTGAAAGACCAAAGACCAGATTAAAATCTTATCTTTTTATTGTAAGTGAACACAATATATTTATAATGTACATTTGGAATAAAAATTCATGTACGTGTAGTCATCTTTTATTTTTTACATCTATACTTTAAGAGATCTGATATTTGATGAGTTGAATTAATTGCGTAATGAACCTCTGGTCCAAATTGTTGAAACCTGTCATGATCATACAAGTCATGTTCTCATTATTGGAATCTCTGTCAAAATTTCAGTGTATTCATTGCAATTTGGTGGATGTATTAATCAAGCAGTCTATGGTGGATGTATTAATCAGGCAGTCTAGGGTCCATTAATAAAATAAAGTAAACTATCTATATTAATGATTTTCAGACCCTCCAACCTCATTGTACTTCATGAGTGAGACCTTGCTGGCTTATCATATCAAAACAGAATCACACAGCTGTCTCATTACTATATTTTACCATGAGATTAGCTGTTCCTCAATTTAGTTGCAGAAATTTTTCTTTCAAAAAAAAAAAAAAAAAAAACTAAAATTGTGCTGCTTTTTTTTTTGTACTAATTTGAAATTTGATGGTTCAAGATATCATGGACGAGGTGAGAGATTTGTGCTTGCGAGTGGGAGGGATCCAGCATTAGTGAACAAAGCATGCGATTTTCTTAAAGATCATCACATGGTTCCACCTCACTGGAGGCAAGACGAGAATAAGGGTATGATTAGAACTAATGATGGACGGTGGATTCAACCTGAGAGGCCTAAGCTCGATGACCACCCTGCTGACACTCACCATCATCTCAGACAACTAGGGCTTGGACCGGACCACCACTGATAGAGATTAATTGTTGTGTAATACTCAGTGACACTTTCAGTTATAGAGTGTAAGAAAGATATGCATTAATGTGAAATAAATATAAGGTTTTAATTAATTAAGCTTGTAAGGACTAAGGAGAGGTGAAACTAAGAAATGAACATGTTTCATTTATAGAGTGTAAGATATACATTAATGTGAAATAAATAAAAGGTTTTAATTAATTGAGCTTGTAAGGAGAAGTGAAACTAAAACAAATGAACATGCATGTTTTGAACTCTTCGGCAATCCTTTACTACCTACTACAGTCACATTAAATGTGAATCAACTGGTGGGTTCAAGGCTTTGGTCCCAGTCAATTATGAATTACACAAATTTCTTCAGAAATCTTCACCACCACCACCACCCTAAACACACACACCACTAGATAGTGCAAGTGAAGCTTCAAGTAAGCTGCCTCGATCATGGAAACAATCCAAACGGACTACTTATTCATGGATAGAAGAATTATCAAGATTACGCTTATCTAGTACCGAACCTGTTCCAATTCCAAAACCTCGGACTCGGATTATGGCAATCCACTTATTACATCCACCGGGCCTAGAAATGCGAGTTTGTAATCTATAAATTTAGTTCCGTAGTTTTTTTTCTCCTTCTCTATTGTCCTCCTAATTATCATATTTATAACTGGCATTACTCTTAAGAGATTCAATGGTTCTTGTAATAAAATTTTTAAAAACCGATTGAAGAAGAATGAAAAAACATTTGAGGCTGCAAGTCAATGCACGTATAACTTTATCAGTTGTTAACCAAAGTATGTGTTAGGAAATTATGTCGCAGCGGAATTATTGAGTAAGGTAGCGAGGAGCACAAACATATCTGATGAACAACCAAGCAAGTAAATCACACCAATCACACAAAGATTTGTCCCGATTTGGGCGAATCCTAATTCGGGAAAAATATATGGAGATATTATTCAACTAAAGAAAATTACAAGAGTTACAAACTCACTTATCAAGAACTATCTCTCGCGTGTCACTTACAATGAAAATAATCCCAATGAAGTACTACATCTCTCAATATAGGCTATTACAATATATAAAGATCTAGAGAAACTCTAGGTTATAATCTTTGATATAATAACAGTCTGATATATCCTGAAAAAAGAGTCACACAATAGGAGCCATACGATCTAACTTGGAATAGAAGATGGGCTCAAACGATCACCCATATACAGGCCCAATAACAACCCAGCTGCCGTTGGCGGCCAACTGCCTAAATGCGCAATCGACCGTATTTGGTCTGATTCCAAACAATATGTTCGGACAGTCGACTGTCAATTAAAGTGAGTTGTTGATGCTGCCTCCATTTGCATTTTGTTGCTACCTCTTCTCTCCAACGACGCTTCGACCTTCCTTCACTTTACTGTCTTCTCTTCTTATCGAACACAAGTATGCATGACATGCACTCAGTAATCTTCACGTTGGATTGCATATCTGTGCTATCAATACTGTGTGACTGATCATCTCTAAACACTTTTACTTTCTATTTGTAAATGAACTCGGTTCAGTAGTTTCTTCAGCTAGTTGAATCAATCTCTCACTTTATTTCACCAATCAGTATGACCTTCAAGGGCACACCCAAGTAGGCGTTAACATGGAGAAGTCGGCCTCCACACGAAATCCACCTACCCCGAGGCACTATCCACCTCTCGATGGTATTCGAACGTTATAGTCTCACTTCGATGATTCTAGTGGGTACATACTAGATGACGGTTTTGGAATAATAGGCATATAAATACTTGCGCAAGATTTCGGATTCCCACAAAACTTTGTAGAGGTTCTGTTGAACTGGTCCACCACGCCTCTTTCTGAACATCACCTTACGACGTCCTTCCCAAACAGGCAGAACTTCACTTCGAGCTGTGTACCTACAGCCGCGTGCTTTTAGAGTTCACAAGGATATCAGATTCAATTTCAGCAGAGGTATGTGCATGACTTCCCTTAGTGTGTACATGTTTCCATCTGTCATCTTCAACTCAATTATTCCCTTACCCACTACATCATAAATCTCCTCAGGTTCCGTTCTCACACAATGCCATGTTGTAGACTTGTAAGTAGATAATTTCTCTCTCTCGGAGAAAATACGAGTAGAGCTGTCTAAATCAAGAAACCAACCAGAATCCACATCTAAAGAATTTGAAACAAGAAGACAATCGAAATTATCACCTGACTCATAAGCACTTACAATATGGCGCTCTTCTGATTCAGCAATTTTTGATAATCCTTCTTATAATGTCCAACCTTCTTGCAATATCGGCAACGGATCACACCTTTTGTCACACCTCGCTTCCCAAAATATAATAAAATACAGGGTCGCGAATAAGGCTCAGCGAATGATGTGGACACATCATTCATAAGCTGTAATGATCAACTCAACAACATGGAATAATCACAACCACGCAGGCAAGAATGTAATCGCATAAACAGGAATATCATAAATATAGTCCACGAAATAACCAACATCCAACAGAAATAAACTTCGGGTCAACCGCCCGAAATACAAAGTTTGCAGTAAAACAAATAGAACTGAGAAATAACATAAAGCAAGTAAAAGCAGGGTGGGATCCATCTCCATTCCTTAGAACACTTGATCACTAATTCCTTCTGGCAGTTCTTCTTCCATTCTTGTAAATTCATCATCTCGAGTTGGGGAAGGAGAACACCCATTAGAGCAAGTAACAGGCCGCAAATAGTACAAGCAAGTAGGTAACAAAAACAGAGAATCATGTGTATAGGAAACCAATCATGTAATGATGAATACAAACATGTAATCGAGAATCCGGTAACTTGTAAATAGGAATATGCATATGCTCAGTGTTAATCTTATGTCTATCAATCTTTTACCAATCCTAACTAATACATGCAATCCTGCGTCTCATACCACATGTTTGGGTGCATACAAATAAATGAACTTTTAGACTATATTGGTGAATTCTATACACGAGATCGTATACTCTGGTCTTCTCATGACTATAAAATTTGGTCGGTAAACTTGGTCGGTCACTTGGTCGGTAACTTGATTGGTAAACTTGATCGGTAAACTTGTAACACGGGAAACACGGGCCCCCTTCTTAGTACAGTCTCCTATATTTTTCACTACTAAGTTTTTTCCTTATTACCCCGGCTTGTTATTCTTTTACAATAATTAAACATGAACAGTAAACATGATCGGTAAATACGAACGGTAACATGATCGATAATTTGGACATGCAATCAATAGGATCAGTAAGGACGGCAGGATCAAGTGTAACACCCCGAATTCCAAATAAGGGCAAATTCGAGATTCCACAGGATCTTTACTGCACTTCGTACAATTTTACAAGGAATTTTAAAACTTTTCAATAATACATCAGAGTTTATTTACACTTGGTTTTTACACAGCAGAAGAAACAAAGCTTACAACATTTGAAAACAAAATATAACTTGTACAATTTTAACATCATTTGCAACATCTTTAACTTTCAAATAGCAACATCATATCCACTTTATAACTCCTTGAATAGTCCTTTACCTGCATGTTAATCTGTGGGCACGTCAGTTACTTACAACTGACGAAATGTTATACACGGCTATCCTCTCTATGCCGGGAATAGTATAACGATCTCATACTTTAACAAATCACAAAAAGATTGAATGAACAAGTAAAGTGTCAAAAGTGATTATTCTAAACATAAGTGTATGCCATGCCTTAATGCCTAATGCACACAATCTTACACTAGGATGACACTAATGCACACTTGTTCGGATTCTATGCATCCCATACTACATAGGTCCGAGGGCAAGTGCCTACGTTCTTCACAATACAGGGCTCGATCCCTCGCCATGAAAACTACCCGGTAGCAAAGCAAAGTTCAGACTATTCCACGAATTTGAATCCCAGCCTTGGAGTCCACCGCCGGCTGTTATAACAGATTCCACATCGTGCGAATCGTCTCGTATGTGACCCTCTAGCCCAGTATATATATATATATATATATATATATATATATATATATATATATATATATATATATATATATATATATATACATTGGAGACGGTAAACACAAAAATCCATCCGTCCGACTACTCAAGATCCCGGAGTCCACCGCTGACCCGTCCTCATAGTCCCGGATTAAAATATAATAATCCGTCTCCCATAGGGCAACCTCAGTCCACCAACTGGGTCTATATTCTTGGAGTCCACCGCCGACTATATAGAGCACCCCACTTACGTTTCCCTAAGTTTACTACATCTTCACTTATGTGCCTAAATTTTCTTAAGTTCAAGACATGAATAATTTCTACTCATAGAATCAGTTTTACCTCCCACCGGACTTAATCAACAAATACAAGATGGCTCCTTAGCCATATCTCCAAATCATTTCTCAAATCTTTTCTTTCAATAATGCCGGTACCGAGGTCTTACTAAATCATAAACTTTCATGTACAAGAAGCATGGGTACATATACCCTTTAATAATCATGTCTTAAACCTAAATAATTTCATCTTTCAATTCATTTCACAAAAATAATCAAATCTTGTCACTATTTATGATCTAATTATTCATTCAGAATCTTTATAAGAAAAATAATTCCTTTCAGGTACACAATTTTATTACATGAAATCTTATCATAAATCCAAGCTCTTACGGTGTCTCAATTTACTTCAAACATTTCTTAAACAAATAAAAAGTACAATCTCTTCAAAAGCACTTCACAAATTAATACTTTACATTTCTTCACTACAAAGTTCAATTCACAAAAAGAATATACAAGAAACTTTATATTATCTCTTATTATTCTCCAATTCATTTTATATCAAACTAAATTACTAAAGTTTACTATACTGAAATATCCAATCCATTTCATATCAAACTAAAGTTTATAACTCATTCAAACTCCTAAAAAAAATAACTAAAACCCCATCATGGGCATCGAACCCGTACACACCAAGGCAAAGCCCAAGTCATTCACCGCAAGCCACTAGCCCAAGTAGGCTAGGTGTCTAATTACCAAACCGTAAACCTATTAAGCCTCTTCCGATTTGAAAAAGTAGTTTTAAAAAGAAAACAAAAAAAAAGTTTGGGACGATAAAGTTTCGAACCCGAGCCAACCAGAGAGCCAGAGCAATGTCATACCACTAGGCAGAGCAAAGTCATACCACTAGTCGCACAACGTCTAACACGCAACCCGAAGAATTTTGTTCCAATTTCGTATTATTTCATTAATCTCGTAAACCCTAGTTTTCTCTTTTAATCAAATCTTTCATTCTCCAATAATTTAATTAGACTGAAAATTAACATAAACTCATGTATTAGAAATTCATATTTGATAATACATCTAAAGTTCAAATCTATTTCTTCTCTTTTATTATATGAATTGTAATTCATCATTTTAATCAAACTATGAAAAAATTATATTCTCTTACAACAAGTTAAAATAAGTTATGTATACCCATTTTACTCTACAAAAATTTCTCTTTAAACATAAGGGAAATCTCTTCAATTATTTTCACAATTACTAGTTTCTATTAACATACAAATGTCAATTACTCCTTACTTTTTGTTCTCAATTTCCAAGCATCATGACAATACTTTGTAATTACTAGTTTCTATATTAACATGCAAATGAGAAAATACTCATCACTTCTTTTTCTCATGATATCAATTTGTTTCTTAATTAATAGTAACATCTCTACAATTTAGCATACCTAAAAACATGGACTTGCTCTCTAATTTATCACATCAAAATTTATACTACTCATGAATCATAATGTTGGGTTTTCGGGGCATAAATGCAGCGGATAAAAACAATAAAATCGAAACCCAATCGCAGGATACATGCAAAACAAGATGTTTAATTCGTAGTTATGAACGTTTACCTTAAAACGAAGCTTTAACAGTTGAGAAAAGGATGACTAATGGAGGTCCAAGCTTCTTGAATCACCACGCATCCCGCTCACGCGATCTACGCTCTATCGGTATCCACACGAACACTTGGTTTTTGAAGGAGCGATGTACTAGCATCCGAAAACCAAATTCACTCTATCTACATCTTCTTCTCTCAAACGGCTAGGGTTTTTCTCTTAGCCATGAACCCTAATTTGAGAGTTTTAAGATCTTTATATAGAGAGACAAATCTGTTTTTCTAAAGCCCAATCCTATTGGGCTTTTATTAAAATTAGAATTCTTAATTAAATAAATAATTAAGTCAAACTTAATTAATATTCTAATATAATTCTAATTCTAATCATTAGTAAATTTGAAATTATATTTAATTAATTAAGTCCCACTTAATTAATATCATAAATAAATTCGAATTACTATTTAATTTAAATTCATAATTTAAATCAAATCTCCTTCAAGCGTTCTTGTGTGTGACCCTTTAGGTTATTATTACGTTGGAAATAATTTTAATATCCAATAATAAAATTATAAACAATGAGCGGCATCTAGTAATACATCATTGCTACCCAAGTAATAATAATAATTGGTGATCCAATAAAACCTTTCGTGATTAATGTTTCCGTGTAATATAATCCCTTTAACCAAATATTATAGATTAAACTCGAGGCATGTTCTCAGTCATCCTCTTCAACATTTAATCCGAGTTTCCTTGATCAATGAGTAGACTATTAAAACAAATCATTATTTGAGCATGGCCATGCTTTTCATAGTCTCACTCAATCAAGAGGCCAATAATATCTCTCCTAATTATAGGAGGGTTAAATCCTTTATCTATCATTCATATTTCTCATACGACTCATAATATACCCGATGTCCACTTTTATCATCACCCGGTCAAAGGTAACTTTTAATGTAGTCAAAGTATATTAATCCTCGTATAGAAATATAATGATCTCAAGTCAGAGGATCATTACACCATTATCACTGTGAGTCTTTCTTATGACTTTATTTAAACATGAAGAATCTCACTGTGGGTCTATCCAGTGCCATGTAGAATCTTACATGCACCTATGTTCTTGACTTTAGTATCACTATACCTATGACCAATGAGATGTGGTCATCAGTCAACAAACATACTAATCTTTATGCATTATTATTGTCCCATAATGACAATGCTTGATTAGGGATATTTAGGAATATAAACACTATTCATATAATCTCATTTTTAAGTCACATACTTAAAGATATAGAATACGTATTATATATTCCAAGGACATTTATTACTCTAACATTTTTATCGCAGTAAATTAAGACATAATAAATTAACATATAATAATCAATAGAACACAATCATTAATTAACAAAAGTATTTCCTAGAAGCACAATCACATTGTCTCTAGGGCACTTACACTAACAATCTCCCACTTGCACTAGAGCCAATCACTCATGTATCTAATACCCATGGAACTAGTGTGACCTTCGTGCTTCTGCTGCGACAAAGCCTTAGTCTTGTGGGTCCGCAACGTTATCTTAAGTATGCACTTTACATATGTATGTATTCTGACTTAAGCCGATTAATCTTTTAGATCTATCTCTATAGATCCTGATCCCTAAGACATATGTATCATCGCCAAAGTCTTTTATCGAGAAACTATTTCCCAACCAAATCTTCACAACCTGTAGATTAGGAATGTCATTCCCTATTAATAATATGTCATCTACATATAATACTAGGAATGACACATGGCTCCCACTAACCCTTCGTAAACACACGACACATTTTCATTTTGCATGAAACCAAACTCTTTGACTGTTTCATCAAAACGAATGTTCCATCTCCTCGAGGCCGGCTTTAATCCATAAATGGACCATCGCTTCTCACAGACCATTCTAGCAAACTTTGGATCGACTTGACATCCATTTGCCAGATTTCATAGTCATAGTAAGTTGCTGTCGCAAGCAAAATCCTGATGGATTTGACCATAGCCACCGGTGAGAAAGTTTCATCATAGTCACTACTATGAATCTGCTTCGAAACCTTTCGCCACTAGTCTTGCTTTGTAGGTCTGTACATTACAATCCACGTCAGTTTTCTTCAAGAAACCCACTTGCACCCTATGGGTTTTACCCCTTCGGGTGGTCCAACCAAAGTCCATACTTTGATTTTCATACATGGAATCCATCTCAGATTTCATGGCCTCCAGCCATCTTTCAAAATCTGGACTATTCATAGCATCTTTGTAGGTGAGAGGCTCATCATCATCTATGATCTTCACATCGCCAATTTGAGTCAGAAGAAATCCACGTCAACTCTCTGGCTCATAGCGAATCCTACTAGATCTACGAATAACCTGTGTTTCTTGAGCAGTGTTGTTATCAACATCTTGAGTCACATTCTGCTCATGTTCCAACTCTGGTTCAACATTATTCTGTGGTTCTCGATCCTCATCGAGATCTATTGTCCTCCCACTATTTTTCTTAGAAAGTAAATCTCTCTTTAGAAACATAGCCATTCAAGCAACAAACACTTTGTTCTCGGAAGGTTTATAGAAATAATACCCTTTTTGTTTCCATTGGGTATCCCACAAAATCTGATTTTGGTCCTAGCTTGTCAGAGATCATACGTTTCACAAACGCTTCATATCCCCAAATTTTCATAAATGACACGCTGTGACGTTTCTCAGTTCATATCTCATATATGGTGTCTTTTGAACTGATTTAGAAGGAACTCGGTTTAGTGTTTCTGCAGCCGTCTCTAGGGGCATAACCCCAGAAACTAATTGGAAGATCCCCTAGACTCATCATCAATCGCACCATGTCCAACAAAATGCGATTTCTCCTCTCAGACACACCATGTCTTTGTGGTGTTCCAGGAGGAGTGAGTTGTGATACTATACCACACGCTTTTAAGAAATTTTAAGCTTAGGTATTCTCCTCTACGATCAGATCGTAGAGTTTATACTTTCGCCTATTTGTTTTTCTTCTTCAATCTCTTAATCTTTGAATTTTTCAAACGATTCGGATTTGTTCTTCAAAAGATACACATATCCGTATCTACTAAAATCATCAGTAAAGGTTAAAATTAGTAAAAGCCACCTCTTGCCAACATACGCATTGGACCACATACATCAATATGTATCAATTCCAATTGTTTGGTGGCCCTCTCACCTTATCCGGTAAAAGGAGTTTTAGTCATTTTGCCAATGAGACATAGTTCACATTCTTCGTATGATTCAAAATCAAACTTATCCAAGTATCCATCCTAATGTAACTTGGAAATGCGATTCTTATTTATATGGCCTAAATGACAGTGCCAGAGGTATGTTTGATTTGAGTCATTTATCTTTAGACGTTAATTATTTACATTATAGATAGGAGTATCAAAATCAAGAACATATAAACCATTAAACAAACGTGCAACCTCATAGGTAACATTATTTAATGAAAAGGAACAACAATTGTTCTGAATCAAAAAGGCAATCTTGTCCAAACAAGAAACCAAAATAATGTTTCTGCAAATTGCAGGCACGTAAAATAGTTCTCAAGTTCTGAAATAAGCCCCATGGGCATCGATAAATAATAAGTCCCTACAGCTAAAGCAGCAACCTTTGCTCCATTGCTAACATGTAGGTCGACTTCTCCTAACGCCAAAGTTCTACTCCTTCGCCGTTTATGCACATTTATACAAATTTGAGAACCACATCCAGTATCTAATACCCATGATGTAGAAGTAGACAAATTTGACTTCTATAATATAAATACCTGAATCAGAAATCTGAACAGCCTTCAGTTTCTTCAGATCCTCCAAATAAGTTTGACAGTTTCTCTTCCAATGACCCGGCTTCTTGCAATAGTGACAATCACCCTTTGCCTTTGCCTTTGCAACACCTCCAGTAGGCTTCAAAGCCTTAACAGCGGGTTCTGGATTAGCAGGCTTAGATCCAATCTTGTTCTTGCCTTTCCATTTACCCTTTCCTTTGGCATTCCCTTTGTTGACCATCATTATGGGAGCAGGGGACGCCTTCTGAATGTTGGTCTCAGCAGTTCAACATAGCCAACAATTCGGTAGGTGTCTTGTCTATCTCATTCATATTGTAATTCATTACAAATTTGAGCATAGTCGCTGTTCAAAGATTGCAAGATTAGATCTATCTGAGCTTCCGGACTGATGGCGGAACCCAGAGTAGCAAGGTACTCCATATATCCAATCATCTTTAGAACATGCGGTGCAACTGGATCACGATCACCCTATTTGCACGCATACAAGGCTTTACTTGTATCAAACCTCTCTTGACGAGCCTGTCCTTCAAACATACGTTTAAGGTGCGCTATTATTATATGAGCATCCATATGCTCATGCTGTTTCTGAAGCTCAAGACTCATAGTCGCAAGCATAAGACAAGTGACATCCGTGTCATCATCGATATGTTTCTGATAAACATTACGTTGATCAACCGATGCACCTACAGGGAGAGGTCCAGGGCGAGGAAATGACATAGAGCTTTCACTCTTACCTGAGGACTATCCTCAAATTCCTTTGCCAATCGAGGAAGTTTGTTCCTGTCAACTTGTCCTTCTCAAGGACAGATCGTACAGAGAAGTTATTTGAGTTGTTTGCCATTAGAATATCTATAATGTAAAAAAAATGCATAAAAGAATTAGTCTACGGAATTATTAGTTTATGTTCAAATGATTATTCATATATATTCATAATATATATCTCCCACTATTTTGATCAAATTAATAGCCCTTACTATTAATTCGGAAAGCATTTATTATATATCTTTCTAGTGAGCCAAGATCCATATTTCATCATGTCTTGAGTCAGCGTTGGCCGAAACTCCCAAAACACAACTATTTAGGTAGACAACATTTGTCAATTATATCACGTATATAACTCTTGGATAGTTTGGTGAACAACCATTGTTCTAATTTATCTAATAAATTTTTCGCCAAACTCTATGCTTCTAAGTTCATAATCTTATTGTGACGACTTAGTTAAGTTAGGCCCAATGAATCAACATAACGAGTATCACATTTACTCTTTCGCACCTCACCACGATTAAAAGGAGCACTCTGCTTTGGCAAACCCACCCCTTATGATCTAGGCCTTGATGAGTGTTATTCATTGGAAAGCATCTTGTTTAACTTAATATTTATTAAGGGATTTACTTATAAACGATCATGATCCCATCATAAAGAGATTCTCAATTTTTCCTTAAATCAAATATTTCAAATCAAAATTCGTTGAATGAATGATTTCGAGGTTAACACACAGACGGCATTATTGGCACCCCTTTTCTTACAGATTCGTAATCGGTTGTTGACAAAATCATTCAATCGTTGAATAATGAAAATTCATATTTAATTACCGTGTTTCATAAACACAAGAATCTCATGATCGTTTATTTAATGTTCATCTTAAATCGTTATAGATTTTATCTTGTTTAAGCATGAATGGGGTGTCGTATCTAATACATTCATCTTAATCTAATTAAGCATGCATCTCTTAAATCGTTATAGATTTTATCTTGTTTAAGCAGGCATGGCATGGGTGATGTATCTAATACATACATTAATACATTATTAATCTAATTGAAGCATGCATCATAATGTATTCTACACAGACATTCACACATCAATATATAAAGTGCAGTATGTAAACGTGCTTGGTTATGGCCTTTATTCTACATGATCCTTTCAAGCTAATGAAAGGATCGAGGTCAATCTATGGTGGAAAATATAAATACAATTACATGTCTTCATTCTCCTTGGTTGCTCCACTTCTTGGATCGTCCTTCAATCTTCAAGTACATTACATTGAATAATTGAAAACAACCTATACTAATGTACTTATGTACTTACATAATAAAACTCGAGTTACATTCGAGATTATACAATTACAAGAATGAAGAAAACGACATGCAAGTCGAATTTACAAAACCAAAACCATAAACCATTATTCTAAGGGTCTTAAGGCCATAACCAGCACCATGCTCAAGTAAACAATTAATAGACATCATCATATGTCACCATACATCAATACATAACAGTACATATCATATCCAATATGATCATATAAGATACATCTCAGAAAACAATTTTCAGAAAATTCGAAATTAAATCAAAAAACCATAAATCGCTGTTTACAGGCAGTAAGCGGCGTTAAACGGCTTACAGATGCGAACCTGACTTTGTCAGTCTTGCTCAGTGGCCTGATTTCAGTCAAAAACCATATATGGTTTGCGAAAATCGGATACAGTACGCAAATTTCACTAAATCTGCGCAATTTTTCAGAAACCGTATCGTATACAATCTACGCGATAAGAAAAAATATATAATATTCAAATAATATCATATATTATCTTATCATGTTATACCATATCATATTTCATCATGATCCAATCATAAAAATCATATAAGGCATAATTCAGAAAATTGAAATTAAATCTGAAAACATAAAATTGCATATTTCAGGCCCTAAACGGCGTCAAACGCCTTACAGACGAGTCGGTGATAGCTTAAGCTATCAGTTTTGTTCAGACGCTCGTTTCCCTTTCCGAAAAGGTACTCATTTGCAAAAATCGGACACTAGAAATAGATTTCAGCAAATCTGCAGCAGCCGTTTCAGAATCCATATCGAATACGATTCTCGTAATTAGAACAAACATAAATCATATACATATCAGTATACATACAGATTATAAGATCATCATATGATCATCCCAATCATCATTAACTTACAGTTTATGCATATATATCAAAACTGTAATAAATAAACGAATTAAAACGTTTTCGCAAGTGGCTCTGATACCATTGTTGGGTTTTCGGGGCATAAATGCAGCGGATAAAAACAATAAAATCGAAACCCAATCGCAGGATCCATGCAAAACAAGATGTTTAATTCGTAGTTATGAACGTTTACCTTAAAACGAAGCTTTAACAGTTGAGAAAAGGATGACTAATGGAGATCCAAGCTTCTTGAATCACCACGCATCCCGCTCACGCGATCTACGCTCTATCGGTATCCACACGAACACTTGGTTTTTGAAGGAGCGATGTACTAGCATCCGAAAACCAAATTCACTCTATCTACATCTTCTTCTCTCAAACGGCTAGGGTTTTTCTCTTAGCCATGAACCCTAATTTGAGAGTTTTAAGATCTTTATATAGAGAGACAAATCTGTTTTTCTAAAGCCCAATCCTATTGGGCTTTTATTAAAATTAGAATTCTTAATTAAATAAATAATTAAGTCAAACTTAATTAATATTCTAATATAATTCTAATTCTAATCATTAGTAAATTTGAAATTATATTTAATTAATTAAGTCCCACTTAATTAATATCATAAATAAATTCGAATTACTATTTAATTTAAATTCATAATTTAAATCAAATCTCCTTCAAGCGTTCTTGTGTGTGACCCTTTAGGTTATTATTACGTTGGAAATAATTTTAATATCCAATAATAAAATTATAAACAATGAGCGGCATCTAGTAATACATCATTGCTACCCAAGTAATAATAATAATTGGTGATCCAATAAAACCTTTCGTGATTAATGTTTCCGTGTAATATAATCCCTTTAACCAAATATTATAGATTAAACTCGAGGCATGTTCTCAGTCATCCTCTTCAACATTTAATCCGAGTTTCCTTGATCAATGAGTAGACTATTAAAACAAATCATTATTTGAGCATGGCCATGCTTTTCATAGTCTCACTCAATCAAGAGGCCAATAATATCTCTCCTAATTATAGGAGGGTTAAATCCTTTATCTATCATTCATATTTCTCATACGACTCATAATATACCCGATGTCCACTTTTATCATCACCCGGTCAAAGGTAACTTTTAATGTAGTCAAAGTATATTAATCCTCGTATAGAAATATAATGATCTCAAGTCAGAGGATCATTACACCATTATCACTGTGAGTCTTTCTTATGACTTTATTTAAACATGAAGAATCTCACTGTGGGTCTATCCAGTGCCATGTAGAATCTTACATGCACCTATGTTCTTGACTTTAGTATCACTATACCTATGACCAATGAGATGTGGTCATCAGTCAACAAACATACTAATCTTTATGCATTATTATTGTCCCATAATGACAATGCTTGATTAGGGATATTTAGGAATATAAACACTATTCATATAATCTCATTTTTAAGTCACATACTTAAAGATATAGAATACGTATTATATATTCCAAGGACATTTATTACTCTAACATTTTTATCGCAGTAAATTAAGACATAATAAATTAACATATAATAATCAATAGAACACAATCATTAATTAACAAAAGTATTTCCTAGAAGCACAATCACATTGTCTCTAGGGCACTTACACTAACACATAATAGCATGCATTCCCTACAATTTAGAAAGTATAGGATCACCCACTAACATAATGTTAATCCATTTGTCAACATAGCATGATTTACTATTAGTCTCACCACATTCATAGTATTATCACCTCAAAACTACTCATTCATTTTTATTAGCATTCACATTCTAAAAATTAGAAAGTAAGAGAACACCCACCTTAGTTTGAATGTTGAAAGCTACAAAAAGAGGGTTCCTTCTTGCTCCTAGCTCCACAAGTCCTCCTAGCAAAGCCTCCACTCCTAGCTATGACTCCTTCTAGCAATGATTCCAAGCAAAGAGAACTCTCACTCTTTCTTTCTCTCTCTCTCTCCTTTTTCTTTCCCTTATTTCTTGATTACTTTTTGGTGTGAGAAGAGAGTAGAATGGTGGGCTATTTATAGGTCTTTGCTAGGGTTCTAATTGCATAATTTCACACTTAATAAATTGCTAAATTTAATTCACCAACTCTTCATATACATAACTCCCTTAACCTACACTCTTTCACCTTTCCAACTCTTCACATTTGAAACTCTCATAACCTACAAACTCTTCTCATCCCCACACTTATTCTATTCTCTCTCCTCCCATGCCCAAAACCAGACAATCTTGTGCAAGTGAAGCCCGGTCACACTCCAAGTCTCCAAGCGTGCATATGCACATATGCACTAACCAGCACAACTTAGTGTTGTGCTTGGATACCGTGGGCCCCCTTCTACTCTCACTCTAATTCATTTTTACAAGATACATACTAATCAATTTAAACCCCATAGTGAAGCCTATGGGCTAAACAACAAGTGTGGCACGGGACACCCTGGATGTGGGCCCTCATCTATAATCCACCTATTACATATGCTATCATATATGCCATCAGCCCATCTTCATATGCTTAAGCAGTTTTTTACCATATATACAACATATTATATATTATTAAATTACACACTCCGAACTTTATTTTAAAAGAACAAATACGTTTAAATATGTGCACCGAAACAAACACGTGCGTCGCACGTGAAAACATGAAAATGCGAAAATCGACTTTATTGATGAAAAGTTATTAAATATAATCGAAAACAATATAGGCAAAATTATATTTACTAATTTATATATATTTCATGATGAAATCACTACACGTAGAAAGCACGTGCATTATACGTGCAGAAAATCGAAAAATGCAATTGATCAAAATAGGGGGAAAATAAATTCCCGTTTTATAAAAATAGATTTGAAAATATAAAAATAAATAATTGAAACCCAGAAATTATCACCCGTGGCGGCGGAAAATATGTAATTAATACGTGCATTGAAAAACACGTAAAAAGCACGTAGAATACAAAGATTGAAATATTATATTTTAGTTGACTCAAAATAGAGAAAAATCAATACTGAAAATATAGAAATAGTTGGTAATCAAAATACGGGATGAGAACACGTTACAAAATACACGTGCGTAACACACGAGGGCAAAATTGTAAATTTCAATTTTGCGGGGTGTTACATCAAGAATGTATCAAGGGTTATGCAATGCATCAAATATGCATAGTTTAATTCATTAAATATATAAAATAACAGGTTTATATGCCAAAATGTAACAATGTAAGTTTTGGACAGCAATACGTTGTTGTACAAAAACTCACTTTCTCGTTGCTACAGGAAAGCAGATTCGGTTTTGTCAGGAGTCATAGAAACTATACTCCCTGTCGGTTCTGTTGCATATTCACACGATACATTATAAAAGCAGAAACTATGTCTAACAATCATTTATTTATGGGTTCACTTAGTCGGGGTCAACTTCTTATATATGTAACTCGTCTAAAAAATCATTAAAAATCTTATAAAAATTATAAAGGGACTCCTAATCATGTCTTGTACCATCCTGATAAATTTCAAGACTTTATTCTACCGTTAACACAATGCTTCAATTAGTTAATCGAGAAGATACACTACTACACAGTAATCTGAAAATTAGAAACCATACAGTACTGAAAGTGTAATAACTTGCAACCTACAACTCAGAATCTAGAGCCGTAAGAAGTTCCAGAAACTAGATTCGTAGGGCAACAATACTCGTGTACAAATCTCTAATTAATTTGAACAGTGGCTAGGTTAAAATCTAACTACAAGTTACAGCAGCAGCAAGACAGCAACTTGCCAATTCTAATTTTGACGGTTCTTTCTTGCAACATACAGTTTCAATTTCGTGTTTGGGCAATGAATGTGGGAACAATGAAAAACGATCTTTTGATGGCATCGAATTATGGAGGCAAAAGAATTGATTCGATTCAATATAACGACTAATCTAAATATGGGAACATCACGAAACATGAATACTACAAGAATAACGGATTTCAAATGCAATGATCTAATTACTAGTTGCAGAAGATCAAACAATATGCTTGTACGAAATAACGAAGAGGTACAAAGGATGCTTGCCTTTTAACGACGTTTGCACGTGCGACGAGAACACACAAGTGACGGTGGAACAACAACAAGAGACGTCGGCAACTAACAGCGAGAGCAACAATGACACACTATGACAAGTGCGAAAGCAGCAACACAGCGAGAGATGGCAGCTATGTCTCGGCAGTGACGTCGGTGTTGTGGGTTGAGCAGTGGCAATAAGTGTCACGCCCTACTTCCCAAAAAATACGGAATACGAGCACGTAATATTGACCCAGCGAATGATTTTCATCATTCATAAGCTGTTCAGGGATCTTTACAATATCTCACAAAATAATCAGAGTCAGAAGTAAGAGAATCAACCAAATATGCATATATGAATCAAAATACCAACGAGAATACTTGAAACCAAATATATATTAATCTCAAATAATTATGATCTGAATGAGACAAAATCCTGAGTCACATTGCCTAAATATAAAATAAATCCAAATACCAAATACAATATTGTTTAAGCAAGCTACAAGAAATAATAATTATAAAATCCAGCACTAATACTTCATGTCACCAATACCATCTGGAACATGTTATCCAAAATCTGCAATTTAACAATTGCAGGGAAAGAGAAAAAGAGAAAACAAGTACCCGTCAATTGCAAGTTATGGGCCGCTTGTAATGCAGGATAAAAGTACATGGGAAAAACTAACTAATAACATGAAATATGCATGATAACAAAATATAACAACTAGCATGGCAAATGAATAAGTACAAGTGGCATGTATCAAGTGTCAAGTGAACAAATATCATGTAAACAAGTATCAAGTATCGCGAATCAAGTATCACGAAATCAAGTAACAAGCAACAAATGTCAAGTAGTCAAGTACAAGTGTCAAGTATTATGTTCAAGTTTCAAGTCTCATGTATCATGTAGTCAAGTATCAAGCAAGAATGTATCATGTTCAAGTATCATGTTCAAGTATCATGTCAATTTTCATGAACCAAGTCTTGTGGTGATTACTATTTAGGTAGCACTTCATGCATCCCGCTTTTTACTACATGGTTGCTACAACAAACAGTTTCGCTTTAGATTTCATAGTGTACCATAGAGGGCAGTGTACTCAGGGACAAGTATCAAGTAAATAAGTATCAAGCACGAGTAACGTAATCGTGAACACATGGCAGCAAGTAGTATCAAACACGAGTCATGTAGTCATGATCACGTGGTAACAAGTAGTATCAAGCACGAGTCATGTAATCGTGAACACGTGACAACAAGTAATATCAAGCATGAATCATGTAGTCATGAAATATGGCAACAAGTAATGAGAAACACGGGCCCCCTTCCGAGTACACGTTTCTGAATTATCCACTATTAGATCTTTCCCTTAAACCCCGGCTTGATTATTTATTATTAATGTCAAACAAGCATGCATGTGTCACGAAACAAGCAAGTATATTATATTATGATCAAGTAACAAGTTCAAGATGTAAGATAAACATGTGCGGGTGCAAGATATCTCATAAAAGAATAAAATAAATAAATCTCAAGTTCAGGACAGCAAGACCATACTGTAGTAAAACAGTGATTTCCAGTGTTACAAATACGCAAATCTGAATCCGTCGAAACGTCTAGAAACTGGACTCCCAACCGAATCCAGCGAGTATAAATAAGTCATATAGTATTTCACAAAAATCATAACTCAAAACTGATTTGAATTCAGAAATTAGGTTCAGCCAGAAATCAGTAAATCAAATTCTCAGTCAGGAAAACAGCATCAAAACTCAATAAATAAATCCACGAAAAATCTGGGGCATCCCCCTATCTGTCTAGTATAAAAATATAAAGTTTCATAATTTTTCAGTGAAATTAGACCAGTCATCAAAAATTAGAAAACATCAAGAAACGATAGTTTGGCAAATCTGGAATTCCCAACACAGCTGTACGAAAACTGTAATATCTCGCAAACTGCGAAACGAAATTCAAATCCGCCAAAAGGAGATGAAAATAGACATGATAAACTAACTTTTATATTTCACAAATATTTTTTATACAATCAAAGGAATCAGGGTAAAAATACGATTCTTTACAGAACAGAGAGTAAAATACCGCAAGTACAGTCGTTATAAACAGGCATGAAACGGCATATAAAACTCATCAATAAAATCCGTCAAAATTCTGGGTAATCCCTAGATAATTATAGAAAAACTGACCAAAGTTCTAGATCAAAATAATATGTTTAGGGCAAGTATCAAAATGGTTTAGTCATCAAAATCACCAAGAAACGAAATCTGGAAAAGATCTACACCTCTGTAGTAAAACAGTTATATCTCACACATGCAAAAACGAAATCAAGCAAGGTTAGAGGGGTTGGAAAGAAGACGAATTTCCTCTAAAACTCATGTTTTATACTGAAATTAAGATTCTGACCTTAATATGGTCTAAATTACTGATCAAGACAGATCATCGACAAAACACAGAATTTTCTCAAAAACAAAAATCCACATAGATCTAACGAAACTTGTTCCAAACACAACCAAATATGAAATCGAGTCCACCAAGTGTCCAAACATCATGAAATAGAGTAATTAACATATCCAAAGCAAGTCTATCACATGGATCTCAACAAATACCCAAATTCTCACAAAAATCCCACATACATGATCAAATCAAGAACGGGTAAACCTAAGTTGTTTCATGTCAATTTTTGTGTCGTAGGGCAACTATGGTCAAAGCACTATAGAGACAATACTCATCAATCATACATCACACACGAGTTATCTCTATAACCCAACTACACTACATGCGGTATATATGACTTGTATCATACAATAGAGTTTGAGTACAAGTTACTTGCCTTAACCGATGACAAAAACGAATCCAAGTAAGAATAACGGGAACGGATTCTCGGCAACGAATTCAACGAACGAACGAGCAAACGAACCACATGAACCACGAGCAAAGAACACCACGGACCCAAAAACGATCACAACCCACTAACCACGAACACGCAGCACGGGAACTCTCACGCACACACAACAAAAGAGAGCACGGACAGGAGAGGCACGGAAACGGCAACGGGGAGTGCAGCGAGGGAAGCTCGCCGCAGCTGTGCTAACTGCCGGGCATCGGAGGGGAGGATCGGCACACCGGTGCTGCTGCTGAACTGCGGGAGAGGAGCCGCTGCTGCGTTGCAGGGGGCAGTGCGACACTGTCACGGCGGCACGACAGCGAGGAGGGAAGGAGGACGACGGGCTTGGCCGCAAGCTGACTAGCTACGAAGCTGCCGGCGATGCTGGCAGGGAATCGTGATTGCAGGGCATTGCAGGGGGAGACAGGGAGGACGGGGAGGGGTGCAGGCATCTGGGTTCGGGAGGTAGGGGATGATGAAGTCGGGGAGTGGCGCCGAAGGGAAAACAGGGAGAGGTCGGGAGAGAGGGATGAACGGGCTGGAGGTCTGCATGGACGATGAGAGAGATGAAAAGTGGTTGTGGGTTTTAGGTATAGGAAGATGAAGAGGCTGGGGAATTAAATAGGTGAAGGTAGGTATTAGGGTAAAAGTGGGTTTCGGGTGTGGTAACGGGTTGTGGGTAGGGAATTGGGTAAATTAATGGGTCTGGGTGTTTAAAAAAAATAGGGTATTTAAATAAGGTATAGGGTTTTTAATAACGGGTTTTGGGTATTAAATAGGTATTGGGTTTATATAAAAATCCAATAAGAAAAATACGGTTTTAAAAACTAATAGAAAAAAATAATTAACCAATAAAATGTAGGGTTATATAACAAAAAATATATTTTGTACTACAATGTGGAAATTGTTACCGCTGAATCTGGTGTGGGGGTAAACAGATAGAATTTGTGGGTTCGTGGAAAAACCTGAATAGCGAGTCCGAACCTGTTCGTCGGAGTTGGGCTGTTGAGCTCCCGCCGTACACCTGCAAGGAAAGTGCGAAACACCGGGGTTGATCCAGCGACGCACCCTCCGACGCTCTTGTCAGTAACCAGTGATGATTAAAAAAGAGCTTAAGTTGACAAAAAAGTGATTAACCTGTAACAGTGGTAGGTGGGGGGTATTTATAGTCACCCTTGGGATCAGATTAGGAATGTGATTCCTGTGATCTGATAAGGCGTAAAATCCTCATGATCAGATTAGGAATGTAATCCCTTAATTCCAGGTGAGATGATAGTCGCGAATCAGGCCCGTTGATTTGGTTCAATCAGAGACCCTAATTCTATCATGTCGGACTGGGTTTGTATCGGGTCAGGACCCATACCCAGTTGAGGTGGATCCGTTCGCGGGTTATTGGATCTGTGAGAAGGAGACCCAGTACCCGCTTCGGACCTGCTAGTAGGTGAAATTACCGTTTTACCCCTGAGCGTTAAGATCCGTCTCCGATGTGAACGGTCCCGATTTAATCCTATTTTTAGCCATATCACGAGCCCCCCACTCCTAGAGACTGAGTTTTTCAGTCTTTAAGGAGTAGTTTTACTGTTCTAATGGCGTACGGGATTTTATCGGTGTTCTTTAGGGAGTTTTGGATCTTGCTTGGGGTGTAACGGTGTTATTCTAGGCCTGTAAAATGCCCAAAAATATTCTCAGAATTTTCTGGATTTTTGGTGATTTTTCCAGATTTTTCTGAATTTTTTCTCATTTTTTTGAATTTTTTATTCATTTTTCAAATTAAATAATTAATTATCGAAAATATTAATTAATTATTCTAATTTAATAATTATTTTTCCAGAATTTTAAAATATTTTTTCTGAATTAATAATTATTTTTAGAATTTTTAATTAATTTTTTCGATTTTTTAAATATTTTTTCGGATTTATTAAATTAAAAAAAACAATTAAATAAATTAATTAATTAAATAAATATACCTGGACACGTGGCGCGATCTGCGTCGTCCGATCCTAGCAGGACACGTGGCGCGATCTGCGCCGTCGGATCCCGGGACACGTGGCGCGATCTGTGCCGTCGGATCCCGGCACGTTTCCCAAAAACCGTTATCTTGTCGTTTAGCGCACGTGGCGCGATCTGGACCGTCCATCACCAGAAGCGCGAATTTCTGGAAGATCCAACGGTCGTAGTCGCTCGGCGAGTTTTTCCTCCATTTGTGGAGCTCGGATTGGTACTTGTTCGGCAGCCAACCGGGAGGTGACTTCGACCTCGGGTGTGAGGCCACGTGGCGATGCCACGTGGCAAAAAATATATATATATTTTTTCTTTCCCCACGCTTCCTTCTTTCTCTTCTTCTTCGTTGCTCCGACCCAACATTCGACTCGACAACGCCTCCGACCCTGACTCCACCCCCATCCTTGGGATCGCCACCGGAGTTCGGCGAGGAAGACGGCAACAGCATGGGTTTTGTGGAGTTCGGAGGAGGGAAGCTTGGCTGCCGTGGGGTGGGCGAGCGTGGCGAACGAACTTCGAAGCTCGTTGAGAGAGGTCGGCGAGGCTCTGAAACTCGTCGGTGGAAGGGGAGACCGGAGACGACGAGCTTGGGCGAACGTCCAAAGTGGATGGCGCTATGAGGTCGAAGCAAGAGGGCTCCTCTCTGTCGTCGCTACCGAGCCGAGCTCCTCTCCACTGAGTCGCCGAGCTCCGAGCACGAACCACCACGAACCACCTCCGAGCACGAACCGTCGCTAGAGTTCGTCTTCGGGAGTGGAGTTCGGCGGTAGGTTCGTCGACGAAGGAGACTGAGCTCAGTCGTGGGAGAAGAGCTCGGGGTCGAGACATGGCGGAGCTTGGTGCTTCGGAGGTGGAGCTCAGCGGTAGGTCCCTCTTCGTCAGTGTGGAGCTCGGTGGTGCAGCTCGGAGTGAGGGAGAGAGAGAACTCAGCAACGATGGGTTCGGCGAGGAGCGTGCTCGGAATTCGGAGCTCCGGAGTGTGAGCTCGGCATGGCGAGGAGTTGGAGTATAGTTCGAGCTCGGTTCTTGAAGATGGAGCTTCGGCTAGGAGAGCTTGTGGAGCTCGTCGTACGCGGAGCTCGGGAGAACTCCGACGATGGGTTCGGAGCTTGGACGAAGAGCTCGGCATGGCGAGGAGTTGGAGTAGAGTTTGAGCTCGGTTCTTGAAGATGGAGCTTCGGCTAGGAGAGCTTGTGGAGCTCATCTTACGCGGAGCTCGGGAGAACTCCGACGATGGGTTCGGAGATTGGACGAAGAGCTCGGTGAACGGGCGTGCTTGTGAAGTTGGTGCGTTGCTCTTGGCGAACGCAGTCGAGCTCGAAGGCGACGAGCTATTTTGTGAAGCTCGGAACATGGCCATGGAGGTGGTCGAAGCTCGAAGGTGACGAGCCGTTTTGATGGAGATGGAGGTGCGAGCTCGGCCTCGGAGGTAGCCGGCGACGAAGGGGGGGCTCGGCGTTGGAGATGGAGCTCGGTCATGGTGATGGTGAGGCACGGAGGCGAGCTTGGGCTTTTTTTCTTTTGGTTTCGTTTGGTTTCTGTTTTGAAGAGGGGAAGAAGGTGATGGGAAGGGGTTCGGGTTGGATCCCCTTAACGGGTCCGAACCCGGCCCTTGTGCCCTTTTTTTTTTTTTTTTGCTTCTTGTTCGACGAATCCGAGCACGGATTTTGAGGCAAATTTTTGGCCATTTTGCAGCTCGGTAGGGCAGTAGCTCGGATGGTATATCCGAGCTACGTGGCTCGATCTGGACCATTGGATGGTGGCGCGAATCTCGAGACGGGCTCAATTCCCAAGAAAACGCTATCTTGTTGTTTAGTGTCGCTTGCAAGATCTGGGCCGTCTGATCGAGATCTTACGCGAATGTTGAGGAGAAAGTGAGTTTTCCCCTTTTTGACGCTCAGATGGGCACTTGCTCGGTTAGCCGACCGGGCTCTTTGATGTTGGGGCTCGGATGGGAAGAGCTCGGATTCTTGCTTGGGTTCAGTTCGGATTTCTCCCTCGCGCGAGTGGCTCGGCTCGGATTTCCGAGCTATTCGGCGCAGCTGTATTGAGATCCACTTTTCCGGTGCTACGGAGGTCCGATCGGGGCGGGCGACCCCTCGTTTCGAAGCTAGTTCGAAGATCTACAACTTCTCTTTAGGAATGGGATGAAGACTCACCCTCCTTCATGGTCAAAATAGCCCCGCAACATGCTTGTCTTCATGAAGTTGGTAAGTACTTTGGTCTTGGGTATTTTGGAAGAGGAGTTCCACTCCTAGGGGCGGAGAAGATGTGCTAGGAAAACCCTTGTGCTTGGAAGACCCTTGGGCTAGGAAGACCCTTGTTAGGTGTGCTAGGAAGACCCTTGTGCTTGGAAGACCCTTGGGCTAGGAAGACCCTTGTAAGGTGTGCTAGGAAGACCCTTGTGCTTGGAAGACCCTTGTAAGGTGTGCTAGGAAGACCCTAGGGGCGAAGAAGAGGCGCGAGTGGGTCGGATCGCTAGTCGCTCGGCTCGGAATATCGAGCGATGTGGAGCGATCTGAGCCGTCAGATCTCAACACGGATCTCGAGGCGGGCACAGTTTCCAAGAAAACACTATCTTGTCGTTTAGTGCTGCTGGAGCGATCTGAGCCGTTGATCTCAGCGCGGATCTCGAGGCGGGCACAGTTTCCAAGAAAACACTATCTTGTCGTGTAGTGGTGCTGGCATGATCTGAGCCGTTTGATCGAGATCTTACGCGAATGTTGAGGAGAAAGTGGGTTTTCTCCGTTTTGACGCTCGGATGGGCACTTGCTCGGTTAGCCGACCGGACTCATTGATGTTGGGGTCGGATCGGCACTTGCTCGGCATCCGAGCGGAGGGAAGAGCTCGGCTCTGGAAGAGAGCTATTTGTGAGACGAGTGTGAGGAGGGACTCTAGGAGAGAGTTGTGCTCCAAACTCGTTGAGAAGAGGTCCGCTTCGGAGGCGAGCGGAGTAAGAGCTCGGCTCTGGAAGAGAGCTATTTGTGAGACGAGTGTGAGGAGGGACTCTAGGAGAGAGTTGTGCTCCAAACTCGTTGAGAAGAGGTCCGCTTCGGAGGCGAGCGGAGGGAAGAGCTCGGCTCTGGAAGAGAGCTATTTGTGAGACGAGTGTGAGGAGTGACTCTAGGAGAGAGTTGTTCTCCAAACTCGTTGAGAAGAGGTCCGCTTCGGAGGCGAGCAGAGGAAAGAGCTCGCTCTGGAAGAGAGCTATTTGTGAGACGAGTGTGAGGAGAGACTCTAGGAGAGAGTTGTGCTCCAAACTCGTTGAGAAGAGGTCCGCTTCGGAGGCGAGCGGAGGGAAGAGCTCGGCTCTGGAAGAGAGCTATTTGTGAGACAAGTGTGAGGAGGGACTCTAGGAGAGAGTTGTTCTCCAAACTCGTTGAGAAGAGGTCCGCTTCGGAGGCGAGCGGAGGGAAGAGCTCGCTCTGGAAGAGAGCTATTTGTGAGACGAGTGTGAGGAGAGACTCTAGGAGAGAGTTGTGCTCCAAACTCGTTGAGAAGAGGTCCGCTTCGGAGGCGAGCGGAGGGAAGAGCTCGGCTCTGGAAGAGAGCTATTTGGGAGACGAGTGTGAGGAAGAACTCTAGGAGAGATTTGTGCTCCAAAATCGTTGAGAAGAGGTCCGCTTCGGAGGTGAGCGGAGGGAAGAGCTCGGCTCTGGAAGAGAGCTATTTGGGAGACGAGTGTGAGGAAGAACTCTATGAGAGAGTTGTGAGCTCCGAACTCGTTGAGAAGAAGTCCGCCTCGGAGGTGAGCGGAGCGAAGGGCTCGGCTCTGGAAGAGAGCTATTTGGGAGACGAGTGTGAGGAGGGACTCTATGAGAGAGTTGTGCTCCAAACTCGTGGAGAAGAGGTCTGCTTTGGAGGCGAGCGGAGGGAAGAGCTCGGCTCTGGAAGAGAGCTATTTGGGAGACGAGTGTGAGGAAGAACTCTAGGCGAGAGTTGTGAGCTCCAAACTCGTTGAGAAGAGGTCCGCCTCGGAGGTGAGCGGAGCGAAGAGCTCGGCTCTGGAAGAGAGCTATTTGGGAGACGAGTGTGAGGAAGAACTCTATGAGAGAGTTGTGAGCTCCGAACTCGTTGAGTAGAGGTCCGCCTCGGAGGTGAGCGGAGCGAAGGGCTCGGCTCTGGAAGAGAGCTATTTGGGAGACGAGTGTGAGGAGGGACTCTATGAGAGAGTTGTGCTCCAAACTCGTGGAGAAGAGGTCCGCTTCGGAGGCGAGCGGAGGGAAGAGCTCGGCTCTGGAAGAGGGCTATTTGGGAGACGAGTGTGAGGAAGAACTCTAGGAGAGAGTTGTGAGCTCCGAACTCGTTGAGAAGAGGTCCGCCTCGGAGGTGAGCGGAGCGAAGAGCTCGGCTCTGGAAGAAAGCCATTTGTGGGACGAGTGTGAGGAGAAACTCTAGGAGAGAGTTGTGAGCTCCGAACTCGTTAAGAAGAGGTCCGCTTCGGGGGCGAGCAGAGTGAAGAGCTCGGCTCTGGAAGAGAGCCATTTGTGAGACGAGTGGGAGGAGCAATTCTAGGGGAGAGCTTTGGCTCCGAACTCGCTGCTTATGTGAGAGAATCAACGGTTGTGGGAGCAATTCCGAATGGCGAACCACTTCTAACCCGCTGAAGAGCAGGTTATTTGAAGAGGAATCGAGCCAAGTGTTGGACTCCGAACCATCGGTAGAGGTATTCAACGGTTGTGGGAGCAATTCCGAATGGCAAACCACTTCTAACCCGCTGAAGAGCAAGTTATTTGAAGCAGAATCGAGCCAAGTGTTGGACTCCGAACCATCGGTAGAGATAGTCAACAGTTGTGGGAGCAATTCCGAATGGCGAACCACTTATAACCCGCTGAAGAGCAAGTTATTTGAAGCAGAATCGAGCCAAGTGTTGGACTCCGAACCATCGGTAGAGGTAGTCAACGGTTGTGGGAGTAATTCCGAATGGCGAACCACTTCTAACCCGCTGAAGAGCAGGTTATTTGAAGAGGAATCGAGCCAAGTGTTGGACTCCGAACTCGTTGGGAAGAGCTTAGTAAGTTGCGGGAGCAGCCATGTAGAAGAAGCTGGACTCCGAACTCACCATTTAAGAGAGTCGTGACTCGAAGAGATAGAGAGGCAAGAGCAATAACTTTCAATGAAAAGATGCAAAGTTTGAAATAAGCTAAGTGGCCGCTTCAATAGGGCGAGCCGTTATTACATGCTATTGGCCGGGTTACAAGCATTGGCCTTATTGAAAATCAGGATCCTACTTCTACAATAAGGTGAAGACCTCTTGGGAGGAGCCGAGTCTCGGAGCTCGGCGGGCCTTTCTGTTTGTTTGGAAGAGGTGATGATCAGGGGAGGAGCTCGGCCCCCTCTTTTTGGACGAATTTGATCAGGTGCCCCTGCTGTATGAGTTCTTCGATCTCCTCCTTGAGAGCCCGACAATCATCCGTGTCGTGGCCGTGGTCCCTGTGAAAGCGGCACCACTTATCCTTGTTCCTCTTCTTTCCAATGTGTTCATTCTAGGGGGAGCATGGAGTAGCCCTTCCTTGTCCACCTCCATAAGAACTTCTGATATATTGGCAATGAGGGGGGTGAACTTCTCAAACCGAGGAGTCGGGCGGCGCTGACCATTGCCGTCCTTCTGAAGCTTCCTAGCCTCTTCTTCTTCAGCCAGCTTTTGTTTCGTCCCTGAGGTAGACCCTCCGAAGCTTGGAAGGTAGGCGGCCTCTTCGGCACGAATGTACTTGTCACACCTGAGAAGGAGGTCGGCAAAGTTCTATGGAGGCTTCTTAGCAAGGGATGAGCGAAGGTTGGAGTTGAGGACGTTGGACTGGAATGCGATAGTTGCCACTGATTGGTCGAGGGAGGCAATCGATCTGACCTCCGCTGTGAACCTCCTCACGTAGTCCCTCAGCTTTTCTCCCCTCTCTTGACAGAGGTGGAGCAGCGAGAGGCTGGTCTTCCCCGTGCGCCTGCTGCTCACGAAGTGGGTGATGAAGAGGGTTTCGAATTGCTCGAAGGAAAAGATGGAAGAGGGAGCAAGGCGGGAGTACCATTCCTAGCCGACCCCTTCAGGGTGGCGAGGAAGGTCTTGCAAAGTAAGGCGTCGGAAGCCTGGTGGATGAGCATGAGGGTCTTGAAGCTCTAAATGTGGTCGACGGGGTCCGACTCCCCCGAATAGGTTTCAAATTGTGGAGGCTTGAATCCCCTCGGGATGGGAGCCTCTATGATTGTTCGGGAGAAAGGGGGTCTGCTCGGACGGATGGTTCTGCTGTTCGACCCCTCCCCCTCGTGCATCCGACCGATTCGCCTCTCCACCCCATGGAGACGGCGGTATAGGGCATCATCCCTCCCGCGGTAGTCGAACGAGCCTCTGGACTTGTCTTCGTAGGAGGGAGAGCCGGGGCTACGACATCGGTCGTCCCGGGAGCGGCGATGGCTAAGATCATGCTGCTGGTGGTTAGGAGCTGGTGGAGGAGAGGCGGAACTAGGGCGAGGACTGGGAACCCATTGGGACGAAGGGACCCTTTGGGCATCATTGTTGTTTGGTCGGAGGTTAAGAGCCTGCAACACTGTTGCTTGAAACTACAGAAACTCGGCGCGATTGATGGGCGCCTCATTGTTCCTCGGCTGATGCCGACCGGTAGGAGAGTGGCGCCTCCTCGTGTGATGCTCGGGTGACTCTCTCCGCCCTCTCCTGGTAGGAGACCTTCTATACTCGCGGTGGTGATGATTCCGCTCATCTGGACGTTGTAGGCGGGAGGCTCCCTCTCGGGACCACTTTTTGTCCAGACAGCGGCGGAGATCCTCATCCTTCTGCCGGTTGAGAATAGTATTTCGAAGGTCGGGGGCCTGAGGACTGTGGGAGGCGTAAGAGTCTATAGAGGCGTTGTGTACCGATATGCGGTCTTGATGGAGAGGTTTTTTTTGCCTCCGTGGATCGGGACCGTTTGGGGGTTGCTGGTTCGGAAGAGGAGGTTGGTCCTGCTGGACACGGTCCTCGGTGGGCGGAGGGAGCCCCCCCAGTTGCTGAGAGGGATGGACAGGGACTTCTTGCTGGTCCGCGGGGTTGGGTGCACGATTGGACCCTCTAGATCTGACCTTTCTGGGAGGCATGGCCGGAGAAGATCTAGTCGACGGGAAGAGGAGAGGCAGCTATTCGTATGGTTTCCCACAAACGGCGCCAATCTGTTACCGCTGAATCTGGTGTGGGGGTAAACAGATAGAATTTGTGGGTTCGTGGAAAAACCTGAATAGCGAGTCCGAACCTGTTCGTCGGAGTTGGGCTGTTGAGCTCCCGCCGTACACCTGCAAGGAAAGTGCGAAACACCGGGGTTGATCCTGGCGACGCACCCTCCGACGCTCTTGTCAGTAACCAGTGATGATTAAAAAAGAGCTTAAGTTGGTAAAAAAGTGATTAACCTGTAACAGTGGTAGGTGGGGGGTATTTATAGTCGCTGTTGGGATCATATTAGGAATGTGATTCCTGTGATCTGATAAGGCGTAAAATCCTCGTAATCAGATTAGGAATATAATCCCTTAATTCCCGGTGAGAGGATAGTCGCGAATCAGGCCGTTGATTTGGTTCAATCAGAGACCCTAATTCTATCTTGTCGGACTGGGTTTGTATCGGGTCGGGACCCGTACCCAGTTGAGGTGGATCCGTTCGCGGGTTATTGGATCTGTGAGAAGGAGACCCAGTACCCGCTTCGGACCCGCTAGTAGGTGAAATTACCGTTTTACCCCTGAGCGTTAAGATCCGTCTCCAATGTGAACGGTCCCGATTTAATCCTATTTTTAGCCATATCAGAAATAATTTGAAATAACTACTAATACAATTTGTACATAGAAATAGATCTTTAATAACCAGTCAAAAATAATAAAAATAATAATAGTACTAATAATAACAGTAATAATAATAATAAGAGTAATAATAATCGATCAAATAAGAATAGAATATAAAATCATAGAAAATATTTACAAATAAAATTATTGATCGAAAATAGATTTTAATAGGAGATCCAGTAATACAATTTGACAAAAGAATTTGAAAACCGAAAAAAATAATCTGTACAGAAAATACATTTTTTGGGAAAACAGGGGTTACAATAAGGTTGAGGTAGGATGGTGCTTGGTGAGAGAGGCATCGATTGCGGGAGGGGCTGTCGAGGAAGGCAGGAGTTCAGGTTGGAGCAGCGGCTGCAGTCGGGGCGCCTGCGACAGGAGGTGGAGGGCTCGGTGGCGAGGACACGGCGGGAGGCAACAGTGGAGAGGGGATGCGCAAGGCAGGGATTGCAGAAAGAGGCTCGGGGTTCCTTCGATGGTGGGAGCAGCAATGGATGGAGCTCAAATGAAGGAGGTGGAGGAGTTGTTTGAGGCTCAGGCGAGAGGAAGGCAGCAGGGGAGAATGCAAGTAGCGGGGCTTCAGGATGGTGGTGAGGCAATGGGGACAACGATGATGGGGCTCGGTGGCATTGGGGTTCGGCTTCGGTTGCAGGTGAGGATGGGAGACAGAGAGCGGTCGGTGGTGGTGACTAGCTGTCGATGGTGCAGGAGGTGCGGGAGAGGTTGACAGCTGCAGTTGGAGAGACAGCGTCGGGGTGGCAGTGGCGATGCTCGGTGGTGCTAGCGATGGTGGGGCACGGGGGAACGTCGGTGAGGCTTGCGGGGGCAGAGACAGGGGTTGATAGGTAGCTGCGATGGAGTTGATCAGGTATGGGTTTCGGCGATAAAGGGGGCACGGTCGTTGGTGATGACAGAGGTGTGGGTGATGGCAGTTGGCAGTCGGGGTGTGAGAGGTTGTGTGGTGGTCGGGAACCAAAAGAAGGAAGGAGAAGAAGAAGGTCGGGGAGAGAGAAAGTGGGGAAGGTAGGGGTTTTTTAATATTAAATATAATAATAGGGTGATTAATTAGGGGAGTTATGGTCAGTGGGGATATAGAGAGATTTGTGGGTGATTTGAGATAGTAGGAGTAACGTATGATGTTTGTAGAGAAGATTAAGAAGGGTGATGGTTATGCAGTTGGGAAAATTGGGTTTGGATTATGGTCTTGGGTTTTGGGTATTCAAATGTGGGCTTGGATTTTAATATAAATAATTAAATAAGAATGGGTGGGCTCAACCAAAATAAATATATAATCAAATAATAATGAGATATAATGAATTAGGAGCCCGATCAATGAATAATAATAGGATTTGTTTTGGGCTAAATTGTAAATAATCAATCAATTAGAAATAGAAAATAAACTTATATATTGGAATACGATTTGTATTAAAATATATAAAATAAATATAATTATTGATTAGAAAATATTTTAACAATAGTTTGAATATTCTAGTGTGTACAGTTGTGTTCAAAAGAGCAAAAGAATTGTACATAATTGGAATACAATAAAATAGGAAAATTTTGGTATCAACAGAAACGGGGGTTACACCTTTAGGCACACTTTGATTTTCAGTTGAAGGATCTTCCTCTGCTAAGCAACATGTAGAGGTAGACGATGATATCTAAGTCTCAATCCTAAGTTGATCTTTCTTTAAGCCCTTGGTCACCTAAGCCACCGAAAGATTCTCCTTGGCATACTTTCCATGTAGCATGGTAGTTATCAAATACTTGTACAAATCTGGTAGTGAATATATCAAGTTGAAAGCTTTATCCTCTTCTAGATCATCTGCGTTTATCGCCCACAGTTCAGATAACACCTTACTGAACTTCGGAATATGTTCTTGAGGAGCGGTACCTTCCTTCATTGAGAAATGAAACATTTTTCTCTTCCAATACATCAGAGCCAATAACGACGATCTCGAGTGGTCAGATATGAGTCTTGCACATAGACTCGTTGTGCTTTTCTCCTCAAGGAAGTTGCACTTGTCCTTGTCCTTGTCCACTAACAACAATTGAACTAAACTTAGGGCTTTCATGATAGCTTTCCTTTATCTCCCTTCAAAGATAGATGTAAACGTTCTTGAACCTGTACATTATACATGTCCACATTCTAGAAATTAAAGTTGATCTTACAGTCGAGCTGATTGATCTTCACGTAGTTGTGACCTAACATCTTCACCAAGGAACTTTTCAATCGAAGCTTTGATACCAGTTGTTAGAAAATTATGGCGCAGCGGAGTTGTTAAGTAAGGTAACGAGGAACAGAAACATATCTGATGAATAATCGAGTAAGTAGATCACACCAATCACACAATGATTTGTTCCTGTTTGAGCGAACCCTAATCCGAGGAAAATATAGGGAGATATTCTTCAACTAGAGATTATTATAGGAGTTACAAACTCACTCACCAAGAGAAGATTACAAGAGTTACAAACTCACTCACCAAGAACTCGAGTGTAGCGCCCCGAATTTCCAATAAATAAATTAGAAATACGTTGCAAAATTTCCAGCATCTACCTCAATTGTAATTATAAACACAGTACAAATACAGGAAAATTTAAAACTTTTATTACATCATTTATTTTACAAAGCACAACGGAAATTAACACCTTGAATTATAATTTATTTTTACAACACAGTTCCATATTTACACATCTTTTTACAACATATGAAATAATATAAGCATTCTACCACATGCTCCCAACTCCATGCAAAAAATACCTACCTGTGAAACATGAGGCTAGAGATAACTCTAACCTCAAAAACTACTGGGGTCAGCCATAACGATGTAAGTGATATTCAAAAGAAATACAACTTAAACAAAATAATAAAGAACAAGATCATAGTCAACATATTAACATGGTAATAACAAATGAAATATGAAGAACAATAAGAGAAACATAAATCATCAAGTGAACTAGGCTAAGTGTCAAGTGTAGAAAATAGAAAACAAGCATAAATCAAGTCAAGGAAATCACAAATGCATATGATGAAAACTAATGCACACTTGTCGAATCTATGCTCCCCACTCTACATAGATTCGGTGCAAGCCCTTATCGTTCTCCACGTTATGCAACTATCCTACTACAATGACTACTACGAGATTTAGACATTTTGCAAGTATCGGTTCTCGCCCTTGGAATACTAGAGGCCAATCCCACTCACGTGGATCATTTTGTGGCCTATTTTATCCATCGTCCTGCAATACTGGGGATTACCCCACTCCGCAGGTCATCCTAGAACACTCATTACACAAACATCCCATGAGCGTCGCTCTCGTCCTTGGAATACTTGAGACCAATCCCACTCACGTGGATTATTCTGTGGCCTATTTCAGCCATCGTCCCAGAATACTTGGGATTATCTCACTCCTCGGATCATCCTGGAGTCCATAACTCACGTTTGCTCTCATTTCATCATATCACCATTCTAGTGCATGTCCTTATATTTATTAAGTTCATTTAATTAAACAAAGCTTTCCTAGAGTTGGTGTACCCTACCGGACTTAACTCGTCTAAACAACACCAAGACCCCAACTGGCCATAAACCAGAAAATCTCAACTATCGGTATGCTAGGGCCCCACACAACCTCTAGAGACTCAAAATCACATGGTTATCACAACACCTCTTATCTTTCGAATAATTTAAGAGAACTTCAAAAAGAAAAATATCCAACAATCAAGACAAGCACCTCCACGTGCAACCATAACCATATAATTTGCTCAATAAAACTAAAATAATCTTAATTCAAACTGAAGCACATAGGAGAAGATAACTCGGAATAGAACACTCTTCATATTCGAAAACATATACCCTTATTTTTTTAAATCACCAAAGTAGGATTCAAATACTTAATAAAGTTGAGAACATATTCTCTCTGTAAATACAAGAAATATTAATCTAAACACTCTGGAAAACAGAGATTTAACATTTATAAAAGTCGAATAAATAACCGAAAACTGCAGCAAAATAGACTGTGGAAGGCCCGGCCATGGCAATCGACCGACAGCCATAGTGTGCACTACTGCGGTCGACTGTCATCATCTAGAAGAACAAAAGAAAAGCCGAACTCGTGATAGTCGACCGACTGGTGTAGTACAAAATACTGCGGTCGACTGTCATTGTAAAAAGGCTACAGACTAGGCACGACGGTCGACTGCCACTTCGCGTTCAAATGTGTTGCGGTCGACCGACATGTCGAGTCTGCTACAGCCAAATTTTTTTTGTTAAAATTCTTTCAAAACTGATATATGTGTATACAGAAATAATTACTTGATTTCTCATGATAAAATCTACAATGTAATAAGCACAATCTTCGCCATAACTATCTAAATTCCTGTTCAATCAAAACACTTTCAAAACTTCACAAGAATCCCCAAAATTTCCGAAATCACATTATTGATAAAAAGAATTTAAAGAGAACTTTTTCTGAAATCACTTGAACATCCATAAATGCAGTCGCGATTACTTCTTTTACAGGAAAGGTGAAAATACATACACATCAAAACTGAGATCGATTAAGGAGTAGACATCCATTAACAAAATATTTCGAATATCCATTCAACTCAAATTTAGTTCTTCTCTTTCTCATTAGATTCAACTCAAAAAAAAAATTCCAGTCAAAACAGCGAACAAAATAGGGGAAAACAACAACTTAATCATTCAACAGTCATCCATGTGCGTACACGAAGCCAACATTTAATGGCATACTAGTTATACATATTATAATTTGTCATATAGGTCAAAATAACTCTCATACAAGTAAAACTTTGATCTCTATCGACTGGATGTCAAATCCTATAAGTCTCATACAAATTCCACATTAAATTTCAATCAAGCATGGTGTATAAAAAAATATTGGATCTGTGCAATAACAGATTTTTGGCCAAACATGATAGACATACTTCGATTTCTAATTCATTCATAAAGATGTTGTTTTTTATTTATTCATTTTCTTAGATTCATCGATTTGCAATCCAATAAGATCTCAACATGCAATATATTCAATCAATCATCTTATCTCACAACATATAATCAAATCATCATATAGATAGATAGATAGATAGATAATAACTAAAAGAATTACTACTCCCCCATCAAATTTATTTACTACCTCAAACGTAAAAATCCTCTAGCATGCATCCTACTAGACATACCATCATACTCAACAACATAAAACAAAATAAAGTATCACTCACCTTTTAGAAGAGGTTAACTTGAAGGAAAATAAAGAAATAAGAAAGTCATTTTCGTCTTTAGCAAGAACTCCAAGATCCAATCTTCCAATTCACAAAATATTGAAGGAAAATTAAGTTTTGATTTTTCAACAGAGGAGGGGGGCGGATGCTGTATATAATAGGCCGAAAATACTCTTTTTGGGGTTTGTGAAGATTTTACAAAATATTCTTTTGAGAAAATATCTTTACATATATAATCTTATCATATTAGGTAGTTAAATAACCAAAAGAGGTAGGAATTAAATCCCTCAAATTTCCTCCAGATCTGGACGGCCACAAATTGAAACCCAGAAAATCGACTTTTGAAGTTTTTGCCTCCAAGTGGCACTTTTGCCAAAAGACCCCTTCATTTAGTAATATTTGCGAAAAAATACCAATAGTGATTTATAAAATCCAGAAAAATTGAAATTAATATTCACTAACAAATATTAGATCCTCTAATTAAAATTATTTAATTTGTGTTTTCCAAGAAAATATTCGCACGTGTTTTGCACATGCAAAAAAGGTAAATTTTTAGAAAAAAATTATTTAATCACCAAAAATTCACTTTAATTTATTTACTAACTCCAAAAACATTATTTAAAATTCTAGGGTGTTACATAGAGCCTCACTTACAATCGAAGAAATCTCAATGAAGTACTGTATCTCTCAGCAGAGGCTATTACACTATATAAAGATCTAAAGAAACCCTAGGTTGTAGTCATGATACAATAACCGTTCGATATATCCTGAAAAAATAGCCATACGATAGGAGCCGTACAATCTAACTTGGAGTAGAAGATGGGCTCAAACGATCACCCATATACAGGCCCGATAATAGCCCAGCCGTCGTTGGCAATCGCCTGCCCAAATGCGCAGTTGACCGCATTTGGTCTGATTCCAAATAGTATGTCTAGACAGTCAACTGCCCTCAAGGGCAATCAGTTGTCAATTAAAGTGAGATGTTGTTGATGCCTCTGTTTGCTTTGATGCTGCCGCTTCTTCTCTCCAATGGCGTTTCGACTTTCCTTCACTTAGCTGGCTTCTCTTCTTATCGAACACAAGTATGCAAGACATACACCCAGCAATATGTATCCTTACATCATAAGTTCATAACCACATAGCTTATCACTTATCTGTACAGATCTTATGCACATGTAATGGTCACATACAGACATACAGATCTTATATATATATATATATATATATATATATATATATATATATATATATATAGAGGGAGAGAGAGAGAGAGAGTAATGCTCCATTGCAAATCACTAAAGCCATTGTTGGGAACAACAACGGCTTTAGGCTTAATATAACCTAGGCCATTGTTCCCAACAATGGCCTAGGTTATAACATAACGGCTTATGTTTATAACCTAGGCCATTGTTCCCAACAACGGCCTAGGTTATAACATAACGGCTTATGTTTATAACTTAGGCCGTTGTTGGGAACAACAGCCTATGTGGTTTTTATGCGTTTTCAGAATATTTGCGTTTGCAATGGAGCATTGCTTATATATATATAGAGAGAGAGAGAGAGAGTCCCCTTCTGTTATGCACCATCCACGGTGCACACGGTGTGTGCACTTGGCCTTCGGGCGTTCATATCGTTGATTCGAACCGTTCACATTGATCTACACATCTAAACTAGTCTAAATATATAAAATCAAGTCATTTGAAATTCATTTGCTCATACGTTGAAGTATTACAAAATTGTATGACTGAATATCGTTTTTTTTATAATGACATGATGGATGGGCAAATAGATTTCAAATGACTTGATTTTACATATTTAGACTAGTTTAGATGTGTAGATCAATGTGAATGGTTCGGATCGTCGATATGAACGTCCGAAGGCCGAGTGCACACACCGTGTGCACCAGGGGTGGTGCACAACGGAAGGGGACTATATATATATATATATATATATATATATATATATATATATATATATATATATATATATATATATATATATATATATATATATATAGATCTTATGCACATGTAATGGTCTCATACAGCTGCAAATAACTGTAGTGTGCAAACGCCCTATAAAGCCTGAAGCCGTTGTTTGACACAATTGCTTCATTATACACTACGTCGTTATTTCAAACAACGTATTCAGTGATATGCACCCGTTTGCACGCTACAATGCGCATTTTAGGTGTGCCTTCACCCTTCAAATATTAATCAAGCTAATTTAAGCAATAACCTAACCTGTACAACTTAATATTGAAATGATTATTTTTACTCATGAATAAATTAACCAAGTGCAGAAAAAAAGAAGCAACTTAATATTGAAATGATTATTTTTACTCATGAATAAATTAACCAAGTGAGGAAAAAAAGAAGAAAAAACATTCTACTAACTTGCAAGATCAATTCAAATATGCTGATTTCATGATACAAGAGTCGAGAACAACATAATATTGAGTTAGCTGAAAAAATTTATGGAATTTTCTCTCGTTCATTCCAAACTTTATGCAAATGGTCTCAATATATCTGTATTATATAGTTATGTATTATATAGTTATTTGTTTTACTAAACCACTTTTGTTAAGGCTAAAGAAGGTGTTCTATTTCTATGTTTGCCCATATTTTTTAAAAATGTTCAGATCTTAAAATAAAATGTTAGTAATTATTGAAACTTAATTCGAAAGCCCAAATCTGGCCTTAGCACGCAGTGAGTTGGGTTAGCACTTTCATATGAAAAGCCGAGAGCCAGGCCGGGTTAGGATTTAGGGTAAACCCAGTCCAGCCTGGCCGATTATCAACCCTAGTTGGGATAAACTAATTTTGAAGCATATGCATATGCTAAACCAATTATTTATTACTTGCCAGACAGTCTCATTAATTAAGTTTGCCATCTTTGAGTTCATTGAAAAATAGCTTGTCCAACTAGGCGGAACTAACGGCCATCACGTCGCCTACCCCACGGCCATCACGTTGCCTACCCCCCACCCTACCCCCCCCCCCTCGGCGCTCAGAGACAGCCGCACCTATAGACAAGTGGTTTCCACTCAGTGGGATCTGACCATAGACGGGGCCCACGAGGTGGAGCGCGCTCACAGAGAAATTATCAGGGCGGCGAGAGGGAAAGAGTACAGCCAGGAGGACACGGCAGAGGGATCAGTACCAAGGTAGGTCTCTCCGATCAACGGTGGTCAACAAGGAGGTTTGACCATTAGATCCAACGACCTACATCCAACGCCTCCAAAAGATACGATAATCCAAGCAAATCCAGCGGTGGACCTGCTCAAATTACCGGATTCGGAAAGGATCGGTACCCAAAAAAGAGATCCTCGAAAGGAGGAACGAGAAAACCCCCAAAATGGCAGTCAACACCAAGGAGTTGGTAATGGAAAGCTGCGAGAGGTGGCAGACTGGGCAAAAGCTAAAAAGGGCAGAAATCTCTTGGAAAACACCATGCAAAATGACATGCAAAGACTGGAGTTGGTAGCTTTGGGAGGAGGGGGGAGGAAGGAGACTTCCATTTTGGGGAAGGCGACGACAGATGTCAGAGAGCCCACCCCAAAGAGAAGCGCTGCAAGGTCGGAGAGTGGTGAACAAGGAAAGAGGAGAGCTCAAAGTAGTAACGAGCAGAAGAGAGACAGAAGCGTCCAGAGCTTCGTTAAAGAAAAAGAAAAAGAGACTTCTACTTTGATGCTTAAGGAGAAAGAAAGCTTCAATCTGGCGCTTAAACTGTAATACCCTAAAATTTCATTTTTATAAAAATATTATGTTTCACGTGTTGTGAACGTGCAAACTTCATGTGCTTATTTTATATGAAATCTCATTTTGTATGAACAATTATTTTCCTTCATTTTTCTAAAAAGTCTATTTCCAAAAGCCTAAGCCAACTATTTATGAAGCCCACTGATGAACACAATATTATTCATATTTTAGAGCAATAATCTTATTGTAAATGCACATTTAAAAGCGCTATATGTGGTATTTATGCTTCTTTTCTCTTTCTCTACAGGAAACAGCCTATAAACAGCAAACCGAAGCAAATTCAGGATGATACACAGGAAACTGAAGACCTCAGTCGACTGGTCATGATAACAGGCGACTGGACAGAGGAAATCAAGTTTTACACAGCTGCTCGACCAAGTCGACTGTTCCCAAAACATCAGTCGACTGGGCGGATGAATCATGAAAATACTGAAGTCTCGACACAGTCGACTTACTCCTAAAGGCAGTCGACTGATAGGCGGCGGAGTACAAAGATAAGATATTCGAAGATTCACCTGCATCTAATTTCACATCTATTTGAATCCAGATTTATGCAAATCAAATCTAGAGACTGGGGGTTTCCAAGAGCACGTGGTTAACAGATAAGGAAGAAAAGAGGAAAAAGAAGAAAGATATAAATCACCAAATCAAATAAAGTAGGATTTTTCCTAAAAAGGTGGAAACCCTAATTCTCAGTCGTACTCTATAAATATCAGAGAAGAAGCATTATTCGGCTCTGGCTCGAAGAGGATCATATATCTCGGAAAAGCGACTCAATCACCAAGTTCCTGAACAAGCATCGAGAGCATCACTCCATCAACATCGAAGAAGGAGAGAGAAGATCCAGCAACCAGAAGGCAGTCGACTGGGTGACAGCCAGTCGACCATATTGCCGGAATCCATTAGTTTATTTCTTCTTCTCTCTTTATTCTTTTATGTTGATCATGTATTTGAACTTGTTAAGCAATAAAAGTATTATTATGTGGAACTAATTTCATAGTTGGGTAGATCGAAACCGTAGTTATGTAGTGCTATATTCTTCTGAGATCTTCTAATTACTTATTGATTGAATCTGGTTGAATTGACATAGATTAATGATCATCAAACTTGGATCTTGAAGTCTGAGAGCAGTCGACTGAGGTGAGAGCCAGTCGACTGACATACAGCACGTGAGAATATCAAGTTTATGTTATCATTTATCTAATTCTGTTATATGAAGCATATTGAGACGACCGAATCTCGTGCCCGTAATTGGTAACAAAGGAATCTTTAGGGGGTTCCTGGTTCAATCAACTTAGAGGATCTAGATCTGATACCAATTTCTAGAACTTTAAGTGTTTGTTCGTTTCCACTGTTCTTATGTTTTCTCTAAGTATAACTTAGTAGATACCATGCTAAAATACTTAGGGGAAGAAACGAATTAGAGTAGATACCATGCCTAATTCTTGGCTTAGGGAAACAATACTTTAAGGAGTAGATACCATGCCCTTGAAGTGAACAAACATGAGTAATTAGAAGTAGATTCAGAAGGCAACTTAGCATTACTAACTATTGGTGGAGATCAACAACCCAACTATTGAAGAGATATTTGTGAATCAACACCTCTCATCTTAGTTTTAATCTTTTAGTTCTTTTAGAATATTATAACAACTCTTATTCATTTTTATTCTTAGTTTTATTGATTAGTAAGTTGAAATCTACAATCTCTGTGGGATCGACCCTTGCTATTACTACGATTCGATTCGTGCACTTGCGAGGTTTTTTTTATAATTTGTGTCTAGTTTATCTACTTATTTAGATAGTCTAGATAGCAACAACAAGTTTTTGGCGCCGTTGCCGGGGATTGTTTAGTATTTTAACTTACAAATCAGTAAAATCTTTTTCTATTTATTTTATTTTATTTCTTCTTTTTCTTTTCTAATATTTTCTTTTAGTTTACTTTCTGCACAAACAGGCAGACCAGTCGACCGTCCCAAGGATCAGTCGACTGTCCTGAGGATTTTTCCAAAGAGCAACAATGGGTGAAATTTTTTTAAACCGAGTACCAATGCAAGACAAATTCATTCCTAAGAATATTGAGAACCCTTCTTGCATAGCTTTTCAACCAAAAGTCACAGGGAATATGCATCTATCACCTCAATTACTCAGCATGGTGCCCCACTTCTTTGGTAGAACAGACGAAGATCCGCATCTACATTTACAAGACTTATTTGATCTTTGCAGGACACAAAGCATCCAAGGGCTTACCTCTGAACAAATCAGGTTAATCTTGTTTCCTTTTTCTTTAAAACTTAATGCTAAGTTGTGGTATAATTCTTTGGAACCAGGATCAATTAATTCATGGGAGCAATTGGCGACAAAATTCTTGAAAGAGTTCTTTCCAGCCCAGAAAACCAGGCAACTCAAAAGGGAAATTCTACTTTTCCAACAAAAAGATGGTGATTTGTTTTTCGAGGCATGGAAGGACTTCAAAAATAAGCTTCTCAAGTGTCCTATGCACAACATACCTAAGGATGATCAGGTACAATCATTTTATGAGGGTTTAAATTACACTAACAAAGCAATTGTTGATTCAGCATGCAATGGAATGTTGATGAGGAAGAGTGCTGAGGAGGCCATAGAGTTATTTGAAGAACTCAGCGAGAACTCACAACAATTCTCAACAAGGAGGAACATCTCAAGAAAACAGGGAGTACACGAAATTTCTCATAATAACAACATGCAATTAGAAATGGAAACCATGAGCAAAAAGATTGATATGCTTGGAAATTCAACGTTGGGAGGAATGAGAAGCCAACCAAAAGAAATTTGTGCAAATTATATTCAATCTAACCATACAACTAATTCATGTCCCATGTTTTCTTTCGCAGATCAGGAGCACACAAACTACAAACAACAGGGAATGTACCCACCCCAGAATAATTTTTTCTCAAACATGTGTAACCCAGGGTGGCAAAACCATCAAGACAATCAATTCACACCAGGGCATACACAGCAATTAGTGGGTGAGTACGGGTATGATGAGCCAGCACAAGAACAGACAAAGTTGGATTTCGAATCCACCATTCTTCAATTACTCCAACAGCAACAGCAAACAAGCAATCAACAAGGACAGGCCATTCAAAAATTAGAATTTCAAATTGGTCAAATTGCTCAGGAGATAAGTGAAAGAAAGGCAGGAGAATTCCCATCACAAACCATACCCAACCCTAGAGGACAAGAACAGCTCCAACCAAGGACAACACTAGAGGAAGAGATTGAGTCCAACATGTTTGATGCACCACAACTACCACACAATGATCATGAATGTTATACTATTAATGTAACGCAGGAAATTTGTGCCCAAACATTTCAGGAACATAGTGTTGACCCATTACAAGCAACAATTGCGCACCCTCCACCACTAACTCAAGATGAAATGGAACACGATGACTGGAGGATTGCGGAGACAGAACATCATCATGAAACTTCAGGGTCATATCCAGGTAAGCTTGTATCTGTATTTGAAGAGTTGGTAGCTGATAGCACTTGTGTGTTGCAGGACGAGTCGACTTATGCAGAGGAACAGTCGACCGAGGAAACATACAAGTCGACTGAAGACCAGGACAAGTCGACTGCTAACAAGACACCTGATGAGGAGCTAAAGCCACTACATGAACACCTGAGGCCACTACTTGATTATTTGGGGAACAACCAGACAGTACCTGTGACAGTTGCTGCGAATTTCAAGATGAACAAAGAAGCAAGGCTGCAGGGAGTCTTGCAAAATCACAATGGTGCTTTAAGATGGACCATTGCTGATAAACTAATGTCAAGATGGTACGGTCCATAAAATGTTGCACAGGTTTCCCCCACATGGAGCATTGACGCAAAATCAAACGTTCTAGGTGAATGGGCAGAGGGGGGGGAAACCTTATAATAAGATGAGTTGTGAGAAGCAAACCATTCCATACATTGCACAACTCATCAAGTCTAGCTGAAGACAAGAAACACAGCGCTTATTGGGAGGCAACCCAATTTCTCAGGGGAGTATTTACACTTTCCATTTATTTCCTTTCAGTTATTCATTATTATTTTTGTTTTAGTTATTTTTTTTTTTTTATTTCTAGTCTCTCCTTACTAGATGGTGACACATGCCTATTTTAAATTTTCTTTCGAACATTGAGGACAATGTTCCATCTAAGTGTGGGGGTATTAGTTAGTTATCTTTTGATTTAGGATAAACAATTTCTTATAAAGTAAGAGTAAGGATACTTATTTACTTTAGGATTGTTGAGTTTCATAATTCCCTACAAAATTGTGTGAGTCATGCGATTATACATAATAAACAAATGTGATGCTTTTTCTGATGATCATTCCCTTTAGATCTAGTCCTAAATCGAGTTTAAGTAAATAGAGTGATGAAATATATATATATATATATATATATTTGAATAAAGTCAATCTACTCCAATGTTTTGAGTGCTTAGTAACTAGGGGTATTCATCACCAATGTTTACCTTTACGTCAAACGGCAACTTGAAATATGAGTATGCAAAGCACTTTAATGTTTGTGACTTGTTGAGTAACCGGGTGGATACATCACAAATGTTTCGCATTCGCGTCAAAAGACGAGTGACAACTTTAAAGAAGGAACTAAAAAAAAAAAAAAAAAAAAAAAAAAAAAAAAAAAAAAAAAAAAAAAAAAAACTCTAGTTTGCTACTGGATTTGTAGTAGAGAAAAGGGATAATCACAAACTGAGTCATTGCATACTATAACTAACATTAATCGCATGGCAAATATGATTAAGTTTGGGATTATGACTGAACAATTGCACTAGAGAAAATGGGTATGTTTAATTTTACTTTATCTGAAATTGTTTGTAGTTTTATATTTTTAATTTTGATGTCCACATAATAAGAAATCTTGATGATTGAGTTTATTCTGATTATTACTCCCTTGTTCATAAATTCACTTTTTGCTTGAGGACAAGCAAAAGCTAAGTGTGGGGGTATTTGATGAACACAATATTATTCATATTTTAGAGCAATAATCTTATTGTAAATGCACATTTAAAAGCGCTATATGTGGTATTTATGCTTCTTTTCTCTTTCTCTACAGGAAACAGCCTATAAACAGCAAACCGAAGCAAATTCAGGATGATACACAGGAAACTGAAGACCTCAGTCGACTGGTCATGATAACAGGCGACTGGACAGAGGAAATCAAGTTTTACACAGCTGCTCGACCAAGTCGACTGTTCCCAAAACATCAGTCGACTGGGCGGATGAATCATGAAAATACTGAAGTCTCGACACAGTCGACTTACTCCTAAAGGCAGTCGACTGATAGGCGGCGGAGTACAAAGATAAGATATTCGAAGATTCACCTGCATCTAATTTCACATCTATTTGAATCCAGATTTATGCAAATCAAATCTAGAGACTGGGGGTTTCCAAGAGCACGTGGTTAACAGAAAGAAAAGAGGAAAAAGAAGAAAGATATAAATCACCAAATCAAATAAAGTAGGATTTTTCCTAAAAAGGTGGAAACCCTAATTCTCAGTCGTACTCTATAAATATCAGAGAAGAAGCATTATTCGGCTCTGGCTCGAAGAGGATCATATATCTCGGAAAAGCGACTCAATCACCAAGTTCCTGAACAAGCATCGAGAGCATCACTCCATCAACATCGAAGAAGGAGAGAGAAGATCCAGCAACCAGAAGGCAGTCGACTGGGTGACAGCCAGTCGACCATATTGCCGGAATCCATTAGTTTATTTCTTCTTCTCTCTTTATTCTTTTATGTTGATCATGTATTTGAACTTGTTAAGCAATAAAAGTATTATTATGTGGAACTAATTTCATAGTTGGGTAGATCGAAACCGTAGTTATGTAGTGCTATATTCTTCTGAGATCTTCTAATTACTTATTGATTGAATCTGGTTGAATTGACATAGATTAATGATCATCAAACTTGGATCTTGAAGTCTGAGAGCAGTCGACTGAGGTGAGAGCCAGTCGACTGACATACAGCACGTGAGAATATCAAGTTTATGTTATCATTTATCTAATTCTGTTATATGAAGCATATTGAGACGACCGAATCTCGTGCCCGTAATTGGTAACAAAGGAATCTTTAGGGGGTTCCTGGTTCAATCAACTTAGAGGATCTAGATCTGATACCAATTTCTAGAACTTTAAGTGTTTGTTCGTTTCCACTGTTCTTATGTTTTCTCTAAGTATAACTTAGTAGATACCATGCTAAAATACTTAGGGGAAGAAACGAATTAGAGTAGATACCATGCCTAATTCTTGGCTTAGGGAAACAATACTTTAAGGAGTAGATACCATGCCCTTGAAGTGAACAAACATGAGTAATTAGAAGTAGATTCAGAAGGCAACTTAGCATTACTAACTATTGGTGGAGATCAACAACCCAACTATTGAAGAGATATTTGTGAATCAACACCTCTCATCTTAGTTTTAATCTTTTAGTTCTTTTAGAATATTATAACAACTCTTATTCATTTTTATTCTTAGTTTTATTGATTAGTAAGTTGAAATCTACAATCTCTGTGGGATCGACCCTTGCTATTACTACGATTCGATTCGTGCACTTGCGAGGTTTTTTTTATAATTTGTGTCTAGTTTATCTACTTATTTAGATAGTCTAGATAGCAACAACACCCACCAATTTAATTAATCAATTAAATGGTCACAGTTGTCATGTAGAGACAAAATGTGAACAATTTGATTAATTAAAATTGTACAAACTTCTACATAGAGGACTAGGTGGCACGTGCGAAGCACGTAGTGTGCAATGCACACTAGATTGGGGCCGGTTTGTGCTTGGAGAGATGGAGAGTGTGGCTATGTGTTCATGGGTAGTTATTTTGTGTGTGGGTGGTTGCTATCCTATCCTAGCCCTCCATTCTACAACTATCCAATCAATCCTAGCCCTCCAATCTATTTCAAAACTAGTATAAATGCCCCCTTTCCTACTTGTATTCTACACTTAAGCAAATATTAAAGGAGACTTGTATACATATTAGTGTGAGTTGAGTGTGAGTGTCCCCCCATTGGAGGCCGGCCATCCCTACAAGAAGAAGCTCTCGGTTTTTGGCAAGGAGCAAGGAGAAGGAGTTCGTTGCACTGCAATCTAGGAGGAGAAGGCACTCGCTCGCAATCTAGGAGGCTCTAGGGATTTTTTCTTAATTGGTTTTCTTCAAAAGGTGGGTGTTTCTCATGACTTCTAAAGTAGAAATCATGCTAGGGAATGGAATTGAATTGTTATTATGAAATACTAGTTGAAATGAAATGCATGCTTACCTAAATACAAGGGAATTGAGAAATTAGCAAATATGTGTTGATTGATTACTATATTTATAAATTATGAGTAAAGTGAATGTTCTCGTTATTTCTAATGTTAGTATGCAAAATATGTCCTAAATGTGAACTATGTGGTTTAACTAGTAAAAGACTAACATCATGTTTATGTATTAAAGTGCTAAAGTAGAATAGTGTGTTAAAGATGAATTGATAGAATAAATTATTAAGAAATGATTGGTAATAGATGTCATGAAATTTCCCATTGCTATTTATGCCATTAGAAAAAATGAAAAGGAATGTATTTTTACAAACAAATGATCGAATGCATCATGTGTAATTAATAAAACAGAAGTTCTTATAAAGCAAATTTTTAAGTAGATTGTGATCTGGAAAGTTATGTTTCAAAAAGAGAAGAAAATATATTTTTAGACTTGAAAAACATCGCAGAGCAGCCGACTGATCACATTTAACAGTTGACTGGCCCGATCGTTTATTTTTTAATTTAAAAATCATAGCGGAACGGACGACTGTCCATATAAGACAGTCGACTCCTCTGAGTATTTTATTCTCGAGCTTTAGAAACTCGCAGGCCAGCCGACTAGTCATGGTAACAGTCGACTGCCCTGGACATTTTTATTTTTTAGTTTAAAAACATCGTAGAACAGCCGACTGGTGATCTGTGACAGTCGACTTCCCTGAAGTTTTAATGTAAATCTGTATTCTCTTTGTGAGATAATTTCTATGACCTATGTCTTAGTATAAATGAGATTTGAGACAGTTTTTACAAAGTGGAACTCATTTTGATTATTAACTTTTTATATAAAGGAAATTGAAAGGATTATGTAAGAAATTTAAGATGAGATTTTGGTAGTGAGAAATTTGAAAGGTATGAATTGTGAAACCTATAGAAAATGTGAACTGTGGAATTAGAATGGATTGAAATAGAATTATGTGAGTTTATAAACTAGTGAATGTGACATGTTTGAAGAATTTCAGTTTTTCAAGTATCTATGCATTGAATTATTGATTGTGATGAATTATGAAAGATGTGAATACATGAATACTATGTTTTTGAAACATGAATGGTGATAAATCATGAAAAGGTCTTATGAGCATGACATTGTAATTATGAGTTGAAATTGAGAATTAGGGTATAGCCAAGCCTTATACTGGCAGAGAAATGAATTGAAATGGAATTTGAAATGAAAAGACTAAGACTTGGATCATGTTTGAATAAATGGATAAGACCGGTATAGTGGGAGTGCTACATTCTAAGAGACTGATTTTATTCATGATTCAATTAAATTAAGGATTAAATACATAGTGAAGATGTGATGAAAGTAAGAGAAAAACATTGAGTATGAGAGCCATTGGATTGGCGGCGTGAGAGTATTCACAAGATGTCCCATGATGAGTCATGATAGGGCATGGATACTGCTCCAGAGTACCGTCCCGGTGGCGATGCTCGTGGGGTGTTTGACGACTACGGGTGGTGTCATGCCTATGGTAGGAGCTGAATTACCACAGGATGCCTGCATGATGAGTCATGTGTCAGTGCGTTAGGATTCCCTCCAGGGCGCCTAGACATGAGTTCGTAGGTCAGAAAACATCTAGGATACTTACCGTAGTTACAGTAGTAGATTAAGTCATGGTGAAGGATTGAACCCTATAAGATGAAGAACGATTAAGGGCTTGCCCTCGGACCTATGTAGTATAAAATGCATAGTTACCGAACAAGTGCGCATTAGTGTCATATAATATAAATAATTGCATTAAGGACTAAGTGCACATTCACAACACAACAACAATAGGATAGTCCCTTTAGCTTTGTTTGTGACAAGTTTGTATTTGTTAAGAAATGAGAATCGTTATACTGTTTCCGGCATAGAGAGGATGGCCACGTATAATATTTCGTCAGTTGAATGAACTGACGCGCCCACAGTTTTATATGCAGGGTAAAGATGCTTGACTATTGAAGTATACACGCTGTGCAGGATTGAGTTAAATATTGTTTCATATAATTTATTGTAATATTACTTCCGCTGTGATAATGTACAAGTGTAAATGTAACTCTGATGAAAGAAAAGTTTTTATTTCCTTGTAAAATTGTACGAAAGAAGTGTAAAGATCCCGTGAAATCTCGAATTCATTTGTATTTTGGAATTCGGGGTGTTACATAAACCATTGAATCCCCCGCCATTAGCATCGGTACCCACACCCCCTGCAACAACCGCTGTGCCCACCAAGCAAATGATGCCACGTGGCGAGGGGGGTGAGATTACCGCCCAGGGTAAATGGCCCGTGCTCTCGACTTTCGAGAAAAGCGATAAGATGTACCGCGGAGAAAAAAACAGAAGTCTCACAGATGCTGCTCAACATGGTGGGCTAGACAATGAGAGTTTTATAGGCGTTAATGAGCCCAAAGAGGGGCCCATAATGCATATTACTACTTCTGGGCCTAATAGAACTATAAATTTGAATAATCAGGTACAACGTTAGACGGGTAGTGGGCCCAACAAAGGGTCTGCGATAGGAAGCACCGCTATTCTTGTAGAGTCTTAATCAATTTTTGGGCTCAATGAGGAGTCCGCAACGAGAGAGTCTACTCTACAACTGGAAATTCAGCATGCAGATAGTGATGAAGATCTGGAAGGGCACTTAAATCTGGACGAAGAATTCTCATTTACAGATGAGGAGTCAGAGGATCTAGAGTTTATTGCTGATACACCGAGGGAGATCTCGCCAGAGATGGTCTTGTCCACACTTCCAGAATCAGCACCTGGATACAGCACGGGAACGTCTTGCAGGACGGTTGGGTTCAAAGTTTAGCGGTCGCCTAAAAGGGCTCATGTGGAGTCCTTGGATGACTATCTGGAGGTGGCGGCGGCAGCCAAAGCTGCAAAACTCGACGACGGAGGTATGAATTTTTTTTTAGCGACTATATTAAATTTCATGTCAGATTCTGAAGTTTTTATCCTAGCTAAAACCTGTGGATTAGAGGTGTGTGACACAGAACGTAATGCTTTACTACTCAATAAAATTAGGAGTTAGGAAACTGAAAGGGTTAACACTAGTTATCAGAAGGACCTAGGATCCAGCTCTGGGTTGACAGAGATCTTCGAGGAAGAAGCCTGTCCAACACCCACACCTACGATCAACCCAGACACGATCCCCCAATGAATACACTATTCTGGAATGTTAGGGGGCTGGAGGATAGGGGGAAGAGAGATATGGTTAGGAACGTCATTAACAACTCCAAGGCAGAAGTGGTAGGGTTACAGGAGACCAAACTTGCGCACGGGTTTAAACTCAAAAGAATAGGGGGCAACAGAATCAAGGAATGGGTACTACGCCCGTCCGCAGGAGCCTCGGGGGGGATTGCTATTGGATTCAACCCAGATATTCTCACTTGTAACGAGGTATACAGTGGAACGTTCTCCCTAACTATCCGACTGAAATGACGGTCTAATAATTGGGTGCAGACAATCACTGTCGTGTATGGGCCGAACGTGGCTACAGATCAAGATGCTTTTTGGCAAGAGCTTTTCGATATTCAACATCGATGGTCGGGAGCCTGGATTGTTAGGGGGGACTTCAACATTACCAGATTTGCTTTCGAGCACAAGGGAAGAGGCTCCAGCGATAGACACAGAGAAGAGTTCAATAGGGTGATCACGGAACTAGAGCTGATCGATATCCCAATTAATGACAAACTATTTACATGGTCAAACATGCAAGTTGTTCCGATTATGGCCAAATTGGACAAGATACTAGTATCGATGGAGTGGGAGGCTAAATTCCCATTAGCAACCGCTAGATCGATCCCTAAACCTATGTCAGATCATTCCCCAATCCTACTTGATGCCGGGGTACAGGGAGCTCAAAGGCCAAGGAGGTTCAGATTTGAGAAGGCCTGGCTAGAAATTCAGGGATTTCACCACATGGTGATGGAAAACTGGGCGCTCCCAACTACTGGTACAGATGCTGCATCCCGATGGTGGGAAAAAATCTGTACAGATTAAGAAAGCAGCTGCATAGATGGAATCGGTCTAGATTCTCGACCATCTGGCGTGCAAAAGATTTCTTTTTGGAAGGAATTGATGAGCTAGAAAGGTTGGAAGAAACGAGATTCCTGTCACAAGATGAAAGAAACAGGATACTAGAGCTTCGAGGAAATATTGCCAATCTTTATAAGTTGGAAGATATCAAATGGCAACAAAGGTCAAGGATTTTGTGGCTCAAAGAGGGAGACACGAACACGGCCTACTTCCACCTAGTGGCAAGTGCAAGATGTAGATCCAATCTAGTCCTGTCAATACAGACGGAAATGGGAACATCGCAAGACGAAAATGTGATTTCCAAAACCTTTCAAAATTACTACAAGGGCCTCTTTGAGAAGAAGACTGACTTCAGGATCCCACTTAGGGATGATTACTGGCAGGCATACCAGAATGAATCAGCGCAAAAATTATCCACTTTGGAAGCACCCTTCTCGGAAACGGAAGTGAAAAAGGCCATCACTCAAATGGGAGCAGACAAGTCGCCTGGGCCTAACGACTTTCCAATGATGTTCTTCCAAGTGTTCTGGGAAGAAATTAAAGGAGACATTATGGCGCTGATGGATAAATTCTTCCACAACAACCTAAGATTGGGCATGTTCAATTTTGCGAAAGTTGTTCTCATACCCAAACGGGAGGAGTCTACGAGAGTGGGAGATTTTAGACCAATTAGCCTCATAAACTGCTCGGCTAAGATCATCACAAAGGTCCTGGCCATCCGTCTGGGAAGTATAATAGACAGTTTAATTAGCAAAACTCAGATGGGTTTCATCAAGGGCAGATGTATCCTAGACTGTGTGGCCACCACTGAACAAGTTATCCACTACTGCCATACGGGCAACACTAAGAACTTCCTCCTCAAACTGGACTTTGAGAAAGCATACGACTCCGTCGATTGGGAGTGCTTGCTGGAAGCTCTCAGAGGGAGAGGATTCGGGGTTAAATGGATAAGATGGATCAAACAGTGTTTACATACTAGTAAAACGGCAATCTCGGTGAATGGACGGCCGGGTCCACCGTTTTCTTGCAAGAAGGGGCTCCGGCAGGGGGATCCGCTATCCCCACTTCTATTCACTATTGTAGTGGATGTGCTGAGGGGCATGCTAGAGAACTGTCGAAGAAAAGGTTGGATAACGCCCGTGGCCAGCAGAAACTCTAATCAAGGGTACACGATTCTCCAGTATGCTGATGATACCCTACTTTTTGGTAATGGGACCAGGTCAGAAACAATCTGCTTTAAAGGGGCACTCTACTGTTTTGAAGCCTGGTCTGGTCTCAGGATAAATTTCCACAAGAGCGCTTTGATTCCAATTACACTTTCAGATGTAGAAGCACGGGAACATGCTACCATACTAAAATGTATGACTGATGAGTTCCCAATCAAATACTTAGGACTCCCACTCAGACCAGGAAAACTTACTAAGACGAACTGGCTACCTATCATAGACAGGGTGGAGGACAGATTGTCTGGTCGGAAAGGAAAATCGCTTTCACTCGGGGGAAAAGTGGTACTTATCAATTCAGTGTTGTCTAATCTGCCCATTTACTACATATCATTTTTTGAGCTGCCTAAATGGGTAATTCAAAGGATTGACCGAATCCGAAAGTGATTCCTATGGAAAGGGACGGACTCGAATAGGGGGGATACCACCTGATCAAGTGGGGTATGGCATGCATGAAGAAGAGACATGGAGGGCTAGGCATTATTGACTTAAGAGATATGAACCTTGCTCTATTGGGAAAATGGTGGTGGAAGGTCTTCCACCACAGCAGAGAAGGATGGCAGGACTTCATTCACCCATACCTCCGGGGAAAAGCTACAAGAAGTTTAGGCTTCCGGGTAGAGTCTAGAGTTTCTCTTTTCTGGAAAGGAATTACCAAAGCGAGTGGACCTTTCAAATCAGTAGTTGTATCGACGATTGGTAATGGACGGTCCACCAGATTCTGGTGGGACAAATGATGTGGCGCTCATACCCTTAAGGAGACCTTCCCGGATCTGTATGAGAAAACAACTCGCCCGAATGTTTCTGTGACCGAGACATGGAAGAGGGGCAACTGGAGACCGTCTTTTCGAGGGCCTCTAAACCCAGGTTTACAACAACAACTGCATGAACTACAAACACACATTACACAGAACGGGGCGATGTGTACGCAAGGCCCAGATCAGTTGCGCTGGGGATTAGAGACCAAAGGAGCTTTCAGTGTTAGGTCTTTGTACCACCGAATTCACTATCGAGGATGCAGACCCAGTTGGGCACAGGTGTTATGGAGGGCCAAAATACCCCTTAAAGTAAGGGTCTTTCTCTGACTAGTGCTCAATAATGCAATCCTCATCAGAGAGAACCTTGCCAAAAGACAACCCCAGATAGCGACCAACTGCGAATTCTGTAACACACATACGGAGAATCTGAATTACCTTTTCATTCATTGTCAAAGGAGTAAGGCAACTATGGTAGAAGTATTACGGGCCTTAGGGACAAGTGACTACCCCAGCGAATACGAGGATTTGTGGGTTGGCCCCAAATTTGCCTCGGTACGCCACGAAATGAAGGATGCTTGGTACATTGCCATTGCGGTAACTACTTGGGTGTTATGGCTAGACAGAAATAATTTCTATTTTCGTGCTTCATGTAATAGTATTTCTGGTAATCTTACTCATATCATGCATCTTATCTCTTTTTGGACCACAGCTGCTGCTACAGGGGTAAGAGGGAGGATTGCCAGAGTCTTCCAGGTGGAAGAATTTGATGATGAGGAGGTCGACTTTGGACCGACACTGGATTGAGGGGTAGGCGCCCCTTTTGCTCACTTGATACATCGGGTTCCCGCAGGCCGCAACTACCTCTACTTTGCTTTCTGTTTCGAACTACTGTACTTTTGGTTGTACTTTGTATGGATGGTTAGACCCACCCTCCAGGGTTTTGTTGGGGGGTTATGTTTTATTTTCTACACTGTACTTTTGTATTTTCCCCGGTTCACTGGGGTTGTTTTATTAACTTGTTATTAATGAAACAGGGTGGCGTTATTCCACCTTTAACCTAAAAAAAAATTAGACCGTAAAGGTCGGATGATGAAGATTTATCTACTCATCAGATCTTAAAAAGATTTTAATTATTCCTTCGAGAATGTAGTTACATAACTATTATGTATAGTCAAAAGTTTATACAAAATTCGCCCAAAGATGGGGTCCCCCCAGCGAGGTGAAGGTAGAGATCGGTGGGTGATAAAATTCTACCAGACTTATTTCAGGTGGGTGTGCATGTGCCGTGGAGGCACTCTACGAAGCAAAACTGACGTACTTACTATTTTGCTGGACCGATCTTGTTTGTCGGCCAACCCTCCAGGGTTGTTGGAGGAATTTGTTGTTTGTACGCGTCATGTTGCTTCATGTATATTTTATTTTCTATCTGTAGTTTGTAATTTGGCCCAGTATGTAACGCCCCGAATCCCAAATCACTGAATTCGAGATGTTCTTCAGGATCTTTTAACTTTCTTTGAGTACAATTTTACAAGGAAATTCAAACTTTTCTTTTTACATCAGAGTTACAACATCTTACATTTAAATTTACACAGCGGAAGCAAAATGTACAACATTTACATAAATGAACAACAACATAATGAGATCTTTATGCATCCATTCCTCTTTACATGTAATTTATCCTGCATACAAAACTGTGGGTACGTCAGTTTATTCAACCGACGATAATTATACATGGTCATCCTCTCTATGCCAGAAACAGTATAATGGATCTCATTTCTTAACAAATCACAACTTGTTCAATATAAACATGTAAAACAAAAGGGAACTTTTAATGATGTCGTGTCGTGATTGTGCACTTAATCCTTAATGCAATTTATTTAATTAACATGACACTAATGCACACTTGTTCGAATTCTATGCATCCCATACTACATAGGTTCGAGGGCAAGCCTCTTAATCGTTCTTCATTTTTGTAGGTTTCAATCCCCCGCCATGACTTACTCTACTTCTGTAATTTCAGTGAGTATCCTAGATGATTCTATGAGTACAAGCATGTATCCTGGCCCCTGGAGTAGAATTTCGCGCTATGTCTTGACTCGTCAAGCATGCATTCTGCGACAATTCAGCCTCCTCCCTGAACACAATCCTCTTGCAGTCACCAAAACATCCCATAAGCGTGACTAAAGTCCGATCATTACTGAGTTGTGCCCGCGCCATGTCTTGACTCATCAAGCATGCATTCTGCGGCTCACACACCCGCACCGTACCCTAGCTCTCATACTCATGTTTTTCTCTCACCTTCATCACCTCCACACTATGTATTTGATTAGAATCATGAATAAAAATCAAGCTCTAGAGTTAGCCTCTCCATCAAACCGGACTTATCATTTCATTTCACATGACCAACCTTGGTCTATTTCTCAACATCATTTCATTTCACTGCTGGGGAGACTTAGCTACTCTTTCGTTCAATTTCAATTTCACAATATCCAATTGAGCATCATCAGCTCATAATTCATTTTAGAGTCTCACAGACTTTCTTATCATGATTTAACATTTCATACTTTCATTCTCAATTCTCATCTACGATTCATTTCACATAATTCATACAGCCAAAAATAGAGTCCATCGACTTAAATCATAAAGTTCACAATTACCAACAGTAAATAACATGAATTCAAATATATCAAAGTCCACTCTGTACAATCGACTTGGAAGAACACCAGTCGACTCATACAGTCACATACAGGATCATCATAAATGCTCGGGATAGTCGACTGTTGTACACAACCAGTCGCCTGTCCCGCAACTTTTCATGTTCACAGTGTCCACCACATGACAGTCGACTGTTCATCCATCAGTCGTCTGTCCTGAGATTTCTAACAGCACAACTCTAAGTTCAGCTCAGTCGACTTGCTACACGCATTCGGTCGACTGATCAGTTCCATAATTCAAAATAAGCATTATTCTTTAACCGTTCTCACATGCATTTTCCTTACAGTATACACACATTCCATATTTTATAAACACCACATTTCTTATTTGTTCAGTAACGACAAAACATGAAAAATTCAAGTTATTAATATGCTCTTTTCTTTAGAAACGATACTTAAACATGCATTCACATTGTTCATAACTTCGTATGATGATGAAGATATAAATCTCAAGTCGTTAAACTGGGTCTACATACTGGAATATCTTAATTTATGGAACTTCCAAATAGTCACAGTCAGATTGAAGTACCAGTCGACTTGACACAACATCAGTCGACTGCTCCGACAATTCTAAGTTATTAATCATCACTAGCTCTTCTCATTCATTTACCTTCCCTCCATCATATGTGTCATAGGGAAAAATATCAATTTAGTAATCACACCATCAAGTCCATTCGCACACATGTTTATCAACACATCATAAAAAGTGTCTCGTACCAGTCGGCTGGCTCACATGGCAGTCGACTGTACCGACAGTCCCGTCCTCAATATTAATAGCATGTTCAAGCAATTTCTACTACATTCAATTCACTTTTTATAGCATGGTATCATTCATAATAATTATAGTATCATTCCTACATTTGAAGTCCTGAGAAACACCCACCTTATATGAAGAAATAAACGAAATCCCGCAAAACTCTTCAATACGGTACTGCCCTCCTTGCTCCTTTGTTCCACACCGAGCTCCTCAGAAATGCTGCTTGTCCCCACAGAAAAGCTCCCACACACAAACTCACAAATAACTCTCTTACAATAATAATCTTAGTGTAAAAGAGATAGGGAATGGGAAGGGGTATTTATACATAAACTAGAGTGAGATGGAGGGTTGAGATGCACTAGGAAGTTGGAAAATCAAGGGCTGAGATTGATAAGGGAGTTAAGAAAACTACCCATACCTTAAGAAACCACCCATGATCTCCTACCCACTATCGGCCAAGAGTGTGTTCAATGCACGTGTGCAAATGCACGTGCATGCACAACTCACACTAATAAAATGTGTACAAAAATATAATAAGTTTCATATATAGAAAAAGTGTTACACAAAATAGGTTGTAGGAAAATAAATAAAAGGTTAAGTTTATGGGCTTAAGTTCATTTGGGCCAAAATAAATATTTTAAAAGAGAAAATAAACAAATCAACATTGGGTTTTAAGAAAAATACTTTATAGGAAACATTATACTTTATTCATCATGTGGAGAAAATAATAGTCACATGCTACACAAGCATACCATATGAAAAAATAAATAATCTTTATGTATTAAGGAAAATCGGGGTATTACGTCACTCCCTCCTTAGAATAGTTCCGTCCCCGGAACTACAGCCAAGAGCGAGAAAAACAGAAAAACACCACAACAACAAAAGATACAAAGATACAATCAAACAAAAATACAATCAAGCAAAAAGCTCAGGATAGTCCTTCAACATCTTCTCCTCAGATTCCCAAGTAGCCTCTTCAACCAAGTGGTTTCTCCAGACTTCCTTGACCATCGGTATCGTCTTATTCTTCAAGACTTTCTCCCTACGGTCAACAATCTCGACAGGAGTCTCGATGTAATTCAGGTCTAACTGCAAACCTTCCGGCACTTCAGGCAAATGATGACTCGGGTCTGGAATGTAACCTCTCAGCATAGACACATGAAAGACATTGTGCACCTGAGACAACTCTTCCAGTAATTCAAGCCGGTAAGCAGTTTTCCCGATCCTTTTCAATATCTTATACGGGCCTATAAACCTCGGGGCTAACTTCCCGCCTTTGCCAAAACGAACCACACCTTTACTGGGTGATACCTTTAGAAAGACGAAGTCACCAACCTCAAACTCAAGGTCCCTTCTCCGGTTGTCGGCATAGCTTTTATGCCTGCTCTGAGCTTCCACCAACCTTTTCCTGATCAGATCAATCTTCTCAGAAGTCAGCTGCACAAGCTCAGGACCAAACAACTGACGCTCCCCAACTTCATACCAGCAAACAGGAGTCCTGCACTTCCTGCCATACAAAGCTTCATACGGCGCCACCCCAATGCTAGCCTGAAAACTGCTGTTGTAGGCAAACTCTACCAAAGGTAAATGCCTTTCCCAACTGCCTCCGAAGTCTAGTATACAACACCGAAGCATATCCTCAAGAATACGATTGACTCTCTCGGTCTGCCCATCGGTTTGTGGATGAAAAGCAGTGCTGAAAACTGTTTTGGTACCCAAAGCTGCCTGAAGACTCCTCCTGAAATGCGAAGTAAACCGCGCATCTCGATCAGACACAATAGTTGAGGGAACACCATGAAGTCAGACAATCTCACCAACATACATCTCCGCCAACTTGTCCATCGAAGCAGTGAGTTTCATTGCCAAAAAGTGAGCGGACTTGGTCAGTCGATCGACTATAACCCAAATCGCATCATTGCCTTTAGAACTCTTAGGCAATCCCGTGATGAAATCCATACTGATGTTATCCCACTTCCACTCCGGAATAGGTAACGGCTGTAATAAACCTCCGGGTCTCTGATTTTCGGCTTTGACTTGCTGACAAACCTCACACTTCGTGACAAATTCAGCCACATCCCGCTTCAAACCTGACCACCAGAAATGTTGTTTGATGTCTTTGTACATCTTAGTACTCCCAGGATGTACAGACAGAAGAGTAGCATGCGCTTCCTGAAGAATACTCTCTTTCAGGTCCGCCTGATCTGGAACACACAGCCTATCTCCGAACCACAGCACTCCATCCCTGGTTTGAAATCCGGGCAACCTGCCAGCACTGACCTGCTCCTTCATCTCCAAGATATCAGCATCAACTTCCTGACTTGCAATGATCCTTGCATTCAAAGTAGGCTGAAGCTTCAACTGAGATAAAGATGCTCCCAATCCTTGCAAGACAACCTCAATACCTGCTCGATCCAGCTCCTCAATCAGATGCCTCTGAGTGGTAATCAAACTGGCCAAACTGCTCTTGCGACTAAGTGCATCAGCCACAACATTAGCCTTTCCAGGATGATACTTGATCTCAGGTCGCATATCCTCGAGCACTTCCAACCATCTCCACTGCCTCAGATTGAGATCCCTCTGCTGATATATATACTTCAAGCTCTTGTGATCCATGTACATATTCAACTTCTCACCGTACACATAGTGCCTCCATTGCTTCAAAGCAAAGATAATCGCAGCCAACTCCAGATCATGAGTCGGATAATTCTTCTCATGTGGTCGTAGTTGCCTAGACCCATAAGCGATTACTTTACCTTCTTGCATTAAGACACAACCAAGCCCCCGATGTGAAGCATCGCTATAGACATCATACTCAACACCTGCTCTAGGCAAAGCCAAAATAGGTGCAGTAGTCAGCCTATCTTTCAACTCCTGAAAGCTCGCCTCACATTGCTCAGTCCACTTGAAGCTCACATTCTTCTTGGTCAACTCAGTAAGCGGCACAGCTATCTGAGCATAACCTTGAATGAATCTCCTGTAGTATCCAGTCATCCCAAGGAAACTTCTGACTTCCTTCACTGTAGTAGGCCTAGCCCAATCTCTCACTGCCTCTATCTTCTGAGGGTCAGTTGCCACTCCCTCCTTAGAAAGGATGTGACCTAGGAATGCCACTTCAGATTTCCAGAAATCGCACTTGGATAACTTGGCATACAACTGCTGCTCTTCCAACTTCTGCAAAACTGCTGCCAGGTGCTCAGTGTGCTCCTCCTCAGACTTGGAGTACACGAGGATATCGTCGATAAACACCACGACGAAAGAATCAATGAACGGCCTTAGAACTCTGTTCATTAAATCCATGAAGATTGCGGGTGCATTCGTCACTCCGAATGGCATAACTAAGAATTCGTAATGCCCATGCCGAGTTCTAAATGCAGTTTTGTGCACATCTTCAGCTTTCACTCGAACTTGGTGGTAACCTGATCGAAGATCTATTTTGGAGAATATAGCTGCTCCTTGTAGACGATCGAACAAATCATCAATTCGAGGAATCGGATACTTGTTCTGAACAGTGACCTTATTCAGCTCTCGGTAATCGATACACATCCTCATCGATCCATCCTTCTTCTTTACCAAAAGCACTGGTGCTCCCAAGGTGACGCACTAGGTTGAATAAAGCCTTTTCCCAACAGTTCCTCAATTTGCCGTTTCACTTCATCCTGTTCCACTGGAGCCATCCTATACGGTGCCTTAGAAATGGGTGCACTTCCCGGTTGAACAGTGATGCTGAACTCTACATCACGATGCGGAGGTAACCCAGGAAAATCTTCCAAGAACACTGTCGAATAGTCCCGAACCACAGGAATCCCTTGCAATTCCACAGGAGTCTCTTCCTTGCGGATAGTTGCCACCAGCTTAGAACATTTCTGCTTCCCTTGAACGTGACTTCAGGTCCACCTGGAGCCTTCACTGTTACGGTCTTGGTCTTACACTCGATGCTTGCACTGTACACCGACATCCAATCCATGCCAATGATAACATCGACTCCCAAGATAGTCAGCTCGATCAGATCGATGCCAAAGATTCGATCCCCGATCACTATCTCGCAATCAGCATAATACCGATCAGTGGTCAAAGTTTCCCCTGATGGAGTAGCTACTGCTAAGATCTTGCCTGGAAAAATCTTCGGTTCAGCTCCCAACACTTTAGCAAATCTAGGAGACACAAAAGTATGAGAGGATCCAGTATCGAACAATACAACAGCTTTCTTTCCATTAAGATAGAGTTCTCCTATTACATAATATATACCATTACATAACAGTTTCACAATATAAACGGGAAGAAGAAATGACAAAAACCACACTAAACATCAGCCCTCGTACCAGAGATGACCTGATCTGCCTCATCAGCATCAGCTTCCGTCAAGCAAATACTCGTCCTGACTGGTACGGCCTCTTCCCAGTCTGCTGTATTGGCACATTGTGATTGCCAGCCCGCGGTTTGAGACATCGAGATTGGTAATGTCCCACTTCACCACAGTTAAAGCAAGTGACTGCAGAAGGTCTCCCTACATCGTTTTCAGGTCTTCCAGCTACACTGACAGCGTTCGCCCCTATCGGTTTGAACCTCTGTGCAGATGGTTGCCCCTTGAAACTCCCCGATTGTGCAGGCCTCTTCCCAGACTGCCAGTTTTTCCTCTGGTGCTGAGCAACATGGAACTGCTCCATATCCGCCTCCGTCGTTGCCGCCCTCTTGACCAGTTTATCGAATCGCCTGATACCAAGAGGTATCATACGAGACCTCAAGCTTGGCCTCAGACCATGCTCGAAATTACGAGCCTTCTTCGCCTCATCCATCACCAGTTCTGGAGCATACCTGGAGAGCTGAGTAAACTTAGTCTCATACTCCCTTACTGACATGCTGCCTTGCTGGAGTGACAGAAACTCCATGGCCTTCTTCTCCTGGACGTCGGAGGGGAAATAGTGGCTGCGGAATTCTTCCAGAAATTCCTCCCAGCCAAGCAACAAGCCACCCATGGTCCTCTTCATCGACTGCCACCAAATAGCCGCATCCTTCTCCAACTGCAAAGTCGCCAACTTGACCTTGCTGCCCTCCGGTGTCTCCAACACCTCGAAGATTGTCTCCACTTGCCGAATCCAGTTGTCAGCCGCATCTGGGTCTGACTTTCCCTCGAACACTGGTGGTTTCATTCTCTTGAATGATTCCACTAGCTTAATTGCCTCGGGTACTGGATTCACCGGTCCCCTTCCTTGGTTCGCAGCCACTGCATTCAGCGTCTGGTAAACCCTTGCAAGTTCAGTCTCCAGATCCAAACCTTCGCCATTCCTGGCTCCCCTTCTCGACATATTCTGATGCAAAAGATCCATTAAATTCGAAGTATAAGACAAGAAATTAAACCAACTTGCATTGAATTCCAAAGTTTATACATTCGAATTAAAAACATTTTCGACATCAGAATAGAAGAAAATAGAAACTAGGACAATCTAATCTCTACGGGTCCTCTTCGCTGCTCGAAGTTCATCCCGCAGTTCATCCACTTGGTCCTTCAACACATCCGTCAGGTTCTTTCTCTTCTCAAGTTCCCATACTCGGTGACTGAGAACAGAGAAATCAGCCTTCCGCTGCGCCAGCTGAGCTTCCAAAGCTCCAACTCTATCCTTCAGGGTATCCACTTGCCTCTGAAGAGAAGCCATAGTGCCACTCAGAGCTGGTCCCTCTTCTTCATCGGAAGAAGAATCGTCAGATGAATCCGGCGGTGGGGTAATCTCTCGAGATTCAGGGTACTCCTCATCATCGAAATCTGCTTGCCCAGGATGATACTCGTCCTCAGAATCAGCCTGTCCAGGATGGTACTATTCCTCAATAATATGCCAGTCGTCGCCTCCAGCAGGGTCGAAGTGATCAGCCATCTTAGAAATAGAGAGGAAGAAGCATAAATCATAGAGCAACACAAATGTAAGTCACTTACATTTAAATCTCTAGACTCAAACACACACTCTAATATCCACATCTAGGGTGTCGTTCCTTATAAACTTGTACAAGTGTGAAAGCGTAGAAAAGCGTGGCTCTGATACCACTCTGTAACGCCCCGAATCCCAAATCACTGAATTCGAGATGTTCTTCAGGATCTTTTCACTTTCTATGAGTACAATTTTACAAGGAAATTCAAACTTTTCTTTTTACATCAGAGTTACAACATCTTACATTTAAATTTACACAGCAGAAGCAAAATGTACAACATTTACATAAATGAACAACAACATAATGAGATCTTTATGCATCCATTACTCTTTACATGTAATTTATCCTGCATACAAAACTGTGGGTACGTCAGTTTATTTAACCGACGATAATTATACATGGCCATCCTCTCTATGCCAGAAACAGTATAATGGATCTCATTTCTTAACAAATCACAACTTGTTCAATATAAACATATAAAACAAAAGGGAACTTTTAATGATGTCGTGTCGTGATTGTGCACTTAATCCTTAATGCAATTTATTTAATTAACATGACACTAATGCACACTTGTTCGAATTCTATCCATCCCATACTACATAGGTTCGAGGGCAAGCCTCTTAATCGTTCTTCATTTTTGTAGGGTTCAATCCCCCGCCATGACTTACTCTACTTCTGTAATTTCAGTGAGTATCCTAGATGATTCTATGAGTACAAGCATGTATCCTGACTCCTGGAGTAGAATTTCGCACCATGTCTTGACTCGTCAAGCATGCATTCTGCGACAATTCAGCCTCCTCCCTGAACACAATCCTTTTGTAGTCACCAAAATATCCCATAAGCGTGACTAAAGTCCGATCATTACTGAGTTGTGCCCGCGCCATGTCTTGACTCATCAAGCATGCATTCTGCGGCTCACACACCCGCACCGTACCCTAGCTCTCATACTCATGTTTTTCTCTCACCTTCATCACCTCCACACTATGTATTTGATTAGAATCATGAATAAAAATCAAGCTCTAGAGTTAGCCTCTCCATCAAACCGGACTTATCATTTCATTTCACATGACCAACCTTGGTCTATTTCTCAACATCATTTTATTTCACTGCTGGGGAGACTTAGCTACTCTTTCGTTCAATTTCAATTTCACAATATCCAATTGAGCATCATCAGCTCATAATTCATTTTAGAGTCTCACAGACTTTCTTATCATGATTTAACATTTCATACTTTCATTCTCAATTCTCATCTACGATTCATTTCACATAATTCATACAGCCAAAAACAGAGTCCATCGACTTGAATCATAAAGTTCACAATTACCAACAGTAAATAACATGAATTCAAATATATCAAAGTCCACTCTGTACAGTCGACTCATACAGTCACATACAGGATCATCATAAATGCTCGGGATAGTCGACTGTTGTACACAACCAGTCGCCTGTCCCGCAACTTTTCATGTTCACAGTGTCCACCACATGACAGTCGACTGTTCATCCATCAGTCGTCTGTCCTGAGATTTCTAACAGCACAACTCTAAGTTCAGCTCAGTCGACTTGCTACACGCATTCGGTCGACTGATCAGTTCCATAATTCAAAATAAGCATTATTCTTTAACCGTTCTCACATGCATTTTCCTTACAGTATATACACATTCCATATTTTATAAACACCACATTTCTTATTTGTTCAGTAACGACAAAACATGAAAAATTCAAGTTATTAATATGCTCTTTTCTTTAGAAACGATACTTAAACATGCATTCATATTGTTCATAACTTCGTATGATGATGAAGATATAAATCTCAAGTCGTTAAACTGGGTCTACATACTGGAATATCTTAATTTATGGAACTTCCAAATAGTCACAGTCAGATTGAAGTACCAGTCGACTTGACACAACATCAGTCGACTGCTCCGACAATTCTAAGTTATTAATCATCACTAACTCTTCTCATTCATTTACCTTCCCTCCATCATATGTGTCATAGGGAAAAATATCAATTTAGTAATCACACCATCAAGTCCATTCGCACACATGTTTATCAACACATCATAAAAAGTGTCTCGTACCAGTCGGCTGGCTCACATGGCAGTCGACTGTACCGACAGTCCCGTCCTCAATATTAATAGCATGTTCAAGCAATTTCTACTACATTCAATTCACTTTTTATAGCATGGTATCATTCATAATAATTATAGTATCATTCCTACATTTGAAGTCCTGAGAAACACCCACCTTATATGAAGAAATAAACGAAATCCCGCAAAACTCTTCAATACGGTACTGCCCTCCTTGCTCCTTTGTTCCACACCGAGCTCCTCAGAAATGCTGCTTGTCCCCACAGAAAAGCTCCCACACACAAACTCACAAATAACTCTCTTACAATAATAATCTTAGTGTAAAAGAGATAGGGAATAAGAAGGGGTATTTATACATAAACTAGAGTGAGATGGAGGGTTGAGATGCACTAGGAAGTTGGAAAATCAAGGGCTGAGATTGATAAGGGAGTTAAGAAAACTACCCATACCTTAAGAAACCACCCATGATCTCCTACCCACTATCGGCCAAGAGTGTGTTCAATGCACGTGTGCAAATGCACGTGCATGCACAACTCACACTAATAAAATGTGTACAAAAATATAATAAGTTTCATATATAGAAAAAGTGTTACACAAAATAGGTTGTAGGAAAATAAATAAAAGGTTAAGTTTATGGGCTTAAGTTCATTTGGGCCAAAATAAATATTTTTAAAGAGAAAATAAACAAATCAACATTGGGTTTTAAGAAAAATACTTTATAGGAAACATTATACTTTATTCATCATGTGGAGTAAATAATAGTCACATGCTACACAAGCATACCATATGAAAAAATAAATAATCTTTATGTATTAAGGAAAATCGGGGTATTACACAGTACTCTGGATTTGTTTTATTAAGCTCTTATTAATGAAATAGGGTGGCCAGATTTCATCTTTTCCTTAAAACAAAATTTTTTTTAAAAAAAGAGGGGGGGGGGGGGGGGGGGGGGGGGGGGGGGGGGGGGCGGGGGGGGGGGAGGGGGGGTTATACAAAATTATCAGATGACATCTTTCTCTTCCTTCCAAAATAATTTATATTAATCTCGTGCATTATTAAGATTTATTTTCAGAAATACCCCTTTTTTAAAAGTGTACTGTTTTTTTTTTTAATCTCTTTCTAAAAAATATTTTTGATCATATTTTTTTTTTCACATATGATTACGGACCTGTTTTATGCATATTTTCTACTTTTTCAAGATGAATAAATTAAAAATCCGACATGTATATACTTTTCTCCCATAACCCAATGCTTAAACTTTCGATGGTTCTATTGGGGAGGATGGAGAATCGGAGATGCCGGGGCAAGATTCGTTGGGAGGGATTGGTGGGGTCACTTGATGGTAGGTGTCATTAACGTGTATGACAATATTATGGTGGACGAGAACAAGCTTACGGCTGCTTGGGAAGGGTGGATTATGCACAGGAGACTAATTAAGTAGGGAACAAACTGTGGCTAGAGGGGATTCCCTACACACTAGTATGACAATTCATCACCTTTTAATTCATGATATTGGTCACATGGATGGGCTCAAGTACCGGGTAGCGTTCTATCCAAACCCGCCCTACCCAACCCAAAAAATTTTGAGTCCGGGACACTACTTTTTTAAACCCGAACCCTGTCTTCGGGTATGAGAATTTCACTTTAAAAAATCAAATTCGGTGTAGGCATTACCTGACCTCTAAGCCTGCCCCAAATCAACCCCAACCTGACCTGAATAAACCCCGACTTACACATACATAATAAATGCACTCATATAAATATGTGTGTATATGCATACTAATGATCAATAACGCGCAATTCAATTAAGTACTGCAAGGATGTATTCCCTAATGGGCCGGTGTGGGATCATATGTTGGAGTTGGAGTACTGGAGAGAGAGCTTGAACAGGCCAGAGAAGTGTTGTTCCTCAAGTATGACACGACTTGAAAGAGGACACAGAGGGAAATTTGAAGAGAGCAGCGGATTTTGTGTGATCGATACACTTTCTATGCAAAGCAGCAGGAGAAGGAGAAGGAGAAGGAGAAGGAGCGCACTGTGAAGGGGATTGTGGAGTTGTGTAGCTTTGGGAATTTGAAGAGTTTGCAGGTGAATCAGAGACCGGATATTCAAAATGAATGCAGTGTCAAAAACTCGTCATATTTTAGGAAAAGGAAAAGTCTCCAGTGTTTTTATGACTCTGGTAAAAGCATTCATGAGCTTTGTAAGCTCACGACTCGGTCATTACTTAAATGAATTATCAACTCTGTTTTGATTCAAGTAGGGTTTTCCACCCTATTGACTACTAAGTGGAAGAAACACTTTCCATCGCTGTATTTTCTGCAGGAATGAGGTAAATGAGTTTGTGTGTGTTCTGATTATTTACTTGATTGTGTATGTGACTGACTGTTCATATAAATTTTCGGAGTAACGGAAGCAAACTTAACTGAAATGCGTTATTGGATTAAGATTTCCATAACGCGATTTTTTTGTGCCTTAAATTGAGGAAATCGTTTAAGAGGCATCCATGTATTGCGCATCCTCGTAGATCTATCGCCTAGTAAACTCAGAATTGCTTTTCAACCATCGCCGCCACTGCTATAACCATCACCACCAACGTATTCATTATCTTTTCTAAATTTAAACTTATTAATCTGAGGGTAAGAGACACTTATGTGATTTTCACTAGAAGTTAAATATGAAGAAATAGTCATATTACCCGATACCAACAACTTGTAAGAATACATTCTTTCGGATTGACCGTGGCTGAATGGGTTAATATTATCAGAAATCGGATCCTATTCATGACCTATGTAGGGGGGCTAGGATGATAAAAATTCACTCATGTGGCTCAGTTCGGGGAACGATGAGTAGTTCACCTTCAGGCTGAACAGTTATTGGTAGTAAATCCAAAGTTGTGTAATGGTATTCATTGGTGTGGTTTCCATCCTTCTCATATTATAATTAAGCAAAGTTCACATATCTTTACATCAAAACACATAGATTATCACTTACGTGTCCAGATCTTATCCACATGCAAGGCAAAGGCCATATAACTGCCAGCTCTTTTTTCACTTCTCTTTGTTGTCTTCATCATCAACCCATGAGATGTATATGCTGTAGCCACTGATAAAACGATTTTTTTTGCCGTACTGACCCATTTTTTGAAAATATTTGGCGCTCTGACACAGTTTCAAAAACAATTAACGAACTGACCCAGTTTTGGACACGTCAGCAATAAACGTGCTTGGAAAAAACGGCATAGGTTATTACCAAGCCGTTTTTCCCAATAACGGCATCTATTTTTAAAAAAACTTTCATGCCATTTTTTTGATTAACGGCATCTGTTAATTTGGGTTGAAGAAGCATATAGTCTCATTTATGAGATAAAAGGCAAGTGTGAAAATACAATAAGAGATGCCGTTCTTTGAGAGAACGGCATTCTTTATGCTGATATCGTTATTTTCAATAACGACATTAGTTATTGTATTTTCACACTCGCCTTTAATCAGTAGCCCCCTCTTCTCCTTCCCTTTTCTCAATCGATCTCCTTTCTCTCTCTCTTCACTTTTACAACCCACAAACCCTAGATCCATAAATAAAATAATCTCAACTATTGGAGTGCTCTCAAACTTCATATATCCTACCTCCTCACTCTCACTCTCATCTCATTCCTCATCCACGACGTAATTTCAAGCTATCCACACTACGGTCTAATTTGAAGGTTTTATTATAACCATATGTTTGATATGTATTCTCATGTTATACTTATGAGTAGTTAATGACTTGAATATGTTTGAATCTTTATGTTTAGGTATAGAATATGATATCCCTATTTGGTTATATTTTGGGGGTGAAATAATTAAAGATCCGAAGATTGGATATTGTTATAGCGATGTTGAACCGGTCATTATTTGGGTTCCCCGCAACTTTATGTATTCAAAACTAATAGATAAGATATTTGAAGTCGCTAATTGGGATAGAGGTGAAATGAGTGTCAAAATCAAAGCTCGTTATGCTGTTGGTAAAGGGGAAGGGCAATATTTCATGGTGGTTCCCGTAGATAATGATAATTCTCTGAGGTCCATGATTGGTAGGACACTTGGAGTTATATATTGACCAAATGAGGCTTCCAAATACTAGGCAAGTTGTTATTGAAAATCCAAAGCCCACACCGAGTTTGAGACCATCTGCCGAGTCACATGCAAGAATACCAAATGCAGAAGAAGATATTAGCACAACTCCAACGGAACCTATTACCACCGAATATGAGCAGGTACATCTGTTGACCTTGTCACAAAATATTGTCCGCATCGACATGGCAATGCAAGACTTTGACAATGCCGTTGTAAATAACGATTTGGTAGAAGATGAAGAAGATGAGGATCATGGTCTTCAAGTTGATGAGGAGGAGGATGCCGATGAAGCTCCGGTTGATGATGTCAACGTTGATAAGCCTGTTAACAATGTGGTGTTGCCAAATCAGTCCATAAGTGCAACTGTACATGAGGTTCAATCGAGTGAATGGATATCTCGTGCGACCATACATGAACATGGACAGTCTTCTGTCGACTCTTCCAACACGAATGAACTCTACATATGTCAAAAATTTCCAACTAAAGATTCTATACAACATCCAGTGAAGATGTACTCCGTGAAGAACCACCAAGAATTCGTGACAGTAAAACTGACCCCTGGTCTATACTATGTCAAATGTAAATATGCACCCATCAACCATTCAGCCGAGGACATTGAAGAAAATTCGGCACTTCTAAATGTAGTTGGTTGTCCTTGGCGTTTGCGTGCAATTGTTCCAAAATGCCGTACTTATTTCGTGGTAAAGAAGCATGAAGGCCCGCACACATGTGTGAATCCTACATTGACTCAGGATCACAAGAAAATTGATTCTACGATTGTATCGACGGTCATATTGAATGTTGTGAAGGCACAGGTAGGAATAACACCAAGAGCCATAATTGAAATAGTCAAGCTTCAATTCAATTACACAATTTCATACTGGAAAGCTTGGAAGGCAAAACATAAAGCAATTGAGCGATTATATGGTTCATTCAAAAAAGCTTACACTAAATTGCCATATCTTCTCATTGCAATCCAAGCTTCAAATCCGGGTACGGACATACATTGGTCCAAGATTGTGTCTGATCCGACCGAAGAAACCTTTAAGGGGGGTTTTTGGGCATTTCGGTCTTCTATCGAGGGGTTTAAGGCATGCAGACCAGTTATAAGTGTAGACGGGACACATTTGTACGGAAAATACAGAGATTGTTTGTTGATTGTTGTTTCACCGGATACAAATGGTAGGTTGTTTCCATTTGCGTTTGCAATAGTTGACGGTGAGAGCATAGAGACGTGGACATGGTTCATGAACTGTATTCGGTGTATCCAAATGTTGGCTTTATGTTGTAAAATTTATTCGTAAGTTTTTACGAATTAGAGTATTTGAATTTGATGAACCTCTCATGTAATATATTGTAATGTCATTAGTTGAGTATGAGATATATGTTTGTGATGAACATTTGTTGAATTTGAATGAATTTCATGAACCGCACCTGCACAAAACATGCACAAAAATATGCACAACTGTAGCCTTAAGATATGTCGTTATTCTGAAAAACGGCATCTTCAAGAGATGCCGTTATTCAGAGAAACGACTGTGAATGTAGATGGTTTGGCAGAGATTCAATTCCCTTGAAATAATTCATTCCACTAATGTCGTTTTCTAGAATAACGACATGCTAAAAAGATGTCGTTATTTACAATTCGGCATACTTAGTGATGGAACTGCGATGATTCCCAGGACTACGGATTGGTGTGCGTATCGATCATAAAAGATTAACAGATTAAATACGTGATCTAACCCTTTATAGCGGAATCTAGGGTTCACGAATTATACCTGCGATGAGAAGAAGACGATAGTTTCTAGCAACCTCGAGCTGTCAGCGACCCCAAGATCTTCTGCACGTATTCCTTTCTCGGGTTGGACGTCGTGTGGGAGACGATCTCCCAACCTTTCTTCTCCTTGGCTGACCGCTCTTTCTCTCCTTACGTGAATCACGAATTTAGAGAAAAAATCTTATATCTCAGATCGTCAATGACGGCCAGAGAATAGAGGATATATATAAGGCTACGGCAGGGACCATGAGGAGAAATTAGGGTTAGGTCTCCTAACGAATCTGGGTATCCCGTGTTCAGCCCGAACACACAACTCAGGCCCATTAACAATAGCTCGGTCCACTAAAGAGCTATTGTTGCACTACCTTCCTAATCCCAAATTATATTTATGGGCTCCTTTTATTATATGCTCGTTCAGCTCCCCATGTTAAGATATCGAATGTCCGTCGATTAAATTAAGTTACTGACAACTATATTGATCAACATCTTTTATCCTTAAGTAGTACCACTCAACTTTATTTGTCATGTCGGATGTAATCCACCTGCAGGGTTTACATGACAAATCCTTATGAGCTCCTTAAAGGGACATCATCAACCCGACGTATCGGGACATGGATTCCTTTTACAATCAACAGTCCATCATACATACAATGCTATTACCCAATTCATAGAGGTTGTTGATCCATAATGAATCTCACTCTTTCATGAGTCAAAGTAATGCACACTGCATATACATGTCTGTTATTATATCTGGATTAAGAGCATAAGCATCCATAATAACAGAGGTATTTGTTCTCTTTTGTAGTCAGTACAAAGAGAACAACCTCAAGTGGTCCTGTTCAATACACACAAAGTGTACTAGTGTAAACCTATAGTCAAGATAGACTAATACCATATTACACTACAACCTTTCCAATGGATTGTCCAAGTCCGTCTAGGTCGTGAACTATTTATATATTCCATATGGAACTGATAATATGATCTTCTGTGTGTCACCTCACACCATATTATCAACCTTATAGAATATCAGACACTTGCATTAATATTATAATAAACACAATATACAAACATATGCCCATATGATTCTCATTCAAAAAAATAAGGAAATAAAGTTAATACAAAAGTGATGCTTTCAGTATATAACCCTAACAATCTCCCACTTATACTCAAAACGTTGCTTTTCAGTATACTGTTACAAATCTCCCACTTATACTCAAAGCCATGCTGCTACGCATCTGACTCCCATTCCCTCAACATGACTATCAAAAGCCTTAGCTGGTAAGCTCTTAGTGAAGGGATCAGCTAGGTTGTCTGCTGATGCTATCTTGATCACAGCAACTTTTCCTGTCTTTACGAAATCTCGTATCAGGTGGTACTTACGCTCAATGTGTTTACCTGTCTTATGGGCTCGTGGTTCCTTCGAATTTGCAACTGCACCACTATTATCACAATAAAGTGTAATAGCCTTAGGCAAATTAGGTACCACATCCAAGTCCAATAGGAAGTTTCTGAGCCAAACCGCTTCTTTGGCTGCCTCAGCGGCTGCCACATACTCGGCTTCCATGGTAGAATCAGCAATACATTTTTGCTTGATACTCCTCCATATAGTGGCTCCACCTCCCAAAGTAAATACATAACCTGAGGTTGATTTCCTGGAATCCCTATCTGACTGAAAATCTGAGTCTGTATATCCCAAGGCAACTAAACTATCTGCCTGGTAAACTAGCATGTAATCTTTAGTCCTTTTCAGGTACTTCAAAATATGCTTTACGGAAGTCCAGTGCTCTTGTTCCGGGTTGGACTGATATCTGCTAACCATGCCAACGGCAAAGCAGATATCTGGTCTCGTACATAGCATTGCATACATTAAGCTTCCTACTGCTGAAGCATAAGGAACTGCTTTCATGTTCTCTATCTCTTTAGGTGTCCTCGGACACTGCTCCTTTGATAGGGCAATTCCATGTCTAAAAGGTAAGAAACCTTTCTTAGAATTTTGCATGCTAAAACGAGTTAGTATAGTATCGATATAGGAAGCTTGGGACAAGCCCAACATCCTTTTCTTGCGATCTCGTAGAACTTTGATCCCAAGGATGTGACCTACTTCTCCCAAGTCCTTCATATCAAACTGTTTGGATAACCATACCCTTACGTTAGATAATACCTTCACATTGTTTCCAATGAGCAAGATGTCATCCACGTAAAGTACTAGGGATACCACTACGTTTCCGTCACACTTTTTGTATACACACGATTCATCTTGACATTGATCAAATCCATAGGATTTTATCACCTGATCAAAACATATGTTCCAAGATCTGGAAGCTTGCTTAAGTCCATAAATGGACTTCTTGAGCTTACAAATAAGATGCTCTTGGCCCTTTTCAATGAACCCGTCTGGTTGCTTCATATAGATGTCTTCCTCAAGACTTCCATTAAGGAAAGCTGTCTTGACATCCATTTGCCAAATCTCATAATCAAGATGAGCTGCAATAGATAAAAGAATCCGGATAGACTTAAGCATGGCTACTGGCGAAAAAGTTTCCTCATAATCGATACCCTCTCTTTGAGTAAAACCTTTTGCAACAAGCCGAGCTTTAAAGGTTTCAACCTTACCGTCTGATCCACTTTTTCTCTTATAGACCCACTTGCATCCAATGGCTTTTACACCAATAGGTGGTTCTACAAGCTCCCAGACTTGATTAGAATCCATAGATTCTATTTCAGATATCATTGCTTTTTGCCAAGACTCTGCATCTTTATCTTGGAGTGCTTCATTGTAGGTACAGGGATCATAATCTTGTTCCTCAGGGACAAAGTCTGGCGACTCTCCCAAGAACATATATCTATCAGGTTGTATCACAACCCTCCCACTACGACGAGGCACTATCGGTTGTGGTGTAACATTTGTGACACGTTGTGCAGTTACTGGTGGTACATCCTGTTGTACTGTTGGTACTGAAGTATTTGGTGTCTCACCTCTCAGTTCTTCTAGAACAGCTCTACTTATGGGTTTATGGTTCATCACATAGTCTTCCTCTAAGAATCGAGCATTGGTGATAACAATGACCTTCTGATTCTTAGGACTATAAAATAAACCTCCTTTCGTTCCTCTTGGATAACCTACAAACAAGCGTACTTCTGTACGAGATTCCAATTTATCGGCTTTTCCATTCAGCACGTGTGCTGGACTACCCCAAATCCGAACATGTTTCAGACTAGGCTGACGCCCAGTCCACAGTTCTGTTGGAGTAATTGGTACTGACTTAGAAGGAACCAAGTTCAAAATATAAGCTGCAGTTTCTAAGGCATATCCCCAAAACGAATCTGGTAAATCTGAATAACTCATCATTGATCTAACCATCTCCATAAGAGTGCCTATTCCTTCTTTCTGCTACACCATTCTGTTGGGGTGTTCCAGGTGCTGATAATTGGGATGTAATCCCAGCCTCTGACAAATAGTCCCTAAACTCCCCAAAGAGATACTCACCACCACGATCTGAACGTAATGACTTGATACATTTTCCATGACGTTTCTCCGTTTCTGCCTTGTACTCTTTGAATTTCTCAAAGCACTCAGACTTACGACGCATCAAATAAATATATCCATACCTTGAATAATCATCAGTAAATGTGACAAAATATTCAAAGTCACCTCTAGCCTGGACAGTCATGGGCCCACACAAATCAGAATGAACCAATTCCAACACATCTTTGGCCCTATACCCCTTTGCCTTGAAAGGCCTTTTGGTCATTTTACCTACCAAGCAGGATTCACAGACTGGTAGTGCCTCCACTTCCAATGAACTCAAAGGTCCATCTTTAACCAGTCTTTGAATCCTTCTTAGGTTAACATGCCCCAATCGCAAGTGCCAAAGATATGTTTGGTTCATACAAGAAGGTTCTTTTCTCTTATTTATGTTAGAAGACATATTATTCATTTCCATAAGTTGCATCGTGGGCGAAATAGGATTAATGACATATAGATTATCAACCAATGCACCAGAACAGATAAAATACTTATTTTTTCTAATAACAATATTGTCATTAAAATAAACTGAATATCCATCCTTAACTAGCATGGAAACAGAAATTAAATTCCTTCTAAGTGAAGGTGCATAAAGACAATCTCTCAATGTCAAAGACTTATTTCTACCAAAAGATAAAATAACATCTTCTATTGCAATGGCCGCTACTCTTGTAGCGCACCCATAAACAAGCATATCTCTCCATCACTGAGTCGTCTGGTTTCCTGGAACCCCTGCAATGTATTGCAGACATGATTAGTGGCTCCTGTATCTACACACCAGGTGCCGGTAGATAACACCGCTAAACATGTTTCAACAACTAGTAAATGAGATATACCTTTTTTGTTCTCTTGTTTGAGAAGTGGACAGTCAGTCTTCCAATGTCCTGACCCTTTGCACTTGAAACACTTGCCTTTCGGCTTTTTCACAACGCCTTGAGGTCCCATGCTCTTCTTTGCTGAGTTTACTTGTTTCTGAACTTTCTTCTTCTTGCCACCTTTCGGCTTAGAAGTAGTCCTTTTCAGTCACATAAACATGGGCATTATGCTTGAAGAGAGCTTCAGCATCCTGTAGTTCTTTTGCAAGTTCTGCCAAACTATACAACCTTTTGTTCATGTTGTAATTAAGGCAAAACGAGTCAAAACTTTTAGGCAGAGTCCCGAGAATGATATCGACCTGGGTTTCCCCATCGATTTCAACACCAAGGATCTCCATCTCATTTAGATGACCCATCATCTTGAGAACATGATCCCTTACTGGTGTCCCCTCAGCCATAGATGCTCTCATCAAACTCTTCATAGCAAATTGCCTAGCTGCTCTACTCTGATGTCCGAAGAGTTCCTTAAGGTTGTACATCATATCAAAAGCTGTGGGCATGGCCTGATGCTGATGCTGCAGTACCTTTGACATAGATGCCAAAATGTAACACCGCGCCATCTCATCTTCCTTTTTCCACTTCTTATAAGCCTCTTTGACCTCTTCATCAGAGTTAGCATCAGGCTTAGGTGGGCATTCCTCATTGAGCACAAATTTGTACTCTTCAGCAGTTAAGACAATATCCAAGTTACGTTTCCAGTCAATATAATTAGGTCCAGTAAGTTTGTTTTCTTTAAGAATCACCATAAGTGGACTGAAAGAACCCTTTTTTTTTTGAAATCCTGAGAATCACATAAAAAAAATTATGTAAGGCAAAACTTTTTGAATTAATTAAATATTGATTCCCTCAAAACAATAAAAAAAATTTACCAACACCTTAAACACCATGAATTTAGCATGCCACGATAGTGTGGATGTATACAAATTCAATATTTGTTCAAGTAGGTTTTTCCTATTAATTTTACTATCATGTCAACACAACTTTATGACAAATAAAATTAATCTGTTGGTCTTGCTCTGGTCCTACAAATAATAGCAGTGACTCCGATGGGGAGGATACCATTATTTGTATCTAAGTGTATACCATTGCTTAATACTAAGTCCATTATCTTGTATTGAGTTCCTTCAGATGGAGAAGTGAATACATACTAGGTAACTTTCTACAATTATCCCTAAGGAAGTTTGTACTGGTGATCCATAATTATACTCATCCGATATGGAGGAAAGCACTAAAGTCAACACGCAAGTATAATTATATCACCTACAAACCAGCAATGGAGACCATGGGATTCATGTTAAATGAATTCCCTCTCCCACTTAGTTATTTAACAATGAGGGTTTTTCTACTAGTTAATTTATGTCCATGTTGTCCATTATTAATGTGATCCTAGTTTTTCAAAAAAAAAATCACAAAATAATAAACATGCATAATCAGAATAAGCAATAATGGCAATAAATTTGAAAATAAATATCCAACTATTATGGCCATCTTTCCTGATTCTTCCCCGACTGTGCGAATCCCAAGTCTGACCCTGCGCAGAGTTATTCGGGGTTCGACCTGCCTAAAAACAGCATCTCCTCCGGCATCAGAAACAGCCACCACCGCCATCACGATCAATCGAAAAAAAAATTAAAATTACATCAATCCTATGCCTCCCAAAGGAGTTCATACATAATCTAGATTGAAAAAATTAAAATTACATCAATCCTATGCCTCCTGAAGGAGTTCATACATAATCTAGATTGAAAAATTAAAATTACATCAATCCTATGCCTCCCGAAGGAGTTCACACATAATCTAGATTGAAAAATTAAAATTATAAGCACGATCAACCCTCGTGATATTAATTACATCCACAAAACAACAACAACACAAACAAAACATGCATTGGACCATAATAGTTGGATCTAAGATGCCTGCAAAACCGAGTTAGAACAGATCTACATCTACCGACTATCATACAACGCAAGTTTTATTGGACAACATGGATGTAACAATCAATACGCAGATCCAATATCGGCTCTGATACCAATTGATGGAACTGCGATGATTCCCAGGAATACAGATTGGTGTGCGTATCGATCATAAAAGATTAACAGATTAAATACGTGATCTAACCCTTTATAGCGGAATCTAGGGTTCACGAATTATACCTGCGATGAGAAGAAGACGATAGTTTCTAGCAACCTCGAGCTGTCAGCGACCCCAAGATCTTCTGCACGTATTCCTTCCTCGGGTTGGACGTCGTGTGGGCGACGATCTCCCAACCTTTCTTCTCCTTGGCTGACCTCTCTTTCTCTCCTTACGTGAATCACGAATTTAGAGAAAAAATCTTATATCTCAGATCATCAATGACGGCCAGAGAATAGAGGATATATATAAGGCTATGGCAGGGACCATGAGGAGAAATTAGGGTTAGGTCTCTTAACGAATCTGGGTATCCCGTGTTCAGCCCGAACACACAACCCAGACCCATTAACAATAGCTCGGTCCACTAAAGAGCTATTGTTGCACTATCTTCCTAATCCCAAATTATATTTATGGGCTCCTTTTATTATATGCTCGTTCAGCTCCCCATGTTAAGATATCGAATGTCCGTCAATCAAATTAAGTTACTAACAACTATATTGATCAACATCTTTTATTCTTAAGTAGTACCACTCAATTTTATTTGTCATGTCGGATGTAATCCACCTGCAGGGTTTACATGACAAATCCTTATGAGCCCCTTAAGGGGACATCATCAACCCGACGTATCAGGACATGGATTCCTTTTACAATCAACAGCCCATCATACATACAATGCTATTACCCAATTTATAGAGGTTGTTGATCCATAATCAATCTCACTCTTTTATGAGTCAAAGTAATGCACACTGCATATACATGTCTGTTATTATATCTGGATTAAGAGCATAAGCATCCATAATAACAGAGGTGTTTGTTCTCTTTTGTAGTCAGTACAAAGAGAACAACCTCAAGTGGTCCTGTTCAATACACACAAAGTGTACTAGTGTAAACCTATAGTCAAGATAGACTAATACCAGATTACACTACAACCTTTCCAATGGATTGTCCAAGTCCGTCTAGGTCATGAACTATTTATATATTCCATATGGAACTGATAATATGATCTTCTGTGTGTCACCTCACACCATATTATCAACCTTATAGAATATCAGACACTTGCATTAATATTATAATAAACACAATATGCAAACATATGCCCATATGATTTTCATTCAAAAAAAATAAGGAAATAAAGTTAATACAAAAGTGATGCTTTCAGTATATAACCCTAACACTTAGGAGATGCCGTTCTTCTAAAAAACGACTGTGAAGACAGATACTATGGCAGAAATTCATTTCCATGAAAATTAGACACTCAACTATTTCCGTTTTTCAGAACAACGACATTCTTAGGACATGTCGTTATTCCGAATAACAGTATTCTTAGGAGATGTCATTATTTTGAAAAACGACTATGAAGGAAGATACTCTGGCAGAGATTCATTTCCATGGAAATTAGACACTCAACTGTTGCCGTTTTTCAGAATAACGGCATCCTTAGGAGATGTCGTTATTCCGAATAACGACATTCTTAGGAAATGTCGTTATTTTTAAAAACGACTGTGAAGACAGAAGGTATTGGCAGAGGTTAATTTCCCTCGAAATAAATAACTCATCTGATGCCATTTTTTAGAAGAACGACAACATTTCCACTGATGCCATTTTTCCTGAAAAACAACATCAAGTTAAATTAATATACAAAACAAGAGCAGCATGTTTTGTACCTATATCATTACTGTAAATAACGTTACAAGTAACAGATGCCGTTATTTTCAATAACGACATCTGTTAGTAATAAATTACAAGTAAAACATGCACAAACATGCACAGGTGTATACAAAATCAATATCAAATACTTTCAGACTTCAATTTTACATTTAACAACAAATGCAATAACAAACCTCAGATAATATATATAACATAACAATACAACAACTGAATTGTATCAATTGTTTCAAGTTTGCTTCATATGTTAAAAGCCCAAATACTCGGATGCATCAAGTTCTTCATAAGCCAACAAAATCTAATAAATTTACACATTCAAAATGTATCTTATGTGATTGAGCTATTCAAAGCCTAGAAAATTACACATTTGAACAATCAATACTAACTAGGCGTATAGTGTTGGGGCTCCCTCCTTCTCCGAGCTGGGACTTTCCTCCTACGTTCGACAATTTCTTGTGTCGTAGGTACACTTGGCCCGACATCTTCTTCATGCCCCGCTTGTACTTCTTCAATATCTCTAGATGCTAATTGACTTCCCAGAGGAGGAAAACGAACACTCTTCTTCCGTCGTGGCCGTTGTGAAGGAGAAGCTCCCGAATGTGTAGATGACCTAGGTGGAGATTGAGCTTGTCTCTCTGTTGCTGCGAGAGGTTCAAATTTTCTTGTTCGTGGTGGTGGAGGTTGAGGTCGGGTAACACTTACTCGGGGCGGTTGAGTGGAAAGTTCGGATGAGGGTAAAAGAGCAGCAAAGCGCGGACCGTTACCGACCTCTTCAAGTGAGGTACGATATGGATGGAGGATTTCTCTCGCCAACTCCTTGCAAGCCTTTGAAGGGTTTCTCTTCAACACACGAGCACATTTCCTCGCAATATCCCATGTATTGTCAATCTACAATACCAACCAAATAAATTAGTAGAAAATCAAACTTTATTCAACAAATAAAAGAAAAATGCGTAAAATAAATATAAATTTATATTTGTTAATCATAATAAAATTTTACCATTAGTCGGTACGATGAAGCTTTGGGTTGATACATTGGTTGCGATGTGGAAAGAGCTGGTGGTGGTTCTACTTGGTGCCTAGGAACCGGCATTTGGATACCCACGGGGATATCCGATCTTGGAGCAATATACAACCGTGTAATACGCTGGTACCACGCCATGTAAAATGTCTGAATCGACCGTCGTACGGTGCAATCCCTTCTACCACCAAATCGTTTTTCCTCTCATTCCAGCATGCAACATGAATGCGGTGATGATCGACCCAATCCATACTTGGCAATCGACCTTGACTAGCAATATTGTGAAGTCTTCAGTCGTACATTGTCTTTTTTGGGATGGGATGTTGTGCATTGAATTGTCGGAGGATCCGGTCGGCATAATAGAACTTCACGACAGAGAAATTTATAAGTGGAGCTTATGTCAACCAAAGTTGCATGTTGGCAGTGCATAGTGGGGGTAGACGTTGTAGCCTTTCGGCCGTGTACGGTATCCAATTGACGTACTCTTCCCTAAGCTGATCGAGTTCATCCCTATAATACGTCAAAACACCATGTGGGTTATCTTTCCACGTGAGTTTACCCGTCCAATACACACCTGAAGGAGCCCTAGACACCGGATTCTCATTAAGCACACTCCAATTATCTGACAAAACAGTTACTCGGGGTCGGCCGAGGTGTACTCGTTCCCAACACCATATTTGCAATAATCCCATTGGCCCCATCATTTGTATCGACCCCAATGAACAATTGCACAAGGCACGGTAAAGAGAGACTAAAGCCGCACTTCCCCAACTATATCGCCTGGTTGTATGTATGTCCGCAATCAAAGGAAGGTACATTAAATGGACTAAATCACCGGAAGAATTACGAAAGAGAATACCTCCAATCATCGACAAAAGATAAGTTTGCGTGTAACATTGAATTTCGAAGTCGGTCGATTCATCTCACAAACTATTGTTGAATTCTGAAAAGATCCATGAACGTCGGATTGATTCTCTGACGAATACACCTTTGTCGTCCTCTTCAACGTCCCTCCCAAGGTAATCTCTAACCAACATTACTTTATTAAACATAAGGTTCCCAGTCACCGCCACCCCATCGATTAGAAGACCCGATATAACGGATATACTTAAAGCGTGACCGTCATCTCACCAACGGGTAGGTGGAACGTGTGTGTCTCTGACCTCCATCGCTCAACAAGAGCGGTAAGTAATGAATGGTCGCATTTCACTTTGGCCAACATGGACATTCCATAAAACCCGCAATTTATTAAATAGTTTTGTATGCAATGGTGCATCGGCAATATGGTGTGCATTCGGAAACTCATTTTCTTGATATCTTCATTCCACACCGCCTGCGACCTATGATCTTCTTGCAAATAGAGTACGGATGGGTCTAAAGGCCTCGAACCTCCTTGTTGTGCGTGCAAAGAAGATGAAGCACCAACATCATGGGAAGAAGATGGTTGTGTAGGATCCATTTATCTGTAAACATCAAAAATAATGTGTCAACAACAATATTAATAAATGATGATGTATGGAGATAATCAAATTTGTAAGCCATGTTTCTTCAACAGAATTAATAATCGATGTTTGAAAATAACAATATTTTCTCAATACTCGTATTGAAATACTACTCACAACAATCACCACCACAACCTCTCCACTATGTATATAAACAAATCTAATTGTAATATCCATTCATACAAACCGAACTATAAATATAATGATTAGAAATATAGCAATTCTAATGTATGACCATTTATCCATCAATGTCTAATATACTACATTGTCATTTTTAGACTACATCAACGACGAGAATTCTTAGATAGCAATATAGCTCATCCACATCTCACATAGATGAATATCATTTCACATTTCTAATACTTAGATGAATCTAATCTACATCTATTATTCTATACTACCAATATAGCTCTCATTCATCAAAATGAACATTTCACACATCATCAACAACAATCCTTAAGTACATTTCACATATATACTACTTAGATGAATCTAATCTACATCTCTTGTACTATGCTACCAATATATATAGCTCTCTTTCATCAAAATGAACATTGTAAAAAAAATTAGGGATTTCGAATACTTACCACAAATTTTGAATTTCGGAAGAGTAGAAAAGGAAATGAGCGAATCACAATTAGGCTTTATGTATGAGTGTTTAATTGTTTTGTTTTGGAAGTTTGAGAGCACTCCAATAGTTGGGATTTTGGATTTAGGGATCTAGGGTTTCTGGGTTGCGGAAGTGAAAAGAGAGAGAGAATGGAGATCGATTGAGAGAGGGGAAGGATAAGAGGGGGCCACTGATTAAAGGCGAGTGTGCAAATACAATAACTGATGTCGTTATTCAAAATAACGACATCAGTATAAAGAATGTCATTCTCTCAAAGAACGACATCTCTTATTGTATTTTCACACTTGTCTTCTATCTCACAATTGAGACTATATGTTTCTTCAACTAAAATTAACAGATGCCATTACTCCAAAAAAACGGCATGAAAGTTTTTTTAAAATAGATATCGTTATTGGAAAAAATGGCTTGGTAATAACCTATGTCGTTTTTCCCAAGAACATTTGTTGCTGACGTGTCCAAAATTGGGTCAGTTCGCTAATTTTTTTCGAAACTGGATCAGAGCGCCAAATATTTTCAAAAAGTGGGTCAGTACAGAAAAAAATTCTGATAAAACCAAGTTTTAAGAGAATTTTTTTCAAACCAACTTTTTGAAAATATTGATCAAACTGACCCACTTTCAAAAATATATTTCCAACTGATCCAGTTTTGGACACTTCAGCATAAAACACTATTGGCAACAACGGCATCTGTTAAAAAGAATTACAACTGTCTTTTAAAGATGAAAGAGCTCCTACCTAACCCCTCTTCCACCCCCCCCCCCTACACCTCCTTTCCGGTGCCGGCCACCTACCTTCCCCCTAGCCTGAACCTCTTCCTCAACCCCATAATCCAGAGCTCCTTCTTGCTACTCCCCGCAGCCCTGCAGCTACCCCTCTCTCTAGGCCAACCCCGTGTTCACCTGCTTCAGTGTTCACCGTCTTTACTTCACCCTAACCACATCTCCCTACCCAGCGGACCTTCAGCTTCACTCCCAATGTTAACGGAGTTGGAACTAAGTGGGTGCGGGCCCAATGAGGGGGTCCGACACCCACCTGCTCCTCCACAACCTCCCCCTCCCCCCACTGCAGAGCCTCCCACCACTCCTCCACCACCTCCCGCACACCTCCCTGTCAATCAGGAGGCTGCTGCCCCCAACCTGGCCTTCAACCAAGCCACCTCAAGTAACCTTCCTTCAGGAGGAGCCTCCTAGGCTCAGTCACCCGCACACTCCGCCGCGTGCACACCGAAGTGCAAACCATCATCGGCCAACGAGTGGCGCCGTTCATCATCACCATACGGAGATCGTCCCTAAGGAACGGGCCCATAGAGGGGGTCCTTCTACGAGCCACTACGGGCGTAATAGAACCCCCCCCCCCCCCATGATCCAGCGATTCGCTTAGAGACGATACGGTGAAGAGCTTCTCAGGGATAGGGACAGGGACAAAGTCACTCACCGACAAAGCACTCATGTAACACCCCGTTTTGTACGATACCTGAATATATGTATATGTGTATGTATATTGTCAGTATGCGTGCAATTGATTGTAGTATTATGGGTCGATTTTACTATCGTGGTGGATGGTTAGGGCTACGGGACGGTTCTTGGGAGAGTTGCATTCCAAAGATGCACAAGAACGAGGAGGACCGATACTAGTATAAATGCTAGTTTTCGGCACGACGCAGATGCAAATATAACACGGTATGATACTACAGTGAATATATGTTGCGTGCGCTCGTTAAACCACTCATCCCGCACTCGTTGGAACTCGTTAAGGACTATGTTAGGCAGCCAACATAACAAACACAAAACCAATGGGCTTGAGCCATAGTTTTGGTCTACAAAACCACCTATATCCTAACCTTACCCCCCTAGTCAAATCCGGCCTATACCCCTCCCATTCTCCTTCATTTCCCACTTCATTATCTTCCTTTTGCTCTGGAAATTTCAGAAAGCCACCTCAAGAGAAATAGGAGAGAAGGAAGAAGAAAGTGAAGATGAAAGATCAAGAGGAGATTTCCAAGAGAGGAAGCTTGAAGAAGATCCTTCCACTACTACAACCAAAGATGGGGAGTTTTTCTAAACCTGATTTTTCTTATCTTTTAATTGATTTTGATTGCATGCATGTATGGTAGGAGGCATAGGGTTGATCATCTAAAGGTTAAAAGTTGAAATCAGAATTGAACTAGAAAAACTAATTCGGAGTACCATCTTGTGGATTTTTTCCAAGAGCAAAATAAGAGGAATTAGACCATGAAATTTAAAGGGTTTGTTCATATATGTGTTAGTATCACTCATGATTTATTTCAGATTTTTCTATGGTCATTTGATATATTAATAAAATCGTGAAATGGAGCTGTGTCGTGTGGCAGACTCCGCAAAAGATAAACATGATGGCTGATATTGTAGGAATTTTCATGATTTATTGACGCATGATATTAACTTGAAATTTTTACCCAATATTCATGCATGCATGTTGATTATGTAAACAAAATCAATAAATTATTTGGATGAGTTTATGGACATGATCAAAATCGATCTATAACCAGTAGCTGATGTTTAAATAAAGAATTTGATGGTTTCTGTGCTAACTTACAATAGCTATTACTCACTTTAAAGTTGGAATTTTGACATGAGGTATTTTTCATGATATTGGGTATGATGTCTAGTTTCACCACCATAAATTTTATGCCATTTGGACAAGTGTGCAATTTACTATGATTTTATGATTAAGCACTGTGCTGTTTTCAGCTAGTTTTGATACTCTGTAGAGATTGGGAATTTGAGACTTGTTAGAAGCACATTTTGAGGATCATGACTCATTATAGAGCTGTATTGGACACCTAGATCTTTCCAACAAGACCAATTTGAGGCAATTCCAGTAAACGGTTGAATTATTATGATTTTTGTAAGACTGGATAGAGAACTAGAGTAGAGCTGAGTGCTCTGAATTGGAGAGACCAATTATGTGAATTGGTGTATCGATGATAGATGGGTGTATTAGGGTGACTTAATGGTATAATTTGGACTCGTGATCAACTAGAGAGTTTTTTAGGACACCCACGCCCTTCTATAGAAATTAAGTTCGTGTCGTTCTGATGAACGAGTAGGATTTTGTGTTACTGGTAAGGTGCAGCCCGTGCACAGGGAGCACGCGGGCTGGAGCTTGAGAAGCTATTTCGAGGACTTAGATGTTTGAATCTAAGCTCGTGATCAGCTAGGGAGTTGTAGCCTAGGATCTTACCTTTCCAGATTGGGGTCGTACACTCCAATCGGAGTTGTATCAAGAGAGTTATGACCATTTTATGATTCGGACAGAAACCCATAGGTCGCTTAGTCTGGGTTTTGACTAAGTATTGTGAGGACATTTTCCCTTGTGTATTATCTGAGTCGATGACTCGTGTCTAGGAATGGTTGATCTCTGTTATTGAGGTTGTTGACTCCCCGAGTGGGATGTGTGGATCAAGTTAGTCACTAGGGTAAGGGATACCCTGCACCTATGAACCTTATATTATAGACTTCTGCCGAGCGTAGGACGTCCGAGCATGCCAGTGAGTGGAGCTCACGGGGCAATCATATATTCACAGTCGGGGTAGCGGCAGGCGTAGGCCATTATGCTGGACGAGTCCAAGTCGGGGAAGTGGCGAACCGGACCGGTATCGCCAGGGGCCAGAGGCTGATAGGCAAGTGTGGAAGCAGTTCATTCTTACCCAAAATAATTAAAGTAAGGTAGGGGTTAGAATGGTTATTATGGGATTGGAAAATTGTATTAGTCCTAGTAAACCATAGTCGGTGTTGTATCTTCCAGTCGTAGGGATATGTTCTCGGCCGCTAATGGATTGCGTCCCCGGCTCGTATCTCGATCTGTTGATTCCCAAAGTTTTGCCTAAGTAAAGTGTGGGAGGCCCGGAGGAATTGACCTCCCGTGGTGCTCACATCCCTAAAGCGCAGGTTTTCTTTTGTGGTTTGGTATATATATGTTCATGGGTGAACACGCATGCGAGAGTCCATGAGTGGACATGTGGAACCAAGGGTCGTAAGGACTAGGTTCAATGCGATTTCTAAGGAGGTCCGTGCGCGGGTACCAACTGGCGGTGACCACTTGGGCACTGCAGGGCAGAACTAGACCGACCGCTGCAACCTCCTCGGGCGACGGACAATCTATTGGGAACTGGAGTGTGTACAAGAGTAGGATGCATGGCGAGGGTTCGAATCCCTATATTGTGGAGAAAGATGACTAGATTTGGAGGCATATGTAGTATGGGATGCATTCATGCGTCAAAGTCTTGCTTGCATTAGAGTCAGGCATGTGAGTTTGCTGCATCTAGATTTAAGGTCATGTCATAACACTGCACTAGAACCCGAATCAACTAAATCCTTGTTTTGGCACAACACTTTTTCTTTTTGCATAAATTATTGGTTGTGATTGAATTTTAGAGGATCGCTGTTATCACCAGCTTTGCGTCAGTCGAAGTACTGACGTTCCCCACCTTGTAGGTATACGGAGCCGATCTACAGGTACCATGGAGCTCGAGTTGGTCCAAGGATCCAAGGGGTTTATACAAGTACTGTTATATTGTTGTAAATATTGTAATTTTTATTTGGACATTGTAACCCTTGTAAATGTAATATTTATATGGAATAAAAGTTTTAAATTTCCTGTACTTCTGTGATTTGGCTATTTGAAGTTCGACTCCTGGAGTAGGGTCTCAGGTTCCAGGTATGGGGATTTGGGGCGCTACAACTCACAAGGAGTCCCACCATCACAAACACTCTTATAGTGACTACAGAGTGAGGGACAACAGTAAGGAGACTTACCATCCCCAGTACCAGCGACAATACTCAAGACACCACAGCAGCATCTCCCCTCATCAACCCACCACTACTTCATATCCAAGAACTCCAAACCCCCAGCATATCCCCAATGTGTCACCCTCCCATCATCAACACAACCCCCCAACCCCCCTCCTCACATTCCACCCCCATCACCACCAAAGGAGGCGAGCCCGAAGGCCATCGCTAAATGGGCCCAAAAGGGGGGTCCAAGCGATGTGCCTGGGGTGGATCAAGAACTAGCTCCGAAGGGAGATGCGGCAGAACCGTGGCAGGAGGTTAGCCGCAAAGAGAAGAGGAGGCTCACCCCCCCCCCCCCCCCACACACACACACAATGACATTGCAACAGTACAACGACAAAAAACAGAGGAGAGGGAAATGAAATCCGGTTCCATGCTTCAATTTTAGGGACTTAGGCCACTATAGAACCAAATGTACTAAAGAGATTTGATGCTTGAAATGTATGAAATGGGGCCATATGTCTTACAATTGTACCAATGTGATTACTTCGAGCACCGATGATGATCGACAAGTCTGCAGAAGACGGTCGCCGGATAATCCAGCGACTATCAGGCTTGCAAACAGCATTGCCGTTATCAAAAGAGAGGAAAGCTGGCTTCGCCAGTGGTGCGCAGTAGCCCATATCAAGTCGGGACGGCCTTCAGAATCCCATCTCTTACAAGTGCTTACTGCCAAGTGGCCTATGAATGCACATCGGGACTGGGTCGTGAAGAAACTATGCCATCTCCAATTCCTCGTCTCTTTCCCCTCTCCAGAGAAGATGCTAGAAGTTACCAGTTTATCGACAGTGGATTTTGGCCATTTCAAAGTGGAGTTCAAAGCCTGGACTCCGAGCTTCGGGGCAGAACGTCCCCAAGGATACAAATATTGGATTTGGATCCACAACGTCCCACTTCATTTTTGGAAGAAAGAGGCCTTACAAGAGATCGTCTCCGACTTCGGGTCAGTGAAGGACGTTGATGCAAGGACCATTCGCCACTCGGAGCTAGTCTCGGCGAGAGTTCTCATCAGGAGCGGGGATATCTCACTAATGCCTCGCTTCGCCAAGGTGTATTCCTACGAACAATCCTACCTCACACGGTTCGTTCTTGACAAACGCATAGAGGCAGAGGCAGACTCTCAGCTCATCATCTCCCCCACTCCCCCCTCTTTTCGTGAAGGTCACACGTACAAAGAAGTGGCCTCACCAGAGTGGGAGCTCTCCATAGACGGGGCCCATGAGGTGGAACGTGCACACCGAGCTTTGATCAAGGCGGCGAAAGGGGCAGAGGTACTCAGGGAGCCGGCGATTGGGGGATCAGCCCGTGTAGCCGGGATGGACCCAGTTGGGCGAGATCGAGACTCGTCCAAAGGATCCTACGGCCTGGATCAACAACCAGATTTGGTAATCCTTCCAAGGCCAACATCATACGAGGAAAAGGAAGCACCAGAGGTTTCCAAAAAGAGCTCTTAACCACAGAGGGTTGGTGAAAAGCAACAAAAAGAAGATCAAAGGAAGGTGCCAGAGCCGGCTTGTCCTGGCATGGACAAAAGCTTGCTAAACTGCTCTTCAAAAGGGGGAAAAGCAACGCCTTTGGGTCGTGGGTCGGTAAAAGAAAATGCCTTTAAGAGGAAAAATCCGAGGGATGCGCTTCTTTTGACCATGAAAGAGGACCAAGAGCAGAATAAGCCAGCTAAGGGGCAAAAAAGTAGCTCTAGGCACCATGATCTGGCGAGGAAAGAGGCTTTTTTGAGGAAGAAGACGAAGGAACAGCTCAAGCCTGAAGAACAAGATCGCCCAAATGAGGAACCCAACAGGTAAAGGAGCACCTACTCGAGATTCGAAGAAAGAAATCTTTGTAAATGACAAAACGTCATTGAGTAGTGTGCTCAGCGCATCGAGCAGATCGCCTACCGCTATAGAATCCATTCATTCTGGGTCGCGTGGAAGGGGAGACAGAGAGATGGAGCAGGTGGACCTCGGCGGTGGTTTAGCTTATCCTGCTCCAATGAATACGCCAACCAATAACGCGCTAGAAGTTTCGAGTGGGCTCAAGCCCATTTGGTTGGGCGGGGTTGAGTTAACGAATAGGGGAGGTTTTTATAGTGCACGAGAGGACAACTCTGTGGGGCCCATTAATAGCCCAATTGTTCTACATTCTTGTACTGGCCCTGAAATGCATACAAAAACACTGATTTCGGATCGCAGTGGGCCCATTGAGGGGTCCATATCTGGAGAGACATCTATACTACAGGAAGTGGCGACTATAGATGGGTCCATTGAGGGGTCCAACATGGAGGAGGCAATTGTTCAGAGCATCCCACAAGACGATGAGGACAATAGTGAAGGAAGATTGAATCTTGAAGATGATTGTGTCTATTCAGAGGTGGAGTCTATGGATTCAGAGGACTATGATTTTCGGGTGGACTTCTGTGCCACCTCTCCTGAGTTCGTGCCATCCACCTATCCCCCAACCCAACTGACTGCACCTAGCCAGGGCAAACTTCAAACAGGTTTCATGGTCCAGAAGATGGCAAAAAAACGTCCAGAGGAGTCCCTTGATGATTATCTGGAAATCGCAGCGGCCGCCAAATCCTCTAAGACTACAGACGGAGGTACACGCTCCTTCTTAGCCTCAATTTTTAATTTCATTCCTGATAACAAAATTTTTAGTCTAGCCAATACCTGTGGTCTTGCGGTAAATGATACAAACAGGAACTCCATCCTTCTTAACAAAATCAGAGGATGGGAGACGGAGAGGGTCGATCTTATGGCAATCATGAACTCCTCATCCGAGACGAGTCACGATCCCCCCCCCCCCCTTCCGTTAGTTAATGGAGGCTCTCTTTTGGAATGTTAGGGGTCTAGGAAGGAGGGGTAAGCAAGAAATGGTGAAGGAGACTATTGCAGGTCGAATGCTAATTTTGTGGGCCTACAAGAAACCAAACTGTCTTACATTCACAGACTTAGACGACTGGGGGGTAGACGACTGTCCGAATGGAAAATTTCTCCGTCTGTGGGGGCTTCCGAGGGCATCGCTCTAGGCTATAACCCAGACGCCTTTAACTGCCTAGACGAGTTCCACGGACAATTCTCTCTGTCAGTAGTCTTACAGCGTAAATCTGACCAGTGGATTCAGTCGGCCACGGTAGTCTATGGACCCCACACCTCTGACGCTCGAAGGACCTTCTGGTCAGAGCTCCGAGCTGTGAAGGCACGTTGGCCTTCACCCTTGGGTGGTGGGGAGCGACTTCAACATCACTAGATTCGCCTCAGAACATAGGGGTAGAGGGGCCTGCGACGCCGATCAGGAAGCTTTTAATAAGGTTATCTCAGACCTGGATCTGGTTGACATCCCCATTTTTGACAGACTCTACACCTGGTCTAACATGCAAGCGACGCCCATTCTTCCTAAGTTAGATAGAATTTTGGTCTCCACGGACTAGGAGTCCAAATTCCCGTTGGCCACGGCTAGATCTATTCCAAAGCCAACCTCAGATCATGTCCCTATTCTCCTTTCCTCAGGGGAAATCCAACCAAGGAAGCCCTCCAGGTTCCGATTCGAGAGGGCGTGGTTAGAATTCCAGGGGTTCCATCACATGGTCAACGAATGCTGGTCACGCTCGACTAGGGCCACCGAGGCGGCCGCAGTTTGGTGTGAAAAAATTAGAAGGCTTCGAGCAAAACTTAGGAAATGGAATCGCACCAGGTTTGTACTGATCTGGCAAACCAAGGAGTCCCTTCTGGATGGTATTGAAGAGCTAGAAAAAACTGAAGAAACTAGGGACTTGCTAAAGGAAGAACGGAATAGACTGTTGCAGCTCAGACAGGAAATCGACCAGCTATACAGGATGGAGGAAATTAAGTGGAAACAAAGATCTAGAGTTTCGTGGCTCAAAGAGGGAGACGCGAACACTGCATTCTTCCACCGAGTGGTCAGTGCTCGACGGCGGTCCAACCTAATTCATTCAATTCACACGGATTTCGGGATGGTGCAAGACGACAACGCCATTAAGCTGGCTTTCCAATCTCACTACAAGCGTCTCTTCGGTCACAAGGCCGATATGAGGGTCCCATTACAACCTTACTTCTAGCAAGGTCAACCGGAAAATCAGAGCTCTAAATTACAATCTCTTGAAGTCCCTTTCACGGAAAAAGAGGTTTGGGAGGCGATCCGGCAAATGGGCAATGATAAAGCCCCGGGGCCAGATGGGTTCCCGATCTTTTTTTATCAGATCTTCTGGGAGGAGATCAAAGACGACCTCCTGAAGATGTTTGCAGACTTCCACGAACATAAACTAAAGCTTGGGAGATTTAACTCTACTGAAGTATTGCTGATCCTTAAGAAAGATGGCTCACAACGAGTCGGAGACTATCGCCCCATTAGCCTCCTCAACTGTTCGGTTAAGATCATTACCAAGACTCTAGCCAACAGACTAGGAAAGGTGATGGATGGCCTCATCAGCCAAGATCAGATGGGATTCATCAAAGGTCGTTGCATAAAAGACAGTATGGCAACAACTGAGGAAACGATCCATCACTGTCACACGTCCAACTCAAAGAGCTACCTCTTGAAGCTGGACTTTGAGAAAGCTTATGACTCCGTGGAATGGGACTGCCTGTTTGAAGCGTTGGTAGGAAAAGGCTTTGGGGAGAGATGGATTAGATGGATGCACACTTGCCTTACCACCAGTAGGTCTACGATCCTGGTTAACGGGATTGCGGGACAACAATTCCCCTGCAAACGGGGCCTCAGACAAGGCGATCCACTTTCTTCGCTCCTCTTCACCATCGTAGCTGACGTCCTCTGCTCAATGATGTCGAATTGCGGTAGAGCAGGTTGGGTTAAGCCAGTTGCCAAAGGCACAAATCGATAGAGGTGCTCTATCCTCCAATACGCAGATGACACGCTACTCTTTGGCAATGGCAACCTAGGGAAGACCACCGTCTTCAAGGGTATTCTGTACTGTTTTCAAGCCTGGTCCGGCCTTAGGGTTAATTACCATAAAAGTACTCTCATTCCCATGGCCCTAACTGCAGAAGAAGCATTGGATCACGCCACAATCCTCAACTGCCCCATTGACAGTTTTCCCATCCAGTACTTAAGGGTTACCACTTAGACCCGGGAAACTCAAAAAGGCAGACTGGCTTCCTATCATTGATCGGGTTGACAGACGGCTTACAGGATGGAAGGGCAAAGCCCTATCCCTGGGGGGGAGAGTGACGCTTATCAATGTCGTGCTGTCAAACTTACCTACTTATTACCTTTCCTTTTTCGAAATGCCGCAATGAGTTATTCAAAGAATCGACCGTATGCAAGAAATGCTTCCTATGGAAAGGGGCAGACACAGAACGAGGGGGGTACCACCTCATCAGATGGGAGAAGGCATGTATGAAAAAGAAACATGGAGGACTAGGCATTATCGACCTTCGAGACATGAACCTGGCTCTACTGGGCAAATGGTGGTGGAAAGTCTTCCATCCTAATGGAGAAGGGTGGCAACAATTTGTGCAGGGGTATATGCATGGAAATGGCAGAGGAACCTCAGCTTCAGGATAAGCCCCCGGGTCTCCTGGTTCTGGAAAGGCATCGCTAAAGCCTACGAACCCTTTACTACTTGCGTACAGTCAGTTGTCGGCAACGGCAGACTTACCAGGTTCTGATGGGACAAATGGTGTTCGGATCACCTACTCAGAAACCTGTTTCCAGACTTATTTGACCTAGCATCACACCCACACTGCACGGTGGGCCTCAGCCTGGAATAGGGGCACCTGGAAACCTAAGTTCAAACAAGAGCTTGATTCAGGCTCCCAGCTTAGACTAACGGAGCTCCAAGACCTCATCTCCATCGCTGGCATTGAGTGCTCCCAGGGCCCCGACTAGAAATCATGGGGTATGGAGAAGAACGAAAAGTTCACAGTTCGCTCCATGTACAATTGCATTCACTATAGGGGTTGTACACCAACGTGGTCGGCTGTCATTTGGAGAACAAAAGCCCCACTTAAAATCAAAGCTTTCCTATGGTTGGTTCTGAATGATGCGATACTGACTAGGGAAAACCTAGCCAAGCGCCAGCCTAATGTGGATACCCAATGCAGGTTTTGCCTCGCTACTCTGGAGTCGAGAGACCATCTATTCCTATAGTGCCCTAGGAGCAAAGCGGTCCTCATAGAGGTCCTCGCCGCCCTAGGGACGTCACAATACCCTAATGAATACGAGGAGTTATGGGTGGGTCCCAAATTTGGGTTAGAGAGGGGAGCCATGAGAGAAGCATGGTATATTGCTATTGCCGCAATGACCTGGGTTCTTTGGCTAGACAGAAATAATCGTTACTTTCGTGGAACTTGCAATAGTATTTCTGGCAACTTGACTCACACTATGCATCTTATTTCCTTTTGGGCTATTGTAGCCACAGCAGGTCCCAGAGGACGGATAGAGAGCGTTTTCCAGGTTCAGGAGTTTGACGATGAGGAGATTGAGATCGGTTCGACATTCGACTGATAGTTTGTGCAACTGACACTGATCAGGGGTGCCCACCCCCCAGGGCCTTGTTAGGGGGGCTATGTTGTATTTCTCTTCGGCTTATTAGGTTACTTTTGATCCCTCCTCGCATGTTTGGGGAGGAGTGCATATTATTTTGTTATGTTTGTAGGATTTCTGTAGTGAGCTCAGTACGCTGAGTTTGTTTTATTAATCTCTTATTAATGAAACAGGGTGGCTAGACTCCACCTTTTCCTCAACAACAAAAAAAACAACGTCATATGTTATTTGATGTCATTGTTGCCAATAGCAGCAGCTGTAAATAAAAATAAAAAAAACATTGTCGCTATTGGGAGTAACGACATCAGTATATCTCGGATTCACTTAGGAGTTCTCTGATTTGAGGAAAAATTGTATGTGCCGTTGTTGACAATAACGACATAAATTAGCCTGATACTGCTATTGACAATAACGGCATCATTGTAATCCACAGTGTACTCCAAATTTCATGCAGATGCATCAACTTTAAGTCCTATTTCGAGCTTGATGCAGCCAGTATCTCTGAAAATTCAAAATATGAAAGTTGTAGATATTTTTCTTGGTGTATAATAGCATATTGAATCATCTCAATCGGAGTTTGGATGATAGAGTTATGCCCAGATTATGAAGCAATGTCGAAAACTATAATTGATTCTGGACAGTTTCGACATCTCTACGTAATCTGGGAATAACTTTATCATCCGAACTCTGATTGAGATGAGCCAAAATGTTATGGAACACGAAGAAAAATACCTACAACTTTCATGTTTTGAGTTTTCAGAGATACTTGGCTCCATGCATCAAGGTCGAAACATGGCTTCAAGGTGATGCACCTGCACGAAATTTGGAGTACGCTGTAGATTACACTAATGCCGCTATTGCAAATGGTGGCATCAGGCTAATTTATGCCGTTATTGGGAATGACGGCATCAGTTATAAGTTTTTTCTTTTACAATTTTTTTCTCAAGTTAGAGAACTCCTAAGTGAATGCGAGATACACTGATGTCGTTAAACCCAATAGAGGGAATGAAATCTTTTTTTTACAGGTGCCATTATTGGCAACAACGGCTTCAAAATAACATATTTTGTTATCGTCAATGGTGTTTTATGATGACGTGTCCAAAACTGTGTCAGTTGGGTAAATTTTTCGAAAGTGGGTTAGTTTGACCAATATTTTCAAAAAGTAGGGTCAGTACGGAAAAAATTTCTTTTATGAGTGCATGCGACAGTGTCAAGAAATGACTAAAACATGCATCTTGCGCACGCTGGTTAACTTCTACATATGGAACAGGAGAATGACTTTGACAAGTTTGGATTGTAATAGTAAGATTTTGGTTTCTTTTCATAGTTATTATTTAAGATGGGTTGGAAATATAATTGCTTAAAGAAGAAGAGGAAGGAACTAAGCTCCTACAAACATCAGTTCAGAGCTAACTTTATATATTAAAAACATTCAATTTTATATATTAAAAACATTTAAGAGTTTTTGTTTTTTGACATAATAAGAACTCCAGCTATATATACTAGTAATTTACACGTGCGTCTTAATAAATATAGTTTTTTAAAATAAAAATTTAGACATAATCTGGATTTGAACTTAGAACCTCATTTATAATAGTTATGCACGTGTATTGCACGGGTTGGTAGATTGAAAAAAATATTTACAAATGACACTAAGGCCTTCTCCCATTATAATATTAGAGATATGAGTATTTCTTAGTTTTTAAAAATAGTGGGGGTATATGCTAGTTTTTCACATTTTAAATGAGGGACATTTGCTAAAATATCCCTTTTTTAGGGGCTGCACGTGCATCACATGGGTATGTTTGGTGGATTTAGTTTGGTCATATATTGCACGGGTTTGCTCAGTTACAAAATTAGGGTTTGTTTGTTTACAACCCCAACTTTCCCATTAAAATAACTAGGAATTTACACGTGCGATGCACGTCTTAATAAATATAATTCTTTAAAATAAAAATTTAGACATAATCTGGATTTGAACTTAGAACCTCCTTTATAATAGTTATGCACGTGTATTGCACGGATTGGTAGATTGACAAAATATTTACAAATGACACTAAGACCTTCTCCCATTATAATATTAGAGATAGGAGTATTTCTTAGTTTTTAAAAATAGTTGGGGTATATGCTATTTTTCACATTTTAATGGGGGCATTTGCTAAAATATCTCTTTTTTAGGGGCTGCACGTGCATCACACTGGTATTTATGGTGGATTTAATTTGGCCGTATATTGCACAGATTTGCTCAGTTACAAAATTAGGGTTTGTTTATTTACAACCCCAACTCTCCCATTAAAATAGTAGAGATAGGAGATCTATATAATAAAACACAAGGCAATTTGAAAAAAAAAAACTATCAAATGGTTCTCATTCATTTGAAAGGAAATCAAAGGTCCATATTTATGCTCCCAAAAGACATTTTCCCCCTCAAATATTTTCTCCCCAAAACTCAAAGGTCATTTTAAGAATTCTTAATAGTCTTTCTTTCTTCTCCCTTTTTTACCCAGGTATGTCAAATAAAATAAAAAACAGTGAATGCTTTTTTTAGTTATACAATTTCAGATTATGCTTTTTTTCGATTATTTCAAATTTTTAATTATGTTTTTTTTTTTGGATTATGCGTTCGTAACTCAGTAGCATTTACTTCCATTTAATTGCTTTTGAATTACCATATTTGATCTAATTGTAGAATACTTCACTGAGTAATTGTTTTAGATTAGAATGCTTCACTGAGTTAATTTTGATTAGAATTTTTTTTTTAATGCAATTTCGAATTATGCTTTTTTGAATATTTGGGCATTTGCTGCTTTGAAAGATCGCTGCAAATTCTTTAATTGACTCGCTTGATCGTGCTTTTATGGACAAATCCACGCTTAATACCTGTATTTCAGGTTTTAGTAGCTGCAAAATTGTATCTTGATCTGCTTTGCTACAATTTCACTTCACATATACATCACAACAAATTTTCTCTTTTAAATTCATACATGGTTAACTATATAAAAAACAAACATGGGGTAACTCGTGTAGTTTTAAGGTGTTAACAGCATTAGAAAATGAATTGTTACTTATGTCAGGCTCCAAATCAAAAAAGAAATATCTTCTGCTCATGTCACACATAGCAAGGAATTTGCGATCCACTACTGTTGTAGATTTACAATACTAATTTTGAATCCCGAGCTGCTGACAAATGACCCTACAATATACAAACCAATAAACATCAAGGTCACTCCATAATCCTACTTCAGAGTACATCAATACATCAACGTCTACTGACAAATAAACATCTATATAAATCATCCTTTACTGTTTACATGATTTTTCATATGCTACATCGTTCCGAAGACGTGCCTTAGGCACATGCCCACGGGCATACCTAGTATATATATAAAATCGAACCAAGTCTGAAAACATGAGTAAACCAAGTACAGCAACAAAAAACTAGCCAATAACAGAGTTTAGGCTAGATCAAAAAATATACAGACCCATAAACTTCAAAGACAGTCTAAACAAAAAAAACATAGAATTAAGAAAGAGGAAAAGAAGCCTAAAAATCATCAGTCTTTTACAGTAACCACTAAAACAGTTCAGAGTTATCTAAGAAATACTTTAACTTAATGGGTAGGCTAATCTTCTCTTAATAGCTAATAAAAAATTACCAATCAAATATGCCTCATTTGCCATAGCTTTTTTCAATAGTATAAATTAACTTGCAATTTTAATGGACAATAACATGAATTAATACAATAAACAAAAAATAAATCAGTTAAAAATGCACCCCAATGGGTATACACGTATCGATCGCCACAAACCCTTACAAACCTGCTCCGGTCCAAATGAATTGATACAACAAAGGCAATATCAATCAGAAGTTCGAAAGAAGAAATATCATCCTTCTCATTCACAAATGTTCAGGCCAATGTAATAATCTCCAATAGCGTAGATTTACAACAACATACTTGGGTTAAAGCAGAGCAGTATGGTTGCCCTACCAATTATAATAAACTTATATGCAAGAATGTCAATAGTAGAAGTACATGTATTAATAAATATTCTTTGAAATAATGGGATAAACACAAATTCTCGGCTTTATCAGATTGTTACAAACACATAAATGTTGAGTATAATGAATTTTTATGGTAAAGGCGAGCTAAGGCCTTCTTGCAAAGCCATGGGATGTAGAGGAGCGTGGCGAGCAGAGAACGATCCCTTGTTTTTCCTAAATGAGGGTCTCCTCTTAAGGCGCCGAAGTGTTGCTCTTGCATAGATGCTCCTAAACATAGGGGATGCCCTCTCTTTGAACTTCAATATAATGAAGAAGAGAAGTCTATAGGAGGCAAGCAATACAAATATCATCGATAAATCAAACCATTTTGACCGTTTTAAACTGATTCCAAATATGTTCTGTATGATAAATTCTCCGGTTAGTTTTGGATCTCCCGGAAACATAGGATCAAATACCATCCCTGCAAAGTCACTCTTGTAATTACCCTGCCAAAAGGACAGAAACAGGATGCTGAGAATAATCAAACCAACATAAAAGCTATTTCTAAAAATTAACAATTTCAGTATGTGCAATGCATGAAGGAGATACCAAATAATACGGAATATAAGTAATTTACTGGAAAATCATAATGATAGAAGTTGTTATGGTGAAAGATGGTTGCAGACAGAATCACTGAAAAATAGAAGTCATAAGACATGGATGAAAAATTAAGATTAATTTGTGAAAAGCAAGGTAAAAGGCTATATATTTACAGTTCATTCAATTATTGCGCTCAAATTATTTTTGTAATCAAGAGGACCTCATGGAGTCAGGGTGTTATATGCCGGACTGAAGAAAATGGAATTAAGTGCATATAGGGCCTTTCTTAAGGCAGCTCATTGGAATTGACATTACATATTCTAACAGACCAACTTGTTCTCTCTATAATTTCCTTAAAGACCACTATTTGAAACGAAAGATGGATAGCCCCAAAATTAGGGACTCGAGCATCTGGAAAAACCTGTTCAGAATTTAAGGATCTGGCAATCAAAATTGTCAGAGTCCGCACAAACAGTAGAATGAATACAGCGTTATGGTTTAACTGTGGCTTAATAGGGTCCCCATGGTGATATGACTAGAATGGAGGCATCTCAGCTCAGTGGTTCAGCCCTACCTATAAGTTATCTTATTAAAGATGGCCAATAGGATTTTCAACTCACCTAATTAATGAGGTCTGCATTCGGATCCTATCAACCAATATGGGGAACCAAGATCTGAAAGATTCTCTCATGTGGCTCAGTTCGGGGTACAGAGAGTTCACCTTCAGTTTGACAAGTTATTCGTACTAAATTCGAAGTAGTGTTATAGTTTTCAGTGGTATGGTTCCAAACCTATGTTGCACGGACGCTTCTAATTTGTAGTCATATCCTGTCACACACCTGAATTCAACAAAATACTTGGCATTTTTGGATAGTTTTTGATATGGGTAAAACCAGAGCCGCACGATCCAAGCATGCAACTTAAAGCTTCTTGAGGGCACAACAGTAATTTCAGAATAACTACATGCCTGCTAGGCAAATATGGGCCGCCCAAAGACCTTAAACTTAAAGCTTTCGTTGGGGTCAACCCCGGTGTTCGAACTTTGTGCGGATTAGCCGGCGACATCTTAGCTGTCCAATTCAGATCTAGACGCTCTCAACAGTTCAAATTCATATCAAAGAGCAGTCATCACAATTTAGATCTGATCGACAGTCTAGAATGTAAGTTTCCTCCTTAAAAAGAACCCATCATCTGACTACTCCCACACCATAAAAAACAGCAACATAATGGTGTCATATGTGGGAAACTACAGATCAGCATCTCCGATCAAATCTCGTCGATAGAAAATCACTTTTTTCGATCATATCTCCAAGAGGAAAGAAGGCAACGACCACTAGCCGTCGAGCCAACCCTCCTCCGACGGTGCAACCGCCTCCCTCCATGCACTCACCTCCGTCATCACAAGTTTACAACCTCCTCACCTACCATCGCAGCCTCCCCCCAATAGGGCTGCATCGGAGGGCACCCAGCTTCGTTGCCCTGACCCTCGCCCAGTTGAAAATAGGGGGACCATTCGCACCATGACTCCCTCCCCAGTGCCTTCTGAGGTGCCCCCAGTGCAACCAAACCTCTGCGTCGTCATCAGCGCCCGACAGCAAGAAGCAGACATCCGTCTCCACCTAGAGCAAAGACGCTCCCGAGATGGTGCTCCCCGCTGAGAATGCCAAGGGAGCAAAAGGAGTCCTTCCCCCCCCCATCGACAGAGGTTCCGACGATCATCATCACCAAGGGAGCGAGGAAGTAACAGAAGCTGACTCCAGTCAGTCAACCAACATCTAGGAACAACCGGGAAGAGGAGACCCCTGTCACCTGGGCTGAATTCTGCGACTTCAAGGTGAAATCCTCCAAGCCCTCCAAGTCGCCAACAACAAGGGCCTGAAAAACAAGCAATCGCCGCCCTATAACTATGCAAGAAGAAGAGACTAATCTAGTCTCCCTTCTCCAGGTCAATTCTTGAAGCCCCGTTCCAAGGAACTTCGAGATTCCAGCCTTCGAATCATACAAGGGCAAATCCAACCCAGCAGATCACATCGAGAGTTTCAAAACTCTCATGATGATCCATCAAGCCTCAACGTGCTCCCCTGCAAGAAGTTCCCAACAACTCTGAAGGTGTCAGCATGAGAGTGGTACTTCCATCTCTCTCTAGGGGCTATCTTTTCCTTCGATCAACTAGCTCTTCCTCACACACTTTGTCACCAGTCGAAAGACCTGAGAAGACAAGTGCATCCCTGCTCGAGTTGAAGCAACATGATAGAAAGCCTCTTAAGGATTTTGTTCGGCGCTTCACAACCGAATCCCTATCCATCTCCTCCCTTGACTTGACGGTAGCAGCTGCAGCCTTCCTCTACAGCATCTGCAATGACAACCTCAAAGCCTCTCTGGCTAATAAGCCTCCTCGGGACTTCTCCGAACTCTTGCTAAGGTGTGAGAACTACATCCGAGCTGAATAAGCTCTTCACCACAAGGACCAAAGGGAGCCCTCCTTCGGAAACAAACAGAAGAGTACAAATGAAGAGAGACCCCAAGATCCCAGAAGGACGGTTCCATCCAACGTCGCCCTCCTCCAGTCCCTCACTTCGACAAATTCACTCCCCCTCAACACCAACATATCGACAGTATTCATGGAATTCGAAGGAGACGGGTTACTCTGACCCCCTCATAAGATGAACCTGGTGTAAAGGAACATAAGGGATCATAACTGATAGTGCTAATTCGATCGGGATCACAACCATGACATAGAAGTGTTAGACCTCAAAGAATAGATTGAAGCTCTCATCTGTCTCGATTACCTCTCTAGTAGACCCAGATGGGCAAGGTCGAGCCTCCACCTTGCTCGAGGAACTAACAAACGCGCAGAGAAAGATCATGTGTTCCAAGACTCCGAACCTCTAGCCATCCTCCATACCATCCACGGAGGACATATGAACGGGGAGTCTAACTCCTCCCAGGAGTTCTTCGTCCGAGAATTGAATTCAGTTCACAACTTGCCCCCTGTCAAGGGCATGGGGGTTCCTGTAACTTTCTCTGATAAAGATCTTGAAAGCGTATGCATCTCTCACTGCGACGCACTAGTGATCAACCTCTCCATGGCGAAACAAGAAGTGTGTCGCATCTTGGTAGATAATGACAGCTCGGTGAACATCCTCTTTTATGAGTCCTTCGAAAGCCTCAATCTCTCCAGGGACTATCTGAAACCTAGTCGGGTACAACCTCCATGAGTTCTCCGGGGTTCCGATCCAGATTGAAGGAATAGTCACAGTAGATACGACTGTAGGAAAGGCCTCAACAACCAGAATTAAAGCCCTGGACTTCATGGTCGTAAATGTGAAGGCTGCGTACAATACCATCTTCAGGCCATCCCAGTCTAGTAGCTCTTCACGCCGTTGCCTCAGCCTTTCATATCAAGATGAAGTTCCTTACCTCATCAGGGTTAGAAGTTAAGGGAAGCCAAGAAGCAGCATGTGCATGTTACACAGCTACAATGGGGGGCTCGGTACTCCCCTTCGATGCCATAGAACTCCCTCAAAGGGGGGGGGGGGTCAAGTTAACTCCGAGCCCGTGGAAGAGCTAGAAGAGATTCCTCTTTCCAAAGGAGATCAGACCAAGCATTCCCAGGATAGCCAAGCTCTCCCCCACCAAGTCCGAGAATAACTTACTACAAGGTCTACAAAATCGTCCTCCTAGGAGCTTACCAACTTGAAGACTTAGGAAGGGGAAGGGGGGGAGGGGGGAGGTATCAAGAGAGCATTTGAGGAAGTTCACCAAGGGCGCTTCAAGCCCTCCCTTAGATTTTTTAAGATTTGTAATAAGGTCGATCATTATAACGAATTGAAGCCCTTGACTTAGGAAAAGCCTCAACAACCCGAATTGAAGCCCTGGACTTCATGGTCGTCAATTTGAAGGATGCGTACAATACCATCTTTGGGCCATCCCAGTCTAGCAGCTCGTCAAGCCATCGCCTCAGCCTTTCATATCAAGATGAAGTTCTCAACCTCATCAGGGTTAGAAGTTAAGGGAAGCCAAGAAGCAGCACAGGCATGTTGCACCGCTACAATGGGGGGCTCGGTACTCTCCCTCGATGCCATAGAACTCCCTCAGGGGGGGGGGGGAGGGGTCAAGTTAACTCCGAGCCCAGTGGATGAGCTAGAAGAGATTCCCCTCTCCAAAGGAGATCAGACCAAGCATTCCCGAGATAGCCAAGTTCTCCCCCACCAAGTCCGAGAATAACTTGCTACAAGGTCTACAAAATCGTCCTCCTATGAGCTTACCAACTTGAAGACTTAGGAGGAGAGGAGGTATCAAGAGAGCATTTGAGGAAGTTCACCAAGAGCACTTCAAGCACTCCCTTAGATTTTTAAGATTTGTAATAAGGTCGATCCTTATAACAGCCAGAGCATCTAATAAAGGCCAGCCCCCTAGGCAGCCGCTCAGATTTCTTTTCAAAAAAATTTACATTTTCTTTTGACAATTCTTGTACTACTCTCTGAAAACAAACAATGAGTTCGGTGCCCAGCTCCTCTTCCAAGCCACACCAACAAATCATCAACTTCAAACAATGAGTTAGGTGCTCAGCTCCTCTTCCAAGTTACGCCAACAACTCATCAACTCAAAAAGCAAGCTCGAAGTTCAACTCATCCTAGAGATTCACCCACAATTCGCTAACTCAAAGGTGAGTTCGAAGTCAAGCTAGAGTTGCTCCCACAACTTGGTAACTCTAAAACCGCAGGAATTTGGAGCACGGCTCATTCCTAGAGCTGCTCCCTAAAACTTGCCTTCCGAACGGCTTTTCCCTAGAACCTGGTAGTCTTCTTCCTCTTGCTTGCCTCTCGAGCAGACTTCTCCTTCCACAATGAGTTCGGATCTCAGCTTATCCATAAAGTTGCTCCCTAAACTCGCATTCGAATGGCTTTTCCCTAGAGTGAGGCGATCTTTTTCCTCTCGCTCGCCATCCGAGCGAACTTCTCCTTCCAACGAGTTCGGAGTTCGGCTCATCCCTAGAGCTGCTCCCTAAACTCACCTCCCTAATGGCTCCTATATAGAGCTAGGTGATCTTCCTACGTTTGCTCGACTCCCGAGCAGCCTTCTCCTTCCACAGCGAGTTCGAAGCTCAGCTCATCCTAGAGTTTTTTCCTAAACTTGCCTTCTGAACGGCTCTTTCCTAGAGCCAAACGATCTTCCTCCTGCTCGCCTCCCGAGCGGCCTTCTCCTTCGACAACGAGTTCGGAGCTCGGCACATCCCTATAGCTGCTCCCTAAACTCGCCTCCCGAATGGCTCTTCCTTAGAGTCTAGTGATCTTTTTTCTCTCGCTCACCTCCTGAGTGGCATTTTCCTTCAACAACGAGTTCGGAGCTCGGCTCACCTCCGACCTGATCTCCTCAATCAATTTTCGGTATGGCATGAGAACCAACACAAGAGCACAAGGGAAGACCTTTGTTTAACAATAACACACTAGTATAAAGTTTGAAAACTAAGTGCATTAATCCTCCTCGGCACCACAAAGCTCTTCGGTGCCACTAAGTTCCTCAACAGGGATTAATCTCCCTACTAGCAAAGCTCCTTTTCTTAGCTCCTAGGTGACAAAACTCATCGATGGCAAAGCTCTTTGGCGCCACTAAGTCCCTCTACGTCATCAAACAACTCAGCACACAAGAAGAAGAAGAAAAAGAGGTAGAAGCAAATAAAAAATGCTAATGTTAGCATGCCCCAAGCAAGCCCCCTCATGCCGGGGAGGATCTGATCCGAGCAGCTTGACGCTTTCAATGCTCCTCGGCCATTTGATCGCCTCGTATCTGCACCAGTCATCCTCAACTGTTGGATCCACTCCAATTTTCATGCCAACCTCCTCAGCGCACAAGACTACAAAAGGTGACATCATCTAACATCACCCACGTCCTCGGTGCAACAAAAAAAATGACGTCAGCACTATCGAACAAGCCCATCAGGCCGAGGACCCAATTCGAGCTGCATGGCACTTTCGGTGATTCTCAGCTATCTGATCGCCTCCTGATTCGCTCTCGTCATCCTCAGACGTTCGATATGCTTCAAAATTTGTGTTCTCCTCGACAGAAAGGGACAAAATTGCTGACATCCACAACAGCTCGGCACCAAAATCGCAGCCGTCAGATCGCTCCAAATTTCACTCCAGGCCCTTTATATTTTATTAAAACTCCAATTAATAATTATAAATTTGAAAAAAATAGTTTAAAATCCTGAAAAATAATTAAAACTTTTGGGAAAAATAATTAAAAATTCTAAAAATATATTATAATTTTTGAAAATTAATTAAAGATTCTGAAAAATAATTTAAATTTGGAAAAAATTAATTAAAATTCCAAAAGGTTCAAAAAAGTCACTGTAAATTCTACAATATTGTCACGACCCATAGAAGCTCCGAACGAGATTTCAAGCATCACTAAAGCTCCGCTATGCTTTTCTAATTACCCGAAAAATAGCGAACTACCCCCAAAAGGCTGCAAAACCTAACCTTCGGGAGTGGGGGGCGTATGATATGGGTAAAATCAGAGCCACACGATCCCAGCATGCATCTTAAAGCTTCTCGAGAGCAGTACGGTAATTTCAGAACTACAGGGTAAATATAGGCCGCCTCAAGCCCATAAACTCAACAAGACCAGCAATTCAGGCTAATTAATAGCCCAATAAGAAGGATACCTAGCTAATTAAAAGCTGTCAGATCAAATCAATTATCTCAAACAAGGTTAGTAACTAATTCTATCCCATCACCATGAGAATCTGGAGTTTAATCACAAAAAGATACTCTTTCAAGTCTATCTCGTAGTACTAACTCCTAGGCTATATAAATACCCTCCACCTTCATTAAAGTCAGATAATCAATCTTTTGTCACCAAAATTCTAGTCTTTTCTGAGTTACTGACTTGAGTGTAGGAGGGTCGTTCGCAGGGGCCATCCCTCGTGTTCAGACTATGTTCAGGTTCGCCGGCGACATCACAGTTGTCCAATCCAGATCCAAACGCTCTCAATGATTCAGATTCAAATCAAGGAGACTTCAGCCATCACAATTCAGATCTGGTCGACGGTCCAGATTGTATGTCTTCTCCTAAAAAAGAACTCATCATCTTATTACTCCAATGCCAGAAAAAAGCAGCAACATTTTTCAAAATCTTCTTCGTGTCAATGTGTCGCATCGCACCATGTCCATGTTGACAAGTTTGTGTTGTGTTTGTGCTTGTTAGTTCAAAATAAATACCCAAAGATGTGTAACTGCCTCCTAGGAGCCCTCCTCGACAAATTGGCAGTGGCAGGCTAAGCTTCTCTTGCTTCAAGTTGTCTATCTTATATTTAGTTCAATGTTTAGAACTTTGTGAGTACATACTAGTTATTTTCAAGGACCATAAATCATTACAAATATATACTGGTTTATGGATAATCATATTTTCAAGTAAAAATGTATAAATATACAACAAACAAAAATTCAAGCATGTTCACTTAGGGGTTGAGTTTAGGTTTTGCATGTTTGGCTGGGGGGTTCGGAAGTAATCAAGTGTAACTAATTTCAGGCAGGTTTTTAAACTCTTAAAAAATTGTCATATTGGTTGTATTGGTTTCGTTAGGACCGAATGGACAACCTTCCTCCTGAACATAGGAGTCTTCATGGAATCCTAGCCATCAAGGTTCAAATCTACTTTTCCAATGAACATCTTGGTTACAAGAGTATATTTATACCCCGCATGACCTTAATAATCATAAGAATATCATGTTCATTGCGTCTATATAGCTGAAGCTAAACTAGGTTGGACCAAAATAAAATTGAAAACTTCGAAAAATTGGGCTCAACTCATCACTCACGGTCGACTAGCTCGACTCCTAGTCGATTGGGTAATCTTCACCTATTTCTTAGCCTTAGTCAACTAACCAGTTAACTAGTTTGTGACAAGTTTATTGTTGAGACGTGTATTGTTTACGAAGAAAATAGATATTGCAGAGGAGTGTAAAATAAGTCTATTGTTCAAGCTCCGTTTTGTTGAGGAGTGTATAGGTAACATTTCTTTGTAGACAAATTATCCTCATAATTAGCAAAGTTGATTTTCTTTAATGACAAGTTTATGACTTAAACCGACCAGAATTTATGAACAAAGTAAAACTAACATAAACGCTCATGGATTTCCTAGGATATGTTGAACGAATATTGATAAAGTAGTCTTAATTTTAGTCTCACATCTGAAATAATCTTAGAATTAATCATTGTACTCCTATATATATAGGAGGCAGTGTATTCAGTTATAATCATCCAATAAAGTATTCTTTTCAGTCTCTATACTATACTTCAACATGGTATCAGAGCCTACAAAAAATTAGGGTTTTCCCTCTCTCTCTCTCCAAAAACCCAACTCTCTCTCCAAAAAAAAATAAAATAAAATAAAAAATTATTGTACCCCCTCCTTCCTCCGAAACCCAACCCTAACCTCCTCTTCCTCCCGCCACCACCGAAATCTTCCCCCGCTGCCATCGAACCCACCCCGTCGAGTCCCCTCGACCACCATCTTCCTCTCCCCAAAGCCACCACCTGCAACCCTCATCGCATCCAGCCCCGTCGAGCCCTAGTTGACCATCGATCCGCACCCCTGCAGCCACCCATTGATCGTTGCTCCAACTCCGTAGTCCCATCGTTGCCTCAACTCTGCAACCCGAACCTCCACCTCTACTCATCGCCCCCCCCCCCTCCGCCAGCATCAACCCCGCTAACCCCCTCCCCACCTCCTCAAAAGTCAGAGAGAAAAAAAGTCGGAGAAAAAAAAGAAAAAAAAGTAAAAATAGGGAAAAAAAGGTCTGAGAAAAAAAGAGTAAAAAAATGATGAAGTTCCGTGATGCATGCTGCTCTGAATTGCGTGCCAGTATTTGATGTCCTCTTCAATCTTCATCTATCCTCCTCACCCGTTCTTTCCTTCAGATCTGATCTAGATCTGCTCCTATGACGACCTCCAATAATTCAACGGTGACCTCTCCTCCCCCTCCCCCTCCTTGACAGACAACTTATTCCCCTTCTCTCTTGAAGGCCGAACGCATGACCACTGAGAACCTCTCCGGACGCAGCAACTTCATAACTTGGTCCCGTTCTGTCATGCGTTTCCTCAAAGGGTGCGAAATGTACCATCACCTCACTGACCCAGCTCCTCTGTCTACAGATCCCACATTCAAAGTCTGGAATCGTGATGATAACTTGATTGTCAATATGATGACCAATTGTATGGACTGGGATGTCTACACCTCCATCACTTTCCTCGACATAGCCAAAGAGATTTGGGATACCCTTCATAACATGTACTCCTCTTCCAATAACATGCAGCGCGTGTATGATATCTTTCGTGATGCCATTGAGACCAAGCAAGGTAACGACATTCATGCATATCTATTACGATTCAATCAGTTCTTAAAAGAATGGAAGATCTAGCACCCATACTCTACCGATTGCTGTCCAGCAACAGCAATGTGAGGCCCTTCTTACCGTTCTAGCTTTGGGCAATATTCGCCCATATCTTGAAGGTGTTTGCTCTCATATCCTCGCCACCAATGCCAGTTCCTCTCTACGTGATCTCTATGTTCAACTACCCCGAGTACCCCCTCCTGCTCTTATTAAAACCCCCACACCGTCTGCACTCGTCTTTGGCCGTGGCCATGGTTTTTCTGATCCCTCACCACTATTATCATCATCCTCCAGGGGTTATAGTTCTTATTCTTCACGAGCCCATGGTGATCGTGGTCGTGGCCGAAGTGATAGTCATCGCAACACTAAGTATTGTACCTATTGTCAGGGCCGGTCTCATGAATATGCGACATGTTGGAAATGCATTGGTCATCCTCCTACTGCTCATCAATCTTTCATTGTGGGAACTTCTTCCACTACTGCTCCTACGGTTGTGCCACGCTCCTACTAATATACCCTCTCTGCTGAAAAGTATCAGGCATTCCGCAATTTGCTATCTCCTCCTGCTAATTTTGTTTACTCAGGTAATGTTTATCATGTTTCTTCACATCAATGGATTATAGACTTACGTGCTTCTGAACAAATGTCTCCTTTACTGCTTTCTTTTTCTTTACTTTTCAATTATCATGTGCATACTGCTGATGACTCTCATGTCCCTGTTGAAGGAAAGGGCGATATCTCTCTTTCTCCAGCACTATCTCTTACATATATTTTATGTGTTCCTACATTTCCTAATTGCCTATTATCTGTTCCTAAACATTCTCAGGATCTAAACTGTTCGGTAATATTTTTTTCCTTATCACTATGTATTTCAGGATATTACGACGAGGAAGGTGATTGGCACACGTCATAAACAACAAGGGTTATACATCTTGGATTCTCCTGTCTCAGCTTTTCATTCTTCTATTGATCCTGCATTATGGCGGGGCATCCTTCCATTCATACTCTAAAGCATTTAGTTTCTGGTTGTGAGTCTTCTTTTCAGCTATCTTGTGAGTCCTGTGAGTTAGGTAAACATCATCGAGTTCCCTATCCAGGACGCGTCAATCAACGTAGTGAACATTTATTTGACATAGTTCATTCTAATGTTTGGAGGCCTATTGGTTTTCCCACGTTTAATAAATATCGTTATTTTGTTACGTTTATTAATGATTTCTCCTGCATGATATGGTTGTTTCTCTTACACGATCGTTCTGACAGTGTTTACAAATTTTCAACAAAATGTTTCTATGAGATAAAAACACAATTTGGTACTACTCTTAAATGTTTTCGTTCTGATAATGCAAAAGAATATGTGAGTTATGATTTTCAAAAATTCTTTTCTTAACATGGAATTATACACCAAACATCTTGTGCATATACTCCTCAACAAAATGGGGAGGCCGAACGCAAAAATCAACATTTACTTTGCACTGCTCGTTTTTTTATGTTTGAAATGAAAGTTCCAAAGTTTTATTGGAGTTTAGCGGTTCTCACTGCATGTTTTCTTATTAACCGTATGCGTACTCCTCTTCTTCAAAATCAGCCACCTTTCAACCTTGTATTTCCTAAAGATCAATTTCCCCTACCACCTCGTATTTTGGATGCACTTGTTTTGTTCAAAACCTCCAACTGGGCATTGATAAACTTGACCCACATGCTACTAAATGTGTGTTTTTTGGCTATTCGTGTTTTTCAAAATGTTATCTTTGCTATTGCCCTTCACGACATAAAATGTTTACCTCGGCAGATGTTTCATTTTTTGAACATAAACCTTTTTTTGAACAAATTTCTTCCAAAATGGCCGATTTACCAAGGGCGGATGTTGAGAGTCTTGATTTTCCACTAACAACACCATCACCACCGCCATCGCCACCACTACCACCACCACCGCCTCGGCCAATGCACATTTATGTCAGAAGACGTACGAATCGTTCCGACTCGGCCATCTAAACTATACCCTCTGTTATTCAACCAGTGCCAACCACTTCTATCGGTAATATTCCTACCACAAACGATTTACCTATTGCTCAACGTAAAGATAAGAATTCTTGTCTCACTATCCTATTGCCCAGTTTGTTTCTACTTCTAAACTGAACAGATCTTTTCGAGCCTTTACCTCTTCCTTAAATTCCATCTCTATTCCTACCAGTGTTCAAGAAGCACTCAAGTACCCTGGTTGGACAGCATCCATGAAAGAGAAAATGTAGGTTCTTCAGCAGAATGGTACTTGGCAGTTGGTTTGCCTCCCTATAGGTGGTAGATCAGTTGGTTGTAAGTGGGTGTTCACAGTCAAACACAATCCTGATGGCACAGTTGAACAACTCAAAGCTCGCCTTGAAAAGGGTACACCCAGTTATTTGGGGTCGACTATGATGAGAGCTTTTCTCCGGTTGCAAAACTCACATCTGTTCGTGTTCTTATCTTTCTTGCATCCAATTGTTCTTGGCCTATTCATCAGCTTGATGTTAAGAATGCATTTCTTAATGAAGATTTGAAAGAAGTGGTGTATATGCAACAACCTCCTGGTTTTGAGTAATAGGGGAGGAATCTTGTATGTTTGCTCAAAAGTCTCTTTATGGCCTCAAACAGTCTCCTCGAGTTTGGTTTGAAAAGTTCGGCAAAGCTGTATGCTCTTATGGGTTCTCATGAAGTAAGGCAGATTATTCTCTCTTCACAAAGAAAGAAAGTAAAGGAATTGTTATTCTGTTAGTTTATGTTGATAATATCATTATCACAAGCAGTGATTCCCAAGGAATTACAGACATCAAGTTGAGGTTAGCTCAAACCTTTCAAACAAACGATCTTGATCCGCTTCGACATTTTCTTGGTATTGAGGTTGCATACACAAATGATGATATCCTTCTGTCTCAAAGAAAGTATGTCCTTGATATTCAACCGAGACAGGAATGTTGGGATGTCATCGCAGTGACACACCTATTGATCCCAATATTAAGTTGTTCTCCTCCAATGATACATTGTTCTCTAATCCAGGACGATATCGCAGGCTGTTTGGCAAACTCATATCTTTCAGTGACTAGGCCAGATATTGCCTTTACAGTTAGTCGAGTTAGTTAGTTTATGCATACACCAACTATCGCTCATTGGGAAGCAGTGGTTACATTCTTCGTTATCTTAAGAAAGCCCTAGGGCAAGGACTTCTCTTCAGCCCTGATGAATCACTTTCTTTACGAGGATATTCTGATGCTGACTGGACATGGTCGATTGATGACAGATAATCTACTAGTGGATACTCTGTGTTCTTTAGAAAAAATCTGGTATCTTGGAAGAGCAAGAAGCAACCTATTGTACCTAAATCAAGTGCAGAAGCTGAATACCGGGCCATTGGGTATTTAGTTTTTGAAGTTTTATGGCACAAATCTCTCCTTCGAGACTTGGCAATTTCGGTTTCTTCTCCAGTTCCACTGTATTGTGATAACCAAGCTGCTATGCATATTTATGAAAATCCAGTATTTCATGAGTGCACAAAACACATCAAGGTCAGTTGTCATTTCGTTCGTGATGAGTTGAAAATGAAAGTGATCTCATTTTCATATGTCTGATCTCATTTTCAAATGCTGACATCCTCACTAAAGCATTACCTCCTAAGCTCTTTCAAACTTTCTTGAGCAAGCTTGACTTCGACAATATCTATGCACCAGCTTGAGAGGGAGTGTTAAGGTAGTCTTAATTTTAGTCTCACATTTGAAATAATCATAGAATTAATCCTTGTACTCTTATATATATAGAAGACAGTGTATTCAGTTATAATCATCCAATAAAGTATTCTTTTCGGTCTCTATACTATACTTCAACAAATACAACACATTGTTGAAAGATAACAATATAGAATCACAGCTATCCATAAGTACATGTATGTGTCTGTACAAGTGTGCACATGTATATATTAAAAAGTTGATGTATTTTTTATATAGAATTTGATTACACAGGTTGTTAGCTACGTTGATTCAATACTAAGTTTGAAATGTTGGATTTGCATTCAATCGCTAAAAGCTATATCATCTGAATTATTTCCTACTATTCTAATTGTTTACAAAATTTTGTTTGTTTGCATGCATTTCAATAAAAGTCTAACCTCATATGATCATATCTCATTACTCTAAGTTCCCATTGGGCCTTCTCATATCACTCTTTCATGCCTCTCCCACTTACTTCTATTCATAGTTGTTAAAATCGTACGATACACCGTGTATCATACGATATGATACGATTCATAGGAGAAACAATACATATTGTAGGTTATATCGTACGATACACATTTGAGTATCACATGATTCTATATGTATCTTCCGATACGATACAGTTCAGTGGTTAAACAAAAAGACGTAACTTTGGCTTATGTGTATGTGACTATCTTCTAGGTATGATGTGGTATGATTTTGGTTTCTATATTTAAATCATAACACTAAATTTGTTTTTATATTAAATATGAACTGAAAGTCTGAAACAATAGAGGTTGCTTATGACTAAATGCAATTTTTACGTCAACAAAAGAAATGCAGTTGTGTGTAGCTATACATTTGATGTGAACTTTTTGTGAATGTTATTTACACCTTGGGAATTTTCTCATCTACTTTCTTCCACCTTTTTCAATTCTTTCTTGTCTTGGATCTTGGATCTCAAATGGTATCTAATATCATTAAGCTAAAGAATTAAAGCGAGACAACAAGAATTATGAACTTGTTGTTCTTAAAATAAGAGATTAAATTTGTTCAAGATTAAATTACAAAAATTAGTACTTATCTATGTTGCAATTTTTGAAGTTCTTGATTGCTATATAAACTTCTTGTTTCCTTCTCCAGTTCTTTTAGTGATTCTTCATGTTAGTTAATCATTCCATCTTCCAAATTTGCTTGTATTTCTAGAAAAAAAAAATGTAGTATAGTTTATAAATATAACTTTTTCGATATGTAACAATAAATCTTATGATATATGATATGATACAGTACACCATACAAAAAACATGTAAACGATACACAATATAATACACGATTTGACAACTATTCTTCTACAATATCTCCCTCGTTCAACAAGGATGTGACTGAATGATGAAGGTTACTAGGATACGTAATCAATACAGGTCGGGCACACCTTTCAGTCAAGTCTAGAACTGGACACGGATTAGCATGTCAGACATGTGTCAGGGCAAGTATCGGTACAGATACATGTTTGCATAGAATATGGACCCAACTTTTTCGTGACAATGCAGCACAGGTGCTAAACCTTCATGATGTCTCAAAGTCTACTTTAGTAACTACAAGTTTGACTCCGAGATGTTGACTAGCCATGTCTACTCGGTACTCACCTTTAATTTTACTACAAGTTTTACTTGGAGATATTGCAATATGCAAAAGGTTTTTTCGCAATTTAGTCTTCAATTTATGGATAATACAATTTAGTCCCTCTAGTTATAGCAATTGTGAATTATTCCCCCAATTAGAGTCCATTCATCAATTTAGTCTCCAATTTTACATGAATCTACTACATTTAACTTGATTTAGTCCTCAATTAGAGGTAAGTCATTTAGTAGTGGTCGTAGTAGATTCAGTGGAATGTAATGAACTGAAAATTTAATGAAAATGACTCAACTCTAATTCAGAACTAAATTGAGTTAAATGTAGTAGATTCAGTTAAAAAGTAAATTGATGAATGGGTTCTAATTGGGGGAGGGACTAAATTGCAAATACTTATTAATTGATGGAAAAAATTGCAAAAACCTCTATGCAAATAGTCTACTTAAGTATCAAGCTCTAAGAGCTAAAGGAGACGGTATTGAAACTACCTGCAAGGCCCATGATCCATAGCTGATGTATGATACTGGATAGCGCCAAAACGGTTTGGGGAGATCTGGAAGCAATCGGAAGAACCCAGCTGTCATCATCATTATTCCCTAAAAAGAAGTAAATTTACTGTATCAGTAACACTTCGCAAACTATACAAATATGTTGCGCTTAGTTCACTTACAATGATTCCAGCTCCAGTTATAAGACCCATTAAAAAATTAGGGACGAGTGAGGCAACAATCATCATGAGGCTCTCTATCACTGCAATGCTGGCATACAGACTCGTAGTGAAGTAGATATAGTGTGATAAATCCTTGTGAAACTTTTACCATGGTGTAGGTAATAGTTCCAGATGCAATAGCTATTGCAACTAAGAACGGAAATGATGAGAGGAAGTTGGATAGAATGAATACGGCGACTCCATAGTGCCCATTTTTCCTTTCGCGATCAAAAACCTTCATCTCCTCGATAAAGGATGGGAACCCACCAATTGACATAAAGGTCATGAAGCCTGATATGAAACCTCCACAAGAGGCTCTGGCTAATATAGCGGTGTAGCCTGTCCCTACATCAAAATAGATGGTACCAACACATATAGAAACCACTATATAGATTATAATACGTAGCCAGTAGTATCCTATGTCTCTCGACATGTTCACAAAAGATCTCCTTGTCAAAGTTGTGAGTTGCTTCAACCAAATAGCATGGCTTCCTTTATCCGATTCCAAATTAAGTCCTTCCTACAAGGAATCAAAACTATTCGTTGGATAAAATCACAAGAAAGTACCCAACAACACAACTGGGTCTAATTAATTGCATAATGATGATTGATGGCGTAGTGGTTGTCCTGGTGGATAAAGAGAGATTTAAAAGATAGGGGATGAGGAAGGGGAATTAGAGGGTGGTGAGGAAACCAGGGGAAATTAGAGAGGAAAAGAAAAGAGGGTATTGAACACCTGCCATCGAAGCACTTGAACATTTAAGTTTTAATTCTTGAAATCAAATATCTATTACAAAACAGCAGGACTTTTTATAATACAAACTTGAGGCCTAGAAACCTGTTCATACCATTTCCAACCTAGAACAGAAATAGAAAGGAAATAACAACAAATGATTTTACCTTACCTAACCTACTTAAAAGAAAGAAACTAATGCTAAAAATATTTTCTAAATAATGAACTCTTGAACTTAAATAGTATTTAAATGGGAAAATGGCTCTAAAATCTCTCCAGTTAGGATCTGCATCACACATTCTTCACACTTAATCCCTGGCCTTCGCAGACGATCATTATTCTGTAATGTTTTCTCAATTTTAACTGTTTACTTATTTTTAATTTTCAATCAATTGTCGAAGGGGAAATGAAATCTTACAATATTTGATATTTCCTGGATTTGTTTCTTAGCTGATGATGCATAATCCGAATTCTTGTAACTCTCTATAAGCATTGCTTTGATCTCTGCAGTTCCTAATTTAGACAGGGGGTCTGAGGATGATGCTTCCTCCTGAAGAAAGGAAAGAAAAGGACCATTTAGATAGTTCTTCAATTCTAAGGACTACGAAACAATGAGAGAAATAAAACTATCAATTATGGAAGATAAAGTTAGATGTCGTTAATACTCGTACCAAGCGAATTTTCATTGATCCTTTCATTGTAGCATTCACTTGGTCAAAATCAGAGTTAATACACCGAAGAAAGTGATCAGAAGGATTCTTTCTTGTAGGACATGGAAATCCAACTTCCGCAAAGAACTGAACATATATTTATATATAAAAGAAATTATTAGCTTGAATAAGCTGACAAAAGGAAAAAAAGTCGAAGTCTCAAACTAACTGCTTAATAAATTCAAAACTAAATATATATTCGACTCAAATATATATATATATATGTGTGTGTGTGTGTGTGTGTGTGTGTGTGTACACACACATACATATAATCCAAACCTCACTTCTGCTCAAAAAATCCCATATGCTATAACAATTGGAGGTTTTCAGCGGAGATGGTGGCAAAATATATATATGTGTCTGTGTGTGTGTGCGCGCACGCGTGGGTGCATACATATAATCAAAACCTCACTCCTGCTCAAAAAATCCCATATGCTATAACAATTGGAGGTTTTCAGCGAGACGGTGGAAATATAACCTATGTTGGACAACTTACTCACCTTAGAATTTCAAGGGGGGGGGGGGGGGGGGGGGGGGGGGGGGGGGGGGGGGGGGGGGGGGGGGGGGGGGGGCATATGATGTCAGTAGAATATAACCTAAGTTGGACAATTTACTAGCATTAAGGATATGATGTACAAGCTTAGTAAGCTTTAGTAAGTTAAAAGCTCTATTATTTTACCTACATTCTTAAAGAAACATTGACTAAAGGTGCAGTTTTTGTTCTATTTTTATGGAAGAATTAATGGGATCACTAGCGACTATATGCTAAATATAAAAAATTAACTAAAAGAGAACCAAAATCAAACTAGTTTATTATTTTTGGTCTGTCTAGACTGAAAAATATCAAGAGTACTCTGATAAGTTTGAGGTGTTCAATCAAGTTACAGATTTGCAACATGAAGCTTCGAGAGCTTAACATTGCTTTACTGGAGTGAAAATCTATGGGGTATCCCACTAAGTAACTATAATCATTGTGTATGCGGTAATTCCTCCAATAAATATGAGGGTCCATTTTCTATCTATAAATATGTACTCCCCTTCAGAAAACCCTTCCATTATCTGATAAGCAGAGGTCTCCTTCTTATCTACTACTATCATTTTCCTTCTCTATTCAATTTCTGATGTACCTCAGTTGCAGATTTGGTATCACCAAAATAAACAGTCTCTCCACCCGACAAGAGGTACAAGTCATCGAACAGAGTGTACACTTCACTGCTAGGTTGGTGCACAGAGGAGATGATGGTCTTATTGCCATCAAGAGCCATCTGCCTTAGAGTTTGGATGACAAAGAAGGCTGACGCACTGTCAAGGCCGCTTGTAGGCTCGTCCAAAAACAAAAGACGAGGTCGCGTCAGTATCTCCAAGGCAATGCTAAGCCTCTTGTTCTCACCACCACTGATACCTCTAAGGTGCCAGTTCCCAATGGCTCGGTCAGCACAGTCCTGAAGGCCCATTTCTTCTAATGTTGCCTCAACTACATTCAGAATCTCCCTTTTGCTCATTTTGGAGGGAAGCCTTAAGTGGGCAGAGTAGGTGATGGTTTCTCGGACTGTGAGGGTACCTAAATGTACATTTTCTTGAGTCACATAGGCCTACAAAATAACATAGGACAGTTAGAATTATAGATATTTAGGAGAACATATTTATTGCCTCATTAGGGGTTCAGAAGCGAGTAGATAGAGTACATAAAACCAAACTAATGAAATGAAAGAAAAGGAAATTATAACATGAATAAAATCCATATGTACACATGCTATGTATGATTTTGGGAGTTTTAGACAAGCCATGGTAAACATTCACGCTATGTAAACCAACAAAAAATTGTTAGAAGAAGAAATGATGATAGACAGTATGAAATTTGGTGGTGAACTTTGCGAATGTAATGTAGACAATGACATATGCTAAAGATATATTCCCTTTTTTTCTCATATTTGGTTGTATGGACTGGATAGTGCAATATTTAGTTGGTCTGCCTTTCTCCTTTTCAGGATTGTTTATTCTGAGATCTGCATATTTTAACAAGAACATTCTAACAATTCAAAAGGAGATGGTATAACCAATTAGCAAACAAACTAGACAGTTTCAATATATATGTATACATAAATACAAAAAAGTAAAACTTAAAAAACTAGACAAGCAAAGATTCTTATGTAGTGCCGGTTTAAATCTGAATTAGCTAATGAACAGAGCAGTTGCTATTGAGAAAGAAATTTCAAGTGTTGCCTTGGGCCAATTGGCCATTGTTCCACTTTTTTCCTTCCCTTTCCTAAATCCTCAAATTTCACTTTCTACTCCTATACCTTCTGAACCACTCCTTTTTCTTTCAGAGAATATATCGTATCGTAACGTGATGCAAGCAGGATTTGAACCCCAAACCTCTGCTAAGAGACTACTACTACAACACTTTCTCACATCTTGTTTGTTTCTAATGTTTGTCATAGTTATCAACAGAACAAACGAGCTATAGATTAAAAAATTCCACAAGATTCTTTCAAAAATATTAAAAAACAAACACAAGTAACCAACATACCACAACACCATAGTCAAGCCTCCTCTTCTTCCCGTTCAAAAGCACATCCCCTGTCAACACCACATTACCCCCCAGCCTCCCTGCCCAAAACACCAAACACACAAACATCAAAACCCACAACCCAAAAAAGAAAAAAAAAAAAAAAAAAAACAAAAAAACAAAACATACTAGTCATTTAAGCAACAAATCATCAAACACCTGATAGAGAATCAAGAAGGGTTGATTTCCCAGACCCAGAAGGGCCCATTATGGCCAAGAGCTTTCCTGGCCTCGCGTACCCGGTGAGCCCATGGAGGAGCTTTTTGGGTGGCTTGCCACTGCCGTAGTTTGGCAGGACAGCTGTCAAGTCCTCCCATACTAGATAGGCTCCTCCACCACCACCACCGTTAGTGGCCATTTTAGATTCGTTTCTTCAACTACTAGCAATTGTATCCACCAGCAAATATCCGTCCATCCTAGTAGTGTGTATTAATAATGGTCATGAATATGTGATAATAACAGGGGAGGCAATGCCATCAGTGGCAGTTGCATCAGCATTTATTATTACGGGGATTTTTACCCCGCAGTGGGGTCTGGTTGGTTAAGTTTTGGGGCAAGTGTTACTCAGGCCCTGTATTTGGTCCTGATTTTCTGACAGGTTTTTTGGGTAAAATTTTACTCTTTATAGGTGACCTTTTGATTTTTTAAAGTGGCCATTTTGTGTCCCACAATAATCGTTTTCTTTGATAAAAGATACTAAGAACGTTATTTTTGGGGTTAAATGACTTTCTTGATAATTCAAAAATCAAACTAGACCGTTTTAAAATTGAGAGATGGAGATTACTTGCAAAAAAACATTTCTTAATGGGTGAAACAGTCACTTCTAAAATTTAAGGAATAACTAGAGAGAGTAATGCTGCCCCCACTACCAATTTCACTATATTTATCTTCACTATCTTAGGTGGCTACACTCCAATAGGTAGAAGAAGATAGAATAGGTGGGAGAACTCTCCAACAGAAGTATGTCACCTAAGGTAGTGAATAAAATAATAGCGAAATTGGTAGTGGATGAAGCATTACTTAACCAGAGAGCCATGAAATTCATTAGCATTTAAGCCTGGTTTGGATGCTATAAAAGTTAGGGTTTTTCACACATGGGTCACTAATAAATGTTTCAATTCCATATACATCACTCGCAAATACCTAATTTTATATAACTTACTTAGAGCAACCACAGTCGTCTGAGGTATATATATATTATACTTTAGCAAATCGTGTGTTCGCTGCAGTCGTCAAAAACGTAAAAATTGCATAATTTCTTCAAAAATGAAACTGACAAAACATGATGTTTCGTATGTCGATTTTTCTTTTCTCCTTTTTTGATTTGTTTGGGATTTTTTTTTTTTTTTTTTTTGAAGTGTTAAAAAAAACGTGTGGGGCCCACATGAGACGAAACATGATGTCATGTTTCGTCCCAGTGTTTCGTCCCGGGAGGTAAAATGCATAATTAAGATTTTAATTAAGTAATTAAATGACTAAACTTAATTAATTAACTAATTATTTAACTAAAATTCTGATTAAAATACTAATTAAACTAATTAAGTACTAATTAAGAGGTTAAGTTTTGAAGAAAAAAATAATTAATTTTTTTTTCTTCGAACGAAACATCATGTTTCGTCCGAGAATTTAAAAAATATTTAAATAATCCAGATGAAACATGATGTTTCGTCACACATAATATGCATATTGCTATATTGTCTGCTATCTTTAGCTTTTTACTGTAGCGAAAAATGGGGGAAAAAATGGCAGAAAGCCTCACGAGTGCAACGTCTAGAGTGATGAAATTTGCATATAATGCATTTTTATATAACGACTATGGATGCCCTTAGACCATCTCCAACCATACTAGCCATCTTTCAATTTTAGCCAAAATAGCTAATATAAAGACAAAAATATGCTCCAACGGGACTAGCCAAACCACTCGCCAAAATAGATTTCTAATATTCACTCGCCAGATCTGGTGAGTATGTACCACTCGCTAAACTTCTTCCCAAAACCACAAAATTGTGAAATCGTAGAAATCAATCAAGAAAATTGCGAAATCAATCGCGAAAATTGCAAAATCAATCGCGAAAATTGCGGAATCGCGAAAAATTGTGGAATCACGATATTTATATTTCTGTTGTTGGAGGAATCGCTGAAATGAATCGCGAAAATTGTGAAATTTTATTTTTGGGCTGGAAATTTTATTTTGTATTGGGCTTTTTTTATGGGATTTTATTTTATATTTTTATTTTATTTAATTTTGGACTTTAAATTATTAATGGTTATTCAAAATAGATAACATGGTTGGAGTAGAGACCTTTTTTGCTAGCCAAATTATCCATTTGTTATCCATTTTGGCTATTTTAGTTAGCCAAAATAGCTAACGTGGTTGGAGATGCTCTTACAATATCAAATCAATCCCAAATAAACACTTTTGTAACCAAAATTTAATTTCATATAAGAGCATCCAAAGTCATTAAGCAATTGTGCAGATAATGCATTTTTTCTCAAAAAATGCTCTGTAGTCGTTAGGCAAATATGCATTTTTTGCCATTTCAGCAACAGTAAATAGGCAAATATGCATATTATACATGTTTCGTCTGCAATTTTTTAATATTTTTTAAAATCATCGGACGAAACATGAGACCGTAATATTTCTTTTTTTTTGGATCGTCCGATGAAATCCCGAATTTAAAAAAAACAAAAATTTAGTTTCGTAAATTAATTTAATTAGTAGTTAGTTAGTTTTTTAGTTAAATAATTAGTTAATTAATTAAAATTAGTTAACTAATAACTTAATTATGGATGTTTAAGTTGGATGTTACAGTGGGACGAACATGTTTCGTTTCATTTGGGTTCCACCATATAAAAAATATTTTAAAAAACATTTTAAAAAATTCCAAAAATTCCAAAAATTTTCTAAAAAATTCAAAAAAATTTAAAAAAATTCCACGACGAAACATCATGTTTCACCTGTTTATATTTTGTCTTTTTCCCACTACAGCGAAATAGCGAAATGTCACTCTAAATTATGCATATATGCATATTTTACATATCACGATTGTGGATGCTCTAACTCACTCAAAAATAGAGCTGGTATCGGGTCAGGTCCTCCACTACCCGGACAGGACCCGATACCTCACGGGTCCAAAAATTGGACGCGGACCCAGACTTGCAAGAACCGGGTCCGGGTCCGGGTCTAGGTCCGGGTCCAGGTCCGGGTCCTAGTTAAAAAAATTTACCCGTCGGGTCCGGTTGCGGGAAATAAATATTTGCACGTAAGTATTTTACACCCGATATCCTACGGTTCCAACAATTTTTGCACTTAAGTACATGAATAAATATTATATTTACACATATATATATTCAACAATTACTATTTATATGTATATACTTATAACACTCTTATTCAAAATTCATATTATTTTGAGGTGTTTTTTAACGGATCCGAGTCCGGGTCGATTCTATTTTGAGTGGACCCGGACCCGGAAGTGCATCGGGTCTTATTTTAGGACCCAGGCCCGTATAGATCGGGTCGGTTTCGGTCCAATGCCAGGTCCAAGTCAGGTCCGGGTATCGGGTAAATGTGACAGTGCTACTCTAAATAGCTTATATGGAATTAAATATTTGTGAGTGAGGTATATGAAATTAAAATATTTGTTAGCGACTCATATGGGAAAAACCCTAAAAGTTATTGTGCTTTTGTTGGCTGCATATGGTGTTGTAGGAGTAATACGCAAAAGCATGTTTTAGTCCAGTTTTCATTTCCAAATTTTTTGCTCCAAAAACATTTGCAATGTTTTCATTTTCAATTTTTTTTGCTCCAAAAACACTTGCAATTTCACTGGTCACAAATATTTTAATCATTTAGTTCTCTCATTCTCTCTTCACTTTTGAAATAGCTTTTGTCTCCCTCTTAATCAATGAAATCCTATTTAAACAAAAAGTTCTCTCTCCTCTTCCGATGTGGGACTAAAATTCCACACTTCAAGATGGTTGATTGGGTACAGCGTAGTTTTAATTAAAATAAAGTCCTAATTAGTTTAAGATTAAGCACAAAATTATGATTAAGCCCCAATTAGTTTCAGTACAGTTAAGCCCTAATTAATTGTTGATGCTAATTTTGGTGTGGGAGAAAACAAATGAATTTGTGGATTCTTTGAGGAAAACGAATGAGCAAACCTATTGACTTTCACCGGAATTTTGACTGGTTTCTTTCCGCTGCTGTGAACCTGCAAAAAGTTCGATACACCGGAATGGATCTCGGTGACGAACCCTTCGACGCTCTTGTGAGTAATCAGAAAGATTATGAAAGAGTTTTAGGTAGAAAAAGATTAATTACCTTGTTACGCTGGGGGGAGAGGGGTATTTATAGTCGCCTTAAGAGACAGTTTAGAGATAATCAATTATCTCTATGTCTCGGTGTTTTTGGATACGATATAGAGTTTAAACTCGTTTCATGATAAGAGAGTGTTTAAACGGCCTCTTAGAGATAATCATGAATTTGAATTACTCTTTAAATATCTGAATTGGTTTGTAGCGGGTCGTTACCTGTACCCAATAGGACAGATCCGTTTTTGGTTTATTGGGATTTGAAGAAAGACCCAGTTCCCATGTCGGACCCATTTGTAGGTAAAATTACCATTTTATCCCCGAAAGCTTTAAGATTCGTGCCCAATTTGGACGGTCTCAATTTAATCCTATTTTTAGCCATATCACGAGCCCCCTACTCCCGAAGACTGAGTTTATCAGCCTTTGAGGAGTAGTTTTATTGTTCTAATGGCGTACGAGATTTTATCAGAGTTCTTGAGAGGATTTGGATCTTGCTCGTGGTGTGACGGTGTCAATCCGAGCTTGTAAGATGTCCCAAAATGATTCTTAGAATTTTCTGGATTTTTTCAATTTTTCTAGATTTTTTTTCTGATTTATAAATTATTTTTTTGAATTATTCATTTAATTTTGCGAGGTAACAATCTGTTTTCAAAAGATATCAATTAATCATCCTAATTAATAATTATTTTTTCAGAAGCTCAAAATATTTTTCCCGAATTTATAAATATTTTTTAAAATTTTTAATTAATTTTTTTGAATTTTAAATAACTAATTCGAATTAATAATAAAAATATAAGAATTAATTAGGGAATATCGACGTGGTGCAATCTGGTGCGTTGATCATATCGCTGGCGCGATTCTCTGAACGATCTGATGGTGGATCTGCTGCTTGTCGTCATGGCGCAATCTGAGCGCTCAGATCGTGGGCGCGCAACGGGAGGCAGACGTTTTTCCTCCATTCGAGGGCTGATGGCAAGAACGCTCAGCACTCGTTGCCGAAGTCCAGGGGAGTGACACGTGGCACATTGACCGTTGACCAGTCAATGCCATTTCTCACGTTTGGATGTCGGTGGCAAGAGTGCTCGGCACTTGTTACCGAAGTCCAGGAGAGCGAGACGTGGCACGTTGACCATTGACCAGTCAATGCATTTTCTTGCAATTTGACGTCGGTGGTATGAGTGCTCGGTGCTTGTTGCCGATGTCCAGGAGAGCGACACGTGACGCGTTTACCGTTGACCGTTGACCAGTCAGCACATTTTCTCGCGTTTTAATGTCGGTGGCAAGAGTGCTCGATGCTTGTTGCCGAAGTCCAGGAGAGCGACACATGGCGCGTTGTCCGTTGACCGTTGACCAGTCAACGCATTTTCTCGCGTTTTGACGTCGGTGGCAAGAGTGCTCGACGCTTGTTGCCGAAGTCCAGGGAGCGACACGTGGCGCGTTGACCGTTGACCAGTCAACGCATTTTCTTGCATTTTGACGTCGGTGGCAAGAGTGCTCGGTGCTTGTTGTCGAAGTTCAGGCGAGCGACACGTAGCGCATTGACCATTGACCAGTCAACGCATTTTCTCGCATTTTGACGTCGGTGGCAAGAATGCTCTGCGCTTGTTGCCGAAGTCTAGGAGAGCGGCACATGGTGCATTGACCATTTACCGTTGACCGTTGACCAGTCAAGTGTCTACTGAGTTGCCCATATTTTTTGTTGTTTTGCGGAAAAATGGGTCAGGCCTTTGTGCTCTTGGGGGCCTTTTAGTCTTGGTTAATGTGCCAACAACCCCTCTTTCTATAAAACTTCACCCCCCCCCCCCTCCCTTTCATTTTCTCATTCTCTAGTTTTTTACTCAGGCGACTTCTTCTTTCTAACAGGAGCTTCAGGCGAGAATCTCTTACTTCCGGCGATCTTTTTCGGCCGTTGCTGTCAAATCAAGGTAATTTTTGACACTTAGTTTATTTTTAGAGAATGTCTAGCGTTCCTTCGAGGTAGGAGACCTCCCCTACTCTCGCCGCTGAGGCAACCACTTGTCAGGTTCCCCCAATCGATAAGGGTAAGGCCGTAGTAGGGTCATCTTCGGTTGTAATGGAGACTGTGGTTGAGAGTGAGCAGAGGATGGGAGAGTTCGGCAGATTGCTAGGGGTGCTAACCGGTCTTAAGAGGGTTCAGGATCTTTCGGACCATCAGGTTGAGCGCATTATGTACGGTATGGGGCGGAGCTTCGAGGAGAATGCGGTAAGAGAGACTTCAGAGACCGACGAGACGATCTCCACTCTTAATGAGGCGGATCTGATGTCGATTCGGGAATGTTTTTCGATCCCGAAGGAGTACAACTTGATGTTGCCTGGTCCCGGGGTGAGGGCCAGCTCGCCGATGCCAGTGGACATGTGCTTCTGGCCCGTCGACGCTTTCTTAGCCGGTGTTCGACTCCCTCTTCATCCATTCGCCGTCGAAGTACTGCGATGGTTTCAGATCAGTCCCGTTCAGTACATGCCAAACGTGTGGAGGCTGATCAATGGGTTCATCTTTTACTGCCGGGTAGCGGGTCTCGAGCTGAAGTTGAGCGTGCTGTGGACCGTGTCCCGAGTGCATTAACAGCAGAAGTCGGAGTTCAGGTTCTACTTGGCTCCGAGGCATGGCGCAAAGCTCGTCATCTACCCCGACTCGATAAAAAATTGGAGGGATAAGTATTTCCTCATCCGAAGTCGAAAGCCATGGGTCATCCCGACGACTTAGGTTGAAGAAGTTTCGAGGTGGGTGAAGGAGAGCCCAGTACTTAGTCCTGAAGAAGACGAGATGGTCCAGACGCTCCTCGATCGATCGAAGTTCGATTTTAAGGACCTGACTGAGGAGGTGCTCTTCAGGGGGGTCTCAGCCTTATAAACCCCAGTATGTTTTTTATTTTTTGCCCCGTGCTCTCCTTTTTTTTAAAGTCAAGTCTTAATTGCACTTAACCTCGGTATTCTAATGTTTTTGCAGAATCCATGGACTTCGATGACATGCTGGCGCAGTGTGGGGTCTTGGGTAGCAAGGCCCCTAGGAAAAGGAAGAGGGTGGCCTCAAAGATTTCATCGACGAGTGTGAAGACCCCCGTCGCTGCTGTGGAGCAGCCAGTGAAGCAGGTCGCAGTTGTTTAGTGGCTGCCGACCCTCGCAACGACGTTGGCTTCTGCTAAGACTGGGGCCTTCCCCTTATCAGCGGCATTGGGATTGGAGGCCCCGCCGTTAACTACCGAGGCCAAGGTGTTTCTAACCGAGGAACACAAGAAGATATTCATCCCGACTGGCAAGTCCGCAAGCTCGACTGGGTTCCTTGGCAACTCGTCATCCTGCATGCAAGCCATTCGGCACCTTGCCACGCCGAAGGACAAGGCCTCAATGGATGTGGGGAGCATTGGTGACGACGCGCTCGAGATCGCTCGAGCGGTTGTGTCGGTAAGTCTTGCATCAATTCATAGTTTTCATCTTTTGTAGAGTTAGTTTTCCTTTTTGTAAACTCGAGTAACGGTGCTTTGCTTCTCGTAGATAACTTGCCACTTCGGTCATCTGATGGAGAAGATGACCGAGCAAGAGAGGGAGCTGAAGCAGGAGGCTGACAGGGCTCGGTCAAAAAAAGCTCGGATCGCCAAAGACCTCGAGTAATCGAGGCTTAAGGTCGAGATGAAGCCTTCGAGGTTGGAGCACCTCGAGGCTGTTGTTGCAAAGCTCGAGGCAGATAACGCTCTGCTGCTCTAAGAGAAAGAGTTGGCAGCGAAAGACAAGGAAGACGTTGTTGCCGCCACGAAGGTCGCCGCAGCGAAGGAGGCCAAGGACCAAGCGATGGAGAAGGCCAAGGAGTACCTCTACGTCAATATGGCGAAGGCCTATGCTCGCGCAATCGACCAAGTAAAGGAGACCTTCCCGGAGGTAGACTGTGCCGGATGGCATCTGTTCCCCGACCCTACCTCGGGTTCGACGACGTCTCCGAGGAGGACGAAGGAGATGAAGAGGTTGAAGTGGTCGAGGTAGGGACCAAGAAGGCAGAGGTAGAGACTGCTGCAGATGTCATGCCCCTAGCCATTGTCGCCAAAACACAAGGGTCGGATCCCTCGGCGACTGGTGATCACTCAAAAGAGGTCCGCCCTTGACCTTGTTGCACTTTTATACTTCTTTTATTTGGACATTATGTATTGTAGCCTAATTGCGGACTGGCCACCGCTTCTTGTATTTCTCGTTGAAATTTAATGAAAACATGTTTTGTGGACAAGTGTTGTGAAGTCTCAAAACTTTTGTGTGTTCGTTTTGCTTTCAAACCGTCTCATAGTAGCTTCGTTTAGACGTAGTATCGTCATGTTGGCTCTTCGGACTTAGAGATTTAGACTTTCTTTTTTGGTTGACTTCCCAGGATAGCAAGGTGCCATGACTTCTCTCTGAGCTAGGCTTCGTCAAGTTTAGGCTAGCTCGGTCTTGAGAGATGCTTTATAGAGCGGAGCAGGAGATGGGTCATTTAAGGGTGACCTGGCTCGTCGAGGCATTGAGATAAGGTGCCTTGAGGAAAGGGTTCGCAAAGTGCCACCCGAAGGCAAGCAGTCCTTCCCTTCGATGGCCATCAGCCAAGACTTGAGACTCAAGTTCCTTCGTCACTCTCTATTCGAGGCAAGATTCGAGATAGACGAATTAAAGAACGTGGTGCTCGAGAAGAGCCTAGAGTCGGCACACATTTGAAGGGCTATCTCTGAGGTCTCGCGAGGGAGTAGTTCGGGACAATTGCCTCATCTTAAGAACAAAGTGACGGATGACTCTCTGAAAGAGGGGGTCCTTGAGCTAGAGGCAGAGAATCTTCGTCTGCACGGCTTTCTGAGGGGAGCAACGTCAGAAGCACTTCCTACTCTCGGGGTGAGTATGCTCAAGGGAGGTCGTTCCACGAGTTAGCACTTCGTTCGCCTCCTGTTTTGCGAAATCCAGGTGATGCGCAAAATGGAGTGTTCGGCTCGTCGAGTGGGGCATCTGTCGGGGCAACCGTTAGACTCTTGGGTGCCGATGATGCGACTCGGCTCACTGGCTTAGAGACTTCCGTGGAGACGAGGCAAGATCAGCATGGCGCTCTCCGCCCTCGGGTATCGCTTAATAGGAGCGTCCCTCTCCCTAGAAGAAGTTTGGGCTAGAATAAGACTTGTATCTGAAATCTTGTAATCTTTTTGTCTAGTATGACTTTTTGGTCTTGAATAACTTGTATCTTCAACTTTGATGGAATAATATATCGTATTTTTTGATCTGGTAACGAGCCTCTTCGATGAATTTTTGTTTTGTTAAATGGTGAGCTACTTTGTACTCGCTCATTCTCAAGTAGCTAAAGCGGCATCGAACCTAGTGTTGGACTCTGAACTTGTCGTTAAGAGAGTTTCAACAGTTGTGCGAGCAATTTCGAATAGTGAGCTATTTTGTACTCACTCATTCGCAAGTAGCTAAAGCGGCATCGAACCAAGTGTTGGACTCCGAACTTGTCGTTAAGAGAGTTTCAACAATTGTGGGAGCAATTTCGAATGGTGACCTACTTTGTACTCGCTCGTTCGCAAGTAGCGAAAGCGGCTTGAACCAAGTGTTGGACTCCGAACTTGTCGTTAAGAGAGTTTCAACAGTTGTGGGAGAAATTTCGAATGGTGAGCTACTTTGTACTCGCTCGTTCGCAAGTAGCTAAAGCAGTATCGAACCAAGTGTTGGACTCCGAACTTGTCGTTAAGAGAGTTTCAATAGTTGTGGGAGCAATATTGAATGATGAACTACTATGTACTCGCTCATTTGCATGTAGCTAAAGCGGCATCGAACCAAGTGTTGGACTCCGAACTTGTCGTTAAAGAGAATTTTTTGTACTTAGTGTACGTTTCGAGGTGAGACGACCAAAACATCAAGACAATGGACTTTCTGAGAAAGGAAATTTCTTTTATTAAAACAACTAAGTGGCTGCTTCTAAGTTGTAAGCCATTATTACACTTAAAAAAATCAACTGAATAAAAAGACAACTTTAGAAATGCTTCAAGAACGCTTTAGAAGTTGAAATTGCTTGGAGCGGTGTTCAAACACCCTCTTGGTACTTCAACAGGTGTTCTGCGTTCCATGTTCTCGGTACTTTCTTCCCCCCCCCCCCCCCGGCCTTCAAGTTGATAAGCACTAGGTCTAACAACTTTGGAGGCCGTATACGGTCCTTCCTAGTTAGGTGCTAGCTTGCCTTTCTTGCTTGGAAAAAAAATTGATAACTTTCTAAGCACCAGATCTCCTTCTTTGAGATTAGTGGGGCGGACTCTCTTGCTGTAGGATTGCTCAATCCTACGTTGATAGATTTCTTGCCGGATGGAGGATCTCTCTCGGAGCTCATCGATGAGGTCCAAGTTACCGTGAAGCTCATTCGTGTTCTGCTCTTCGTTGTAGGCAATCAAGCGAGGGGGAGGAAGACCGACTTCTAGTGGGATGACGGCTTCGGAGCCGTAAGTGAGGTTGAAGGGAGATTCTCATGTGGGGATCCTCTTAGTAGTGTGATAGCTCCAGAGCACATTGGGGAGCTGTTCGACCCATAAATCCTTAGCAAACTTGTCCAGTCTCTTTTTCAGGCTGGAGAGAATTTGCCGATTGGCATTTTCTGCTTGGCCGTTGAATTAGGGGTGGGAGATCGAGGAGAATCGTTGCTGGATACCAAGGTCTATACAAAAATTGCGAAAGGCTACCCCGGTAAATTGAGTCCCATTGTCCATTACCAAGATTCGAGGCACACCGAATCTACAGACAACGTTCTTCAAAAAGAAACGCTAGACTCTGTTCTCTGTGATCGTCGCTAGAGGCTCGGCTTCGATCCATTTAGAGAAGTAGTCGATTGCCACTACAAGGAACTTCAGCTGGCCCGGTGTTGGAGGGAAAGGCCCAAACAAGTCCATTCCCCACATTGCAAAAGGGGTTAGACTAGATAAAGAGGAGAGCTGGGCTTGTGGTAAGCGGCGGATTGTTGAGAACTTTTGGAAAGGGCTGTATTGGCAAACGTGGCGTTCGGCATCGCTAAGGAGAGTGGGCCAGAAGTATCCATAATTCAGGATTTGCTGGCGAGGGACCTTGATCCCAAGTGAGCGCCACACATCCCTTCATGGACCTCCTTTAGAGAATATTGGGCTTCCTCGGGGGAGAGGCATCTCAAGTAGGGTATGTCATCCACTTGAGTGTAAGAGCGTTTGTACAGGACCTCCTCGACGAGCGTGTACTGCTCGGCTGTAGTTCTAGAAGGAGGATCCCATTTTTGAGAAACTCGAGTAGGGGCCTCATCCAGTTCTCCCCGATTTCTAGGGACAGTGTCTCCATCGGTTCGGAATCTTCTTCCTCAATGCTAGGTCTCCAAAGAACTTCTATTAAGACGGTTTGTTCGAGCCCCTGGAGGGAAGAAGAGGCTAGCTTTGAGAGGGCATCCGCTTATGCATTATCTTTTTGGGGGATTCGCTGGAGTTGTGGATTCGTGAAAGATGCCAGTAGTTCTTTGACCTTGGCCAATTATTTGGCCATGCGACCATCTCGCGCTTCGTATTCCCCTGATACCTGGTTCACTACTAGCTGCGAGTCGCTGAATATCTTGGCGCGCTCAGCCCCGACCTTGCGAGCTATACACAGGTCGGCTATAAGGGCTTCGTATTCAGCCTCGTTGTTAGACGCCCGAAAGTTGATACGAAGTGAGTATTGAAGCACGATATCATCGAGGCCAGTCAGGATGACCCCAGCTCCGCTCCCATCGCCGCACGAGGACTCATCAACATACACGGTCCAGAATGGGGGTTCCTCGATCGCTTTGCTGACGTCGGGGATTGTGCTCTCTACTATGAACTCTACTGGGGCTTGGGTCTTGATAGCGGTTCGGGGCTGATAGTTGATATCATGTTGGCTCAGCTCTATGGACCACTTCATAAGGCGCCATGAGGTCTCAGGCTTGTAGAGAACTTGTTTGAGCGGCTGGTCGGTAAGAACGACCACCGATTGAGATTGGAAGTAGGGGCAGAGTTTCCGGGCTTCCATGACTAACGCATAAGCCATTTTTTCTAGTTTTGGATAACAGAGTTCGTCGTCCATGAGGACCTTACTCACATAGTAAATTAGCTTCTGCGTCTTATTTTCTTCTCTTACCAGAATAGCGATGAGCGTCTGCTTTGAAGTAGCAAGGTATATGTAGAGGACTTCCCCGGACTTTGGCTTGCTCAAGAGTGGGGGATTGACTAGATAGGCCTTGAGCTGGTCAAATGACTCTTGTTGTTGTTGCCCCCACTCAAAGCCTTTAGCCCCTCTGAGGGCCATGAAGAATGGGAGATATTTTTCTCCTAACTTGGAGAGAAAATGCCATATGGCCGCCAGGCGTTCTGTGAGCTTCTGTACGTCTTTGACACTTGAAGGAGGAGCCATATTCAGAATAGCTTGAATCTTTTCCGTGTTGGCCTCTATGCCTCTTTGGCTGACCATGAACCCAAGGAATTTACCGGATGAGACACTGAAGGCACACTTGTTCGGGTTCAGTCTCATGTTGTGTCTCCTCAACACATCAAAAGCCTCTTGAAGATCGGGAACATGATCCAATTTGCTGACGCTCTTTACCAACATGTCGTCTAAGTAGACTTCCATGTTCCGACCGATCTATTCTTTGAAGGCCTTGTTAACAAGGCGTTGATAGGTGCCACCAGCGTTCTTAAGCCCAAAGGGCATAACCCGGTAGCAGTATAGATCCTGGTCGGTTACGAAAGAGGTCTTCGGAATATCTGGAGGGAACATCCTTATCTAGTTGTACCCGGAAAATGCATTGATGAAACTTAAGAGTTCGTGGCCTGAGGTCGCATCAATCAGGGCATCAATGCTCAGAAGTGGAAACGGTTCTTTGGGGCAGGCTTTTTTTAGATCCATGAACTCGTTGCAGATCCTCCAGCTCCCATTGGCTTTTTTGACCATCATGACATTGGACAACCATTCAGGATAGTTGACCTCTTGTATGAACCGGGCATTCAAGAGTTTCTCCACCTCTTTTTTAATTGCCTGCTGGCATTCGGAAGCGAATTTGCATCGCTTTTGCTAAACGGGTTTGGCCCCAGAAGCTACACTAAGGTGGTGCATGAGAAACTCCTCGGAGATTCCAGACATGTCGTTTGCAGTGCAGGTGAATAGTTCGTAATTTCCCCTTATACACTGGATAATGTCGGATCTGATAGGAGGGGGAAGGACTTTGCTAATCTGGAATGTCCTGGTTGGATCTCCTTCTGAGAAGGCCACCTCTTCCAGCTAATCGACCAGCTCTGATATAGGTTGGCTACTCCCTTGGGGGAGTTCAAGAGCTTCAAGGGAGAGGACCGGTCCTTCTACCGAAGTCGTGTAGTATTTGTGAGCCGCCTCCTGGCTCCCTCTGACTTCTCCCACCCCTACCGTGGTGGGGAACTTCATTTTCAGGTGGTAGGTTGAGTGTACAGCCTGGAGAGCAGCTAGGCCTGGTCGTCCCAGGAAGACGTTATAAGTAGCCTTCACATCTACCACCATGAAGTCCATCGGTTCGGTTTGGGTGATTGGGGTTTTGCCAGCAGTTACGTCGAGAGTTATGACACCCTCGATCGTCACTAGCACTCCGGTGAACCCATGGAGAGTGTAGCCAGCAGGCTTGAGTCGATCCCTGCACAACTTAAGACCCTGGAACGCTTCTAGAAAAAGGATGTTGACCGAACTGCCGTTGTCAACCAAGACCCGGCGTACATTGAAGTTGTCCATGTGGAGATTGATCACTAAAGCATCACAATGAGGCGTTCTGACGCCCTCTAAATCTTTATTTGAAAAAGTAACAGGGACCCCAAGGCCCTTGGGGGGAGGATGGTTCTGCACGGGATTCACCTCTCAGATGAAAGGCTTTTCGGGAGGAGTTCGAATCTTCCCCCATTGGGCCTCCGTGTATGAGATGCAGTATAGCTTCAGCCTCAGAATCTGGGGTCTCGGCATGCCGCTCGGTTTGCTTATTAGCCCCCTAGGGGGTAGAGGAGGATCTGCCCTGTCCTTTCTCACGAACCTGGAAATTTTCCCTCTCTGAATAAGGGCCTCGATCTCATCTTTTAGAGCCCGACAGTCATCCGTGTCGTGGTCGTGGTCCCTGTGGAAGCGGCACCATTTGTCCCTGTTTCTCTTTTTGCCTGGTGTGTTCATCTTCGGAGGTGGTGGAAGGAGACCTTCTTTCCTTACCTCTATCAGAATGGCTGAGACAATCGCGTTGAGTGGAGTGAACTCAAAGTGCGGAGGAGGGCGACGCTGGTCTCTATTATCTTTCTGTAGCTTCTTAGCTCCTTCTTCTTCAGTGCCCTTCCGTTTGTTTCCGAAGGAAGATCCTTCAAGAGTGGGGCGGGTGAGAGCCTCTTCCGCTCGGATGTAATTCTCACTCCTAAGCAGGAGTTCTGAGAAATCCCGAGGAGGCTTCTTGGCAGGAGAGACCCTGAGGTTTTTGTTGGTGATGTTGGATTGGAATGCAACAGAGGCCACCGACTGGTCTAGGGAGGCGATGGACCGGGCCTCGGAGGTGAAATGCTTAACATAGTCCCTTAGCTGCTCACCCTTCCTTTGATGGAGTAGCAATAAAGTGGTGCTTGTCTTTTCAGCGCGGCGGCTACTCACGAAGTGAGTAAGGAAGAGCCCTTCGAACTGATCGAAGGAGAAGATGGAGGCCGGGGCTAGTCGTGAGTACCATTCTCTTGCTGGCCCCTTCGGTGTGGCCAGAAAAGTTTTATAAAGAAGCACGTCCGAATCCTGGTGGATCATTATAAGAGTTTTAACACTCTCGATGTGGTCAGCGGGGTCTGACTCCCCGTTGTATGACTCAAAATGAAGGGATTTGAAGTTCTCTGGAACCGGTGCTTCCATTATGGTTCGGGAGAACGGAGGTCTGTGTAATACCCCATATTTTTTTAAAATAATGCTTTTAAGATTAATAAATGAATTAAAATGGTTTTTGGTGATTTAATAAATATTTTTCTAAAATTTACCTTTTACACGTGCAAAATACGTGCAAATATTTTTCTTGGGAAGTTCAAAATCAAAAATTATTTTGGGAAAACCCATTATTTATTATTAGATATTATTTTTGAATTTTCTGAATTTTTCTGATAATTATTTGACCTATTTGCAAATATTACAAAAAGAGAGACTTTTGTGCAAAATTACTACTTGGAGTGAAAACTCTAGATTTTCAGATTTTTGGGCTGGGCATGATGCTTAGTCAACTCAGAGGTAAAGAGTTTACTTTTTTTTTAATGAATTTGATTTATTTTGCAAGTTTTGATAAAGAATGGTATTTTTGCAAAATTCCCACTTAGAGGGGCAAAAATGCAATTTCATTTTTCTGGGTTTTCAAAACAGTGCCAGCCACTATTAGGGTTTTTTTTTTGTTTTTAAATCTCAATTAAGTTAGTTTCATTTAACTTCCAAGTATAAGGATCTATATATGTAAAGATATATTTAAAAGATGTATTTTACAAATCTATTCAAAACCCTAAATTCCGGCCTATATAGGGTGGAGTGCAGCCGTCTCTTTGCTGCACAACACAAAGGAATTTTTTATTATTATTTTCTTGGAGTTTTAAAGCGGGGATCTTGGTTTTCTTGCGAAATGAAGGATTTTCTTATTCTCTTTATTTTTATTCGGTTGATTCCTCAATAAGGTAACATATATTTGTTTTCTTATTGTTCTAAGCATGTTGTATGTGATTATTTATCTATTAGAAAGCATGTTAGATGATGGTATGAAGATATATGAAGTTTTGATGAGTAGATGAACTAAAAAGTGAATCTTTTCATGAAACTATACTATTGATGATTAAAACCCTAATTTGATGACTTGTGATTGTTAAAGAACCTAATAGAACTCATGAGTATGGTGTCTTTCTTCATATACTTGTTGTTTAAATTATTATAATGAGATTGTATGTTAATTATTGCAAAAAGTAAAATAAATCTTCACCTTTACTGTGTATGTATGCACATATGATCTGTTATGAAATTGGATGAGTGGAACTCGATTATATGTACGTAGTATTCACATATATTCACAAGTAAACTATTTTACTTAGTGGGGTATGTATATAACAAGTTGTAGAAGGGTTATGGAACTAAAAGAATCAAGTTTTGAATGTGAAAGAGGAGTTTTGTATTCAGGTCTGAAGGGTATGGCCGAAAATTGAGTTTTTATGTTTTGCAAAGCTTTTCGATTGGATTTGATTGGTTTTATTGCTGTGATGGTTTTGAACTTCATACTATAAATATACAATGAGTTTCTTGAAGTTACTGATGTGAACATACACTAACTACACCTATATATATATATATGTATAAACTTATATTGTTTTAAAGAATTGGGTTTTTTGAGTGGTTTGTGGAGTTTTGATTTGAATCTTGATTACTTGAGTACTGAGACAGTTTTGAACGATATATTACCTATATATGATGTTATTTTGATGCATAGCTGATGCTTGAACACTCATACGAACATATACATACATACCTTGCTGATTTTGAAATATTTTGGTGAAAAATTACTCTTTTAAAATCTTGATGTGTTTTGATGTGTTTTAATAACTCCTATATGTTATACAAGCTATAATTAATTATCTCAGGAAATTTAAATGTGATTTTAAAAGGATTTAATCGAGTATCATACCAAAACATGCACAAAGAGCCTAATCGGCTGTATAGCAGGTCACGGGAGACCGCACAGTCGACCGTGACACTGATATATTGAGGATTTCTAATTGACAGTAGAATGCCCGTCATGTGCGGTCGACCATCAGTTGCTCTTTTGACTGATTTGCTAAATTCTCTTCGTTTCTTTTAAACGGTTATTTTCTTGATCTTATGGATTATTGCCCTACTCTTTTAGATGATGTTTTTACTACATATTACAGTATTTTTACAGAGAGTAATATTTTATTTATAATAGAGTTTTAAATGTATTCTTATGATCTTATTAAGTGAGTTATATGTTTTTTCAAACGAATTGATATTTCGGTGATATTCTACGACTTAAAAAATATGATTTTCTGTTATTTAATGGATTTAATATTTTATTTGAATTCTGGAATTTTTTGAGTACATTATATAGATTTGGATTTTTGTTGATTTAAGAAGTTTTCTTCATATAATCGTTCTGATGATGGATTTGTGAGTTTTATTGAATGTTTTGGTATTGATGGTTGAGTTATGAGTCTTTAGAGGTTGAGTGGTGCCTTATCTACCAGTGGTTGAGATTTTGGTTGTTGTTCAGTTAAGTTAAGCCCGGTAGAGTACACCAACTCTAAGAGATTCGAAATCTAATAAATAATTAATTAACTTAACAAGATAAGGATAGGTACTAGATGGTGATATGATGAAATAAGTGCAAATGTGAGTTATAGTCTCCAGGATGATCCAAGGAGTGAGATATTCCCCAGTATTCCGGAACGATGGATGTATGGGCCATAGAGTGATTTGCAGATTAGGATTAATCTCCAGTATTTCGAGGATGAGAGCGACGCTTATGGGATGTTTGTGCAATCAGGGTTCCAAGATGACCTGCGGTGTGAAGCAGTCTCCAGTTTTCAGGACGATGGACGTAAGGGCTACAGGATGATCCACAGGTGGGATTGGCCTCCAGTATTCCAATGGCGAGAACCAATACTTGCAGAATGTCTAAATCTCATAGTAGTCATCGTAGTAGGATTAGTTGCATAACGGGAGTAAACCCTATCAAGTGGAGAACGTTAAGGGCTTACCCCGGACCTATGTAGTATAGAATGCATAGAATCCGACAAGTATGCATTAGAAAGTCAGCATATAGCATTGGTGTTTTCTTGACTTAGTTTTATACATGTTTTCTGTTTTTCTACACTTGACACTTAGTCTAGTTTCACTTGATATTTTCATGTTTTATTTATTGTTACTTCATATTCCATTGTTATTATTGTTGATATATGTTGTTTATGACTTTATCCTTTATGTTTTATTTATGTTGCATTTATTTTTATGTCACTCACACCGTTATGGATGACCTTAGTAGTTTTGGGGGTTAGGGTTATCTCTATCCTCATGTATTACATGTAGGTACCTATAGCTTGGAATTTGGATGCATGAGATAAAATGGTGTTATGGTTTATGTAAATTGTAAAGAATGTGTTGTAAAAGAAAGAATTTGTAATTCAAGGTATTTGTTTTGCCGTTGTATTTTGTAAAGATTAATGTAATAAAAGTTTGAAAAAAAATATTTGTGTTTTGGCTATGTTTACTATTACAATTAGGTTAATGCTGGGAATTGTGCCACATATTTCTGAGATATCATATTGAAAATTTGGGGCGCTACAGTCTCCTGGGGCAGAAATTTCTCGCCCGTTGTTTCTCTTCTCTGTCAGTCGGCAAGGCGCATCTCCATCTCGTGGAGCCGGCAGTAGACCAAATCTTCCCTTCAGTCGTATCTTGCTGAGCCCTGGGACTCGTCCTCATGCGGAAGGGGACTGGGAGTGCGACGGTGATAGCTTAGGGCAGGTTGAGGACTGGGAGTGCGACGAAGATAGCTTGGTGCAGGTTGAGGACTAGGCGCCCACTGATCGTGATCAGGAGAAATATTGAGGGCCCTCAGAACTGCTTCTTGAAACTGCTGGAACTCCGCCCTTGTGACAAGTGCCTCTCGATCTGGTTGTCTCCTGGGGCGGGTTGACCGGTCAGAATGCGGTTCCTCCTCTGACGACGTTGGGGTGACTCCCTCCGTCTCCTAGGAGAGTTCGATCTTCTGAGATTTGGTCTACGGGGAGATCGGGCTCTAGGGGACCAAATCGCTGGACCCCTTTAATGTTCACGGCGGGAATCCCATCATGGGTCCACCTCTCATCCAAGCGGATCCGAAGATCTATTCCATGTTGCCGATTGACAAAAATGTGCCGGAGATCCTTGCATTGGAGAACTGTGAGAGGCCATGAAGTCGGATGAGGGGTTATGTATCGAAACATGGTCATGATGAGGAGGTTGCCCTTGTCGACTTCTGTGGGAGGGTCCCACAACAGCCCCTTAAGGCCCTTGAGGAGCCTGTTGGGGCTGAGGTTGCTGAGGAAGGGACCGTCTAGGCTGCAGTTGTTGGACGGGTTGAGGGAGAGGCTATCCAGACTGCGGTTGTTGGACTTGCTGAACGGGTTGAGGAGGGACCTCCTGAAGTGGAGGAGGAGAAGGAGTGGGAGTGACTCTGCGGTTGGAGACCGTCGCCTTTCCCTTTTTTGGGGGCATAGCTTGAAACTACTTTCGCTGATGAAATAGGGTTGGATTGCTTTTTGAGTTCCCACAGACGGTGCCAATCTGTTGCTGCTGATTTTGGTGTGGGAGCAAACAGAAGAATTTGTGGATTCTTTAAGGAAAACGAATGAGCAAACCTGTTGACTTTCACCGGTGTTTTGATTGGTTTCTTGCCGCTGTCGTGAACCTGCAAAAAGTTCGATACACCGGAACCCTCCGACGCTCTTGTCAGTAATCAAAAAGATTATGTAAAAGCTTTAGGTGGAAAAAGATTGATTACCTTATTACGGTGGGGGGATAGGGGTATTTATAGTTGCCTTAAGAGACAGTTTAGAGATAATCAGTTATCTCTATATCCCGGTGTTTTTGGATAAGATATAGAGTTTAAACTCGTTTCATTATAAGAGAGACTGTTTAAACTGCCTCTTAGAGATAATCACGAATTTGAATTACTCTTTAAATATCTGAATTGGTTTATAGCGGGTCGTTACCTATACCCAATAGGACAGATCCGTTTTTGGGTTATTGGGCTTTTGAAGAAAGAACCAGTTCCCATTTCGACCCCCTTTTTTAGGTAAAATTACCGTTTTACCCCCGAGAGCTTTAAGATTCGTGCCCGATTTGGACGATCCTGATTTATCATATTTTTAGCCATATAATTAATTAAGCCCTAATCATTTAGTTTAAGATTAAGCCCTAATCATTTAGTTTAAGATATATTCCTAATTAATTATCCTAATTAATTGAGATTAATCCATAATTAATTGAGATTAAACCCTATTAGTTTAAGCCCTAATTAACTGAGTTTTGGTACATTGTTTAATTACTTAAGATCAATTGAGTTTCGGTACAGTGTTTAATTAGTTTAAGCCCTAATTAGTTTAAGCCCTAATTAAGATTAATTTCATGTAAAATAAAAGGTCAAAAAGTATTTTAAATTACTTTCATTACAGTGTTTTTACAACTCAAACAAATCTAATTTTTAATGTCTTTACTATTCCTGCTACAATAAATCTACATTCAACCAAAACTATTTTTAGAATTTGTTTTCAAGGAATTGCTTTTGCTATAGTGTTTCTTACTCTCTTGATTTTTTACAACCAACCAAACCACCCCTTAGTGAAATTTACCCAGAATGTGTTTTTTTACATTTAGAAACAAAATACTTATGATATTCATATAAGCAGTCAATTTGTGAATTATATTACTTTTTTCTACATTGTAGTAATTATGACTATAACCTAGTGCTTTTTGTTAAAATAGTAAAATTTCCACATACAAATGCACGTCAAAAAATGCATGTGTCAAAGATTGTTGTCAAAGTATGAGATTGCCAAATTATAGGAAAAATATAAAGTTAGGGCTGCCAAATTATGGCAAAAAATTTATTGATTATTTGTTTAAATTGGGGTTGTCAAAATGTAGATTATTTGTTTCCATATCTCACCATGTATCTTCCACTTTATCATAATCTGGTCTCCCTTTGTCAGGAAGTTGGATCTTGGGTATTTCCATCGTTACAATCCCTTAGATCATCTATCCATTATCGGGTCTGGGCCACTTTTCATGTATCTGGTCTCTCTCTCTCTTCCCCTTTGTCATCATAGTCGGATCTTGGGTCTTTTCATCGTTACATCGGATTTTGCTTTCTTCTAACTGTTACATCGTAGTCTTGCCTTTTTCCTTTCAGACTTGCTTTTTCCCCATTGTTATCATAATCGGGTCTTGGTCCTTTTGTCAGGAAGTCGGGTCTTGAGTCTTTTGATCGTTACATCGGGTTTTTAACCCCCCCCCCCCCAAATTGTTAGTTAAAGTCGGGTTTTGGATATTTCCATCTCTCTCTCTCTCTCTCTAAGTTTTCCCCTTGTTGTCATAGTCTTGGGTCATTTTATCAGGAAGTCAGGATCTTGGATATTTTCATCATTACATCGGGTATTTACCTTTATTTTCATGTATTCAGTCTCTCTCTCTTGCTCGCTCTCTTCCCTTTTGTCATCCATATGTATTGTTGATGATGCCCATTTATGACAATATAATATTTTGTCTATTCATTTATTTCTTTAAATCGGGACTATCAAATTATAGGTTACTAGTAATATGCACGTGCAATGAACGTTCTAATTAATTAATTTTTTATATAGTAAATTATATGACGTAATCTGGTCTCGAACCTGAGACCTCCCCTTACTCATCACATACTCTTTACAAATCTCTATTATTTTAATAGGAGATTTGGGATTTATAATCAAATAAATCCTAACTTTGTAACCAAACAAACACGTGCAGTATACGTTCAAATTAAATTCAACAAATACAAATATTTGTAAACAAACAAATATGTGCATTACAAGTGCATAGCTAATATAAAGGATGTCTTAGGTTCAAGGCTTGACTACGCTGAAGTTTTTACTTTTAATAAAAAAATATTTATTAGTATGTGCATTGCACGTGTAAATTACGAGTTACCCGTAGTGGGCGCAAACTTTTACCTTATGAGTGATACTTTTGTAAATAATTATGTCATAAATAAATTTAAACTTTGAGGGATTATGGTAACTAACAATAGTTCAGTAAATGAATGGTTAATATAACTCCCACTTAAAAATGAACTAGTATAATGTACGTGTGATGCACATCTAAAAAAAGTAAAGTCATCAAATTAAATGAATATATATTGAATAAAAAAATTAGTTTATATTTGAATGTTTTGATTTGGGCTACACGTACGGTGCACATTTATATTTGTTGGATATAGTTTGGACGTGTATTATACGTGTTTATATAGTTACAAAGTTAGGGCTTGTTTGTTACCAACCCCAACTCTCCCATTTAAATAGTAGCGATTACATAATTGTAAATAGTATGTTCTTCTAATTACTCATACCTAAAATTTACCAAAGTTGCCGAAATATTAATCCTTTTTTTTATATCAAAGTTTGCAAAATGTGTGGTTTAGATTTAGTTAAGTTAGGGTTAGATCTAATCTAATTTTGTGGTGTAAATTTAATTGAGGTTGAATGCATACAAATCACAGGTTATCTATAAATGAAAACTCTCCCATTATTATATTAGAGATTAGAGATTAGAGATTGTTGAGATTAGATGGTTGAATGTCTACAAATTACAGGTTGTCTACAAATGACAACCTCAACTCTCCCATTATAAGATTAGAGATTTGTTTCCATATCTATATTTGGGATGTCAAATTATGGTAATATAATCTTTTATTTATTTGTTTAATTTTTTTTGGCTATATTATAAGATTGGATGAGAATCTTTTATTTACTATTATAATATTTTTTACTATAAAAAATGGAAATAGAACAATTGGATGGTATTTTTATTTTTTTTATTATTATAAAATGAACGGTTAATATTTTCTAATGACAGATGAAAAAAATTAAATATAGATCGTTGGATCATCTAAACTTGTTTTTTTAGAATAGTAATAGATAATAGATGTATTGCTTTATGTTGAAGGTCTATTTTGACTCACCATTTTTTCCTCCCAAAAAGTTAATTTTTATACTTGTACGTCAGAAAGGGCTCACTTTGTGATATTCTTTTGGATAGCGAGGGGTTTAAAATGTATAAAGATACTTAGAGGGGGATAACAGAGAGAACAGTCAACAAAGGGATCTGAAAACTTTTTTACAGAATTTTTAATCACTATAATTTAATTACAAAAGGAGAACAATTGAAGAAAATAACCTATTATCAAAAGAGTAAGATCTGGCGAAAAGAGAAAAGAGAAAGGAGAACAATTGAAGAAAATAACCTTTTATCAAATAACCTTTTATCAAAACTAAGGAAAAGCGAAAAGAGTTCTGGCGACTTCTTCCTCCCCCCAAATACAACTTTTCTCGCTCAGATCCGGCGACCCTCTCCACTTTCTCACTCTCCTTCCTTCATTAAAGTTGTTAGCCTCATCTCATTCTCCAAACCCTTTTCGTGTTGGGTCCCTTCCCTCTTTTTTCCGACCGACCCTCTTAGACCTATCTAGCCTCTGTTTCCATCCCCTTCTCCCGCGTCAACCTCTCCCTCTCTGTCTCCTCGTAGAACTGCGCCTCCTCCCTCCTCCCTCAGTGGAGATCGTGCGGGACCCGGTAAGGATTCAGGTTTTCCCTCTTCTGCTCGTGGTTCTTGCTTTCGATGTTCCGAGCTTCCCTAGATTTGCTCCAGCGGTCTCCCCCTCTCTCAGAGTTTGGCTCCGTTCTCTCCACTACTAGCACTGTGAGTATATTTTTATTTATTTTCCTTTACAATTTAGTACTCTTATTTTTAGGGTTCTCTTCGATTCGACTCTCCTTGAGTTCGTTTTGAACCTGTTCCTCTTTTCCCCCTTTTCGTTCTTGAACCTACGTTCTTAGTAGTTTTATATCTGTGATCTGGTTTGGCGATTCTTGGCCCCGTGCATTGCTCGGTGCATTCTGTTGATCTGTTTAGATCTACCGTTCCAATTTGTTCTTTCGGACGATACTTCTAATTAGTTCCATCGACCAACACAAAAAACAATTGTTTTAAGTTTTTTATGCAAAATAGACCCTCACTAATCTTTCTGAGGCTTCTTAATTACTCTCTCTGAACTCTTTTTAGTTCTGTTTCGTTGTGGCTTGGATCTTTCTGATCCCCTGGTGCTCGCATTACGGTTGATCTATTGCATTGAATTACACTGGTGTTTGTGTGCTGGATCTGTAGCGATCCGTTATCCTCCCTATTATAGCCACTTTTGCTGTGAATGATCTTCTCAATATCAGTTTCTACAGCCCTGCTCGGGTATCCTCTCACTCTCGCCCTTTTCTGGTTTTGAGACATGGCCTCTTTGTGCCCGTCTTGGGTCGAGGTCGTAAAAAAAATAGGCCCTTTAAACAGGGTCGCTCTCGTTGCTCTCCCATATTCCCTATTGCCCATTCCTCTTATAAGTTCGACCCACTCTTGGTTTGTTTCAGGTGCCTCCTTCCTGGGCATTTTAAACGAGTGTGCGTGAATAAAATGAAGTGCATCTTCTGTGACAAGCTTGGTCACTCGCACAGTCGATGTTTTTACCTTCAAAAACTTCTTGGATTACCCAGAGGCAAACCCTTACCGGCCAAAATTCTCTCCTTTCTTAACTATCCACTCTTAAAGGGCAAGCTTAATGCATGCTTGGAGAGGAAGTTTAGTTTTGAGTCTGAAAAGAATTTTGATTCCTCTGTAGTTGTTCCTTATCCATTTACGATTTCATCTACTTATTTCACAGCTTATGGTTCATCTCTTGGCACTCTTCAGCTTCCCAATATTGCTAATCAGTTTAAGGATCGAACGGTTTATACGAAACATGTTTCCTTCCCTCGGTTGGGTTCTTATCAGGCGCGTCCCCATTCTAAAGCCATGGAGCCTACGTTGAATATGAGTGTGGATAAGGATTTTGTTTTGGTTAAATCCTTCCCGGCCAAACGTCTCTCCTTTCTTAATTATCCCCTCTTTAAGTGCATGCTTGATGCATGCTTCACGAGGAAGAGTAGGCTTGAGGCTGACAAGGAGTTTGACTCCTCTGTAGTGGTGCCTTATCCATCTATCAACCCCACTACTTCTTCTGCTGCTCACGGTGCTTCTCTTGCTACTCCTCAATATCCTAATTTTGCTTCTCTGTTTAAGGATCGCTCAGATTTCACGAAACTGTTTTCCTTTCCTCGGTCAGGCACTTTTCAGCCTCATCCCCATACTAAAGCTGTGAGGCCTTCATCGAGTATGAGTCTGGATAAGAAGTATGTGTTGTTTAAATCCTTTGGGCCTTACCATTCTTGGATACGTAGTACGATGGGGCTCGTTCATCAACCGATTCTTGGTGACACTTCCTTTTCTCGTTATTCTTATCATACTAATTCCACTCCTATATCATCGTCAGTTTCTTCCAGTTTTCTCTTACCCTCTTCTTGCCTAAACAAAGTTGAGACTAGCATGTCGGACCTTGGAGTGATTTCGCTCCCTTTGGTGGAGGTTGATCCTCCCCCCACTAAGCAAAAATACAATAAGAAACTTTATACTAATGTGCAAATTCGCGTGAGTGCTCGTATTTTAGCTAAGAAAGCAGCTTCAGTGTCGGTTCATCTTCTTGCGCACAGCTGAGTTTTTGCATTTTTCCGTCCTCCTCAGAGTTGGCTGTCTGGTTTTTTGTTCCTTTCGGTGTTGTTTGTGTTTTCATGAGCGGCTGGGCCGTTTTCTTCTCTTCTAGCCACGTCTTTAAATTTTACAAAACATTTTTAATAAAAAAAATTCTGGAAAAAAAAACTCAGCCAACGGTCGGCCCGCGGGCCAGCCCGGACCGGTTCAATCCGGTCCCGGGCTAATACGGGCCGAGCCGTTGGCAGGCCAGGCCGATAGCGGGCTTTTTTCTCATTTTTGTGAATCGGACCGGCCCCTGAGTTTGGGGCAGTCTGACCCTGGTTTAGCCCAGTTTTGGGCGGGCCGGTCCCGGGCTAGCCCGGACCGAATGCCACCCCCACCCTGCTAAAAGAATCTCTCTTCTACTCGACATGGCGAAACCATGATTCCATTCATATGCACGTAGAATGTATGAGTAGCATAATAACATCTCACCTACTTTAACTTAAAAACAATCCTCCCCTACTCTATAATATGCGACACCGTGATTCTTACTTAAATTAGTACTTTGGAGCTAGATTTATGACACAAGTTCTGGATGAATGAAATAATATATTATTATAGTTTGGTAAAAGATGGAAAAACCTTCTCAAGATGGTATGAGAGATGGATAACTATGCGAAATTCTGCAGTAACGTCTATCATTGGTAATGGACGGTCCACCAGATTCTGGTGGGACAAATGGTGTGGTCCACTTGCTCTTAAGGACAATTTCCCAGAGCTGTATGAAAAGACAAATCGACCGAATATGTCAGTGGCAGAAGCATGGAAAAGAGGGACTTGGAGACCGTCGTTCCAAGGAATGCTTTCACCAGGTTTGCGCCAGCAACTGCGTGAACTACAGACAATAATTACACAATCTGGGGTGCTGTGTGCCCAAGGCCCAGACCAGTTGCGTTGGGGACTTGAGAAGAAGGGGATGTTCTCGGTGCGATCCCTTTACCACAGAATTCACTACCGGGGATGCAGACCCAGTTGGGCAACGGTGTTATGGAAGGCAAAAACACCTCTTAAAGTCAGAGTCTTCCTTTGGCTGGTGCTCAACAATGCTATACTCACCAGAGAGAACCTAGCCAAGAGGCAACCTCACATTGCGACCGAATGTGGCTTCTGTAACACGCACACGGAAGATCTGAACCATCTGTTTATTCACTGCACAAGAAGTAAGGCCGTCATGATAGAAGTCCTAAGAGCCCTAGGTACAGGTGACTACCCAAGAGAGTATGAGGAACTTTGGGTTGGGCCCAGATTTGCATCGATCCGACACGACATGAAGGAGGCTTGGTATATTGCCATTGCGGCAACCACATGGGTGTTATGGCTAGATAGAAACAATTTTTATTTCCGTGCTACATGCAATTCTATTTCTAGTAACCTTACCCTCATCATGCATCTGATTTCCTTTTGGGCTACAGCTGCGGCCTCAGGAGCGAGAGGGAGGATTGCTCAGGTCTTCCAGGTGGAAGAATTCGACGATGAGGAGGTAGAGTTCGGCCCGACTATGGAGTGAGGAGTGCACCATATATCTGTACTTTGGCTGTCTGAGATTTAGATATTGAAACCCACCCCCCAGGGTTCTGTTGGGGGTTTATGTTTTATTTCCTGTTGACTGAGGTTACCCACCCCCCAGGGTTCTGTTGGGGGTTTATGTTTTATTTCCTGCACTGCACTTTTGTTTCTCCCGGTTCTGCTGGGTTGTTTATTAATTTCTCATTAATGAAACAGGGTGGTATTATTCCACCTTTTAACTCAAAAAAAAAAAAAAAAACTATGCGAAATTCCTTCAAATGTGAAAATCCTTATGTATGTTGGGTAATTTCTCACCTAATCCTGAAAATTTTAATTGATTGTTAAAAAGAAAGTGTCTTTGTGCACTATTTTCATATGTCTAGGATGAGATTTATATTTAAGTTGGTCATAATATAATTTGTCATATTATAAGTGATAAACATTCAAACCCTTATTCGAAGTTTTGATATCTATATAATAAAACACAAAGAAAGCTATCAAGTGGTTCTCCTTCAATCCTCAAAAAAATTAAAGGCTCAGATCTAATCTCACAAAACATATTGCCCCCCCCCCCCTCCAAAAAAAAATTGTTCGTCAAAACTAAAATTCAAATTCCCCACCCAAAACAACTCATATATTTATTTAATTATTTTTTTTTCACTTTCTCTCTCTCCCTCCCTCTTATATTCAAAAAAAAATAAGAAAATAAAAATTTTAAAAATTTGTAAAAAATAAAAAATTTAAAAACTAAAAAAATTAAAAACTTAAAAACTTAAAATATAGTTCAAAAAAATCAAAAAAAAACATATAATATGTTTTTTGCTGGACCCCTAAAAGTTTCTCATTTAATATGTTTGCTAATTCATTTAATTTGCTCGACCTCCAAAACTATTTTATATGATCAAATAAGGTACACCGTTCCGAAGACGTGCCGTAGGCACATGTCAACGGGCAAACCTAGTATATATATAGTGGCCGAAGAATCCTGTATAAAGTTAAGGTCTACTTTTTTGCTCAAATCTTTTGTAAAGGGGGTGTTTATGCTATCAAATGGTGGTCACAAAATGAGATAATTCTTAGTTAAGGGATGTATTTGCATCCCACTGATAAAATTTCAGGACACCAAGCATGACACCTAAACATGCGCATAAGTACTGTTCATTGTGTGTTCAGACAATGGAGTATTAATAGGACCGTAAATCGGACCGGACGAGATCGAACAGTCATATGTTCAAAGCTCGGACCGAAATTCTACTCGGACGGGTTTATATCCGGCTCGGGCTTATATCCGGCTCGGTCTGGGTGGGACAGAAATTTTATAGTCTGGACTCGGTTCGGTAAAGCATCGGACGGCAATAATATTCGGACGGACTTATGTCCGGCTCGAGCTCAGTAAAGAATCGGACCAAATAATTTGTTCAGGATCGGTTCGTATAACAGTTCGAACGGTTCACAGTCGGACCATTTGTCGAGTCAGACTCGGGCGGACGAACGAACTGCCACTCTTCATTTTACACCCCTACTGTATTCACAAATCAATTTCTACATAATTTTACATAACTGGCCAACTGGGTGCCAAACAGTCCCTTAATTGGAGCCGCAACAACATAACAAAAGCAAAAATAACAAGATATATAAAAGAAAAAGGGCACTCATTCTCATGCATAGCTAATAAAGCCAAGAGGCCTACAAAGTAATGCATCCCAATAGAAGACAATGACATGAGAGTGAGAGTAAATGAGAAATTAATCTAATTGGTTGCTCATTCCTGAATTCACTCATCAAGGCATGGTGATTAGTCACTACAATAAATGGAGGTGGTTCTACATGCAGTGGCTATTTTTTACCAGAGCTAGCCTAGCAGCCAATTAATACATATGGAAGGTAAGAGACACTGGCATGCTTTTTCTAGCTATATAGTTGAGTACTCTTTTTCTTCTACCAAATATATCAATTAATGAGACAATTAAGAGCTACAGGCTCAGTAGTTGGAAGTTGGCGGAGGCTCCGTAGTTGGAAGTTGACGGAGATGAATCATGAATGTCGTCGAGCTATACATATATGGGGGTATCTTTCTCCCATTATTCTCGCTTTGTGTCTGAGTCGTGGCTTGTGGGTGGGGCTTTGGATTTTGATTAGGGTTTATGTCACTATGTGTCTTATTCAGGCCGTTGTTAGATATATAAGATGGATATGTGATGGAAACTTCTTAATTAGTTGGCTACACTGTCTATGACAATTCTTGAATCTTGACATGTCACCACGGACGTATCTGAGTTTTAAGGGCCTTAAGCAAGTTTTGAAATATGGCCTTTTGCAAGTTCGACAAAATAAAAATGACAATTAATTAAATGCAAATAAATTTTGAGCCTTAAATGACAACTTATTTAAATGAAAACAAATTTATATATTTGCTTCCGAAAAAAAATTAATTGATAACGTACGCATTTTACATGAAATGTCTCGTGGTAAAAAAGAAACTCGGACAAACTCTAAGGAAGAAGGGGCAATGATTTTATTCTGAATTGTATGTTATCTGAGATGCTGGAAATGATGAATGAGAGAATTAAAGAGGAATAGAAGAAGAAGAAGAAAAAAATTATGTTCAAAATATACAAGCAAACACACGTTGAGTTTGTGCACATAAAGAAAAATATTGAGTTGACATGATTGAAGCATATGTATAATGCTACTTTGAATACTTTCATTGATACATTTTGGTTTTATCAAACGCCTCTTATAAAAAAATTCCGTTTTGAAGGCAACAATAGTATTCCTATCATCAACAGATACAAAATTTAGAAGAAAATGAAAAGAAGCAAACAAAGCAAACATGTATATGCACTTAAAGATTACATTATCGCAAAGAGATAATATGATATATTAGACAATACTGTTGGAAGCTTAAAATGTAGAATAACCATATGCACTTGAAGATTTGGTTAGAAATTTATCATAAACATGTAATTATGTATGATATACCATCGAACATTGAAAAAATATTATAGAGTGACATGCATGGGCTAAGTGAAAAATAATAAATTCCTAAAATTGTAAAATGACATGTATAGCTATGTAAAAAATAATTAGTTTTAAAAATAAAAAAATGATTAAAAATTAATTAGCCCATGAAGGTACATTATCGCAAAGAGATAATATGATATATTAGACAACATTGTCAGAATGAAGTGTTGATGAATATATGCATATGAGAATACTAGTTGGAAGCTAAAAATGTAGAATAACCATATGCAATTGAAGATTTGGTTAGAAATTTATTATAAACATGTAAACATGATATACCATACAACACTGAAAAAATATTATAGTAAAATGGTAAAATGACATGTATGGCTATGTGAAAATTAATTAGTTTAAAAAATAAAAAAAATGATTAAAAAATTAATTAGCCTATGTAGGTTTTGAACCTACAACCTTCACATTATTAGCACAATGCTCTAACAAATGAGCTAATAAGCCAATTGTTGTTTTAAATTTAAGATAATACAGTGTAATTGTATCTGAAAACAATTACATTTTTTTAAAATATTGTAAATACTTAAAAATATGGGGCCTTATGAAATTGGGGTGCCAAAGCAGTTGCTTGTATTGCTTGGGCCCAGATCCGTCCCTGCATGTCACATGCATGCACTATGTAGAACTAAGACAACTGTTTCTTCATCGGGATCAGGATCCTGCGATAGTTTTTCTAGGAGAGTCTAGTTCACATGTTCCAGTTGCTTACAATATTTTTGGGATTTGATTGATCAAAGCACGAAAGGATGGTTGAATGCTTTTAACCATGACCATCAACTCTCACTAGATATGCAACATCTGCACCCGCCCCATAACTCTTAGATCTCGGTTGAATTTCACACAACTTACATCTCGGTTTTTTCTGAGAGTCAACTCAAGAGAAGTGCACACATTATCTGTAAGCAAGTACAATGATCCGTCACACTTTTCACTTGCTACAACCTCTGAATCTGCAGTTATACACTATTCTCCACTACCAAACGTTGTCGATGAACCCTCTTTGTCGAGCCTTCCTGTCGAGATAAGATTTTCTCTCAAGTTTGGGACATGCCTTGTCTCTCACAAGATAATCTGTTTAATATCACCTGACTTTCACACGATCTGTTCCGGTTCCAACAACAAAGGTACCACTAACCGTTACCCACGACAACTTTTCCGAAAGAACCCTCTATGTAGTCCTCAAACACATATCTCTTCGAAGTATAATGAAAAGAAGCACATGAATCAATGCACCAATCTCGTGTGTCCAATTCCACCATAGCTGACAAACACAACTCTTCAAATCTTGTTTCTTCGGCCACCACATTGTCTTGCACTGATTGTTCTTGCTTCCTCTTCATAATGGCCTTACTGTTGGTGTATACCCTAGAGGCCAGTTGCGTATTGACATTACTAGTTTACATTGTATCATAAATTTATTTCATATTTAGAAATTTTATTTATTGTGTTATTTATTATGAATTAAATAAACATAATGAAGTCTTTAGAATAGTGAGTTCAATGTCATGAGATATCAAGTGCATGACTTGATTGTGAGATCTTATTAGCTGAAACCAGAACATTATTCTTAAATGTCCCTAGTCAAGTATTATTGTGAATTATGACAACGATAATACATAGAGATTAGTGTGTGCGTAGACTGATGACCATTCTCACAGGTCATGGATATGAGATATCAAGTCTTCACATGGGTATATATTAGATTCATAATGTACTGGACTGACCAACCATGAGAACGATGTATGGATCTTACGTGAGTGTCATAAGCGATTTTCACAGTGACTGTGGTGTATGTAGTCCTTTGACTTGAAATCACTTCAGTTCCCTACATGAGAAGTTATATATTTTAATACCGTCAAACGTTGCCTGTAATAAGGTGATTATAAAGTCGACTATCAGATATACTACAAATCATGCGGAGGGATGTGAGTGACTTAGATATGATTTGTCCCTCTTACATAACATGAGCGATATCTACGAGCTCCTTAATTGAGTGAGACTGCAAAATGCATGACCATGCTTAAATGAGTCAATATGATATATTGGTCTCATTTCTTTTAGTAAGTCTACCCAGACATCAAGAAACCAAAGATTGAACTATACAAGGATGACACGCTTTATGCCTTGTGGTCAATTAAGATATCTGGACAAAAGAATTAGACTACATGGTAACATTGGTCACGGATATGTTATGTCAAATTATTGACATTCCTGTTACTTGAGTAGCAGTGATGTATTGCTAGTACTGCTCACTGTTTTTAATACTAGAATATGATTTTAGTATAACTGTCAACATAATGGGAACCTATAGGGTCACGCACTTAGAATGGATCAAAATTGAGATTTAATTTTATAAGATGAATTTAATTAGGGATCCAAGTAAGACTTGGACTCCTGACATTGGTTAGACAATTAATTAGATTAAATGGGCGAACTAAAGTTCAAAGGCTCACACAAGAATCTGATCTAGGTCAGATTATGAGTCCAGCAACCTCATTACTCTCTTAGGGTTGATTTTTTGCACCTATATATATGATATGTATTTGTAGAAAAGACACACGTGAAAAAACCCTAACCGTCACAGAGAGAGAGAGAGAGAGAGAGAGAGAGAGATCATGAGGAGGAACATCTCCTTCCCGTAGCTAGCACCGCGGTTTGAGGGAAAGCCATTTTTCATTCCGTTCGTGTGGATATCGTAGAGGCACCGCAATATTGCAGTTCTGTGATCGGCATACTTTGTAGACAGCAGATCCATCACTAAAGTATAACTTCTAAACACGATTTATGGTTTTCACATGGCTAGGTTTCGATATTTTTTATAATTTTTCTGCTGTGTATTTAATCTATGATTGCATTCGAAACTTAACACTTAAAACTACACATCATATGACCCCACTTATGGAAATACCAATACTCAGGTCCACCACCATCGCCGATGTCATCTGACCAGATATCAGACTCACTTTTTCTGGTTTTTCGACTTCCTTAGATCTTCTGCATCTCTCAACTGAAAGTGCGGAGATGCTTGAAGATGATAAAGACCTCTGTTTCTCTTCATTCTTACATCCTCGTTCATGATGCTGATCACAACATCCTTCAAAGTAGACGAATCTGTCATAGTGCATGTAATAGTATATTGCACCATATCATAACTATCAAGTAGAGTAGATAGGAATAACAATGCATGTGCTCTCTCTGAAAACTTCAACCCTACAACTTCCATTCGCATGTTCTACTACTAAACTTATTTCTTCTAATTTCATGTTAACCAATTTCTTCAAGTGAAAAATATGATTCGATGCCGACAATTTCTCATTCATTTCGGTGAGAATCTCCATACCCCCCCTCTTTTGTGGTCTTTACCAATGGAATGTGAAATACTGCTTTCATACTCAGTGCTAACTGAATTGTCTCAAACTCCTTCTGGTCCAAACGATTTCATGCTACTAAGATTTTTGCATCATTGTCTTCACTTTCAAGCTTCTCATAGAACAATGGACCACCTAGATCTTTCTGGCAGAGGTACGCCACCATCTGGATCTTCCACGTCGTGAAATCAGTTCCATCGATTTTTTAACTTTCAACTTGCTATCGGCCATCACAAAACCCTAAGCTCTGATACCACTTTTGTAGTGCCCAAAATGCTCAAAAAGACTTGATGCACCAATAATAAGATTCTACACAAACATATGATTTCACAAATACAAGAACAAAACGATAAGCAGAGTTGACCAATATTTATTACTAAAAAAATATAAAGATACAAGCACAATATTTTCTATCCCAAAACCTCTTGAAACAATATAGAGACCTATCTCTAATCTCTCTAATCTTTCTCTCTAGACAGCATTCAAAAAACTTCTGAGTGTACAATATATTTATAGCCCAAAGTAAATCTTTAAAAATAAACACAAAGAAAGCCCAAAAATCAAAGGCAATACCCAAACAAACTCTACTTACTGTTGGGATATATATATATACTAGATTTGCCCGTGGGCACGTGCTTACGGCACATCTTCGGAACGATACATCATATGAAAGTCTTGTAAACAGTAAAACAATAATTATAAAGCTCAAGTTTGAATAGTAAAACAATAATTAGTCGAAAATAAAGGTCCATGTTTCCATTAGTATATGTTGAAAAATAATTATAAATGGGGGTGAAAATCCAACTTCTTAGAACTTTGATTATGGAAAATGATGAAATTTAACTGTTGATGAGATATTTGCTATTTTCAATGTAACATGAGTAATAAAAAAATGCATAAAAATGCTGAAAATTTACAAACCTGAAATCTGAAAATATAAATTTCTGAGTAAATAGAGAGCGATTGAGAGAGAGAGAGAAAAATAAATAAATAAATAAATACATAAAGGAGTTGTTTTGGGGATTTGAATTTGAGTTTTGGAGAACATTTTTGGGCGGGATAATATGTTTTGTGAGGTTAGATTTGGACCATTGATTTCAACCCTATTGAATGAAAGCCACTTGATAGCTTTCTTTGTGTTTTATTATATAGATATATGGAACTTAATATTCCCTTGTTTCCGCAAAGCTTCTTGAATCCACTAGATTAGGATTAATTAATCCATCTTAATTAACCATAATAAAACATTCTGAAGCCTTCTTCATCTCTTTCTCTTTTGCTATTTTCTCTCCAATCCCTCCTTTCACTTATTATTTCAATAAGTCCAGAATTGGTGTTTTAATTCCAAAAATCATAATATTATATTCACCAGTAATTTACACGTGCAATGAATGTCTTAATAAATATATATTTTTAAAAGAAAAAATTCCGACGTAGTTTGGCCCAGAACCTGCGTCCTCCTTCATATTAGTTATGCAGAGACAATACACATAAATTAGAAGATTTACAAACGACACTCCAATAGTTATAGATTATAATAGTTATAGATAGATAATAGTTATAGATAATATATTATTACTACAGCTTGTTCAATAATTCACCCAATGAAGAAATAAATTTTGCTTATCATAGTAATGCCCCAGCACATTCATATTCACCAAATGTTAAATGATAGTACATTATCTAAACAAGCTGACAAACTGTGGTAGAAATTAGCTTCGATCAACATCAAGAATCGCGATGAATGACTGCTTCTGTAATTTGGCTTTGTTCTCTTCCCACCACACTCTTCCCCTCACCTCGCCGAACCTCTCCCTACTGTCTACTCAGCAACATTTACACAAGTTAATCATTATCCCAAAAATGCTTATAAAAACAAATACCATATCTCAATTATGACTGAATAAGTGAAGCTCAAGAATTGAATGTAATTTGTAGGTATAAAAAAATTGGATCAAAATGCGATAAGCTTACCTGAGCTCAAAACGTAGAATTTCCTTGGAACCTTCTGGTGTTGAATGAATAGTTACAAACACGCCTGGTTCGTCCTCCACCACCAACTCTTGATTTTTTTATCGTCCCATCATTGTTATTACCATTAGTGTCTTTCTCACTAATTACTCTGGACTTATCACTACTAGTAGAACATCCTTCCTCTAGTTTGCATGCGTGGGTACTGTTGCTTGATGCGGGAGACATTGGTAGTTCATTATCTGAATTGGTTTCAACTTGATCATTTTGGCACTACTAGGAAAACAAAACAATTACAAAATATAATTAGTAAGTGTTAAGATAAATCAGAGAGATAAAAACAATACTGAATATTGAATTGAGTTCAACCAAGTACAATACCACCTATATATAGGAGGAGAACAAATATCAAAACAACTCTACAACCAATATGGGACCATAATAATATCTAACACCCCCACTCAAACTCACTATGGGTTAAACAGTGTGAGTTTTCCTACTAAGTATCTAAATCACTGAACAGTTTGAGATTTGGTAAAAAAGTCTGCAGTCTGCTGGGAAGATGTAACAGAATGAAGAGAAATGGTCCCTGCCTCAAAGCGCTCACGAACATAATGGCAATCAATCTCTATATGCTTCGTTCGCTCATGAAAGATCGGGTTGCTTGCAATGTGCAATGTACTCCGGTTATCACAATGAAGAGGAGTAGCTCCTGTAAGAGTGACACCCATATTTGATAACAGCCAACGAACATAAACAATCTCTCTAGTAGTAGCTACCATTGCTCTGTACTCAGCTTCAGTCGAAGAACATGCAATAACTGCCTGTTTCTTACTTCACCATGAGATCAGCGAATCACCAAGAAATAGACAGAAACCGGTGGTAGACCGTCAGGTAGTAGGATCACCTGACCAATCTGAATCAGAATATGTACTCAGCTCTAATTTGGATGTAGCAAGCATGAATAATGAGCGAGTAATAGTGTCCCGAAGATATTTGAGAATCCAAAGAAGAGCAGCGTAGTGAACTGATGTAAGAGCAGAAACAAACTGACTGACAACACTGACTGCGTGAGCAATATCGAGTCTGGTCATGCATAAGTAGACAAGCTATCCAACAATCTGTCTGTATCTAGTGGGATCAGGAAGGAGCTCACCATCAGTAGGACAAAGCTTCACATGAAGCTCTAAGGGTGGATCGGCTGATCTACTGTCAGAAAGGCATGCAGCGGAGATAATATCTGATGTGTATTTCTATTGAGAAATGAGTATCCCCCGAGATCCATGAGCAATCTCTAGGCCCAAAAAATAACGTAGTCTGTCAAGGTCTTTCATATGGAACTGCTGATGAAGGTATTTTTGGGTGGATGTAATGCCCGCAGAGTCATCCCCAGTAATGATCATATCGTCAACATAGAGAAGTAGAATTACCCTCCCTTGCGGTGATGACCGCATAAATATAGAATGGTCCTGAGAACTTTGACTAAAACCATCTTTGGTGATGACAAGGCGAAAACACTCAAATCAGGCTCGAGGAGCCTGCTTCAAACTATATATAGCCCAACGCAACCGGCAAACATGACGAGGAGGAGTAGGGAGGCCAGGAGGAGGATCCATATAAACAACCTCAGATAAGGTACCATGAAGAAAAGCATTCTTCACGTCCATCTGGTATAACGGCCATTAGCGGATGGCTGCAACAGCAAGAAGAGTGCGAACAGTAGTCATCTGTGCAACGAGAGCAAAAGTCTCATCATAATCAATTCCATGCTCCTGAGTAAATCCTCGGGCTACTAGACGAGCCTTGTGCCGCTCAATAGATCCATCAGGTTGATATTTGACCTTGAAGATCCACTTGCATCTAATAGGCTGAACGCCCTCTGGCAGAGGAACAACATCCCAAGTGCCATTCTGATCAAATGCACTGAATTCCTCTACAATAACTTTCCTCCATTCAGGATATTGAATTGCGTCTTGATAGATTCTGGGCTCACATGTAGAGTGTATAGCAGTGAGATATGCATGAAACTGTGGTGAGTAAGAAGCTAGAGTGGCAAAACCAAACTGGTCAGAAGGACTAGTGGCATCAGGTGTATAACGTGCCGGAGGAATACCAGAAGTGGAATGGGTAGACTAGCGAAGAGGTGGTGGACTGACAGGGTGTGGAGGTGAGGACGGTGGAGTAGGTGCATGTGTCGGTGGGGAAGTAGGTGGGAAGGGTGCTGGCTGCTGTGGGGATGCAGGTGGTGTTTCGGTTGGGGGAACAACAGGTGTAAGGACAGCAGGAGATGTGAAAGGAGCCAGAGGAGTGGGACCAGGAATGCAGGAAGATAAAGTCAGGGGGCTAGTAACAACTAGGGAATCGAGAAATCTAGTATCCTCAGGGGGAGTCAAGTAGTAAGGGGATTCTTCCACAAAGGATACATATCGAGAAATGCGGACACGACCCGCTGATGGATCAAAACAACGATAACCTTTGTGTTCAGGACAGAGACCGAGGTGAACGCTTTTAGCAGCACGAATGAAGAGCTTCGTGTGCTCAGTAGGAGGGAGAAGGACGTGACAGTTGCACCCAAAGGTACGGAGCATACTGTAGTCGGGAGGTGAGTGATAAAGAGCCTTATAAGGCGTCGTATTAGCTAGGGCAGAAAAGGAAGTAATGTTGATGAGATTAACAGATGTCATGATAGCTTCAGCCCAGAAAGAACGAGGAGCGAAAGAGGAGAGTAAAAGAGCACGAGCCGTCTCAAGGATGTGACGATACTTGCGTTCAGCTACACCATTCTGCTCATGTGTGTGAGGGCATGATTTCTGAAAATGGGTGCCATGAGACTGAAGGATTGATCTCATAGTGGTGGAAGTGTACTCACGTGCACCGTCCGATCGAAAATTCTTAATGCGCACACCGAACTGAGTGTGAATCATAGTTGTAAAGAACTGGTAGATATCAGGTATCTCAGATCATTGACGCATAAGAAAAATCCATGTATGTCTAGTGAAGTCATCGATGAAGGCAACATAATAGAGATAGCCTTTCCACGAAGGCACGGGAGAGGGTCCCCATATGTCAGAATAAATAAGTTGAAAAGGGTGAGTGGTTTCAGAAGTTCTTTTGTGACTAAAGGGTAGGGCAATGTGTTTGGCCAAATGACAACCCTGACAATCAGATAAATGTTTAAAAGTGAGAGAACTAAGGGCAACACTGCGAGCTATAGTTTGGATTCGTGATGTGCTAATATGACCTAAACATCTGTGCCACAGATCAGCATCAGAGAAAATAATACCGGCAAAACTAGAAGGAGAGTGATGTGTACGAAGAAAATCTAGATAATATAGACGACCCTGACGACTAGCACGCCCAAACTCCTCATCGATGGAGGAATCAATAATAGAACAACCTAAAGAGTCAAAAGTAATGACAAGACCACTATCGCACAACGCACTAATAGGAATAAGGTTTATTGATAAATGAGGAGCATAGAGAACATATGGAAATGTGAGAGTGGGAGAGTTAATTGTCCCGGAGTGTGTAATAAGAAGTGGTGAGCCATCAGCTGTGTGTAGAGACGGAGAGTGAGAGGGAAGTGCTGTGTAGGTGATGAACAGTGTCTGATTACTAGTGAGATGATGTGATGCACCAGAATCTAAAATCCAGAACGAATTCATACCGGGAGTGGCAGAAAGTACAGGAGCAGAGAAGCCAGCATTGATAGACTGACCCATGAGCTGTAGTTCCAGCTGAGTGAGGCGTGGCTGAAGATTAGCCCAATCAGCAGGAGACGATAAGGCCGGAATGACGGGTATGGCAGAGGATGTGATGGAAGAAGCACTGCGAGGAGAAATAAGACTAGCGCTGCTGTGACTGAAAGCACAGTGTGGAGGGAGATGCTGCTGGTGTCTGGATCGGGGTAGGGAGGAGGGCGGTGCTACCGGTGGCGGAAGTAGAGGTGGGGTAGGGTGAGGAATGATGTAAGGAGAATGTAGGAGGCCGGAGGCAGACTGAAAATGGCGCTGCTGCTTTTTGAATCTCGAGGAGGAACGAGAGGCAGTTGCATCGGGAAAGTCAGTTAGGCAAAAATATGTGGGAGAGACTGAGATGAGAGACTGAGATGCCATCAAGTAGTAGTACCTATATATATATATATATATATATATATATATATATATATATATATATATATATATATATATATATATATATTATGTTTGTTTTTTTTGATTTTTTGATTTTTTTTTTGACTTTTTTTTTGATTTTTTGATTTTTTTTTTTTGGATGGGGAAATTTTTAGAGAAGAAAATTTGAGTAATGAGACAAGATGAACAGTAATGAGAAAACTAGGGTTTTGGTCGTTGCTGATGTCCAGGGAGTGGTGGCGACGCGTTGGGGGGGTCGGGTGTGGTGGCGACGCGTCAGGGAGTGGCGCGACGGAGGACGGTGACGGGGGAGGGGGGTCGCTGGAGAACTAGGGTTTTGAAGATGCTGACGAAGGGAGCTTTGTTTCAGATTTTTTTTTTGTTTTTTTTTTTGTCTTTTGGCTGTTGGAATTTGAGAATTTTTGGGTGGAGAAATTTAAGAGAAGAAAATTTGTATAATTGGATCTGATACCATGTTAAGATAAATCAGAGAGATGAAAACAATACTGAATATTGAATTGAGTTCAACCAAGTACAATACCACCAATATATAGGAGGAGAACAAATATCAAAACAACTCTACAACCAATATGGGACTATAATAATATCTAACAATAAGGATATATTATGTAGATGGTTATGCTCACATGTTACACTAAAGAGAGAATACTACGACATAAAAAAATATTAGTATCATCAATACACAAACAGTCTGAAAAAACTCACCCTCGAGACAATTGCAAACCACATTACACAACAAACATGTTTTTTTTCCCAAAACATATATATTTCTTTCAATTTAAGAATATGTTTTATTTGAGCATATATACTTTTTTTTCTTTTCTTTTTCTAGTTAAAAGCATGTTATGATGTTATATTTTTAGTAACACAAATCATTTTTTAAATATTATATCCTGTCTTTAGTTTAGGGTGTTCAAACTGATACCTGCAACCGATGACTTCTTTGAATTATCTTTATGAACATATATAAGGATTTGTTTCAATGGTCAAGAAAATGATTAATAAAACTACGTACCAGGAACCAATGGTCTAGCCTAAAACGCCAATCAGCAAATCTTGGATGGCCTCAAGAAGAGGCTTGGTGATGCTCCAAAGGGACAATGGGTTGAAGAACTCCCAAGTGTGCTATGCTTCTATAGAACCACGAAGAGAATCCTCATGGGAGAATCTCCGTTCAAACTAACTTTTGACACTGAATCTCTCATTCCTCTAGAAGTAGGAATACATTCTCCTCGCCTCCTCTCGTTCAATAAAGGGCAAAACTTGAATGATATTCGATCCAATCTTGACATCCTTGAGCAGGGCCGGCCATGGCCCAGGGCGGGCTGGGCGACCACCCAGGGCCCAATTCAGGGGAGGGGCCTAATTTTTTAAAGTATAATGGACTAGTATTTTAGACGTGCTGTGCACGTGGGGGAAATTTTGAAAAAAATAAATTGAAAAGGAAAAAAAAGAAAAAAAATGAATTACACTGTAGGCTCATCAGTTGTCACCCCTTTCCTATTATATATGTTGAGAATATGTAGAGATATATGAAGAGATAGAGATAGAGATTAATAGGTTTGTAATTAATATTTGAACTAGGAATTTTGAAGGTCCCCTCTTTTAATTAATACATTTTCAAGTTCCTCAGTCTGTGTACAATACTCTCTCTCTCTCTCTCTCTCTCCCCCTCCTTTTGGCATCACTTCATCTTCTTCAAAAAAAAAAAAAAATTATCGTTCATGAGTTCATCTCTTCTTCAGTCTTCAATCTTCAATCACAATCCACTGACCAGTGACTTATGTCGATGGCTACTACAAGTACTGCATCTTTGAAACTTGCCTTGTTGTCTTTGTAAGTCCCTTTTTTATCCTTTCTGTATTCACGTAGATTGTGATTTCTGTGTCAATTTGTTCTTACTGTAACACTGTATTACAAGAATGAAATAGTGAGGGTTGTATTCTTTTTTTTTCTCTATTTCGTTTCAATGTATCAAATAATTAAAATAATTTCACATATTGACATAATGATACTTGTAGAGATCTTGCGCACTTTTTTAAAATAAAATTTATTTAAAGACTTAAAATCCAAACAAAACAGAAACTGGAAGCATGGAACAAAGCAAGAGAGTATTCCCACCAAAAGGATTATTAGGCAATAGAAAAACTTCTATTCATTCTATGTGCTGAAGTTCTCACTATCTAGATTTCACAAACATATTAGATATAGTATTCATTTCCTTCTGCTTCGCTCCTTGCCCATTCGCATGATTCACAGGATTATAATTTGATGAATGGGCCATTGCATAATCAGAACCTCTTCTAATTATAGTTTGATGAATATTTTTTGCATTTTTCCAGGACATCTTCAATTTGCTCATAAACAGAACATCTTCAATTTCCCCTGCAAGTCTGTAACTGTAAATATATTCATTTGTTTAAATGAACACCAAATGATCGGTTACTTGGTCTTGTTAGATGCATATCTACAGAATTCGGAATCTGAAATAGAAATCCATAGACCATAGCAAGAAGAGTTTATGAGTTCATACATGTACTAATAAAGGAAAATACTAAGGTTGCGTTTGTTTAGGTTTTTTTTTTTTTTTTTCTGAATACTCTATCCTGAGTTGGCGTTTGTTTTGAGTGTTTTTTCCAAACAATATTCAGAATACTGATACCCCCTATTTTTCGATAACCACTCCACCCTCTCCTATTTTTTTTTTCTTCTTCTTCTCCATACTCCCGCCAAAACGTGACCAAAACAAAACGATGGAAAAGAAGAACCCATCGAACCGAGCTCACGTCTCCACCTCCGAGCTCCGATACCCAGCTCACGTCTCCACCTCCGAGCTCCGATGCCGAGCTCCACATTCGTCTCCTTCGCGAGCTCACCCCCAACACCGAGCTCGCCTCCGCTGCCGAACCACTTCCGCCGAGCTCCCAACCTCGCCGAACCACTTCCGCCGAGCTATCAACGTCCGAGCGCCGATGCCGAGCTCCCCCACGGTCGAACAACGAGCTCCATCAACTCCGAGCTCATCCAAGCTCTCGAACTGTCGAGCTCGCCACAGTCGAAGTCACCCAATGGCGAAGCACCCCGCGTTCGCCGCTCATCCTCATTAACTCAGGGAGCTCACCCTCACGACAGCCGAGCTCGAGCTCCGACGTCCTCTTCGTCGAGCTCCGAAGCACCGAGCCCTTCAAAATGCCGAAGCTCCATTCCGTTGGCGGAGCTCCATCGAATACGCCGAAGCATCGAGCTTCGACGTCCCACTTCGCCGAGGCTTTATTCCCGTCGAGCTCCTTCTCCAAACTCGAACCCACCTCCATGGCCGAGCTCGTCTCCCTTCGTCGCCAGCTGCCTCCGCCGCCAAGCTCACAGCTCTTTCGCTCCGAGCTCCGCACAGAGCTTCGAGCTCTTCTCCTTCGAATTCCACGTCGCCAAGCTCCGTCCCCTCGTCGCCGACCTCCCCGCCAGACGGAGTCGGAGAGATGGAGAACTTGGGGGAGAGACTGTAACGACGAAGGAAAAGGAAAACGAAGAGCAAAAGAACGAAGAAGATGGAGGAAAAGAGAAGGAGAGGCGAAGAAGAAAGAGAAGAGAAGCAGAGGCGGGGAGGGGGAAAAAAAATAATAAAAAAAAACAAAAAAAAACACACCACAATGCCACGTGGCAATCCAATAAATTGGTTGTTTTCTTGAATAAATTGGTTGAGAATGTTGATTTGTGAATACAAATTTATTTTGATTATCTACTGCGAATTTTCTTGAATAAATCGTTTGGCTCAGCTTTCCGAAATTTTCTTTCATATAATCTTCTCAATAACTGCAGCCTGCAAGGTGAGCATACTCAGTTTATCTAAATATAGTTATCCAAATACTACATGCAATCCAATAAATCCAAATACTGCTCACATTTAAAAAAAAAAATACATCCTATTTGATCTCACATGCAATCTTCTATCCGACTACTGCTACTACTTGCTGTCACATGCAATCTCAACAAAACAAACTAAAAAATACTCCTCATTTACGACTGAAGAACTGTAATTACCAAAAGAGGCAATGATAACATCAAAACATTTATCCAAATAGAATAACTTATACATGAACTGCGATTTGTTGCTTCACAAAACCTCACTGAATCTATATTATGTACATACAAGATTTTGAAATAAATTTTGTACTCTAACGTGAAGAATCAACCGCGGAGATGATGGAGTCTGATTTTTGCTTGATTCACATGCTGCTCAGGTTTCTTGTTCTCATACTTGTACAATATTGCAATCTAACTGCAACAATTAAAAAAAAGTCAGCAAATGATGAATGCAAATTGATATTCAAAATTGTCAGAAATATAACCGAAAACAGCTTTTAAGCTGTCTTTTTCAGAAAAACAGCTTTCAGATAACAGTTTTCAGCTAGAAATATAACAGAACAGCTTTTAAGCTGTTTTTTTCAGAAAAACAGCTTTCAGATGACAGTTTTCAGCTAGAAATATAACAGAACAGCTTTTAAGCTGTTTTTTTCAGAAAAACAGCTTTCAGATGACAGTTTTCAGCTAGAAATATAACAGAACAGCTTTTTCAGCTGTCTTTTTCAGAAAAACAGCTTTCAGATAACAGTTTTCAGCAAGAAATATAACAAAACAGCTTTTAAACTCGTTTTTTCAAACAAACAGCTTTCAGATAACAGTTTTCAGCAAGAAATATAACAGAACAGCTTTTAAACTCGTTTTTTCAGAAAAACAGCTTTCAGATAACAGTTTTCAGCTAGAAATATAACAGAATAGCTTTTTCAGTTGTCTTTTTCAGAAAAACAACTTTCAGATAACAGTTTTCAGCAAGAAATATAACAAAACAGCTTTTAAATTCGTTTTTTCAGAAAAATAGCTTTCAGATAACAGTTTTCAGCAAGAAATATAACAGAACAGCTTTTAAACTCGTTTTTTCAGAAAAACAGCTTTCAGATAACAGTTTTCAGCTAGAAATATAACAGAACAGCTTTTTCAGCTGTCTTTTTCAGAAAAACAGCTTTCAGATAACAGTTTTCAGCAAGAAATATAACAAAACAGCTTTTAAACTCGTTTTTTCAGAAAAACAGCTTTCAGATAATAGTTTTCAGCAAGAAATATAACAGAACAGCTTTTAAACTCGTTTTTTCAGAAAAACAGCTTTCAGATAACAGTTTTCAGCTAGAAATATAACAGAACAGCTTTTAAACCCCTTTTTCAGAAAAACAGCTTTCAGATAACAGTTTTCAGCTAGAAATATAACAGCACAGCTTTTAAACTCTCTTTTTCAGAAAAACAGTTTTCAGATAACAGTTTTCAGCAAGAAATATAACCGAACAGCTTTTAAACTCGTTTTTTCAGAAAAACAGCTTTCAGATAACAGTTTTTAGCAAGAAATATAACAGAACAGCTTTTAAACTCGTTTTTTCAGAAAAACAGCTTTCAGATAACAGTTTTCACCTAGAAATATAACAAAACAGCTTCTAAACTCTCTTTTTCAGATAAACAGCTTTCAGAATACAGTTTTCAGAAAAAAATATAACCAAACAGCTTTTAAACTCATTTTCAGAATAACTCTATTCAGAATACAGTTTTGAGAAAACTCTATTCAGAAAACTCTTTTCAAAATAACAAAACAAACGCAACCTAAGCATTTATGAAAATAGCAGTGTTCATTTTTGAAGAATTTTTTTTCTTCTTTAAGTTACAAAGTGTAGTGAAATTGTCCTGCTACAAACCTTGCAACTTAACTAGATTGCATTTGCGACACCAGCAACATGTGAACGAGATAAATTTCATGCACATGCTAAGCTGTTGTGCATTTAAATTACAAACTAGCAATACAACACAGCTTCTGGTGTTCACAGAAGGTGAGAACTTACAAATACAATAGTGAATATTAATATATTATTGGACATATATTTCAGAGACATAATATGCAAAAGATGCTTCATCATATTTGTTATTTTGTTTGCAAAAAGATGCTTCATCCGCTTGTTTGCAAAAAGATAACTGGATCATTATTCTTTTTTTACTCCTTCTCTTTGTTTTTTTTATTTATTTATACAAGTATTAGAATTTAGAAGTCTAATTTTGGGAATTTTAGTTTTCAGATTTGCTTGATTTGAATGCAGAGTTGAGAATTTTTGAATGGCATGTCTACATTCATTATCCAGGTTCTATTGTTCTATATTTTTATGCTTTATTAATTTCATTTTAATTTCTAGATTAAAAGGAATGTTTCCTAAGGAACACGCTTCTGGGTATGAAAAAAGAAAAAGAAAGAAAAGGGAAGAAGATATCATAAAAGCTCAAAGTGGTTCTTTAGATAATTTTTTGAAGAAAATAAATGTTTCTTCGGAAAACCAAGTTGAAAATGAGGTAAACGAAGAAGTTCAAGATTTAGATGAAACTGAAAATAAGGTAAACGAAGAAGTTCATGATTTTGTTCAAAATGAAAATGAACATACCAAAAATATGGAAGAAACAACAAATGTTACTGAAAATGAGAACTTTGAAAATAATATAGAAAAACAATGTGCTTGAATGTTCAAAAGTTACAACATCTTTGAATGTATATGATCCTAGAGTTTGGGATAATGTAGATGGAAAAATGAGAGATTTTCTTGTAGAAAAATGTCCTATTAGATAAACTAATATTAATTTTCCTAAGGATAATCAAAACAGGGGGTTTTCTTATGATTTTTATTATCGAAAATTAACAAATGGAGAACTTTCTGATAGAAAATGGTTTGTTTACTCAAAAGATTTGGATAGAGTATTTTGTTTTTGTTGTAAAGTGGTAGGAAAAGTTCATAGTAGGAATAAATTAGTAGATGAAGGAATTACTGATTGGAAACATCTTGGGGATAAGCTTAAACAACATGAAAATAGCCATGAACACCTTATTAGCCTTAGAGCTTTAGTTGAACTGCGAGTCAGATTGAACACAAATCAAACAATTGCAGAGAGAAGCTTTTCAAAATTAAAGTTATTAAAATCTTATTTACGAACAACTATGACACAAGATCGGTTAAATGGATTAGCAATTTTGAGTATTGAAAAGAATAAGTTGAAAAATATTGAGGTTGAACATATAATTGATGATTTTGCTTCTAAAAATATAAGAAGAAATCATTTTAGATGAGATGTGATTGTTTTTATTTTGTTTGTTTTTTTTCTTCTTTTTTTTCTTTTTTTTTTGCAGGTGCAAGAGTCGGTGTCACTATGCTTAATGAAAAATATTGAGTATTTGGTGTCATAAAGCAAAACAAAGGTAATCTTTATTTTTCTGGGTATTGTTTTTATGTCCCCAGCCTTTATATTATATTATATTAATATATATAAAAATACTTGCGTGTCTATAAAGGGCCCCAATTTTATTTTTCGCTCAGGGCCTCAAATACCTTAGAATAGACCCTGTCCTTGAGGAAGTCCGAGAGAAGTCTACATTCCGAAGAAACATCTACCAACAGAGGGTTGAGAGATTTTACAATAAGAGAGTTCGCCCAGCCAACATTCCGGAAAGAGTCCTGGTCCTCCGAAAGCTCGAGATATCCTATCCCCGAAAGAAAGGGAAGCTCGCCCCAACTGAAAAGGACCATACAAAGTCTCACAAATGGTCCGCCTAGGGGCCTACCAACTTGAAGACTTGGGGGAAAGAGGATATCCATAACTTGGAACGCCGAGCACCTCATGAAGTACAAAAAGAGCGCTTAATGCCCTCACATAATAGTTAGCATCAAACATGTAGTAAAGGCTGATGATTATAAGGGTCACAACATGTAATAATTGGCTTGCATTGATGCAACCGCTTAAGTTTGAATTTTTCAATTAAATTAGTCTTTTCTTTTGCAAAATTCTTTGTAATACATCAACGACTCCTTGAATAGTTCAACCTGAGGAAGTAATAAGATAGACGCATGGAACGTGCCAAAGCAAACACCATCCAGTCGCCAAGCACTTCATCAGACAATTGTGGGATCCATCTAGGATCCAAAATGTCGCATGAGCACGCTTGCCTCCGAGCAAGTGTGCGGGGTATATCTCACCATACGAGTGCCTAACCCTTGACAGGTGCGGAGTCCATTCGTGGTTCATAGAACCGCCCTAGCCACATGCTTCCGAGCAAGTGTACGGGGTTCGGTTCGCCACTCGAGTGCTCCCAAAACTCATCATCATTACTGTTCGGAATCCACCTGCAGTTCATAGAACCACTTTAGCCACTTGCCCCCGTGCAAGAAGGCGGGGTTCGGTTCACCGTTCGAGTGCTCCCGAAACAACCTGGATAGGTGCGAAGTCTACTCGCGGTTCATAGAGCCGCTTTGGATGCTTGCTCAGAGCAAGTACACAAAGTTCGGCTCGCCGTCCAAATGCTGCCTAAACAAACACAAACTCAAAAAGAAAAAAATCTTACAGCTATATTTGCTCAAAACGCTTATGGGAATCTTATTTCAAAAAGAGGAACTTGATTACAAGTTTTATTGAGAGACAAGCCTCTACAGGTTACAAAATCTCATTCTGCGTCATCTTAACTTCTTCTCGGTAAAAGGATGCTCTTCTTGAGGGACACATGCGGTCTACGACTTCCTATACCCGAGCATTATTACGTTCTCTCGAACCGTTTGAGGAGATATCTAGACCTGCGAGTTGGGTCGTACCTTTGGGACCCACTGCTCTTGCCACCCCTCCAACTGATGCCCCGCTCGACGAACTGGCCACTCTGCTTTGAGCATCTCCTGAATTTTATGGAACTCCAAGCAAACGTAGGGCCAGCTCATGAAATGATCTCCCCTGGGCGTGCTCTTCACGTGAACAAGAAGTGCTCCTAACATTACTACCCTCAAGAAGTTGTCTTAACTAATGAATTTCCATCCCTTGTTCAACCAGTCTTTCTTTGAGGGAATCATCCCTCACTTTAAGTTTCCAAACGGGGCACGCTAGCATATGTCGAACCACCTGGATCGATTCCCATAGAAAATTCGAGGATTGTTCTCCTAAGATGAGTCACTTCTAAACTCCTCTCGAGCACTACGTTCTTCAGCTCATCTCTTTCGGTGGTAGCCGCAAGCAAAAAGCGACAAAGGACTTTGAGCCTCGAGGAGTTTCCAGTTGTCGCTTTCCCTGAAGAATGATCTTTTACATTGGCTGGAGGCACCTCTCATAGGATCTCGTCGTTACGTATCACTTCTATATCCTTTTGGGACAACACTCTTCTTATGTGGCTGAGTTCTGCTTCAGCTTTTGAAAGTGTCTCCCGTGAACAAGCAAGTCCAAATTCAGTCACGTGGAGCTTGGTACGGAGTTGGGCAACCTCGCTGTCGTAAAGAGCATGTGCATTATGCACGACAACCTGTTGGCAAAAAGAATGGCAGATCACTCTAATGGAAATAACCAAAGTCACAAGACACAAAAAAACTTAAGGAGCACAAATATCACACAAGATGTGAACAACTAAAAGAAATTTTATTACAATGTAAAGATACAACAAGCGGTGGTCAGTCCGCTATTAGGCATCAATACAGGAGCAAAAGAAAAAATAAAGCCAACTAGCTATGAGAGAAGTCAAGGGTCCACCTCGGTCGACTGATCCATGGGAGGAGTAAACTCACGACCGCTTCCCTCAACTGTCCCCGAAGCAAATACTATGGCAGACATGAGATCCGCTACAACGTCTGCTCCTGCTCCTCCTCTTCCTCCTTTCCCTTGTCCTTTTCCTCATCGTCGTCGTGAATAGGATCATACAGAGAGTACCCCGAATGGTCGAACCCTGGAATGCGAGCTCCAACGTACCGAACAGCCCTGGCATATGCCTTCTCCATGTTGAAGGCCAGATACCCCTTGGCTTCGTCCTTCGCCGCCTTCGCCGCATCCTCTCTCTCCTTCGCAGCACTCTCCCTCTCCTTGGCTGCGAGACCCCTCTCTTGGTCCGCTCTCTCATTATCTTAGATTATCTGGTCATTCACCTTCGCCAAGGCCGACTCTAGAAATGCGATCTGTGTCGTCTGAGTCTCTGATAGGCGCTTTTCTTCCTCCAAATTCTTAGCGGTCTTTGCTCGCTCTGCTCGATCCCTATCACTCGCCGCCCTCAGCTCCTTCTCCTGCTCCGCCACTCGCTTCAACAAGTGACTGAAGTGGCAAGTGATCTACAAAAGGAAAAAGCTCCAAAGTTACAAAGGAAAAACCAATTCTATTACTTCGTAAAGAATCAAGTGTCAAAATAAAATATTGAAAGCTTACCGCCATGTTAGCCCTGGCTATCTCCAATGCGTCGTCGCCCACAAACCCTTCCTGCATCCATCGTCGCACTATCCTTCAGTGTTGCAAGGTGATGGACTGCTTGCATACAAGTGGCTGAGTCCCCAATGAACTGATCGTGCTTCATTACTTGCCAGTCCGGGATGAAGAACTTCTTATGCTCCTCAATAAGAATCGCCTCCGCCACCATAGTGAGAGGAGGAGCCTCGATTCCAAGAGCAGCACCCAAGGAATCCCTCGGTAGCTAAGTTCACCACCGGGGAGGCAGCCACTGGACCCCTCGCAACCTTCGCCACCGAAGGTTTGGCGGCCGTTCTCTTCCTCTTCTTCTCCTCGAGGGCTTTGCCGCTCAACCCTGCACACTTAGAGATAATCGCGTTGAAGTCCATACCGACAGTTCTTGCGAAATGAGACACAAAGATATTAAAACAGAGAATAAAGAAAAAGAATAAGTGACTACGAAACCAGAAGTGAGGAACGAAGGAAAATCAAAGATGCATACTGGGGTTGATCGGACTAAGATCCCCCTGCCCTCCAACTCATAGTGGGCCGATCTAAAAGTATTCTAACCATTTCGTCATCTTCTGGACTTAAGACAGGGTCGACCTTCGCCCTCTTCGGCATTTCCTCTCTCCACCTCACGGGAATCACCCATGAATCAAGGCTCCGAACAAGAAAATACTTTTCCTCCAGTGTTTGATCGAGTGGGGGTTGTCAATTAACTTCACCCCCCACCGAGGAGTAAGATATCATCTAAACTCTGACCTATTCTTTTGATGGATCTTGTAAAGCATGCTTAAAACATTCAATCGAGGCTCGATCTCTGCTGCCTGGCAGTGTAGCACAAAGCCATTCACATGTCTCCACATGTTTAGCATATACTGGATAGGAATCAAAGAATATCATCGGAGAACTTTGGTTGCAAACGGGGGTAGGGGAGACGGAGGCCTGCAAGAAATGCATCGAACGGAAAGTGTCATGCCCCACTTCCCATTATACAGAAACACGGGCACGCGACTGAGGCACATCGAATGATATAAGTATACCTACTCATATCATCCATAAGCTGCACAATACCAGTATGCTTAACAGTACAATAATAATAATCACATGAACAATAATAGCATGAATAAAAAATATCTGAGATACAAGAACTTACAGAATAGTCCGAGAATATACAATGCAGCGAATAGTACCAAGATCCTTCAGTATTCCATCATCTGTACCTGTATAGACATTAACTCAAAAGGAAGAGGAAGGGAACCCGTTAGAGCAAGTTATGGGCCGCAAGTAGTGGCAAACAGTTAAACAATAAAAGGACGATATATCACAAGAACAAAAAATTTGAACGATATCAGAGTCAATAAATAACAGGCGATAACATGATCAAGAAAGCAAAAGACAGTAAACAATAGTCGATAATGCAATGATTGATAAACAGTAAACAATAATGCAATGATCAATAATCAATATTCAATAATCAATGATCGGAAATCAATATTCAATAATCAGTGATCGGTAATCAATATTCAATAACCAATGATTGATAAATGGTAAACAATGATCGGATTGCAAGTGTCTATGCTCAGTGTCAATCTTATGTCTATCAGTCTTTTTATTAATGTATCTAATGCACGCAATCCTGCGTCCCATACCACAGGTTAGGGTGCATACAATCAAGTGAGCGTTTCGACTCTAGTGGTGAATTCTACAGGGTCATGTACTCGGGTCTTGTAATAACAATATTATATGATCAATAAACAATACACGATACAATACACGAGAAATCGGGATACTACAGTCAGTAATCCACAATCAATCGATAAAAAAATAATATATCAATATGGGAAATACGGGCCCCCTTCCGAGTACACGCTCCTATATTATCCACTACTAAGTCGTTTCCCTTTTTACCTCGGCTTGTTATTATTTTATTACAATGAATCATGCATATGCAATCGATGGAACGGTGTCAAAAATAGTAACAATGAGGTACCAATGGCTGTGCAATGATCAGTGTGTAGTGCAATTCATATATGCAAAGTAAACACTTTTATATTTAAAAAGCATGAGAACACAATTCTGCACGGCAGTACCTTGCTGTACAAAAACTAACTTTCCCACTATTAAGGTAAAGCAAATCAGAATCCTTCATAGATTATAGAAACTAGACTCTCTTCCGGTTCCGAAGCATATTCATACGATACATTTCGATCACAGTAACTATGTCTACTAGTTGATTCTTTATGAGTCTATTGTTCTGACAGCAACTCAACATCAAGTTATTATATATATAATTCGACTAAAAACTTAACTAAAATTCTTACAAAATTATAAATGAGTTCCTGACGGTTTTCATTAAAATTCTTATAAATTTGGGATTTTAATTCTTATATTAACCTACTGTTTCGATCAGTTGAACATGGTGTGACAATTATAAAACAGTAATCTGAAGCTACGACAGTACATTAGTAGAAACTGCATATTTTACAATCTATAAGGCAGATTGAGGATCCGTTAGATGTTCTAAAAACTAGACACAGTGTGCTACAATTTCTATTTAATAAGTTTTAGATAATATTGTCAGTAGCTGTGTCAAATTCTCATTCCAATCTGGAGCAGGCATCAGTCTAGAACACATTAAGTTGGTTTTAACAATCTTTCATTTGCAAGTGTATAATTTTATGGTTAAAATTGAACATACAATTATCTCTAGAATCAGTATGGTGTCTATATTAACATGGCAATATTAGCACATCAACGGTATTAAACTACGAATTCAATCATGTGATAATATATGCATAGGGCTGCAAACGATCCGAGCTACTCGCGAGCTACTCGGCTCGAGCTCGGTCAAAGCTCAGTCAAAGCTCGACTCGAGATGAACTCGAGCCGAGCTCGAGCTCGAAATCGAGCTCGACAGCTTAACGAGCCGAGCTCGAGCTTGGGAGTTTCGTAATTATTAGGCAAAACTCGCGAGTACTCGGCTCGAACTCGGTCAAAGCTCGGCTCGACTCGAGCTCGATCCGAGCTCGAGCTTGAAACCGAGCTCGATTGATTAACGAGTCGAGCTCGAGCCTCACAAAACTCGGCTCGACTCGGCTCGTTTGCAGCCCTATATATGCACATAGAATTAATTCAATCACTCTTCTTCTTATGTTCTAGTGTTTCAAATTTGCATTTGTGAAACGGGTGTATCTATAAATGGTTTCATGGATTTCTAAGACATATTGGGTGGATAAAATTTGAATGAGATGATGAACGATGTCAATTTAGGATTCAACAATATATAATGATAATGAGTAGATAAACAACATGGGTAAAAGTGCTTAGACATGAATAAACAAAAGTGTGCAAGAGATGCTTGCCTTTTACGATGTCACGATTACGACGGGAAGCTACGGTAATAGCGACGGCAACAACGGTGCAACAACAATACACAACAACAACAAGAACTATAGTGGCAACGATGGCACGATGACAGCGTGCGAAACAGCAAGGACGAGAGCAGCAACAAGCAAGGGAGAAACAACAATAATGATTACAATAGCAGCACCAAGGGCAGCAACACAACACACGGCCGTGGCAACCCACGGCAAAAGACGACAGCGGGGTAGCGTGCAATAACCGTGCAGCCGCAACAGTGAGCAAGCAACACACAGCAAAGGGGGAGAGGGAGTCAGGTTGCTGTCTGGTGGTTCAGGCGTTCACTATTCGGGACTGCGAAGGAGGCAGCGATCAGTGAGGGTGCAATGGTCAGGGATGGTGGTGCTATCAAGGGAGAGGCGAGGGGCGTCGGGGCTGCTGGAAATGGTGAGGTTGTCGACGAGGTGCAGTGAGGGTACCTCGAGGTTGTCGAGGAGATGGGTTCGGGTGGCGATCAATGGCTGTACGATGGAGGTCGACAATGACGTCGACGGCAACGAAGAGAGGGAGCAGTGGCGGAGTCGAAGAGGGTGACAGTGGTGGTAGGTGGTCTCGAGCGAGGCAGCAAGTGAGGGGAGAGAGCTGCAGCTTGGAGTGGTTGCGGTGGAGCGGTGATCGGTCGGGGGAAGGCAGCAACGAGGATAGTCACGAGGACGCGAGCAATGGTGGATGGGGGTGCTGCAAGGCGGCGCTGCGAGGAGGAGCAGCCACGAGGTGTAGTGGCTCGAGCGGTGGTCGCGACGAGGAGGGGATGGCGATGTGGGCGATGAGGAGGAGCAGTGGGGATGGGTTCGACGTCGAACATGAGAAGAATGTGGGTTTCGTTGTATAGGGTAGGAGGAAGAAGAAGTGGGGGGAAACGATTTTCGGTGGTCGACGGAGTGAGATGGTGGTGATTGCGGTGGTATATTTCGGAGGTTGAAAGAGGAGGAGATGGAGTCGAGGCATCGGGTTGTGAACAGGAGGAGGAAGAAGGAAAGAGGTGATGGGTTTTTTGTAACGTCCCTGCCCCAAGCTCAGACAATTTTTACAATTTATCAAACAAATTATTTATAGTATAGTACAACTGCCCATCACAGGCTGCCTCTTAAAAGGGGGTTAACTGGATTGGTGACTCTTGATCATAGGCTATATTATTTTAATATTATTTTATTCTAGTTCAATCCCGATATGGGACAATTTTTTCATACACACACAGACACATTCTCTCTCTCTTTCTGAATGTACAGCCGAAGCCATCACATGTGGCCCCCACTGTGATGTCAGCGAGCACAAAGAGCAGATGTGCTGCCTTCACACAACCGGGCGGCCCCCCTTAGGTGATGTCATCATGACGTCACCGAAGCCACACAACAAGTCTGCTGTTTCACAACTCGTGGGCCCCCCTACTTAACTATATTCACCATTTTGCCACTCTCTCTTTATATATATATATATATATATATATATATATAAATATATATATATATATATATATATCATACTAGCTTTTTAGAAATTACGGGATGTTACATTTTAAATAAATTAATAATAGGGTAATTTAATAATAATAGCTATGATATTATATTGGGGTAATTAATAGGTAATTGATTTGAGGTTAGTGGGGTAGGTTATGAATTTGGTTTAATAGATTATAATGGATTGAGTTATGGGGGTGAAGAGGTTTTGGCTGGTGGAGTTTGGGTTGGGTTGGGTTGAGTTTGTATTAGGATGTGGGCTACAAGAAGATAAGATAAAAAAAAATTGAGTTGAGCTTCACAATAGGAATTAATTTGTAGTGTAGCCTAGGAAAAAATAATAACAATTAAAATAGATTAAGCTAGAAAATAAAATGAATAATTCTAGAAGAAACTAAGAATTTAATATGGCTTACAACTATAGAATAGATTGGACTTTGATAAAAATAAATTACGGAAGAATTTAAGTTACAATAATATGAAGAAAGAAAAATAACATACAATTCAGTATAAACGGAAACAGGGGTTACAGAAAGAAGCACAAGTTAGAAGAGATAGGCGTACATGATCTGACGCCAGAGCCTGACAAAATGAGATCGAATTCCCTCGGGTTCATGAAACACTCCCGAATGCTGCTCAGATCCTCCTCCGTGAGCATCAAAGATGTGTCACCCACATCAGAGTGCTCACGAGGCTCGTTCTCCTTGAACAATTGCACCATCCCGTGTGCCACCCTCGATAAGAGATTGGCAGAGTAGTCTTGAACACTGCCGAAGCGCGTCAAAGGGCTAGGAAGCCTGCCCAACTCCCTCGCTTCTCTCGTTCTCTCTACTACTGTCTCGACAATAACTGACTCTGCCAGTCTCTTCCCTTTATCTATCCTTAAAGATAGAATTCGTTGCCGATCTCCACCGTGACTCGAAGGGGAAGTCTCGTCTCCCGAGGATTCCCTAGACATCTTTAATAAAATTATATATATATATATATATATATATATCTTATAAACAATACATCTTCTACCTTAGATGTGACAACTATGGTCGGAAAGTTCGCCGGAAAAAGCAAAGGCCCACCGCAACGAGTAGCAATATCGCCAGAGAAGAAATTTTTTTTTTAGAAGAAAGAATGAGAGAATGAGGGAAGAGATAAGAGGGTAGGGGTTTTATAGAGAGTGGGAGGCGACGATTGGGCATCCAAAGCTCATGGGCCCGCAAACCGTTGGGAAAGACCAAAAGGCTGGGGAACCCAACAGTTAGGAAGATCACGACAAAGAACTCAAACGATTGGGAAGATCAAACGACACACTCGTTGACTGGTCAACAATCAACATAAACGGGACACGTGTCACGCAGCCGAACCACCTTCAATGTTCGGTGAAAACCGCCGAGCAAACGTGTCCCCGATAGTGAAATAAAAAAACTATTGACTGGTCAACAGTCAATGAGACATGTGTCGCGCAGCCGAAAAACTTTCAACGTTCGGTGACAAGCACCGAGCAAATGTGTCCTTGATCGCGAAATCACAAAAAACTGTGGACTGGTCAACGATCAACGGTCAACGAGACAAGTGTCGCGCAGCCGAACCACCTTAAACGTTGAGTGACATGCGCCGAGCAAACGTGCCCCCGATCGTGAAATCACCAAAAAAACTATTGATTGGTCAATGGTCAATGGTCACGGGACATGTGTCATGCAGCCAAACCACCTCCAACGTTCGGTGACAAGCGCCGAGCAAACGTGTCCCCGATCGTGAAATCACCAAAAATGTTCAACGGTCAAGGGACACGTGTCATGCAGGTGAACCATCTCCAACGTGACAAGCACCGAGCAAACGTGTCCTATATCGTGAAATCACCAAAAATCGATGACTGGTCAACGGTCAAGGGGCACGTGTCAAGCAGCCGAACCACCTCCAACGTTCGGTGACAAGTGCCGAGCAAACGTGCCCCCGATTGTGAAATCACCAAAAATCGTTGTGGTCAACAGTCAAGGGACACGCGTCACGCAACCGAATCACCTTCAATGTTCGATGACAAGCACTGAGCAAATGTGTCCCCGATCGTGAAATCACTAAAAAACATTGACTGATCAACAGTCAATGGTCAAGGGGCACGTGTCACGCAGCCGAACCACCTCCAACATTCGATGACAAGCACCGAGCAAACGTGTCCCCGATCATGAAATCACTAAAAAATCGTTGACTGGTCAACGCTAACAAAACACGTGTCCCACAGCCGAACCACTTCCAATGTTCGGTGACAAGCGCCGAGCGAACGTGTTCCCGATCGTGAAATCACAAAAAACTGTTGACTGGTCAACGGTCAATGGTCAAGGGACACGTGTCACGCAACCGAACCACCTTCAACGTTCGATGGCAAGTGCCGAGCAAATGTGCCCCCGATCGTGAAAATGCCAAAACACCGTTGACTAGTCAACTGTTAACGGCCAACGGTCAATGGACACATGTCGCTTGGCCAAACCATCTCTCACGTTCGGCGCGGCGTTCCGAGCAAACACGCCCCCATCTAGGCGAGAGCATTTGTGCGTTGACTGGTCAACATGTCCCCACCGTTCGATCTCCGCGATCTTCGCGCCTGCCATGATCAACGCACCAGATTCGACCACATCATCAGGTATTTAGTTAATGCCTTTATTTAATTATTAAATCTAATTAATTATTTAAAAATTTCGAAAAATTATATAAAAATCTTAAAAATTAATTAAAAATTCTAAAAATAACTATTAATTCGAAAAAGTGTTTTTAAAATTCTTAAAAGTAATTTTTAGATTTAGAATAATTAATTAAGATTTTTCGAAGATTCATTACTAAATTTCAGAAATTAAATAGGAAATTCGTAGAAATAATTAAAAACTGGGACAAATCGCAAAATTTCCAGAAAAAATTCTAAATAAATTTTGGGTATCTTACAAACTCAGAATGACACTGTCACGCCTCGAGCAAGATCCAAACGTCCCCGAGAACCCCAATAAGTTCTGTAAACCATTAAAACGGGTAAAGTACTCCTCAAAGATTGTGAAACTCAGTCTTCAGGAGTGGGGGGACGTGTGATATGGGTAAAAAAAGGGGCCAAGTCAGGACAGTACAAATCAGGCACGAATCTTGAAACTCTCAGGGGTAGAACGATAATTTCACTAAAAATGGGAATTGGGTCTCTTTCCAAACCCAATAGCCCAGAACGGGTCTGTTCAATCGGGTTGTCTTACTAGCCCAACAAGAATGGGTCTAGGTTGTTTAAATACGATTTAAACCCACAATTATCCATAAAAGACGATTCAAATATCTCTTTTCCTGAGGGGAGTTTAAAATCGCCTCAACCACTCTTATCCGATGGGAGTTTGAACTCACCTCAACCACTCTTATTTCTTCATGAAGAAAAGATAACTGGTTTAATCAAAAAACACTGTGAAGTAGAGATAAATTATTATCTCAAAATTGTCCCTAGGCGACTATAAATACTCCTCTACCCCACTAGAAACAGGGAATCAGTATTTTCTCCGAAAAAAGCTCTGTCAAGGTCTTCTTAATTTCTGACTTGAGCGTTGGAGGGTCTGTCACCGGTATCAACCCCGATGTCTCAAACTTTTTTGCAGGTTAGCGGAGGCGATCGTCACCACACGAATCGAATCGTACGGCGCAAACAAGTCAGATCGTCAAGTCAATCGTAAGGCAATCAATACTAGGTCAATTTCCGATTGTTCCTCCGAAGAATTCACATTATCTGATTGCTCTCGTACCGGAAAAATCCAGCAACAATTCGTTCAAAATTTTAATAGGAGAAAGAATAGTGGCAATACTTTAACTATGTATACTTTTGTACCAACAATCAAGATATTATATATATGAAATTGAAAAATTGACAAGTTTAATTAGCTTTAAAAACTGATACTTTGACAATTGAAAAGACATATATGACTAAAATAAGGTTTCAATTTTATCCTTTTTGATCACTAGGTATTCAAGTTGCATTTCATTGATTTGTCGTGACTTTTCTAAAAATATCTTTTATTTTGATTGAAAACAACATTAAGGAAAGTTGCGGAAGAAAAACATGTGAAGTGCTCATGTTCATACACAGATAAAGTAAACATTATTCATTCATGTTTTTCACATGCCAAAATATGTAGGTTTACAGGCCTAAACAGAAGAAAAATTAATATTGTGTGTTTGAATTAATTGTTTTCATATGTATTTAAATGAGGTAACTGAGAATATATAAATACAAGAAAACCTAAAACGAATTTTCTTCAAATGGTTGCATCCATTATCTAGATAGGGTCACCAAGTTTATAAGAATATCAATCTCAAGGTTCTGTTACCCATTCGTTCTCCTCCTTTCCTTCATCCTCCTTTGTAATATTCAACTTCTTCAACTCTCCTGTGTTCTTCCGATGTCCTCTCACTGTTTTCAATGACATCGCCTTAACCAATACTTACAAGTAACAACAATATTAAAAATCTAAAAAACAGACACACACATAAATCTAAGACTTTCATAATAAAATCATACTTGTAGGGTGTGATATCTTTGACGAGCTCTTTTGGTATTGAAACAACTTATGCAAGTGAACATTGTGGAAACTAGGGCACTAATGTCGATGAAGAAAGACTTTTGGTTGAATATTTTGAAAGATTGTTACAGAGTCAATAAATAACATATTAGTGTGCTTAATTTAAGGGAAGAGTTTTGGGATTTAAAAATTTTCATCTTTATTGGTAATTTCTTATATACTATAACTGCCTCTAATTTGCCTCACAATATTTTAAAAAAAATTATATCTATATCTTAAGCAAATAGGAGACAAAGTCTATCATCTTCTTTTTGCTTAAGATATAGATATAATTTAAGCAAATAGGAGACAGAGTTAAAAAAATTATACCCCTCTCTTCTTCTTATATTTTGAAATAGAGAAAAAAGAATAAAAGTAGGAATTTCTATTTAACTAATACGTGCACTACACACGATTTTATTAAAAAACAAAAACAAAATAAAAACCCAATCTCTCAAACACATTCTCTTTTCCTCCCACTTTTTCAAAAAATCTCACGTCTCTTTCTAAACTCATTCCCATCCCCTAGCTTAGAATTAGATTTCTAAGCAAATATAATTCATAAAATTATTTTATGTGATTTTTTTAGTCTATCATCTACTCTATAACATGTATAATAATACATGGTTTATAATTGATATGGCTAAAAATGGGGTTAAAACGGAACCATTCAGAGTGGGCACGAATCGCAAAGTCCCAGGGGCAAAATGGTAATTTCCCCTACAGATGGGTCTAAATTGGGTACCGGTCTCTCCTCTTGGGCCCGCTAGCCTATGAACGGATCTGTTAGGCAGAGAACGGGTCTTAACCCGTCATGGACCAGTTCAGCAGGATAGGAGCAAATCCTGGCCTGTCCCTATCTTCAAGGGGTGGTTGTAACCAACCCCAGCCAACCACACCGAGAAGTAAGGATTCACCCTTATCCTGAAAGAGATATCCATGGCAACTATAAAAACCCCCTACCTCCTACTGTTAAAGGTGATCACACTTTGTACACTTGAGCTTTTTTCTCTTGACTTTTTCGGTGTAATATTGACTTGATCGTCGGAAGGGTTCGTCGCCGGGATCCATCCCGGTGTCTCGAACATTTGTGCAGGTCGCAAGGGAGCACCAAGGAAATCAACAAATCACCAAGGACGAAGAAGGGGTCAACCGGTGTGAGTTCCTCACGAACCTACAAATCTCATCTATTGCCCCCACATCCGAATTCAGCGGCAACAGATTGGCACCGTCTGTGGGAACTCACTCGACAAGCAATCTCGTCTTCCTCCTTCAACCCACGTTACTCCCAGCCATGCCTTCCAAGAAGAGACCCGCAAACTCCAACCGACGGACAACCTCTTCTCATCCTCCTCCTCCTCCGCAGGGGGATCTCCCCCATCCCGACCAACCAACCCAGCAGCTCGATCCTCTGGCTCTGCAGTCCATCCAGCAACCTCTGACTCCCCAAGTAGCAGTGGGGGAACCCTCTCGACGGAGTCGCCACAAGCAACCTGTCCATCAGGTTCGAGTCTCCATCCATAATGCCGACACCGATTTCATGGCTTCCTATACTCCTCCCATTCCAAAGGATCTACGGAATGTTATCAACAATCGACAGACCGAGCACGGACCCAATCTCTGTACCCATTTGGAGGAGAGGCGGGCCCAAGAGTCGAACCCTCGCTGTGAGCAGGCCAGGGACCGTTCGCCACGCCAATCCAACCGAGGGGGTCCAACTCTCCCCGTATACGGAGAGAGTCGCCCCAACATCGCCCAAGATGAAGTCGTTCCCCGGCAGGCCGCCATGCACCTCGAGACCATCATGAGCAGGAGGCCCCCGTCACTAGGGCAGAATTCCAGCAATTCCAGGAGGCGGTCCTCCGGGCTCTGAACGTTGCCCCTAACAATGGTCGTAGGGCTCCCAGTCCTCCACCAGCTCCTCACCATCTGCCGCTCCCTGTAGTCCTCGATCGGCTCCTCACCATCCTCACCGCTCTCGAAGTCCTAGGCAGGATGCGAGCCATTGTCGTCCTTCTCCCGATCACCACCTGCCGCTCCCGTAGTCCGCGCCCTACCCCAAGTCACCCCCGTCTCTCAGTCAGTCTGCCTCCTACTCTGAGCCATCACCGGCGTAGCCCCAGCCCTCCTCGACATGAGAACGAGTCCCGGGGCTCGGCCAGACAATGCCGAAGGGAGGACTCGGCCTACCGCCGTCTCCACGAGATGAAGATGCACTTCGACCAGCTCGATCGAGACGAGGGGCGACATGCAAGAGACCTTCGTCCGAGCAGGCCCCATTCTCCCGTACCATTATGGAGGCTCCAGTTTCCGAAAACTTCAAGCCTCTACATTTCGAGACCTATACCGGGGATTCAGGACCCTGTAGATTACATTGAGAGTTTTAAAACTCTCATGATGATCCACCATGCATCCGACTCCCTCCTTTGCAAGACCTTCCCGGCCACACTTAAGGGGCCGGCTCGGGAATGGTACTCTCGGCTTGCGCCAGCATCTATCTTCTCCTTCGACCAGTTCGAGGGTCTCTTCCTCATGCATTTCGTGAGCAGTCGGCGCGTCGAGAAGACGAGCAACACCCTATTGTTCCTCAGCCAAAAGAAGGGCGAACGACTAAGGGATTATGTCAAACGCTTCACTACCGAGGCTAGGTCCATTGCTTCTTTGGAACCCTCGGTCGCCACCATCAGCCTTCCAGTCCAACGTCCTCAATGCTGACCTCACAGCATTCCTCGCCAAGAAGCCCCCTCGGGACTTCTCAGAGCTCCTACTTCGGAGTGAGAAGTACATCCGAGAGGAAGAAGCCGTCCGCCGCCCCACCTTCGAGGCCTCATTTTCTGCGAACAAGCAGAAGGGTGCAGAAGAAGGAGCTAAGAAGCTCCAAAAAGACAATAGGGGTCAGCGGCGTCCTCCTCCTCGGTTCGAGAAATTCACTCCTCTCAATGCAAGTGTATCAGGCCATCCTCATGGAGATAGGGAACGATGGCCTCCTACTGCCCCCCCCCCCCAAGGATGAATACACCGGCAAAGAAGAGGGAACGGAGTAAGTGGTGCCGTTTCCATCGGGACCACGAGCATGATACAGGATGAATGTCGGGCCTTGAAGGATGAAATCGAGGCCCTCATTCAGAGACGGGCAACTCAACCGGATCGTAAAAAGGGACCGAGCCGATCCGCCCCTCGTCCCCTCGGGGGGCTAACAGGTGAAATGAGCAGCGCACCAAGACTCCGGAGGCCGAAGTAGGGGGCATTTTGCACCTGATACATGGGGGCCCAATGGGGAGAGATTCCAACTCCTGCCTGAAAAGTTTTCGTAAGGGAGGTTAACTCCGTGCAGAGCCATCCTCCCCCAAAGGGCCTCGGAGTCCTGGTGACGTTCTCCGATAGGGACCTGGAGGGCGTCTGCACGTCCCACTGCGATGCCCTCGTCATCAATCTCCGCATGGCGAACTTCGAAGTTCGTCACATCATGGTAGATAACGGCAGCTCCGTCAACATCCTTTTCTTAGAGGCCTTCAAGGGCCTTCCTCTGTCCAGGGATCGGCTCAAGCCTGCTGGCTACACTCTCCATGGGTTCACCGGGGTCTCGATTATGGTCGAGGGAATTATAACCCTCAACGTAACGGCTGGAAAGGCCCCGACAACTCGCACGGAGCCAATGGATTTTATGGTGGTCGACGTCAAGGCCGCCTATAATGTTATCCTGGGTACACTAGGTTTGGCCATGCTTCAAGCCATCCCTTCAGCCTACCACATGAAAATGAAGTTTCCTACCCCCTCAGGAATGGGAGAAGTGAGGGGAAGCCAAGAAGCGGCTCGTAAGTGCTATATGACCTCGATGGGGGGTCCGGTTCTCTCTTTGGAAGAGCTCGAACTTCCTCAGGAAGGCGGCCAAACTATCCCCGAGTCCGCAAACGAATTGGAGGAAGTGGCCTTCTTTGAAGAAGACACCACTAAGACATTCTGCGTTAGCAAAGCTCTCTCTCCCTCCATAAATCAAGATATCTCCCAGTGCATACGGGAGAATCACGATCTCTTCGCATGGACTGCAACGGACATGCCTGGGGTCAAGCCTGTCCAGCAGAAGAGGTGAAAGTTTTCCCCCGAGAGGCAACAGGCGATCAAGGAGGAGGTTGAGAAACTCCTCAATGCCCGCTTTATTCAGGAGGTGAACTACCCTGAGTGGCTCGTCAACGTGGTAATGGTCAAGAAGGCCAATGGGAGTTGGAGGATATGCATTGACTTCACTGATCTCAACAAGGCATGCCCGAAGGACCCCTTTCCTCTTCCCAGCATCGACGCCCTGATCGATGCGACTTCCGGGCACAAGCTCCTCAGTTTTATGGATGACTTCTAAGGATACAATCAAATCAGGATGTTCCCTCCGGACATTCTGAAGACCTCATTCGTGACGGACCAAGGCTTCTACTACTACCGTGTTATGTCCTTCGGCTTGAAAAATGCAGGGGCTACCTATCAGCGCCTGGTGAACAAGGTCTTTCGAGATCAGATTGGCTGAAACATGGAGGTCTACGTCGACGACATATTGGTTAAGAGCACTCGAGGGCAGGAGCACATCCTCGACCTTTAAGAAGCCTTTGAGGTGCTTAGGAGGCACAATATGAGACTAAACCCGAACAAGTGTGCATTCGGTGTCTTATCGAGCAAGTTTCTTTGGTTTATGGTCAGCCAAGGGGCATAGAGGCCAACCCCGAGAAGATCCAGCCATTCTCAAAATGGCTCCCCCCTCCAACGTCAAAGAGGTGCAGAGGCTCACGGGGTGCCTCACCGCGATCGGGTGATTCCTCTCCAAGTCCGGGGAAAAGTGCCTTCCCTTCTTCAAAGCCCTCAGGGGGGCTAAAGGCTTCGAGTGGGGGCCGCAGCAACAGGAGTCCTTTAACAAGCTCAAAGAGTATTTGGCTAACCCCCCGCTCCTGAGTAAGCCGGCACCTGGGGAGATCCTCTACCTCTATCTCGCAGCTTCGGAGCGGACGCTCAGCGCGGCTCTTGTGAGGGAAGAGGATAAGATGCAAAAGCCCATCTATTACGTGAGTAAGGTGCTCCGCGACGCCGAACTTCGTTATCCGAAGCTGGAAAAGATGGCACTCGCCCTGGTCATGGCGGCCCGAAAACTCCGCCCCTACTTCCAATCCCACTCGGTGGTCGTCCTTACTGACCAACCGCTGAAATAGGTTCTCCACAAGCCGGAGACTTCCGGACGGCTCATGAAGTGGTCCATCGAGCTGAGTCAGCACGACATCAGCTACCAGTCCAGGATGGCGATAAAGACCTAAGCTCTGGCCAAGTTCATCATGGAAAACACCATCCCCGACTCATGCGAGTCGCCTATTGACCTCTCTGTCTGGACCGTCTATGTGGACGGGTCCTCCTATGCCGATGGAAGTGGGGCTGGCATCATCCTAACTGGCCCCGACGCTTTCATCCTCCAGTACTCCCTCTGCCTCAACTTCCCGGCATTAAATAATGAGGCAGAATATGAATCCCTAATTGCGGGGCTCTACTTGGCTCACAAAGCGGGTGCCGAACAAGTAAGGGTCTTCAGTGACTCTCAGTTAGTGGTTAATCAAGTATCCGGGGAGTACGAGGCGAGAGACGACCGCATGGCTAAGTACTTGGCAAAGGTGAAGGAGCTTCTAGTTCTATTCAGAGATGTTTAACTCCAGCGGGTTCCCCGAGAGAAAAATGCGCAAGCGGATGCCCGCCTCTTTGTCCCTCCAAGGTCTAGAACGAACCATCTTAATAGAGGTCCTTCTCAAACTAAGCATCGACGAGCAAATGGAAGCCTACCCCCTAACACTTGGGAAAAACTGGATGAAGTCCCACCTCGATTACCTCTGGGATGGAGTCCTTCCCGAAGATCCGAAAGAAGCAAGGAGGAACAGGACACGAGCAGAGCGGTACACACTCCTGGACGGGGTCATGTACAAACACTCCTACACCGAGATCGATGGTCAGCCCTATCTGAGATGCTTCTCCCCGGAGGAAGCGCTCTACGCCCTAAGGGAAGCCCATGATGGTCTATGTGATGCGCACTTGGGAGCGAGATCCCTTGCCCGGAAGTTTTTTAACTAAGGGTACTTTTGGCCCACACTACTAAGTGATTCCGAGGAGTACGTCCGCCAATATGACTCCTGCCAGAAGTTCGCCCCAATCCGTCACCTGCCCCAAGCACAACTTGCCTCCTTGGTGAGCCCAATCCCGTTCGCAATGTGGGGGATGGATTTGCTCGGACCTTTCCCTCCGGCACCAGGCCAGCTAAAGTTCTTGGTGGTAGAAATAGACTACTTCTCCAAGTGGATAGAGGTCGAAACCACTCTCAACGATCACCTAGAACAAGGTGCAGAAGTTCTTTTGGAAGAACATTGCCTGTCGGTTCGGGGTACCTCGCATTCTCGTAACCAATAACGGGACCCAATTTACGGGAGCTGCCTTCCACGACTTTTGCACTAACCTCGAAATTCAACAACGGTTCTCTTCAGTAGCGCACCCCCAGTCTAATGGCCAAGCGGAGAATGCGAACCGACAAATCCTCTCAGGCTTGAAGAAGAGGCTCGACAAGTCCACCAAAGGGCTATGGGTCGAACAACTCCCCAATGTGCTTTGGAGCTATCGCACCACCAAAAGAACTCCGACGGGAGAGTCCCCTTTCAACCTCACATATGGATCAGAAGCTCTTATCCCTTTGGAGGTGGGTCTGCCTTCACCTCGACTCATAGCTTACAACGAGGGGTAGAACGCGAACCAGCTTCGCAACTGCCTAGACCTTATTGACGAGATCCGTGAGAGAGCCACAATCTGCCAGGAGACCTACCGTCGTAGGATCACTCAAGCTTACAACAAGAAGGTACGACCGACCAACCTAAAGGAGGGGGACTTAGTGTTGAGAAAGCTATCAATTTCCGATCCAAGCAAAAGAGGCAAGCTGGCACCCAATTGGGAAGGACCATATAATGTCTCCAGAGTTATACGCCCGAGCGCGTATCAACTCGAAGACCCGGGGGGGCAGGAAGATGCCAAGAACGTGGAACGCCGAGCACCTGATGAAGTACCGAGAGGGTGTCTAAACACCACTCCAAATAACTTTCCCAGAACTGCTCCAAAAAACTTGTCGCAAAAACATTACTTGTATCTTCTTTTCGACCAAAGTGTAAAGGCGGCCTGCACCTTAGAAGCGACCACCCAGTTGTTTTCAATAAAGAGAAATTCCCCCCCCCCCCCCCCCTCAACTTCTCTATTTCTTGAGTTACCTAACTCTACCCAGCAAATTTTCTATTTTTTGAGTAGTCTAGCTCTACTTGCAAAAAATTTCACTCTTAAAACGACGAGTTCGGAGTCCAACACTTGGCTCGATTTCGCTTCAGCTACTCGCTCATAAGCGAGTAAGAAGTGGTTCGCCATTTGGAATTGCTCCCATAACCGTTGACTCTCTCTTAACACGACGAGTTCGAAGTCAACACTTGGTATGACTCCGCTTCATCTACTTGCTCATAAGCGTGTAAGAAGTGGTTTGCGATTCAAAATTGCTCCTACAACCGTTGAATCTCTTTTAAACGACAAATTCAGAGTCCAATACTTGGCTCGATTCTGCTTTCACTACTCGCTCATAAGCGAGTAAGAAGTGGTTCGCCATTCGGAATTGCTCCCACAACCGTTGACTCTCTCTTAACACGACGAGTTCGGAGTCTAACACTTGGCTCGATTCTGCTTCAGCTACTCACTCATAAGCGAGTAAGAAGTGGTTCGCTATTCGGAATTGCTCCCACAACCGTTGACTCTCTCTTAACACGACGAGTTCGGAGTCCAACACTTGGCTCAAAGCCGCTTCAACTACTCGCTTATAAGCGAGTAAGAAGTGCTTCGCCACTCGGAATTGCTCCTACAACCGTTGACTCTCTCTTTAAAACGACAAGCTTGGAGTCTAACACTTGGTTCGACTCCGCTTCAATTACTTGCTTGTAAGCCAGTAGGAAGTGGTTCGCCATTCGGAATTGCTTCTATAGTCATTGAAATTTTCCTAAACAACAAATTTGGAATCCAACACGTTGGTTCGACTCCGCTCGAACTACTTACTTCTAAGCGAGTAAAAAGCATACCACCATTGACAACTACAAATCCCAGCAAAGCGCGCAAATTCACAAAACAAGTATTATTCCATTGAAGTTTGAGATTACAAGTCTAAGTACGAGGCCAACCACTCATCTTTACAGTGAAGATACAAAACTTACAGGAAGAAGACAACAAAATCGCAAAAGAGACGTCCTAGCGCTTCCTAGGGAGTGGGATACTCCTCTTGAGCGACAAGAGAGGACGATGAACACCTTACCACTGCGACCCCACCTCTGTGGGGGTCCCTAGGCCAGTGAGCCTAGTTGTATCCCTGAGAGTTGCGCCAGCTGAGGCACCGCTCGACGAGCCAGCCACTTCGCTCTGCGCGTCTCTGGGGCATCCCAAGGTGGGAGGCGAACGTAACGCCAACTCGTGGAACGACCGCCCCTGTGAGTACTCACTCTGCGCACAAGAAGTGGTCCTAACATTGCTCCCCTCCGAAAGATGCCATAGCCGGTGGACTTCCACCTCTAACTCAACGATTTGCTCCTTAAGCGAGTCATCTGTTACCTTTACCTGAAGTCGAGGCGTTCGACTAGTATTGCCTGCGCGAGAAGCTTCGATGATGGTCCGCCGAAGCTGCGCAGTCTCCAGACTCTTTTTGAGCACCATGTTCTTCAGACCGTCTCTCTCGGCACTAGCCTCGAACAAAGACAATCGAAGGGATTCTAGCTTCTTGCCCAGCTTGCTGGACTTCGAGGGGCTCCCCTCCTCCGCCCTCCGAGATCGCTCCTTCATTCGCTTCAGTTCGGAGGTGCGGTGCGCTAGTTTCAACTTGTGATGACTTAGTTCTGCCTCGCTCTTGCAGAATTCCTCTCGACTTCGAGAAATAGCCAACCTAGCAACTCCTAGGCCCGACCGAAGGCAAGACATAGCGATGTCTAGGCCGGATTGAAGGCGAGACACCTCGGCGCTTCGTGGTACTTCGGCAAAAGATAGCACTTCGACGATCTGAAAAGAACAAGTAAAGACACAACCAACACGAATTTGAAGAGCAACGCCGAGTTCCAACACTTTGTTCAAAAAGTGTTTTAACACTTGTTCAAAAGCGAGTCGAAGGCATTGCCGAGCTACGGCGCTTGTTCAAGAAGTGTTTTAACGTTCATTTAAAAGTGGGTTCGAAAACACTACCGAGCTCCAACACTAGTTAAAAAAAAAACGGGGAAGAGATATACATATATGTATGTAGAGAGAGTTCTTCACTCACTGCCGAGCTCCAACACTTGTTTCATTTTCAATCAAAGAGTTTTTTCATTAAAAGTTCAAAAATTACAAGCGGTGGCCAGTCTGCAGTTCGGCACTACATAAACAAAAGGCAAAAAGAGGAAATAAAAAGCAAGGCAAATCAAGGGTCGATCTCGGTAGAAGGACCCTCTTCGGGGGCCACGATGGCCAGAGGCACGACCTCCGACTGAGCCTTCTCCTCGGCCCCAACCTTATCAGCTTCGACCACCTCGGTCTCCTCTTCTTCTTCTTTCCATCTTCTTCGCCTTCCGAGACCTCGTCGAAGCTAGAGACGGGGTTCGGAAAGAGACGCATCCCGGCGCAATCAACCTCAAGGAACTTAGCCTTCACCTCGTCAATGTCTCGGGCGTACGCCTTCGCCATGTTCAGGATCAGATATCCCTTTGCCTTCTCCAAGGCCTACTCCTCGGCCTCCTTCACTTTCACCGAGGCCTGCACCTCAGCCTCCTTCGCCACCTCCAACTTCACCACAGCTATGGCGTCCTCCTTGTCCTTGACGGACTCCTCAGCTGCCTTGAGGGGCTGAGCATTGTCTGCCTCCAACTTGGCCACCACAGCTTCGAAGTGCGTCAACATCGAGTTCTTCGACTCAGCCTCTGCCTTCGCCTTATCGAGCTTCTTGGCGAGCCAAGCCTTCTCGCCTCGAGCCTTCTCCGCCTCGGACAATAGCTCTTTCTCCTATTCGGCTATCTTCTTCATCAAGTGGCCGAAAGTGGCAAGTAATCTGCCGAAGGAAAAGAGTTAAAAAATTTTATTTTTTTTGCTAAGTGTTTGGCAAGAGAGAGTTCGGACTTCGAAGCTTACCGACATCGCCAAGCGCTCGACCTCTAGCGCGTTGTCGCCCATGCTACCGGCCTCCATCGCCGCCTCGTCCTTCGCATCGCCAGGTGACGAACCGCCTGCATGCATGCCGACGAGTCGCCGAGGAACCCGTCGAGCTTACGGACCTGCCAGTCCGGGACGAAGATCTTCTTGTGCTCTTCGATCAAGAAGACCTCGGCTTCAGCAGTCAGCGGCGGAGCTTCGAGCCCCAAGGCTGCTGACAATGGAAAGGCCCCTGTGCTTGACGAGGTCGAAGCCAATGCTGCGGTCGGAGGCGTCGGAGCCAAGGGGGGCCGCCTCGCCAGTTGCTCCGCTGCGGCGTGGTGCGCCTGCACCCCTTCCGGGGCAGTCTTCAATGCGACTCGCTTCCTCTTCTTCGGGGCTTTGCTGCTTAGGGATCCACGCTGCGACACCACGTCTTCGAAGTCCATCGACTCTGCCGAAGAAAAAGAGTTAGAAGGAAATAAGAAAACTTTTTTGGCACGATATAAAAGAAAACAAACGGAATAAAGCCGTACTAGGGTTAATCGAGCTAAGACCCCCCCGAAATAGTGCCTCCTCGGTCAGGTCCTTCCAATCGTACTTCGGGCAATCGAGTAACGTCCGAACCATCTCCTCCTCTTCGGTAGTGAGGGTTGGGCTTTGCTTCACTTTCTTCGGCACTGAATCAGTCCAAGCTGTGGGGATCCCCCATGGCACTGGGCTTCGAATCAAGAAATACTTATCTTTCTAGTGCTTGATGGAGTCCGGACAGCTGACCAACTTTGTCATGAACCTCAGAGCCAAGTAGAATCGGTATACATCTTTGTGCTGCTGATGCATCCGGTACATGGTACCCCGGGGAGCATCAAGTCGAACTCCCACGGGATCTGGAAGCACACCCTAATCTTCTCCAAATCTGCCTCGGCGAGGATGGAGATCGTCTCGTCCGCTTCAGACGTCTCTCTAGCGTCGTTCTCCTCGAAGCTCCGAGCCATCCTGTACATTATCTGCTCTGCATGGTCCCCTGGAAGCACTCGAAACCCTCAGCAGTCCTGTCAGGACCCCAGGCAACCTGCCGAACTCACCCATCCTCCGATCTTCTTCGATTCTCGTCTCAACAACCACCGAGGTCTGTCCCCACGACGGCCTTGCCTTTTTTGATTGGGGAGACCTGACTAGAAAAGGCCTCGGGCGCGAGAAGATGGGAGGTCTCCTTCGTCGAAGGCTCAATAGACATTTTCAAAAAGCGATAGGAAAACTAAGTATGGAGTTACCTTGATTTGACAGCAACGGTTGGAAAGCTCACCGAAGACGGTGAAAACTCGCCAGAATCTCTCACAGAGTGAAATTCTCGCCTGAGTAAAAAACGATTGAACTGAGCAAATGACTGAGGGGTGGAGATTTATAGGAGGGAAGATTGGCGGCACGCCTACCGAGACAAAAGCCCCTCAGGAGCCTAAAGGCCGGCCCATTTAAAGAAGGCACGTGAGAAAAATGCGTTGACCAGTCAACGGTGGCTGGGGCCCACTGGCTACGTGGCACTCACCTATTCGTCCCCGGAGTCGATTGCCACCGACGTCGAAATGCAAGAAAATGCGTTGACCGGTCAACAGGGCTGGGACCTACTAGCCACGTGGCACTCACCTATTCGTCCTCGGAGTCGATTGCCACCGATGTCGAAATGCAAGAAAATGCGTTGACCGGTCAACGGGGCTGGGACCCACTAGCCACGTGGCACTCTCCTATTCGTCCCCGAAGTCGATTGCCACCGACGTCGAAATGCCAGAAAATGCGTTGAACAGTCAACGGAGGCCGGAGCCCACTAGCCACATGGCACTCCCCTATTCGTCCCCAAAGTCGATTGCCACCGACGTCGAAACACAAGAAAATGTGTTGAGCAGTCAATGGTGGCTGGGACCCATTAGCCACGTGGCACTCTCCTATTCGTCTTCGAAGTCGATTGCCACCGACGTCGAAACACAAGAAAGTGCGTTGACCAGTCAATGGAGGCCGGGGCCCACTAGCCACGTGGCACTCTCCTATTCATTCCCGAAGTCGATTGCCACCGATGTCGAAACGCAAGAAACTGCGTTGACCAGTCAACGGAGGCCGGGGCCTACTGGCCCCGTGGCACTTCCCCTATTCGCTCCCGAAGTCGATTTCCACCGACGTCGAAATGCAAGAAAATGCGTTGACTAGTCAACGGAGGCCGGGGCCCACTGGCCACGTGGCACTCCTCCATTCGTTCCCGAAGTCAATTACCACCGGAGTCGAAGCACGAGAAGAAGCAGGGGTCCACATGACACGTGTCGCCTCCCTGGTCTTCGGCATTCTTTTCGAAGTCAATTGCCACCGACGTCCAGGGGGTCAGGAGCGGAAGGGGTCCAGAAACCACGTGTCGCTCGCCTAGACCTCGGCAAGAGTTCCAAAGGCAATTGCTGCCGAACCCCCCACAGACAAAGTTCCCCTCTCTCGGCAGTCGTCTGATCTCCTAGAATTACTCGCCATAACGTGATCGAGGGCCCAGATTCAGCCACGTCATAATTAAGGCTGGCAATTGACCCGAACCCGACCCGAACCCGATCAAGTCCGACCCGTTTTTAGTAGGACTCGGGCCTGTTTTTTTTCATTTTTTTCGGACCCAGGCTAAAAAATAAGCCCGTTAAAATTTTCGAGCCGGATTCAGGTGCGTATGGGTCCGACCCGAACCCGACCCGAATAACTTCTCTTCTCAAAACTCATATTCATCTCTCACTCCCAAAACATCCTCAATCAAAACCATATATCCCCACTCTGAGAATCAGAACACAGAAGGTTCCCTAATCGACGCGTCCCTTCATCTCCCTCGGAGTCGGAGGTCGGCTGAGCGCTTCGTCTTCAGAGAACGCCAGCCATTTCCCACTCTCCCAGGCAGCCAGGCTCCTTCTCTCTAACCCTAGCTCTCCTATTTATATGTAGTTTTTTTCATTTTTTTTCATCATCAACCCTAACCCTAGCTCCCAATTCAATCTCATATCTCTGTAATCTGAATAGGGGATCTCGAATTCAACATCTGCCAAGTTTCAATTTCAGGTAAATTTGTTGATTCATTGATTTCAGATTGTTTTTGTTGATTTTGTGAGAAATTATAGGAATTTGTTGATTCATTGAATTCTCAATCTCAATCTCAATCTTAATCTTGGGTTAGATTACTGATTAGGGAAGTTTATAGGAATTTCAAATTGTTTTTGTAAATTACTGATTTCAGATTGTTTTTTTTCCATTAGATTACTGATTGGGAATTATATAACTGTTGCTATTATATAATTGTGTGGACAATATGTATGTTTGCTAGGAACAAAAATTTGAATCCTTCATATATAAATATATATGTTCTCGATATCTTTATTGTTGATTTTATAATTTTATTCTTTTGCTGAAAAAATTAATTTGAGTGCAAAGAGGAATTTTGGGTTAGATTACTGATTTTGGCAAAAGATTTAAGAGGAAAAATATAGTACATAGGGATTCATGAATCAGCGACTATCAAGAACACTAATAATATTCTGACATTTGATCTTATATAAAAGTTTTATACAGTCAAAAGGTTCACAAATTTGATGAAACCTGCTATTGCTACTTACTTTCTAAAAGATCAACTTTTATAACACTAATAGTTTTAATGGACAAGTATATAAGAAATGACTCAGGAAATATAGAGTACAACCTGGTGCAATGCAAGCATACAGAGAAGCTGTGGAGTCACAACTGGTCAATTATAAGGTTGGTTATTCTCTTTTAACATATTATTTTCTTTTACAAATGATCTGTTCACTTTGTGGTTACTCGGTTTAAATATATTTCCATGAAAATCCTCTTTAAAAGGCATTGTCCATAGGCCATTCAATAAATATATTTCCATGAAAATCCTCTTTAAATCATCTGTCCATCGGCCATTCAATAAAATCACCTGTCCACATTGTCCATATACATTGTCACTAAGTATTTACTCAATTGTTTACTGTTTTTGCCATTATCATGCTGAAGAAATGCTTCTAATTTCATGAATCTGCAAAACAAATTTTGAGTCAGCTTTTACTTTAATATGTTTGAGGGGTAACTTTTGTACTTTTGTCTTTTGAGATAGAGAAAAAGGATTTTCTGATCAAGTAAAGTGTTACTAGAATTTTATTACTTAATAGACTACAACTGAAGTTTATCAGATATGAATTAAGAAAAGCTTCAACCACAGAGCATCAAAGCTTAAACTAGGTAATTTCAATGTTATTTCCTTCTCGTAAGGTAGATCCATCCATATACATTGTCACTAAGTATTTACTCAATTGTTTATAGTTTTTGCCATTGTCAAGCTGAAGAAATGCTTCCAATTTCATGAATCTGCAAAACAAAATTTGAGGCGGCTTTTACATTAATATGTTTGAGGGGTAACTTTTGTACTGTATCTAAACTCATGTTCGGCCAGATTCTATATTTTGGGTGAATATCTCTTTCTCTGAAGAAAAGAAATAGCAATAGTGTATAAATGATTTTTTCCCATCGAAAGAGACTGGTTTTGCTTCTCATCGATGTAAAACATGCTCTTAAACTTTGACATTTCATTTGTGTTTTGATTCTCGTAGTCCGCGGGCAAATTCTATTTGAAGTTGAAATGGCTAATAAGGATATGGGGAAGGATAAAGATACTATGGAAGCTACTAATGTAAATGTGGTAACTTTTGAAAATCCTCAAACTATCTCTGTTGAAAATGATACTGAAAAGGGAAAAAAAGAAAAGAAATTGAAATCAAAATTTTGGCTAGAGATGACCAAACAAAAAATTGATGGCATTGAAGTAGCAATATGCCCCTATTGTCATCATAGATTTACTGGAGCTAGTACTAGTGGCACTAGCCACTTGAAGAGGCACTTAACAAGTTGTCCTAGGAAAAACTCCAAAGACATTAGACAACAACTGTTGACGAGAAATGTAAGTTCTTTGGGGGTGGGGGGGGGGGAGGTTCAATAATCAAGTTCGAGTTTAGTCAAGCACGTAGTAAAGAGCAACTTGCTCAAATGATTATGATTCATGAGTATCCTTTCTCTATTGTTTAACACTGGGGTTTCAAGAGGTTTATAAGAAATCTGCAGCCGGAGTTCAATATGGTCTCAAGAAACACTATTAAAACTGATTGTATTGGGGTATATGAGCAAGAAAAGAAAAAACTTCATGAATTTTTTGATAACTTTTCTGGTCGTGTTAGCATCACTACTGATATGTGGACATCAAATCAAACATTGGGATATTCATGCTTGACTGCTCATTTTATTGATGATGACTGGGTTTTACAAAAGTGAATAATTAATTTTCAAATGGAACCATCTCCACACACAGTTGAAAATCTTTGCTCATCCCTTTACAAATGCTTGCTAGATTGGAACATTGATAGGAAGATAATGTCAATAACTGTTGATAACTGTACTACAAATGATTTAATGGTGGAGTTATTGAAAGACGAGCTTTCTAGCAATCTTTTACTGGGAGGTGATTTATTTCATGTTCGTTGTTCGGCACATATACTTAATTTAATTGACCAAGATGGTCTTAAGGCTTTGGGTGATGTTGTTTGGAAAGTCAGGGATAGTGTCAAATACGTGACGGGTTCGCAAGGGAGGGAGCAGTTGTTCAAAGATATGCACAAACAAGCAAAAATTAACTGTGAGAAGCGTCTCATTAAAGATGTTCCAACCCGCTGGAATTCTACATATAAGATATTGGAAGCAGCCTTGATTTATAAAGATGCATTTCAACGTCTTGAACATAAGAATTTTGTTTTTAGACAGAAGGTTGCAGCTTTTGAAGATGAATGGCAAAGGGCCAAAGTTGTTTGTGATTTACTTGAAACTTTCTATAATGCATCAAATATGTTTTCAGGTAAATGTTAGACCAAGACTTTTATTTTTGATAAAAGTTATTACATAATTTACATTAGATTAAATTTATTTTGTCAAAAATATTTTTATAATGCATCAATTCTATTTTCAGGTTCAAATTATCCCACTGCTAATCTATTTTTTGATGAAATTTGTGAGATAAGATTGAAATTGCATGAAGAGGCAGGGAGATTTAACTTTTTGCAGCCAGTTGTTGCTGCTATGTTGGAGAAGTTTTTGAAGTATTGGAAATTTTGTCACTTACCCTTAGCATGTGCAATTATTATGGATCCAAGATTCAAGTTGAAATTACTTGAGTATTATTATTCAAAGTTCTATGATTCTTTAACTGCTAAGGAAGAGGTGAAAATGGTAGTTGTTAGTATTAGTAACATTTATAAGGAATATCTTGCTAAGGACAATATTTCTACTAAAGTTGGCTCAAGTGAAAGTAGTAGTTCTAACTCAATCTCAACTACAAAACGTACAAAGAGATACAGTCAATTCCTTACTCAAAGCTCTTCAATGATGCCAACAAAGACTGACTTAGATCTTTATTTAGAGGAAGCAGTTTTTCCTTAAGAAGAAGATACATTCGATGTGCTAGCTTGGTGGAAGTCTAATGCTGCAAGGTATCTTATTCTCTCATTGATGGCTCGTGATGTTCTTGCAATTCCGTTATCTACTGTAGCCTCAGAATCCGCATTTAGCACTGGTGGAAGAGTGTTGGACCAATATCGTAGTTCTTTGCACCCAAAAACGGTTGAGGCCCTCATATGTGGCCAAGATTGGTTAAAGAACTCTATCAAAGGTACTAACTAATTGGATTTTTTGGTTTATAATCCTGATTTTTTATCCTTAGACTTTATTATTATATTGTAGGACAAGATAGAGCCTCCAAGTTACAAATTCATGGTGCCACTCTAGGTTCAGTGATAGTTGATGAAGAGAAAGATGATGCATGGTACAATATTGTATATTTTATTTATCAAAGTACTTTTCTAGATTTATGCCCTTTATATATAAGTTGTGTAATGTGATAATTCTTCATGCAGGTGAGGAAAAGGAAGAAAATGAAGAGGGATTCATAGCTATTTTTTGTATGAATGATTATTATGATGAGCTATGCTTTCATGTTATCTTGTATTACTTTCTATAAAACAATTCATGTAATTGCTTCTTTTAAATAAATCGGGCTGGAGAAAATATGTTTGTATGAATGATTATTCCGATTAGCTATGTTCTCGTGTTGTCTTGTATTACTTTCTATAAAACAAACCATGTAATTGTTTTTTTTTTTTTTTTTAAATCGGGCCGGGCTCGGGTATTTTTTGTTTATTCGGGTTCGGACTTGGGCCCACATTTTAGAGCCCAATGTAAATTTGGGCCGGGCTCGGACCACACAAAAAAATTTGGGCTCGAGCTCGGGCTTATGTAAGTCGGCCCTAACCCGGTGGGCCGGTCCGTTGCCACCCTTAGTCATAATTGAGTAATTAAAATTATATAATTCGAATTATTTATTAAAAAAATTGCGAAATAATGATTAAAAATACGGGAAAAATAATTAAAAATTCTAAAAAATATTTATAAATTCAGGATAACATTTTTACACCCCTGGATAAATAATTATTGGTTAGAATGTTTAATTAGCACTCCCTGAAGAGCAAATCGTCGCTTGGCAAATTGAATAAATGGTTCGAAAAAATAATATAAAATTGGAGAAAATTACTCAAAAATCCAGGAGAGCCTGAAAGCAAACTTGGGCACGCAGCTAGCTCAGAAAAGCCCCATCATCCCTCAGAAGAGATTCCACCACCCTTTCGGAACTCCGATAAAACCCTATACGCCATCAAAACAACAAAACTACTCCCCAAAGGCCGTAACACACAGCCTCTGGGAGTGGGGGGCTCGTGATATGGCTAAAAATGGGGTTAAATCGGCACCTGTTCAGAGTGAGCACGAATCGCAAAGTCTCAGGGGCAAAACGGTAATTTCCCCTACAGACGGGTCTGAATTGGGTATCGAGTCTCTTCTCTTGGGCCCGCTAGCCCATGAACGGATCTGTTAGGCGGAGAACGGGTCTTAACCCTGTTAGGGACCAGTTCAACAGGATAGGAGCAAATCCTGGCCTGTCCCTATCTTCAAGGGGTGGTTGTAACCAACCCTAGCCAACCACACCGGGAAGTAGGGATTCACCCTTATCCTGAAAGAGATCGCCATGGCAACTATAAAAACCCCCTACCTTCCTACTATTAAAGGTGATCACACTTTGTACACTTGAGCTCTTTTCCCTTGACTTTTTCGGTGTATTGACTTGATCGTCGGAGGGTTCGTCGCCGGGATCCATCCTGGTGTCTTGAACATTTGTGCAAGGTGGCAAGGGAGCACCAAGGAACCAACAAATCACCTAAGGAAGAAGAAGGGGTCAACCGGTGTGAGTTCCTCACGAACCTACAAATCTTATCTATTGCCTCCACACCCGAATTCAGCGGCAACAATAATGTATAACTTATTTACTGAATGTTAATAATGTTGTAATATACCTGTTAACATAAATCAATTGAATTTGAGACAAATTTTCATTGCATGCATTTTTTAGCTTTAGTAATATTCAATTGGGTAACATTATGGTTTGACAGTGATTCTCTAAACTATTTACTTATATGAAGATGATAATGAAGATTTTAGTAATTACGGTATGGATGATATTCATAAGTTTTTCTCAATTCTCTTCCAATTTTTTGGAGTTCTATATAATTGTATGAGTACAATTTGCACAGGATAACACTAGTATATATTGATTTACAGATTAAATTTTTTTTTTCCTGAATTGGTAGGGGTTTTCTACAAATTTCCCTTAGAACTTTACTTTTATCCCCTCCAAAGTCATCTCTGTCTCCTTCTCCGATCTCCACCCAAAAAAAATAAAATAAAAATAAAAATAAAAAAAATAAAAAAGGCGGAGATTTTCCTTCCTTTTATCGTCGATTGTTCCGAATCATCGCCGTAATCTCTACGAAATTTGGAAGATGAGCGCAGCTCGACCCCCGAATCAGAGAAGGAAAGGTAAGAAGCGCAAACCCTAATTTGTAGAGAATTGAGGAATTCGATCATTTAGATGTCATTTGATCTGGGATTTTTTGGGCCTTGAATTTCGGTGAGTAGAGGGCAAGACTCTGATTTTTCCCATTCATGTGTCAAAATTTGGAAATCGGAGATGTGGGTTTGATTTTGGAATGTTTTTGATACATGAGATATTGATAGTGAGCTTAGGAATGAAGTGCATGATGGAGTGAATATTTTTTTGCTTTCTAGGTTTTCGCAGAGGAAAGAGAAAAATGTGTGGAAGGAAGGTAGGTAGTAGGGGCTAGAAATGGGTTGGAGATGGTGGGTGCTAATGGGCGGGCTTCGACATATAGGGAAGAGGGGGGGTTCACTTATCTAATTCTACATTTTGGATAAGTATAGGTAATCTTGAGTGGAGTTATAGGAATGCAATCCATAGGTTGCATACTACCTCCACTTTTAGCTTCAAGAGGAATTTAGTCTTTGAGGTGGGATAAATAGAGGTAACCAAATTATTAGATAAATGGAGGTATACGGCTTACGTCCGTTAACCTCAACTTGCCATGCCTAACCTGCGTATCCAAACAGTGTCCATCGGTTTGCAACATTTTTTTTGGTTTTGTTTTGGGTTGTTTAGGTTGGTTAGAGCAGTTTTATGATAAGCAGCATATAAACCTAACTAGGAACTTACGTTGGTGGAGGCATCTGTAAGAGAACTTGTTTGGTCCTAGGTTGTGGTTGCCTTATGTAAAGAGTGTTGACAAAAGTAAAAAAAGAGGAAGGAAAGAAAAACTCTTCTAGCTTTCCTGCCTTCTCTGTCTCCTTTTGCTGGTTGGTTCTCTATGGTCTTTCTTTCCCAATAACTTCAAATGGACAGATTGAGGAAGGCATTTAGCTAACCCTATTTAAGCAATGAAAGTTGGTTTGATCTAGTTCACTTTATTAAAACTGTGGATTAAAATATCAACGGGGACATAGATTATATCCCAAATCGTCTAGTTTTTGGCTGACATAGGGTGGCCAAAAAAAGGGTATTGTCCTTATCAAAGTTGATAGAGGAAGTAACAACATTTTCCAATAGGAGCAAGTAAATTGAACCTTCGTTTATGGAATCTATCTACGGTGTTGGTGCCATTGATGATGAGATGAACTAGAATATGGTGGCAATAGAAAAATATTTTTATCTGTAGTGTATAATTTGTATATAATTTGTAGTACATTCTTACAGCTTCTTATAACTTAAATTTTACATTTTTCTCCATTATATTTTAATAACAAAATTAGTTTATAAAATATTGTATGTAGTCTAATTGGTGAATTGAAAAATAAGCACAAATACATAGGCCTTCTATATTTTTTGTTTGACAGAAATAGATAAGAGTCCTAAGGGACTCTATTCAATATTGAAATAAAAATTTAAGTCAGTACAATAGGTGCTGGAGCAATAACAAAATGGTGAGCAAAGAGTGTAAATCTAGCAACACCAGTTATACAAAATGTAGATAAGACTCATAGGGGGAACTAAAAGCTTTGTAAAGCAGACAATGTTAACTGTTGTAGAAGCAGCTGCTTGAAATCCACTCGTAGACTCATAGTCCTAGTGTATTGTTACAATTTTAATGTCTTGAGAAATGCCTCCTTGTAGCTTTTAGAAAGCTCCATTTTCGCTTTTGATCAATTTCATGTCACTTGCAAGTTTGGGCCAAATGCTTGTTTAATTGGCTTATCACCTGATATGCATTTTACTTTTGATTTAAACGCATAGGCTCCGACACTTGATGCAACTACATCTTGTGGTCGAAATTGATCTCCTTTGCCATGGATGCCATTAATTATATTGCTTATTAAGCTCCATTAGTTACATTACTAAGAGGTTCTTAATGACATAATCGTGGTTGTCGATGCCTTGATGGTTGTGTTATTCAAAATAGTATATTAAGTGGAACATTTGTCCTACATATGATGCTAATAGCCTTACAGATTACTTGAAATGAGTTCTATTGTTTTAAATTCAAATTCACTAGAGAGAGATATTTCCCATTACTCATTGGAGAGAATTGATAGAGATCTCAGAACCTGAATGCTGGCCTACCCTGCGATCACAATATCTTCACTATATACAAGAAGTATGCACTTACCCTCCTTGTGACGATAAAAATCGAGGGATCACTGGGACATCTATGCATGCCAAGCCCTTTGACTCTATGTGCAAATCTATCAGACCATGCCATGAGAGACTGTTTAAGACCATACAAGGATTGCCTTTAGACGATATACTTTCCGTCAAAAGTGATCCTTGTATGGTTTAAACCGATCCTTACTGACAAAGCTAGAGGGAGTTGTTCCATATAAACCTCCTCCTCATGAACACCATTAAGGTATAAGAAGGTTTCTATTAGAGAAAGAAATACTTTATTGGATAATACTGAGTATTAGGTCTCCTATACATAGGAGAGGGTACAAGCCAAACCATTGTTTCTTCCTTTGTGTGACTAGACTAAACTAACAATTAGTCACTAATAATAAAAACATAGTGTGACATAGGTTTATTTGAGTTTATTCATGTGTCACTGTGAGGAGCTTAATTACATAGTCATAATGCATATTAAAAAGGTGAGTACACTGGAAGACCTAACACAAGTAGAAATTTCTCTCTCACCATTTGTAGTAAAAAAGGTTAGTACACTAGAAGACCTGGAAAAGTTAAAAATTAGTGCTAATAGGGAACAATCATGAAAACCGTGGGTGCATAGTGTCAAAATGTTAAATTGGATGTAAAAGCCAAAGGTGGAATTCACATTCTCATAAATTTGATGTAAACTTGTACCTCCAGATGTGTCATGAAATCTGTAAGTCAGAGGTTACATGTATCATTCTGGCATCAGAGGTTATGAAATCCGCATTCTCATAAGTTTTTGCAATAGCTAAACTATCTGAATCTGTGGCAATTTTGGATATGGACACCCTTTAATAGTACATGTCTATTGATCTAAGTCGGTTGCGAAAGGAGGTTTTTCTAATTGTGCATTTTCTCTCATAGAAGAAGCAAACAAAATTTTGTAATACCATGCATCATGAGGTATTCATGCATCTTAGTGTCACTCATACTCTATGGAGAAAGGTGGAAACACCCCCTCTCCTCACCCCAAGGGTAAAATGGTCACAATATGTACCCAAAAATCTCCCTCAACCCCACACACTAAATCCACGGAAAAACTATCTTCACCCTGTTGTAGTCACGAAGCAAAGTATTGAGTTGGACCAATTTGCCCCAACGCCGACTCTTGGTGGTTCAAAGATAAATTAGTTAGTGTTCGATCCTTGCTTTCTTGCTTCAAGGGTCCTTGTCTACGAATTCGTTTAGCCAATAAAGAGCCATATACATACAGAGGAAGAACCTTCATTATGATTTCACCAGAATGCTATGGAAGATTTTATGATTTAAAATTGAACCATCCAGGTCTTGGAAGATCGGTTAAGTAGCTCTTATCGGGATCAATGGATCCAATTCGGTGACGAAAATGGGATATCCAGCAAAGAGATGGCCGACCTTTGACATTAGCTATGCATCACCTGAACCGAAGTTGTTGTATATCCAGAAGAGATCTCGCCAATCGCTTAGGTCAGTAAGATGAGTAAACAGACGTGTCTCCGAGGGACACACCGCCGACCATTTGTATGAACTGTCGTCAGTGAGCAAACGACTTGTGCTTTGGAGACAAGCGCGCTTTCAATACAAATGATCTCATCTCACTGACAATTTTGGCTTCTCTTCTGGAGATAAGTCATCTTTCTGTTCACATAATGCATGCAAAACTGATGTCGGAGGTTGGCCATCTCATACTTGGATATCCCATTTTCATCCCCAGATAGGATGATCAGTATAGTGGCTACTTGACCGATCTGACGTTGATTCAGATGATTCAGATCATTGAAATCTTTCACCTCACCTCGGTATGATTATAGAGGAGGTTTTTCTTTCATATGGCAATGGTTCCTTATTGGCTAAACGGAAACATCAACATGAACCCTCGAAGCGCGCTTGGAGCAAGTATCTACTTATCTTTGGACGACTGTGAGTCGGAGACTTGTTCAAGTTGATACTTCGCGTTATGACTATAACCAGATGAAGACAATTTTCGGTGAGTTGACTTTGTTGAGTTAGGGCGGTCATTTTTGGGGGTGATTTTGTGACTATTTGCTCTTTGAGGGGAATTTCTGTCTCTCTCTGTACGGGTTGAGTGAAAGTGAGATGGATATAATTAAAATAATTACAGGAGTGCCTTCTGATGCATGGTACTACAAGATTCTTCTTGTTTATTGTCTGATAAGGAAGACACATTTGGGAAGAGCTTTTTTTCAACCGACTTAGATTGATCGGTAGCTACATGGTGTCCAGGTCTGAAATTGTCACAAACTTGATGCTATAGACTTGTTAGAATGTTTAGTTGAAGATACTCATGCCGGAGTGATGCATATTGGCCGCAATTTGAACAATCTTACGGATTTTTAATCTAAGCAAGATTCTGGGTTTGCCCAACGACTTCGTTTTTATGTGTTCAAATGAGAATGACATTCAAAAATTTGGTGGTAACGGTATTATTATTGGATGTCAGAGTGCCGCAAATGCCATTCTCATATAACCTAACTTTAATGTGGGAATAGCCAGCCGAAAGCTTTACATCCAGTAAGCCAAATTTCAATTTTACTTTTTTCGAACAAATTAAGTTTATAAAATATATTTTATAGTCTTGTTGGTGAGCTGAAAAATAAGCACATATACAGAGTCCTTGTATATTGTTGCAAATTTGATGTAACAACTAACACATAATTGTCTTGAAAAATGCCTTCACACAGCTTTTTTTTAAATCCCCCCTCACAGTTCACACAGCTTTTAAAGAGCTCAATTTTCACTCTTGATCAATTTCATGTCACTTGCAAGTTAGGGTCAAATGCTTTGTCTAATTGGCTTATCACCTGATATGCATATTAGTTCTGATTAAACACATCGGAGTTATTTGTAAACCCAAGTACTGTCAGCTGCAACACTTGATGCAGCTACTCCATCTCGTGGTTCAAATTTGTTTACTTTACCGAAGCTGCCACTCGTTCTATTGCTTAGTGAGGAGACTGCCATTAGTTTCCACTATTCAGTGAGCAATTAAGAGTTTCCTGGTGGCATGATTTTCATTGTCGATGGTGGTGCCGTTTAAATAGTATGATGCTGAATGGATTACCTTTTTTGGTATAGGATGCTGAATAGAGTACTTTAAATGAGTTCCATTGTCTTGATTCCAAGAGATACTACCTGTTACTCGTTGGCAAAATTGATGGAGATCTCAGAACTCAGTAGATCTGAAAATGCTATCCTTGAATCTGCTTTAACAATAGAAGAATTTAAGAACTGAATTTGCTTTCCTTTATGACAAGAATGTATAGTATCAAGCAGGGATCAAGCAGTGATTCTCTTTCAATTTTTGTTAAATAGTTGTAATATAACATTAGTTTTTTAAAAAAAATATAGATTACTGGAAAACTTAACTTTGGGTGGGGGGGAGAGGGTGCTTGTTTTGTACTTGTTTCTGATTTAGATTTACTTGGTTCTTATTAATATATTTTTCAATAATATCTACTTGATATCTCATGATGTTGTAGATTTTGTCAATTTTTAAAAACGGGATTTACTTGCTCCCTCCCTAGGTATTCTTAATAACATAGGTTTCTTTGGTTGGATGCAATTCTATCATTTTGAAGGAAAACCAAATTAAACTAGCAATCTTGTACCCAATTATCTGTCCCTTTACTTATATGATGGCATTATTTCCTCAGTACCAACTAACTACTCAAGTAATCAACTTCTGTCACACAAAAGATTACATTAATTAATATTGCTATGTAAGAGAACAAAATATATCTGGAGTGTAAATGGTCGATTCAGTTATTATAAGAAAAGTTGTGAGAGCAAAAGCCATACGGTGTTTCCTAACTAGATTAAACTAAAATCAAGCTGAAACCGGTCTCACCAGTTATCAAAAGAAAATCTCCAACAGAAATTCCTTCCTAGTTTTACTATTATCAAGTCAGGTTTTCTCCTATTACCCGTACTGTATCATCAACACGAAAAATCAAGCATAGCCTTGTCCTTCTGTATGCATATTGTGGATGATGGTCCTTTAAAGCATGTGATGAGGCATAGGTTGTTCAAGTTTAATGACGTGACATTATGAGGAGCTTAATTACATCTTAGGTGATAAATGCATAGTTATCAGTAATGTTTGCAAGAGCATTTTTGCTTTATATATAAAATTTTTGTTTCACATATATGATTTAATTTTTGTTTTATATGAAGTGGAAGGTTTCTTCCAAGTTTTTAATGCTTTGTTTGTAGTTTCTTAATATGCATGATCACTGTCACTACTCACTAGTACCATTCAGGAGAGCTGTACCCTAGGTAAAAGAGTTCAGATTGTTCAATGAAAATTTCACTAGTTAATGTGAGGTTTTACATTATTGTAATTTCACTAGTTAATGTGAGGTTAATGTGAGGTTTTAGTAATTAGATAAACATCCTGTTCTTTCTGTGTTAATCTTTAGCAAGGCCCGTGTGCGATGGAATGAAGCAAACCTGGATGAGATTGAGGCAAACAAACCAGTGAGACAGAAGATAAATGAGCCTAAGACACCCTATCACCCTATGATTGACGAAGACGGTATGTCTGCATTTTTTCTTCATCCATATTATTTGTAACATTATGTGTATAACTGTAACAGTTATGATCCACTTTAAAGATTTTTTAGGCTCATTATCACCAAGACGTCCTTTTGATGAATGCATTGATGAGACTGTTCGTGCTGAAGATATTCTATCAGCTTTAAATGATGTGGCTTCCTCAAGTAGAAGTAAATCTGTGAATGGAGGGTGGACATCTTCTGAAGATGAAGCAGATCCCATGGAAGAGGATGAAGGTTAGATTTTTGTAATATGGTAATCATAGCATAGCAGAACTTGAAGCACTATTAGCAAAAAAGAAAATATTAAAATTTGCTTGCAACAGTGACATGAATACTATTAAAATTAGTTCTCATCATTTATCTTATGACATAAGATCAACTGAAATTAGTTTACAACATTCATTAGATAGAGACATATAGCATAGATGACGTAGCATAGTTGATCCTACTACAGTTCATAAAAATATATTTATCAGGTCCATGATAAAACATAAAAGATTGGAGTCCTCATAATGACCCGGAAAAATTCCTCAAGTTTCACATCACAGTTGGAAGCTATCAAAGTACCCCTCGCTCTCCTCCGTAGGGTTAAAAATGTGGTCATAGCCCAATCACCAATACGACCTATGCGGGTGCATATATGGAACTATGTCTCGCGTAAACAATATGCTGACTTCATATTAGAATATGTGTCGCATAAGTTAAGCCTATTGCATAATAGCCAATATGCCGGCTATAAAAGCTAAAGTATCAGCACTTACAGCATATGCGGCACATAATTTCGCCTTAAGGACACTGAATGAAATATGCAAGTCCACCAATTCTTTCTTATTAAGATTCAATTTATCTTGCATTTTATGTCTGGTGGGATCGTATCCACTAAAACCATTCCTATTCCGATAAAGCAAGATAGAACTGAATAGTATTTTTAAGAATTCATTAAACAAGGATGCAAACTAAACAATGAAGTGATTACTTGGAAATCCATATCATAATTCACTAAGAGAAAAAAATGAAAAAGGGGAAACAGTTTGAATAAATCAAGTACAATTTAGTGTAATTTTCCTGATCTTGCATATGTGTCTTTCTCTGTCTTATCTTTTATCTTAACTCCTCACCATGCTTGTCTACCAAAGGAATGGTAACGTGAAAGGAACTGAGAAATGGGTTTAGTGTTGGACCAAGAAGAACTTTACTGCTGGTATCTGTATGTTGTTTGGGTTATAGGTTGAAGTCCAACTTCATATGATTCATTTTTGTTACTAGTTAAAGAGGTTACAGTGGCATGCCTGACTTATTTTAATTTTTAGTGTAATACAAACATAGAAGTGTGGCTTTTACATTCTATGATTCTAGTGCATTTAACTTTTTAATTTTCAGTTTTCAAATGTAGATCAAAAGTTTTTGTCGTTAGCAACAAATACATGATTAAGAAATGTTAAAAGGAGGGGAAAGTTTGTATCCCAATTTTATTCTGCAACAATTTTACATATGTTTTTCAAATTTTGTTCGTTTTTTCTCAAATAAAATACAAGATTTCCTTTTTATCCCATTATATGTTTTTAAAATCTTGTTATTGAAACAGACATTATACTCACTAGAAAATTACAATCTTAATTACTAATAAGAACTTCAAAGTGGCCAAATCTTGATGTTTCTAAAGGTGCAGAAACTGAAACCAAGTTGTGAAACCTTGGTTCGGGGTCTCTGCTAATGATGCTTGGTTAGAGATGTGGTTAGTGGTTTAGAGATGAAGATGATTCTAGATGATTATTTAAAGAATACTGGTTCGGAGTTGGAGCTACATAGGTGGTTTACCATTCAAAATGATGGCGTGAGAGTTGGTTTTGATATTACTGATGAAATTATACTTGCACATGTACCCCCTTACCAGAGTTTTGATGTGTAATTTTGGAAGTAGTGGCAAGAGAATAGTTGCCTGCTTAATATTAAGTGGAGCCACCGACATCCTACACCTATGCATTGCGGCGCTCTTAATTTTTAAAGACACTGCTAGAATAATGTAGTGTATCAAGGTGAATGAATAATACTGCTAGAATAACATGCCTCTGTTACTGGTGCTGCTGCTGCTCTTGTTTCCGTCTTTGCCTCTCTTCACGCTTCGACCTCCGTGCTTCGTCGTCTCTTATTCAAATTGAACAACAAGACATAATCCTAACAGTTGAACCCCCCCCCCCCCCCCCCCCTCCTCTCTCTCTCTCTCTCTCTCACACACACACACACACACACACAAAACAAAAAGAAAAAAGAAAAAAAAAAAAAGAAAAAAAGAAAAAAAGAAAAAAGAAAAAAGAAAAAAGAAAAAAGAAAAAGAAGCACCCCACTCATCCCATACAAGATTGATCGGTGCTAGTCGCAATGCTGATTAGTCTTTCTCTAGACTATGTTAACTTTGTAGTTTACTTTCAGGATGCTGTTATACCTCAATTGGAATTAAAACCGTCTTCTTTTGAAATAAGATTTCTCATACATTAGTTAATTATTAAAATTTTCTTACATCTGAATGTTTCCCTTAAACTTGATTGGGCTCTTCATCTGATCATAATTACGGCAAAATATCCTCTATATGTAATCTTTAAACACTTAAAACCACTGTTATCCATTAATTTGCACTTGGCATCCCTCGGTTGGCTGACCCACACACTTTGTAAGCATGTAGGCTACTTTTGGATGAAACAATGTCTGGGATTCAGCTAATTTGAGACTCAGATTATAAGTTTCGGCAATCCTATAGATGTAGCTACTTCATGGGTGTCAGGTTAGCTACCCTATAGATGAAGGGCATTGTGTAATATACCGAAATCATTATCAGCAGCGACTTTGTAAATTTTTGTCAATTGAGTAGTCATCATGTGTTTGCTTATAAAAAAAATCTGCTTTATTCTCGAACTTGTTGACAATTATTTTGTTTCTCATGTATTGCCTTTTCTTTCCCCATCTTTAGTAGATTCTGAAACAGAGCAAGGAAGACTAAGCTTCAAGGAGCTCCGGAAGGCTCATTATAATGAGTTCTGGAAGGTCAAGGAGCTACTTAGGGCAGGATCCCTTGCTGATGATGAGACTGAAGAATTAGATGGTGGTACTGGAAAACAAGAGAGAGGCGGTTCTTCGTTGCCGTCAATGAATGGTCGTGCTAAAGGAACACATCGTAGCCACAAGAAGGAACAGCAACCTCCATCTAATGAAAGCAATACTTAAAGACATGTTTTTAGTTGACCTCGTTTGTTTTGTACTTCAAAAGTGAATTAGATACATAAATTGCGTTCTTCCCTGTCTGTCCATTTGATAAAAATACTTTTTGCTGATTATGTTGATCTGAAGCAGTTGCATAATAGCTTGTTTTTTGTGTGTTTTCTATTGCAAATTTGTATGATCTCTGATAGTTGATTCTCACCTCTGCGGTTTGTTTGGACAAACAAATTTTAATTGCAATGCAATTGTATAACATGTTGCCTGTACCAGCACTAACAAGTAATTTCTATGCAGGCGCATGTTTTCATTCCTTCGATGATTATGTGTAAGTTTTTATTCAAATTGCTTGCTTGTGGCAAGTGTTCAAATATATATATATTACTAGTTATTGAACCTGTGCAAATGCGTCAGTTATTTTTAAATTTGAAAGTCTAGAAAATATGTAGATTTTATTTTTGGTTTGAGATTAGCTCTATACGCCGAGTTTATTTAGACTTGTAAACAAAGCAACTACCTAGGCTGAAATTTCATACACAGAATGATACTAACTAATGGTGATGCATTGTCTTTATTATTATTGGATATATTGTTAGTTTGAAGTTCAGTTTAAGGTATGCTTCTCATCTCAAAAGCTAACGAACCCCTTCTCCTTCAAGTTCTCAACGGTCTCCTTGACACTTGTTTCGAGACTGAGACTGATGAAGTCAATACCCAAGCTCTTGGTGAATTTTTTTCCAAACTGTCCCACTTTTTGAAAGTTTTTCTCAAACTGTCCTACTTTTTCAAAATTTTTTAGATTGTCTCACTCGCTTTTTAAAAAAAGGAGTGTGGTTAAAACCTCATCGTTTTTTCAGAAAGCGAGTGTGAGGCTTTTGATTTTCCAAAACCTAAACTCGCTTTCTGAAAAAAGGATTGGATTTTAACCAAACGAGCTTTCTCAAAAAACAAATGTGTTGTTTTGGTAAATACTTTCGAAGGTGGGTCAGTTTGGTAAATACTTTCAAAAAGTGGGTTATTTTGGTAACAAGTTCGTGTTTAGAGAAGCGAGAGTTTGATCCAGATTTGGTGCATGGCGGGATACATTGATCCTATGCTCTGAATCAATTGGATAGTACCAATCCTGAAAATGACAAAGCTCCACCTCTGTGGGATGGGAATAATCATTAACAGCAAATGGAAAATTTTGTTCATAAAAAATAACATGCCTGGAGATGTAGACTCGTCCTGTTGAGCGATGCAAACATCTTTAACCCTTGTGTTCTCACTATAGCCCAAAAAAGACACAAGGATGAGATCTGTGCTCAAAACTTTTTTAGCGGTGTAATTCCTTAAATAGGGATAACAACATGAGCCCATGGAATATGAAGGTTCTTTGCAAAAGAGATTACCGTATGGACTTTGTATATTTTGTGCAGCAGAGGGAAGATGATTAATGAGAAAATTTTGTTGTACAAAAGGCTCCTACCCGATAACGAAATGGTACAGATGCTTGATACATCATGGCAAGACCCAATTCAAACAAGTGTCGATGCTTTCTTTCAGCTGATGCTGAGGAGTTCTAGGGCAAGACATTTGATGCACTACACCACACGACCGTTAAGATGATTACGAAATTCTGTTTTTGTAAATTCTCCGTGGGATTGAAATTTTTTATTTTCTTGTCAAGTTGATTTTCTACATTTTTGAAAAAGCATGTCCCGAAAAAAATCCGACTTTCTCTTTAAAGGGTATACGACGGAATATTTGAAGCCATCTATAAAGGCGACGGAAAATTTGAAGCCTTGGAATGATGCAACGGGGGCAGGTCCCCACAAATGAAATTTGTTTAGAGGAACAATAGATTTGTTCTCAGAATAATAGAAGGGAAGTTTAGAGCTCTTGCAAAGTTGACAGCTCTTACATAGCCCGTTGCGCTTTTTATTGAATCATAGATGGGATAGGGGATTTTCCCGTTGCTAATATGTGAAATAGAAAGACATTTTCCATTTTCTACCATTAATGAATCATTTCCTTTATATGGCGTGAAATTTGTAACCCGCATCATCATCGGTGACATGTGTTGTAGCTTCAGTGTCCGGGAACCAATCTGCATCTCTGACAAATGTGTTTATTGCAGTTAGAACTTGTGGACTATCCTCAGCCTGAAAGCTAATGTTGAAGCGATGTCAGCACTTACGGGGATCATGACAGCTTTTCTTACAAATTTGACAAACAGTTGGATTAGAAAATTTATTAGAATCACCAGAGTGGCCTTGTTCGTTCATACCAGCAAAATCATTAAGGTTTCGCTGTCCTTGATTTGATTGAGAAAAATTATGTCCTCGAGATGAGAAAGAACGCCCACCTCTGCCTCGGTTGTTACTTCGATTCCCATAGCCACTCATACTGAGAAGCAAATGCCATCGAAGGGAACTGGTTGCCAAAATGACCCACTTTTTGAAAGTATTTACCAAACTGACCCACTTTTGAAAGTATTTACCAAAATGACACATTCGCTTTTTTTAAAAAACCCGTTTGGTTAAAATCCAATCAATTTTTCAGAAAATGAGTCTAGGCTTTCGAAAATCAAAAGCCTTACACTCGCTTTCTGAAAAGCGATGAGGTTTTAACCACACTTGCTTTTTCAGAAAGCGAGTGAGGCAGTTTGGGAAAAACTTTCAAAAAGTGGGACAGTTTGGAAAAAATTCGCTCTTGGACTTCTCCTTGGACACCTGGTAAATCGGTACAAGGGGTTGTCATCAGCATCCACGGCTTTCAAAATATACAATTATTTGGAGATAAACATGTTACGCCCCCAAACTCGAGCACATGCAAATCTGAAGATATGTTAGCCAACAAATAATAAGAAATCTATCCTATAAATTATTTCATCGAAAGATCTTTCACAATATTAATTATCACAAAAATGATAAATGTCTCTGCAATAATCAAATAAAAAGGAATGCATACTAAAACCAACTAAAGCCTTTCAACATTTAATCCGAAAAATCAAACAACCCAAGATCTACACACAAACTATGGTGGGTGGGGATAAACTTTCGCTTAGTGAGTCAACATATACCATAAAAGCAAATGAAAATACTCAAAACTTCATAAACACTCAGAAACCAAACTTTAAAAACAAATACTCTTATAACATACTAGTATTTTACACGTGCGATGCACGTCTTAATAAATATATTTTTTTAAAGTAAAAAATTTAGATGTAGTGTGGATTTGAACCTAAGACCTTTTTTTTTATAATAGTTATGCATGTGTGTTGCACGTGTTGGTAGATTTACAAATTTACAAATGACACTAAGGCCTTCTCCCATTATAATATTAGAGATTAGAGATAAGGTTAACAACAATTAAGGCAATCATATAAACAAGCAATGCAGGATGCCTAGTGCGATACTTATCTAATAATTTACGCATCTAATACTATGTAAATAACCATATACAAATATTCATGCAATAGATTTTAGGTACGCCACTCTCTCATGCGGTCAACATTATAGCTCGGTTGATAGGTGAACACCACTACAGTTTGTAGTAGGATAGTTATTGCGCATAAAGAACTCATCACTCATAAAGTGAACACATGAAAACAAGGAGTTAGTTAAAATTCCTACTCATATACCAGTATATTAACATGTAATGTGTAAAATACTTTATCTTTTTACTTCATCTCAAAATATAAATATAATATTTCATATCTTATATCCATAAACTTTTCAAAAAAACATATGCATCAATACTTAAGACTATATTGTTGGAATTTTATATATACCTAAGAACATGCATAAAACATTAATAACAACCTAAAATATATTTATATGAATCTAGATCTTAATCATGTTACAAAAGTGTTTTAATATAAAACCCTAAATCATGAAACTATAGATCTTTGCTAAATTAAAAGAAGAAGAACATTAAAAGCGGAAGCACTAACCTGAAGCCATTGATGGAGATTGCACAGAGGGTTTGGATCTTCCTATATAATACGCACTTCTATGAGAGGCCGTCTCTCTATTCTTCTGTTGATGGGATTACAGATGGAATAAGAAGATGCGTATATATAGGGGACCATAAGCCTAATAATTATTGATTTCCAATTTTGCCCATCACAAAATAAGAAATCTACTTTACGGTCTCTACACGTGTTATATCACACTTTAAATTATATGCTTTTAACCCATTACTTAATCTTGATTAGATCACTTTAATTTGGGTTAGACTTTAGAATAGCAAGTATACATTTAGTCACATATGTGAGCCCACATAGATTATTTTCCAACAATCTCCCACTTGGGCCACATATGTTATTCCTTATAAATGTACATACTTTATGAGCTCAAAATTTTGCTATCATAACCAAAAGTATAGCCAAACAATCTCATCCATTAATCATGCAAATATAGGATCAAAGCAATTTTCGTTACATTTATCGTAACTAAATTCATCAATGGTCACATATATCAACATAATCAAACGACATAGATCAAGTGTGAATGTGTAGCATGGAAATTTCATGCAATGTGATCTATACACATGCCTATTTCCAACCGGTCCTCTTTAAAGCTTAAGTGAGGTCAGAACCAAAACCTGACAAATGAGTGAGAAAACTGAATTCTTTATTTCTGATCAGAAAATAACCAAATGTATAAATATCTCACACAAACATAATGCAAATAAAATACAAACTCCCACTAAATCATGATATTCTCAAATATTACAACACCCATATGAGCAGTATGCTCATAAAAGATCTTGGGTGGTAATCCCTTTGTGAGCGGATCCGCTATCAGAGAGTTTGTCCCAATGTGCTCTATGGACATCTGTCCACTTTGCACTCTTTCTTTCACAACTAGGAACTTTATGTCAATATGTTTCGACTTTGTCGAACTCCTGTTGTTGTTGGAACACATCACTGCTGACTTATTGTCACAAAATAACTTGAGTGATCTTTCTATATTTTTCAAAATACGCAGCCCAGTGACAAAATTCCATAGCCATATTCCATGATTCGATGCCTCATAGCATGCTACATACTCTGCTGCCATAGTGGAAGAAGCTATAAGTGTCTGTTTGACACTTTTCCAGGATATAGCTCCTCCAGTTAACAGGTAAATATACCCTGATGTAGACTTTTTGCTATCTTGACACCCTAGTGAAATCAGAACCAGAATACCTTATGACCTCCAAATGATCTGATTTCCTATATGTGAGCATGTAGTCTTTTGTTCTCTGAAGATACCTCATGACCCTCTTGGATGCTATCCAATGGTCCATACCAGGTTTTCTTAAATACATGCCTAACATCTCAACAATGTACGCAATATCCGGACGCATACATATTTGAGCATACATTCGACTCCCAATAGCAGATGTATAAGGGATCTTTTGTATTTCCTGAATTTCAAGGTTACTTTTAGGACATTAATTGAGACTAAATTTGTCTCCTTTAGCAACAGGGGTATCCCCTGGTCTACAATCTTGCATGCCAAACCTTTTGAGTACTTTATCGATGTATCCCTTTTGTGATAATGCTAGAATACCTCGAGAACGATCTCAGTGTATCTGAATTCCTAATACAAAAGAGGCATCCCTAAGATCCTTCATCTCAAAATGCTTGGACGGAAACCTTTCAGTTTCATGCAATAAATCTATATCATTAGTGGCAAGCAATATGTCATCGACATATTGAACTAGGAATATATGCTTACTCCCACTGAACTAGTGATACACACAATCATCAACTATATTCATCTCAAAACCAAATGAGATAATTACTTGATGAAACTTGTGGTACCGTTGACGAGAAGCTTGCTTGAGTCCATAGATGGATTTTGTCAATTTGCAAACCATATTATTTGGATCTCTCGACACAAAGTTTTCTGGTTGCACCATATAAATTGTCTCTTCAATGTCACCATTGAGAAACGCCGTCTTGACATCCATCTGATGTAGCTCAAGATCAAGATGGGCAACAATTGCCATAATTGTCCTAAACGAGTATTTTGATGAAACTGGAGAGAAAGTCTCTGTAAAATTAATGCCTTCTTTCTGAGTATAGCCTTTAGCTACAAGACATGCCTTATATCTCTCCATATTACCATTTGCATCCCTCTTGGTCTTAAATATCCATTTACAACCAATTGGTTTTGCACATTCTGGTAATGGGACAAGTTCCCAAACTTTATTGTCTTGCATGGACTTATACTCCTCATTCATGGCATTAATCCACTTTTGAGAGTTACAACCTTTCATGGCCTGATGAAATGTGATTGGATCATCTTCCATCATTCCATTGTCATCCTCATGTTCTTGGAGAAATGCAATATAATCATCCGGAATAGCATTCCTCCTTTCTCTCGTGGATCTCCTTAATGGCACTGGTTCTTGAGGTTGTTGAGTTTGTTCTTCTAGAACAATTACCTCATCTTGAATGGGGGGTTGTTCAATATTATCTTGTTGAGGTTCCAGATTCACTTCTTGATCAATAATAGGTGTGGGAACCTGAATATTGTCAAAAGTGATAGTAGGAATTAGGTTTGTAATTGAATCCAATTCCTCCTCAAAAGCAATGTTTCTGACGTTATTTCTCCCCCCAAACTCAACTTCCTCAAAAAATGTTGCAGTTCCCGTCTCAAAAATATTCCTAAGCGTGGGATCATAAAACTTATAACCCCTAGATCGTTCAGAATAACCAATAAAGTAGCTGCTCACTATTTTGGAGTCCAATTTCTTTTCATATGGCCTGTAAGGCCTTGCCTCAGCTGGACATCCCCAAATGTGAAAGTGCTTTAGACTAGGCTTTCGACCTGTCCAAAGCTCATAAGGTGTTTTGGCAGCTGCTTTAGTTGGTACTCTATTGAGAATGTAAGCTGCAGTCCTTAATGCTTCTCCCCAGAGGGACTCAGGTAAGGTGGAATGAGCAATCATACTCCTTACCATATCCTTAAGAGTCCTATTTCGTCTTTCAGCAACACCATTCATGCTAGGTGATCCTGCATGGTGTACTGTGGTACAATACCGCATTCCTCTAGGAATTTAGCAAACGGTCCTGGACGTTGTTCACCTGAGCCATCATATCTGCCGTAGTACTCACCACCATGATCAGATCTGACAATTTTAATTCTTTTGTTGAGTTGATTCTCAACTTCAGCTTTATATGCTTTGAACACGTCCATAGACTGTGATTTTCATGAATGAGATATAGATACCCATAACGTGAGTAATCGTCTATGAATGATATAAAATATTGATGACCATTCCAAGATCCCCTAGGGAATGACCCACAAATATCTGTATGAATCAATTCTAAGATGCCTGAAGATCTATTAGCACCTAATCTCTTAGTTTTGGTCTGTTTTCCCTTTATGCAGTCTACACAGATATCAAAGTCTGTGAAGTTCAGGGACTCCAAAATGCCATCAGACACACGACGCTCAACTCTACCTTTTGAGATATGACCTAAGCGCTTATGCCATAATGACGCTGAATTTTTTTTATTTAATTTACGTTTAGTACCATATGACTCTACATGCAAGGTTTCATTATAGGATGCAATTGTTTCAAGCAAATAAAGGTTGTCATAAACATTCAAGTAACCAGTTCCAACAACATTCAAATATAAAGACAAACTAAATTGATTGTTTCCAAATGAACAATAATAACCAGATTTGTTCAACAAGGAAACAGAAATTAAATTTCGTTTAAAAGACGGAAGAACAAAAGTGTCTTTTAAATCCAAATAAAAACCAGTTCCTAATAACAATCTAAAATGCCCAACTGTTTTCACTTCTACCGATTTTCCATCGCCGACAAAGATATATCTTTCACCATCATTTGGCTTTCGACAGCTTAGGCAACCATGCATAGAAACACTTATGTGAGTAGTAGCACCAGAATCTATCCACCAAGTGTTTCTAGGTACTGAAGATAAATTAACTTCAGAACAGACCAAAGTCATTTCAACCTTATTGTTTTTAGCAAAACGTTTCTCAATTTGATCTAGAAAATCTTTGGCCTTAGTAATCCTATCGGATTCTGTGCCCCTAAAGGCTTCTGGAATGCTGTGTTTCATAATCATTAGATTCATGCGATTTGAACGATCCCACCTCTCAAAATCTCTTTTATCATCAAGAGTGCTTTCCGCAGTGAGAGGTGGAGGTTGTTTTTCCCTTAATGCATGGTCTAATTCCATACAGCCAAGAGTTATCAGTAAGGTCCCTTTCCATTCCTTGAAATTTATCCCATTAAGCATGGGAATAAAATTGATGTTAGCAGTTATTGAGGCAGTAGATGATAAACTAGCTGAATATAGAACAAAAATAAACAAATAAGCTCACATGAGAATCCATATAAAACAATAAATTCAAATAATGGTTAATTCCATCTCAAGATACCAGACACAACGTTAATATCAAGTCTTTGGACAGTAACATTAACTGTAAGCAGTACTCTTGTTGTAGTAATCAAATATTGACAATAAATCCTGTCAAATAATAAGTCATTCTTTGGACTGACTCATTGTTCACATGGAATACCTTATAATTGTCACATATTTATTACCACAGATGTGTATGAAATTCGGCCAAATATCAACTTACCTTTGGGTCAGTTAATAAACGCATGAATTACAAATACACACTCATCTTGATATTTTAAATAAATTGATCTACACAAAAGAGATCACTTTGGCAACATTTTGTTTCAATTGATCTATTCAAAATATTAGACATTCATAAGAAAAACCAAAACCAAAATTTTAATTTTAATTGTTTTCCAAAATTTTATCTTTTCCTTAATTTTTGTAATTTTACTTTATTTGTAGATGGATAATGTCAAGATAATATCTATGATAACAAAACCATAACTGAACCATATCTATCTACTGATATGATAATATCAAATTAATTAAAAATACACACAATATAAAATTAATATCTTTCCTGAATATGTCTAATGGATACAGAGACATAACGTAGAGACAAATAATACACCCTCACAGGCTCACATGCCTCCAAGAATCTACTCCAAATAACCCCACTAAATGTCTACATTTACAGATAAGAATTGTGAAGCGCTTTGGTTGTACAACAACCAACGTACTTGTTATATCCTAGAAACATAGGAGGTGAGGGATTTCTAGTCTTCATAGGATAAATGAGAGGAAGGGCACAATAATATGAATTCCAGTAACAATAGTAGAGACTTATTGTAGTGTTGTAGTAGTCAAGCCCTATTAGTATATTCTCCACATTTTGTCAACTAAAAGTGCATGTGTTCAATAGGAAATCTAATGAAAAGAACATGCATCTAGAAAACCTAATTTGCAAACTATACACAAAGTGTTATACTGTGTGTATAGTTGGTAACCGGTATACCAATCAAAAGCCATTATTGGTAACCGGTATCATATAGGAAATCTAATCATGTGTGTATAGTTAGAAAGTTGTTTTAAAACATACTGATCGAATCATCAAAACCACTTCTAGTCGACAATTACGGTTTTGTTTTTTTCTTTTTTTCTTTTTATTTATTTTTATTTTTAATTCCAGATCCGAAGCAATTGATCCAATAAAAATCATTAATTGAATTTCTTAAACAGGAAGATCAAAAGGAACCCTAAATTTCTTAAGTTTCTTTAAACAAGAAACCCTAAATTTCTTCAATTAATTCAGCAAAAATGGCTCTGATACCAATTATTGGAATTTTGTATATACTTAAGAACATGCATAAAACATTAATAACAACCTAAATATGTTTATATGAATCTAGATCTTAATCATGTTACAAAAGCGTTTTAATATAAAACCCTAAATCATGAAACTATAGATCTTTGCTAAATTAAAAGAAGAAGAACATTAAAAGCGGAAGCACTAACCTGAAGTCATTGATGGAGATTGTGCAGAGGGTTTGGATCTTCCTATATAATACGCACTTCTATGAGAGGCCGTCTCTCTATTCTTCTGTTGATGGGATTACAGATGGAATAAGAAGATGCTTATATATAGGGGACCATAACCCTAATTGATAATTATTGATTTCCAATTTTGCCCATCACAAAATAAGAAATCTACTTTACGGTCTCTACACGTGTTATATCACACTTTAAATTATATGCTTTTAACCCATTACTTAATCTTGATTAGATCACTTTAATTTGGGTTAGACTTTAGAATAGCAAGTATACATTTAGTCACATATGTGAGCCCACATAGATTATTTTCCAACATATATGAGAAAACACTTGATGCACGGAAATAATCTTCTTCGCCTAATCAATAATTCAACTATAAATACACGACGACAACAACAATAACCACGAAAATGTCACAAGACATTAAAGAAAAAAAACATAAGTAATTTATACAAAAACTTTCAATAATCCCGAATTGACAATTCATACATACAATTATAATCATAGAAAAACCAATTAGTAGCTCAATTCATAAATCACAAATTAGATCAATGGAAATAAATTATAAATGAAGTAAATGAACCACTACTCACATTAATCAAGAAATACAAGGTTCAATCCAACTTGTCGACATTAACGACATTCTCAACCAACCATTTCTTTCCATGTTTTCCTTCGCCATTGTCCATCATCATCATTAGAATCTTCTTCATCATCCTCATCCTCTTTCTCACTCTTTGTCTTTCTTTCTTCTCTTGTTTTTGGCGGCTGTATGACAGAAATAAGGGGGGTGTATTCAATTAGGATTTTAAAATATTCTATTGTATTTTAAGACTTCATGGATATTCAATCAGGATTTAAAAAGGTCTTCTAAAATCTTGATGTATTCTAATAGAATTTTATGAAGTTTTTTAAAATATTGATGTATTCAATTAGGATTTTAAATTATTTGGCTAAATATGATGATATTCTGTAACTCCCCGTTCCATTTGTATATATTTTATTACATGAATCTTGTATTTCATTTCTCAGACTATTTTTTCTTTTTTTAGACTCTTTATCATGCGCTATTTGATTCTTATTAAAGCCCAAATATTTTCTGATCCATTCTAAATCATTGTGATTATTTATTGTGAGTTTTAATTTAAACTCTAACTCTGATTAATCATAACTGTTGCCGCTAAATTTGGTGTGGGGGCAAACAGATGAATTTGTGGATTCTTAGGAAAACTGAATAGTGAACCTGTATACCTGTTCCTTTGGGCTTCGATCGTCGCTCCCGCCGTACACCTGCAAAAAGTGCGAGACACCGGGGTTGTTCCCGGCGATGCACCCTCCGACGCTCAAGTCAGTAATCTAGGAAGACTATGAATGAGCGCAAAAACTGGTGAAAGATTGATTACCTCTTAATGGAGATGGATGGGGGGTATTTATAGGCGTCTCAGGGAACGGATTAGGAATGTAATCCCCGTGATCTGATATGGAATATTCTTCTTGTAAACAGATTAGGAATGTAATCTGATAAGGTATATTTCCCGTAATCAGATAAGGAATTTAATCCCCAAATCCCAGTGAAAAGATAGTCGTGTATCAGGACCGTTGATCAAGATTGATCAGGGACCTTGATTCTATCTTGTTGGATTGGGTGCGCAGCGGGTTGAGTCTCGCACCCTCTTATTGGTGGATCCATTCGTGGGTTATTGGGTCCCTGGGGGAGATGATCCAATACCCATTTTGGATCCTCCTGTAGGCGAAATTGCCGTTTTACCCCTGGGTCCCAAGATTCGTACCCGATTTGGACGGTTCCGATTAACCCCCATTTTTAGCCATATCACGAGCTCCCCACTCCTAAAGGCTAAATTTGATCGGCCTTTGAGGAGTAGTTTAACTGTTTTAATGGCTAGCGGAGTTGTATCGGAGTTCAAATGAAGGGTTTTGAATCTTGAAGGGGTAGTGAGGTGATTTTCCAAGTGGATTGAGTTCCGAGTTGCTCATGAGCTCTGATGGTCATGTGGTATTCTCGCAGGGATATCCTCTTTGCCTTCGCGGAGCGTCAATTCGTTGTTTTGGGGGTCTTAGATATTTGGATCATGTCTTAGACTTCCCCTAGGGCTCACTGACTAGGGGGCCGAGGTCCACATGCAGTTCGGCAGGCTTTTCCGGAGAGGAAAGCGAGTTCGGCATAGCTGCAAGCGCTAGGAGTGAGTCTGGCGATCTGCCGAACTTATTTTTTACCTTATAACAAGGTCGGTGTCACGAACGCTCGGCAGTGAGTGCCGAACTTGATTTTTGCCCCGTAACAAGGTCGGTGTCACGAACGCTCGGCAGTGAGTGCCGAACTTGATTTTTTCCCCGTAACAAGGTCGGTGTCACAAACGCTCGGCAGTGAGTGCCGAACTTGATTTTTGCCCCGTAACAAGGTCGGTGTCACGAACGCTCGGCAGTGAGTGCCGAACTTGATTTTTGCCCCGTAACAAGGTCGGTGTCACGAATGCTCGGCAGTGAGTGCCGAACTTGATTTTTGCCCCGTAACAAGGTCGGTGTCACGAATGCTCGGCAGTGAGTGCCGAACTTGATTTTTGCCCCGTAACAAGGTCGTTGTCACGAACGCTCAGCAGTGAGTGCCGAACTTGATTTTTACCCCGTAACAAGGTCGGTGTCAAGAACGCTCGGCAGTGAGTGCCGAACTTGATTTTTACCCCGTAACAAGGTCGGTGTCACGAACACTCGGCAGTGAGTGCCGAACTTGATTTTTGCCCCGTAACAAGGTCGGTGTCACAAACGCTCGGCAGTGAGTGCCGAACTTGATTTTTGCCCCGTAACAAGGTCGGTGTCACGAACGCTCGGCAGTGAGTGCCGAACTTGATTTTTGCCCCGTAACAAGGTCGGTGTCACGAACGCTCGGCAGTGAGTGCCGAACTTGATTTTTACCCCGTAACAAGGTCGGTGTCACGAACGCTCGGCAGTGAGTGCCGAACTTGATTTTTACCCCGTAACAAGGTCGGTGTCAAGAACGCTCGGCAGTGAGTGCCGAACTTGATTTTTCCCCCGTAACAAGGTCGGTGTCACGAACGCTCGGCAGTGAGTGCCGAACTTGATTTTTACCTCGTAACAAGGTCGGTGTTACGAACGCTCGGCAGTGAGTGCCAAACTTGATTTTTACCCCGTAACAAGGTCGGTGTCACGAACGCTCGGCAGTGAGTGCCGAACTTGATTTTTGCCCCGTAACAAGGTCGGTGTCACGAACGTTCGGCAGTGAGTGCCGAACTTGATTTTTACCCCGTAACAAGGTCGGTATCACGAACGCTCGGCAGTGAGTGCCGAACTTGATTTTTGCCCCGTAACAAGGTCGGTGTCACGAACGCTCGGCAGTGAGTGCCGAACTTGATTTTTACCCCGTAACAAGGTCGGTATCACGAACGCTCGGCAGTGAGTGCCGAACTTGATTTTTACCCCGTAACAAGGTCGGTATCACGAACGCTCGGCAGTGAGTGCCGAACTTGATTTTTGCCCCGTAACAAGGTCGGTGTCACGAACGCTCGGCAGTGAGTGCCGAACTTGATTTTTCCCCCGTAACAAGGTCGGTGTCACGAACGCTCGGCAGTGAGTGCCGAACTTGATTTTTACCTCGTAACAAGGTCGGTGTCACGAACGCTCGGCAGTGAGTGCCGAACTTGATTTTTGCCCCGTAACAAGGTCGGTGTCACGAACGCTCGGCAGTGAGTGCCGAACTTGATTTTTGCCCCGTAACAAGGTCGGTGTCACGAACGCTCGGCAGTAAGTGCCGAACTTGATTTTTACCCCGTAACAAGGTCGGTGTCACGAACGCTCGGCAGTGAGTGCCGAACTTGATTTTTTCCCCGTAACAAGGTCGGTGTCACGAACGCTCGGCAGTGAGTGCCGAACTTCTAGACTTGCCGTTTTTTAGGGGTTTGTTTTTTCTGAGCGCCGTTTGAACTTCTAGTGGCTCTGACAGCTCTGACAACTCTGACAACTTTGATAAATGGGACGCTCATTAATTGCAGTGACCTCTGGGCTTCCATCAGACTGGACGCGCATTAAATTCTACTCATGATTCGTTGTGGTTAGCGAGGCGACGATTGGGATCGCTCCGTCGTTTGGTTTAAATGGGCCGGTCGTACAAGCCCATTATCCTCGTTTGATGTGTCCCCCTCTATAAATCCTCCCCCCCTCTCTCATTTCTCATTTCTCCTCTTTTTGGCTCAGACGGTTTCTTGTGCCCAGGCGAGTTTTTCCGGCGTCAGCGTTTGTTTCAGGCGAAGTTTTCCGGTAGCTGTCCCTATTACGGTAATTTATCATCAATTATGTCTATAGCTTCTGTCTCCGACGAAGTCTCTTGGTCCGAGCCCTCCCTTGAAGACGTCGAGGATGTTGGGTTTTCGGGGCATAAATGCAGCGGATTAAAACAATAAAATCGAAACCCAATCGCAGGATCCATGCAAAACAAGATGTTTAATTCGTAGTTATGAACGTTTACCTTAAAACGAAGCTTTAATAGTTGAGAAAAGGATGACTAATGGAGGTCCAAGCTTCTTGAATCACCACGCATCCCGCTCACGCGATCTACGCTCTATCGGTATCCACACGAACACTTGGTTTTTTGAAGGAGCGATGTACTAGCATCCGAAAACCAAATTCACTCTATCTCCATCTTCTTCTCTCAAACGGCTAGGGTTTTTCTCTTAGCCATGAACCCTAATTTGAGAGTTTTAAGATCTTTATATAGAGAGACAAATCTGTTTTTTCTAAAGCCCAATCCTATTGGACTTTTATTAAAATTAGAATTCTTAATTAAATAAATAATTAAGTCAAACTTAATTAATATTCTAATATAATTCTAATTCTAATCATTAGTAAATTTGAAATTATATTTAATTAATTAATTAAGTCCCACTTAATTAAGATCATAAATAAATTCGAATTACTATTTAATTTAAATTCATAATTTAAATCAAATCTCCTTCAAGCGTTCTTGTGTGTGACCCTTTAGGTTATTATTACGTTGGAAATAATTTTAATATCCAATAATAAAATTATAAACAATGAGCGGCATCTAGTAATACATCATTGCTACCCAAGTAATAATAATAATTGGTGATCCAATAAAACCTTTCGTGATTAATGTTTCCGTGTAATATAATCCCTTTAACCAAATATTATAGATTAAACTCGAGGCATGTTCTCAGTCTTCCTCTTCAACATTTAATCCGGGTTTCCTTGATCAATGAGTAGACTATTAAAACAAATCATTATTTGAGCATGGCCATGCATTTCATAGTCTCACTCAATCAAGAGGCCAATAATATCTCTCCTAATTATAGGAGGGTTAAATCCTTTATCTATCATTCATATTTCTCATACGACTCATAATATACCCGATGTCCACTTTTATCATCACCCGGTCAAAGGTAACTTTTAATGTAGTCAAAGTATATTAATCCTCGTATAGAAATATAATGATCTCAAGTCAGAGGATCATTACACCATTATCACTGTGAGTCTTTCTTATGACTTTATTTAAACATGAAGAATCTCACTGTGGGTCTATCCAGTGCCATGTAGAATCTTACATGCACCTATGTTCTTGACTTTAGTATCACTATACCTATGACCAATGAGATGTGGTCATCAGTCAACAAACATACTAATCTTTATGCATTATTATTGTCCCATAATGACAATGCTTGATTAGGGATATTTAGGAATATAAACACTATTCATATAATCTCATTTTTAAGTCACATACTTAAAGATATAGAATACGTATTATATATTCCAAGGACATTTATTACTCTAACATTTTTATCGCAGTAAATTAAGACATAATAAATTAACATATAATAATCAATAGAACACAATCATTAATTAACAAAAGTATTTCCTAGAAGCACAATCACATTGTCTCTAGGGCACTTACACTAACAATCTCCCACTTGCACTAGAGCCAATCACTCATGTATCTAATACCCATGGAACTAGTGTGACCTTCGTGCTTCTGCTGCGACAAAGCCTTAGTCTTGTGGGTCCGCAACGTTATCTTAAGTATGCACTTTACATATGTATGTATTCTGACTTAAGCCGATTAATCTTTTAGATCTATCTCTATAGATCCTGATCCCTAAGACATATGTATCATCGCCAAAGTCTTTTATCGAGAAACTATTTCCCAACCAAATCTTCACAACCTGTAGATTAGGAATGTCATTCCCTATTAATAATATGTCATCTACATATAATACTAGGAATGACACATGGCTCCCACTAACCCTTCGTAAACACACGACACATTTTCATTTTGCATGAAGCCAAACTCTTTGACTGTTTCATCAAAACGAATGTTCCATCTCCTCGAGGCCGGCTATAATCCATAAATGGACCGTCGCTTCTCACAGACCATTCTAGCAAACTTTGGATCGACTTGACATCCATTTGCCAGATTTCATAGTCATAGTAAGTTGCTATCGCAAGCAAAATCCTGATGGATTTGACCATAGCCACCGGTGAGAAAGTTTCATCATAGTCACTACTATGAATCTGCTTCGAAACCTTTCGCCACTAGTCTTGCTTTGTAGGTCTGTACATTACAATCCACGTCAGTTTTCTTCAAGAAACCCACTTGCACCCTATGGGTTTTACCCCTTCGGGTGGTCTAACCAAAGTCCATACTTTGATTTTCATACATGGAATCCATCTCAGATTTCATGGCCTCCAGCCATCTCTCAAAATCTGGACTATTCATAGCATCTTTGTAGGTGAGAGGCTCATTATCATCTATGATCTTCACATTGCCAATTTGAGTCAGAAGATATCCACGATATCTCTCTGGCTCATAGCGAATCCTACTAGATCTACGAATAACCTGTGTTTCTTGAGCAGTGTTGTTATCAACATCTTGAGTCACATTCTGCTCATGTTCCAACTCTGGTTCAACATTATTCTGTGGTTCTCGATCCTCATCGAGATCTATTGTCCTCCCACTATTTTTCTTAGAAAGTAAATCTCTCTTTAGAAACATAGCCATTCAAGCAACAAACACTTTGTTCTCGGAAGGTTTATAGAAATAATACCCTTTTTGTTTCCATTGGGTATCCCACAAAATCTGATTTTGGTCCTAGCTTGTCAGAGATCATACGTTTCACAAACGCTTCATATCCCCAAATTTTCATAAATGACACGCTGTGACGTTTCTCAGTTCATATCTCATATATGGTGTCTTTTGAACTGATTTAGAAGGAACTCGGTTTAGTGTTTCTGCAGCCGTCTCTAGGGGCATAACCCCAGAAACTAATTGGAAGATCCCCTAGACTCATCATCAATCGCACCATGTCCAACAAAATGCGATTTCTCCTTTCAGACACACCATGTCTTTGTGGTGTTCCAGGAGGAGTGAGTTGTGATACTATACCACACGCTTTTAAGAAATTTTAAGCTTAGGTATTCTCCTCTACGATCAGATCGTAGAGTTTACACTTTCGCCTATTTGTTTTTCTTCTTCAATCTCTTACTCTTTGAATTTTTCAAACGATTCGGATTTGTTCTTCAAAAGATACACATATCCGTATCTACTAAAATCATCAGTAAAGGTTAAAATTAGTAAAAGCCACCTCTTGCCAACATACGCATTGGACCACATACATCACTATGTATCAATTCCAATTGTTTGGTGCCCTCTCACCATATCCGGTAAAAGGAGTTTTAGTCATTTTGCCAATGAGACATAGTTCACATTCTTCGTATGATTCAAAATCAAACTTATCCAAGTATCCATCCTAATGTAACTTGGAAATGCGATTCTCATTTATATGGCCTAAATGACAGTGCCAGAGGTATGTTTGATTTGAGTCATTTATCTTTAGACGTTAATTAATTACATTATAGATAGGAGTATCAAAATCAAGAACATATAAACCATTAAACAAACGTGCAACCTCATAGGTAACATTATTTAATGAAAAGGAACAACAATTGTTCTGAATCAAAAAGGCAATCTTGTCCAAACAAGAAACCAAAATAATGTTTCTGCAAATTGCAGGCACGTAAAATAATTCTCAAGTTCTGAAATAAGCCCCATGGGCATCGATAAATAATAAGTCCCTACAGCTAAAGCAGCAACCTTTGCTCCATTGCTAACATGTAGGTCGACTTCTCCTAACGCCAAAGTTCTACTCCTTCGCCGTTTATGCACATTTATACAAATGTGAGAACCACATCCAGTATCTAATACCCATGATGTAGAAGTAGACAAATTTGACTTCTATAATATAAATACCTGAATCAGAAATCTGAACAGCCTTCAGTTTCTTCAGATCCTCCAAATAAGTTTGACAGTTTCTCTTCCAATGACCCGGCTTCTTGTAATAGTGACAATCACCCTTTGCCTTTGCCTTTGCAACACCTCCAGTAGGCTTCAAAGCCTTAACAGCGGGTTCTGGATTAGCAGGCTTAGATCCAATCTTGTTCTTGCCTTTCCATTTACCCTTTCCTTTGGCATTCCCTTTGTTGACCATCATTATGGGAGCAGGGGACGCCTTCTGAATGTTGGTCTCAGCAGTTCAACATAGCCAACAATTCGATAGGTGTCTTGTCTATCTCATTCATATTGTAATTCATTACAAATTTGAGCATAGTCGCTGTTCAAAGATTGCAAGATTAGATCTATCTGAGCTTCCGGACTGATGGCGGAACCCAGAGTAGCAAGGTACTCCATATATCCAATCATCTTTAGAACATGCGGTGCAACTGGATCACGATCACCCTATTTACACGCATACAAGGCTTTACTTGTATCAAACCTCTCTTGACGAGCCTGTCCTTCAAACATACGTTTAAGGTGCTCTATCATTATATGAGCATCCATATGCTCATGCTGTTTCTGAAGCTCAAGACTCATAGTCGCAAGCATAAGACAAGTGACATCCGTGTCATCATCGATATGTTTCTGATAAACATTACGTTGATCAACCGATGCACCTACAGGGAGAGGTCCAGGGCGAGGAAATGACATAGAGCTTTCACTCTTACCTGAGGACTATCCTCAAATTCCTTTGCCAATCGAGGAAGTTTGTTCCTGTCAACTTGTCCTTCTCAAGGACAGATCGTACAGAGAAGTTATTTGAGTTGTTTGCCATTAGAATATCTATAATGTAAAATGCATAAAAGAATTAGTCTACGGAATTATTAGTTTATGTTCAAATGATTATTCATATATATTCATAATATATATCTCCCACTATTTTGATCAAATTAATAGCCCTTACTATTAATTCGGAAAGCATTTATTATATATCTTTCTAGTGAGCCAAGATCTATATTTCATCATGTCTTGAGTCAGCGTTGGCCGAAACTCCCAAAACACAACTATTTAGGTAGACAACATTTGTCAATTATATCACGTATATAACTCTTGGATAGTTTGGTGAACAACCATTGCTCTAATTTATCTAATAAATTTTTCGCCAAACTCTATGCTTCTAAGATCGATATCCCATGAGACATCGGGACAAATGCCCTTTTACCATTGTTGGGTTTTCGGGGCATAAATGCAGCGGATTAAAACAATAAAATCGAAACCCAATCGCAGGATCCATGCAAAACAAGATGTTTAATTCGTAGTTATGAACGTTTACCTTAAAACGAAGCTTTAACAGTTGAGAAAAGGATGACTAATGGAGGTCCAAGCTTCTTGAATCACCACGCATCCCGCTCACGCGATCTACGCTCTATCGGTATCCACACGAACACTTGGTTTTTTGAAGGAGCGATGTACTAGCATCCGAAAACCAAATTCACTCTATCTCCATCTTCTTCTCTCAAACGGCTAGGGTTTTTCTCTTAGCCATGAACCCTAATTTGAGAGTTTTAAGATCTTTATATAGAGAGACAAATCTGTTTTTTCTAAAGCCCAATCCTATTGGGCTTTTATTAAAATTAGAATTCTTAATTAAATAAATAATTAAGTCAAACTTAATTAATATTCTAATATAATTCTAATTCTAATCATTAGTAAATTTGAAATTATATTTAATTAATTAATTAAGTCCCACTTAATTAATATCATAAATAAATTCGAATTACTATTTAATTTAAATTCATAATTTAAATCAAATCTCCTTCAAGCGTTCTTGTGTGTGACCCTTTAGGTTATTATTACGTTGGAAATAATTTTAATATCCAATAATAAAATTATAAACAATGAGCGGCATCTAGTAATACATCATTGCTACCCAAGTAATAATAATAATTGGTGATCCAATAAAACCTTTCGTGATTAATGTTTCTGTGTAATATAATCCCTTTAACCAAATATTATAGATTAAACTCGAGGCATGTTCTCAGTCATCCTCTTCAACATTTAATCCGGGTTTCCTTGATCAATGAGTAGACTATTAAAACAAATCATTATTTGAGCATGGCCATGCATTTCATAGTCTCACTCAATCAAGAGGCCAATAATATCTCTCCTAATTATAGGAGGGTTAAATCCTTTATCTATCATTCATATTTCTCATACGACTCATAATATACCCGATGTCCACTTTTATCATCACCCGGTCAAAGGTAACTTTTAATGTAGTCAAAGTATATTAATCCTCGTATAGAAATATAATGATCTCAAGTCAGAGGATCATTACACCATTATCACTGTGAGTCTTTCTTATGACTTTATTTAAACATGAAGAATCTCACTGTGGGTCTATCCAGTGCCATGTAGAATCTTACATGCACCTATGTTCTTGACTTTAGTATCACTATACCTATGACCAATGAGATGTGGTCATCAGTCAACAAACATACTAATCTTTATGCATTATTATTGTCCCATAATGACAATGCTTGATTAGGGATATTTAGGAATATAAACACTATTCATATAATCTCATTTTTAAGTCACATACTTAAAGATATAGAATACGTATTATATATTCCAAGGACATTTATTACTCTAACATTTTTATCGCAGTAAATTAAGACATAATAAATTAATATATAATAATCAATAGAACACAATCATTAATTAACAAAAGTATTTCCTAGAAGCACAATCACATTGTCTCTAGGGCACTTACACTAACAGAGGACTCGACTCCGACCCCGACCAAAGGCAAGGTGTTCGGCAAGGATTCGATCGTTGTGGATCCGAAGAGGATGGGGGAGTTTGGACAACTGCCAGGGCCGTTGACGGGGCTCCACAGAGTTAGGCAGCTCCCGGAGGATCAGGCCGAGCAGATTGTTCATGGGAGGGAGAGGTCCTTCGAGGAGAACGCCGCGAGGGAGACGACGGAGGCGGACGATGCAGCATCGATCCTGCGTGAGGAGGATCTGGCAGTGATCCGGAATTCTTTCTTCATCCCGGAGGAGTACGAAATCATGCTGCCTGGTCCCAGAGTTAGGGCGAACTCACCGCTGCCAGTGACGATGTGTTGCTGGCCGGTCGACGCCTTTATCGCCGGTGCTCGGCTACCTCTCCACGCATTCGCAATTACCGTGGTGAGTTGGTTCGGGGTCAGCCCCATCCAACTCATGCCGAACGCGTGGCGAGTGATTAATGGGTTCGTTCTCCACTGCCAGGCTGCAGGGATCGAGCCGCAGCTGAATGTGCTTCGGACGTTATACCGGCTCCACCAAGGGAACAAGTCGGAGTACCGGTATTACTTGACTCCGAGGCACGGCGGCAGGCTCGTCGTATGCCCTGACTCCATTAAGAACTGGCGAGAGAAGTGGTTGGTCGTGCGGAGTCAAGAGGCATGGCTGATCCCTTCCGCTTGGGTAGAGGGGGTGCCGAAGAGGGCGAAGGCAATGCCGAAGCTCTCAGTAGAAGAAGAAGAGGCGGTTCGGATCCTCCTTGACCGGCCGAAGTACGATTGGAGGGAGCTGACGGAGGACGTCCTCTACAAGGGAGGGCTCTACCGCGTAGATCCCAGTACGCGGCTCTCGTCAAGTTTTTTCTTTTTCCGTACTCATTGCCTTGTTGTTTTCTACGTGCTAATCAATTTTTTGCTTCTGATGCAGAATCCATAGACTACGACGCGGTCTTGGCGCTCAGGGCAGGGCTTGCGAGTAAGGCGCCGAAGAAGCGCAAGAGGGTAGCATCCAAGCTGCCCTCGACCTCGAAGGCTCCGCGGATCGCGGGCCCTATCGAGGGGGTGGAGATCCTTGAGGACCCGGTCGTCACCGTGGCGGGGACTTCGGCTCCCGCACCAGTGGGGGATTTCCCCATCGCCGCCGCACTCGCCATGCCGACACCGCCGCTGACCGTGGAGGGCGAGGAGCTCCTGACGGAGGAGCACAAGCAGATCCATATTACGGACTGGCAAGTTCGGAAGCACGATGGGTTCCTCGGGAACTCCTTGGCGAGCATGCAGGCCATCAAGCATCTCACCACCCCGAAGGACCGAGCCGCCATGGAGGCGGGGAGAGAGGGCGACGACGTGATCGAGATCGCGCGTTCGGCGGTTTCGGTAAGCTCCTCCTCGCCTGTTGTATTTCTTGAATCGAAAACATTTTTTCTAACTCTTTTAGCTCTTCTTTGCTGCAGATCATCGTCCACTTCGGCCACCTCACCGAGAGGCTGACAGCTCTAGAGAAGGAGCTGAAGCAGGAGTCCGACCAAGCTCGGAACGAAAAAGCTCGCATGGTGAACGAGCTCGACAAGCTCCGCGTCGAGCATGAGGGCAGGTCGGCGAGGGTCCAGTACCTCGAGGCCGAGGTGAAGAGGCTGGAGGGCGAGCTCCTTCGGCAGAAGGAGGGTTCGGCGAAGCAGTTGGCTGAAGTCGAGGCGGCGCAGGCGACAGCCGTGAAGGCGACGGAGGACGCGACCTTGGAGAAGGCCCAAGGGTTCCTCGCGCAGAATATGGCGAAGGCCTTCGCTGCCGCCCTCACGCGGGTGTCGGAGGCATACCCTGTGGTGGATGTCTCGGGATGGTGGCTCTTCCCCGAACGCGTCAAGGGCTTCGACCCCGAGTCCGAAGGGGAAGAAGAGGAGGAGGGTGACGCCGATGCCGACGCCGGGGTTACTGACGAGGTCCCCGGACCGCGATTACTCCGCTGGCGGCGGCGTCTCCTTCGGCGAAGTCAACCCCTACACCTCGTCGCCCGGGGAAAGAGGTCGAGCCTTGACTCCGCCTTTCGTTTTTTTGTTTTTCTTTTCGAACTCTGTAATGCCTAATAGCGGACTGGCCACCGCTACTTTTGACATTAATGAAAATAAAGCTCGAGCCGAGGTCGGCCTAGGGGCGACGAGGCTGTGTCTGGCGAGGTGCCGAGATAGACTCTACGAGGTCGAGCTCGGATTGCGCCGAGCTGAAAGCGAGAGGACCCACCTCCAGCTCATCCTCGGCCGGCGAGATATCGAGATTCGCCGTTTGGAAAGCAGGATCGCCGAGCTTATCCCCGAAGGTGAATATTCGCCAACTGATTTCAGTAATGAGATTCGGGTTCAGTGCATCCATCATAACTTGTCCAAAATAACAGCGGAGAGAGACGATTTGCTTTTCGAGATACAGCATCTGCAGTCCGTAGAGGCGAAGCTTCGGAGTGAGGGCGAGGGGCTGACGGCCGAAGTGGCCAAATTGACGACCGAATGGGTTCAGTTGACTGCCGAAGTTGAAGCGCTCAAGAGGGCGACGGTGGATAAAAGCATCGAGGTCACTCACCTCCGGCGCCTCATCGCCAGCCGATCAGGAGTCCCGGACTCCGCGATACCCCCACGTTTCGAGGTCGATGTCAAAGACGACTCGTTGCGGGATCGGATCTCGGAGTTGGAGGCAGAAGTGGCCCGTCTTAAGCCGCATTCAGGACCGATCAACGTTCGAAGCACGTCGTGCACTCGTGCCGAGAGCGAGCGGGGCATTACCTTTTATGAGATGGCGACCCGTCAGCAGATCGGCCAACCTAGTCCGGGGGATGCGCAGAGCTTGGTGGCAATTTCGTCGAGCGAAGCGTCCGTCGGAGTAGCCACGAGAAGTGGTGCCGAGGATATGTCTCAATTCGCAGGCTTGGGGTCGCGCTCCGGAGACAAGCGTCGCCACCCTCGAGTGTCTTTGAAGCGGAACGCCCCGGCTCCAAAAAAGCGCTAAAGTGGTCGACTCCGCGAGTTGTTGTGTATTTTTTGTTTTTTTCTGCTAAGTGTAATAAGTCGGCATTGTAGCTTTTTCTTTGACGAGTTGTAATCCTGCTGTGTTTGTCTCTGTACCGCATCTGTTTCATCAATAAAAGTGTTATTGCCGAACTTGTGTGTTTTATTCTTGTGACTGTTGTCTGCTGTGCCGTAGCTTCTAAAGTGTTGGACTCCGAATGGCGAGCTTCTTCTAGTTCGTTTAGGAGCAAACTCGCGAAGTAGCATCGAGCCAAGTGTCGGACTTCGGCGCCCTTGTTTGATTAGGTTAGGGTTGTTGGAGCGTTTCAGAATGGCGAACTACCCCTAGCTCGCTTAGGAGCGAACTTGCGGAGTAGAGTCGAACCAAGTGTCGGACTCCGAACCATTCAACGGCTGTGGGAGCAGTTCCGAATGGCGAGCTACTTCTAGCTCGCTTGGGAGCGAACTTGTGAAGTAGAATCGAGCCAAGTGTTGGACTCCGGAACCATTGTAAGTTTAAGGGTGTGGAGCAATTCCGAATGGTGAACTACCCCTAGCTCGCTTAGGAGCGAACTTGCGGAGTAGAGTCGAACCAAGTGTTGGACTCCGGACCATTCAACGGCTGTGGGAGCAGTTCCGAATGGCGAGCTACTTCTAGCTCGCTTGGGAGCGAACTTGTGAAGTAGAATCGAGCCAAGTGTTGGACTCCGGAACCATTGTAAGTTTAAGGGCATGGGAGCAATTCCGAATGGCGAACTACCCCTAGCTCGCTTAGGAGCGAACTTGCCGAGTAGAGTCGAACCAAGTGTTGGACTCCGAACCATTCAACGGCTGTGGGAGCAGTTCCGAATGGCGAGCTACTTCTAGCTCACTTGGGAGCGAACTTGTGAAGTGGAATCGAGCCAAGTGTTGGACTCCGGAACCATTGTAAGTTTAAGGGTGTGGGAGCAATTCCGAATGGCGAACTACCCCTAGCTCGCTTAGGAGCGAACCTGCGGAGTAGAGTCGAACCAAGTGTTGGACTCCGAACCATTCAACGGCTGTGGGAGCAGTTCCGAATGGCGAGCTACTTCTAGCTCGCTTGGGAGCGAACTTGCGAAGTAGAATCGAGCCAAGTGTTGGACTCCGGAACCATTGTTAGATTAGAGAGTTAAAAGCAGAGAGATGTAATAGTAGTGAAAATATGAAGAAACTTTATTTATTAATATCTAATGATCGGCTGCTTCTAAAGTTGCTAGCCGTTATTACAATGGAAAAATAAAAGGAAAAATCACTACTAGTAAAAGGAAGGGAATGGTTTGACATCTCGAGTTACTTAGAGAGGCATAGTTGCCTTCTCTTGGTATTTCAAAAGATGGTCGGCATTCCAAGTCCTGGGAATTTTTCTGCCTTCGAGATCTTCTAGCTTGTACGCACCGGGGCGGATCGCCTTTGAGATCTTGTACGGTCCCTCCCAATCCGGGGCCAGCTTGCTTTTCTGTCCGGGGAACGAGATGGCCAATTTCTGGGGGACTAAATCCCCCTCTTTGAGGTCCGTTGGGCGGACCCTTTTGTTGTATGCCAGCTCGATCCTCCTTCGGTAGGCTTGTTGGCGTATGGCCGTTCTCTCTCAGATTTCATCTATCAGATCTAGGCTTGCTCTGAGCTCTCTAGCGTTCTGCTCTTCTTCATAAGCTATCAGGCGAGGAGAGGGTATCCCGACTTCTAGGGGGATGATGGCCTCGGCCCCGTAGGTGAGATTAAATGGGCTCTCGCCTGTTGGGGTCCGCTTGGTGGTGCGGTGATTCCAGAGCACGTTTGGCAGCTGATCGACCCACAGTCCTTTGGAACACTTGTCTAATCTCTTCTTGATGCCCGAAAGAATCTGTCGGTTGGCATTCTCGGCCTGGCCATTCGACTGAGGATGGGAGACGGAGGAGAATCGGTGTTGTATGGAGAGGTCCTCACATAAAGCTCGGAAGGCGGCCCCAGTGAACTGTGTTCCATTATCCGTGACTATGACCCGGGGAACGCCGAACTGGCAAATCACATTTTTCCAGAAGAATTGAACGACTCTATGCTCGGTGATTGTAGCCAGGGGCTCGGCTTCTATCCATTTAGAGAAATAGTCGACTGCCACGACTAGGAACTTTAGCTGTCCGGGAGCTGGTGGAAATGGTCCTAGTAAATCCATCCCCCACATAGCGAAGGGGATCGAACTTGATAGGAAGGTGAGCGGTGCTTGTGGAAGGCGTCGAATGTCTGCATACTTTTGACAGGAGCCGCATTGCCGAACGTGTCGTTCGGCGTCCCGTAGGAGAGTGGGCCAGTAATACCCGTAGTTCAACACTTTGCGCGCTAGAGCCCTGGACCCAGAATGAGCTCCGCCGATGCCTTCGTGGAGCTCTTGCAGGGCGTAGTCGGCTTGCCTGGGGGAAAGGCACCTTAGGTAAGGCCGACCGTCTACCTGGGTAAAGGAGCATTTATATAAGATGCCTTCGATTAAAGTAAAACGCTCGGCTCGGGTCCTGATTCTTCTTGCTTTCCTCGGATCTTCAGGAAGGAGTCCGTCCCTTAAGAATTCAACAATGGGTTTCATCCAGTTGTCTTCGAGAAGGACAGGCAATGTTTCAACGGAGCCAGGTGTTTCGTCCTCTATGCTTGGCTTCAAGAGGACTTCTATCAATACGGTCTGCTCGAGACCTTGAAGGGAAGAGGAGGCTAATTTGGATAGGGCGTCGGCCTGAGCATTTTCCTCTCGGGGGATCCTTTGGATGAGGGCCTCTTTAAACTGCACCATGAGGCTCTTGACTTTAGCCAAGTATTTAACCATTCTATCATCGCGGGCTTCATACTCACCGAGGACCTGGTTGACAACCAACTGAGAGTCGCTGAAGATCTGTAGCCGCTGTGCCCCTGTATTTTGGGCCATTCTTAGACCGGCTATTAGCGCCTCGTATTCGGCCTCGTTGTTCGATGCTTTGAAATTTATACGGAGGGAGTATTGGAGGATGAAGTCATCTGGGCCTGCCAGGATGACTCCTGCCCCGCTTCCCTCATTGCAAGAAGATCCGTCAACATAAATTGACCAAACCGGCGGTCCCTTTACTGTTTGGCAGGGCTCAGGGATTGTACTCTCAACTATGAATTCGGCCAGCGCCTGAGCCTTGATTGCGGTCCGAGGCTGATAAGTTATATTATGTTGGCTCAGCTCGATCGACCACTTCATGAGGCGACTGGAAGTCTCAGGCTTGTGAAGGACCTATTTCAGCGGCTGGTCGGTAAGGACGACCACCGAATGGGACTGAAAGTAGGGTCGAAGCTTTCTTGCGGCCATTACCAGGGCATAGGCCATTTTCTCAATCTTCGGGTACCGGAGCTCGGCGTCCCGAAGCACCTTGCTGACGTAGTAAATGGGCTTCTGAGCCCTCTCTTCTTCTCTGACTAAGACCGCACTAAGCGTCTGTTCGGAAGCTGCCAAGTAGAGGTAGAGTGGTTCGCCAGATATCGGTTTGCTGAGAAGAGGTGGATTGACGAGGTAGGCTTTAAGCTGGTCGAAGGAGTCTTGTTGCTGCTGCCCCCACTCGAATCCTTTAGCCCCCCTGAGGGCTTTGAAGAACGGGATGCACTTCTTCCCGGACTTCGACAGAAAGCGCCCTATGGCAGCTAGGCGACCAGTCAATCTCTGAACTTCTTTAACATTTCTGGGAGGGGCCATGTCCAATATGGCCTTGATCTTTTCCGGATTTGCTTCAATTCCTCGTTGACTAACCATGAAGCCGAGGAACTTTTCTGATGAGACGCCGAACGCACACTTGTTCGGGTTGAGTCTCATATTGTGCTTTCTTAGGACGTCAAAGGCCTCCTGAAGGTCGGCCACATGATCAACACCTCGGATGCTCTTTACAAGCATATCATCGACGTACACTTCCATGTTCCGGCCGATCTGGGCCTGGAAAACCTTGTTGACGAGGCGTTGGTATGTTGCACCCACATTCTTGAGACCGAACGGCATGACGCTGTAACAATAAAGGCCCTGGTCGGTAACAAACGACGTCTTCGGAATGTCTGGAGGGAACATTCTTATCTGATTGTAACCTGAGAAGGCATCCATGAAGCTGAGGAGCTCATGTCCCGAGGTTGCGTCAATCAGAGTGTCGATGCTCGGCAGAGGGAAAGGATCTTTGGGGCAGGCCTTGTTGAGGTCGGTGAAATCAATGCAAATTCTCCACGTCCCATTGGACTTTTTTACCATTACCACATTTGACAACCACTCAGGGTAGTTTACCTCCTGTATGAATCGGGCCTTCAACAACTTGTCCACCTCCTCTTTGATAGCGAGCTGACGCTCGGGGGCGAACTTGCGCCTCTTCTGCTGAACCGGTTTGGACCCCGGATCGACGCTCAGGTGGTGGACTAAGAGTTCTTCGGAGATACCGAGCATGTCTGCTGCGGACCATGCGAAGAGGTCTTGATTGGTTCGGATGCATTTCACAATATCTGAGTATAGGGCAGACGGGAGGGTCTTGCTTACGAAGAACTTGCGGGTCGGCTCTTGTTCAGAGAAGAGCACCTCCTCCAGTTCATCCACCGGCTCGGAGGTCGGTCTTGCAGTGTCTTGAGGAATTTCCAGAGTCTCTAAGGAGAGGACAGGCCCAAGGGTTGAGGTCATGTAGCACTTCCGGCCCTGGTCCTGATTTCCCCTTACTTCCCCGACCCCAGACCGAGTGGGAAACTTCATCTTAAGATGGTATGCTGAGGGGACAGCTTCCAGTGCTGCGAGGCCAGGTCGACCCAAAATAACATTGTAGGCGGCGGGAACATCCACCACCATGAAGTCCATTGGCTCTGTTCGGGTGGTAGGAGTTTGACCGGCAGTTACATCGAGGGTAATCACCCCTTCAATAGTTACCGGAACCCCCGTAAACCCATGGAGAGTGTAGCCGGCGGGCTTGAGTCTGTCTCTGGAGAGATTTGGGCTTTTAAAAGCGGAGAGGAAGAGGATGTTGACGGAGCTGCTGTTGTCTACCAAGATTCTCTCCACCTTGAAATTTGCCATGTGGAGGCTAATGACGAGTGCGTCACAATGTGGGGTACGAACTCCCTCGAGATCTTCGTCGGAGAACGTGACTGGCACTCCGAGGCCTTTGGGAGGAGGGGTGGTTCGGACTGAGTTGACTTCCCTGATAAATGCTTTTCGAGAGGAGTTCGAGGAGCCCCCCATTGGATCCCCATGGATGAGGTGGAGGACTCGCTCTTCCTCAAAGTCTGGCGTCTCTTCTCGTTCCGGACGCTTGTTAGCCCCCCGAGGCTGGGGCGGAAGTTCTGCTCGGTCCTTTTTTACAAATTTCATCAGCTGCCCCCTCTGGATAAGGGCTTCGATCTCATTTCTTAGCGCACAGCAGTCGTTGGTGTCATGCCCATGGTCCCGGTGATAGCGGCACCATTTCTCTTTATCTCTTCTTTTGGCGGGGGTGTTCATCTTCGGAGCTGGAGGCAAGACCCCTTCTTTTTCGACTTCCATGAAGATGGCGGAGATGTTAGTGGTGAGGGGAGTGAACTTCTCAAATCTAGGGGGAGGTCGGCGCTGGCCGGCATTATCCTTCTGGAGCTTCTTGGCTCCTTCTTCTTCCGCTCCCTTTCTCTTAAACCCGGAGGTAGACCCCTCCCAGTTGGGTTGTTGCTCGGCCTCTTCGGCCCGGATATACTTTTCAGTGCGAAGGAGAAGGTCGGAAAAGTCATGTGGTGGTTTCTTGGCGAGGGAGGAGCGGAGGTTGGAATTGAGGACATTGGATTGAAATGCTACCGTGGCAACCGACTGGTCGAGGGATGCTATGGATCTGGCCTCGGCCGTGAATCTCTTTACGTAGTCTCTCAATTTTTCCTCCTTCTTCTGGTGGAGGTGCAATAGGGAGATGCTCGTCTTCTCGGCCCTTCGGCTGCTTACGAAATGTGTGACGAAGAGGGTTTCGAACTGTTCGAAAGAGAATATCGAGGAGGGGGCGAGACGAGAATACCACTCTCGGGCTGGTCCTTTGAGAGTTGCGGGGAAGGTTTTACAGAAGAGGGCATCGGAAGCTTGATGTAGGAGCATCAGGGTTTTAAAACTTTCGATGTGATCGACTGGATCGGTTTTCCCGGTGTAAGTCTCAAATTGGGGAGGTTTGAAGCCGAACGGGACAGGTGCATCCACTATGGTTCGGGAGAAAGGGGGTCGGCTAGGACGTAGGGTCCTCCCCCTGAGCTCTTCTTCTCGGTTTATCTGACCCAGGCGTCTCTCTACTTCATGAAGACGGCGGTTCATGGTGTTATCTCTCCGACGGTAATCTGCCGAGCCACGAGACTCGTCTTCGTATGAGGGAGAGCGAGGGCTGCGGCGATGGTAACTTCGGGAGCGGCGAGGACTTGGGGTACGCCGGGAGTTGCTAGGAGCAGGATGAGGAGATGGGGACCGTCGGTGAGGGCTTCGGACTGGAGGTGGAGATGGCACCTTCGGCTCATTAGGATTTTGACGGAGGTTGAGAGCCTGCAGGACGGTCGCTTGGAACTGCTGGAACTTGGCACGGGTGATTGGTGCCTCATTGTTCCGGGGCTGTTGCCGACCTGCGGGAGAGTGCCTTCTTCGGTAATGATCGGGGGATTCCTTCCTCCATCTGCGGACGGGGGACCTGTGGTACCGGTGGCGAGGAGACCGCTCGCCCGGATAGTGTTGGCAGGAGGCTCCCTCTCGGGCCCGTTTTTCTTCCAGATGGCGGCGGAGATCATCCTCTTTCTGGCGGTTAGGGGCTGTATTGTGGCGACCAGAGGCTCGGGGGTGATGGGAGGCCATAGAGTCAGTGGAGGCGTTGCAGATGGAGACCTGTTCTTGATGAAGGGGTTGTTTCTGAGGGTTAGGACCCTTTGGATCAGGAGGGGGAAGGTTCTGTTGGAGTGGGTCTTCTGCCGTAGGGGGAAGCTACGCTTGTTGTTGAGCAGGATTATTGGGAACTTCTTGTTGGTCAGGGTTGGGTGCCCGGTTGGACCCCCTCGATCTGACTTTTCGAGGTGGCATGGCTGGAGAAAACCTGTTTTCGGGGAAGAGGAGAGGTTCCTATTCGTTAGTTTCCTACAGACGGTGCCAATCTGTTGCCGCTAAATTTGGTGTGGGGGCAAACAGATGAATTTGTGGATTCTTAGGGAAACTGAATAGTGAACCTGTATACCTGTTCCTTTGGGCTTCGATCGTCGCTCCCGCCGTACACCTGCAAAAAGTGCGAGACACCGGGGTTGTTCCCGGCGACGCACCCTCCGACGCTCAAGTCAGTAATCTAGGAAGACTATGAATGAGCGCAAAAACTGGTGAAAGATTGATTACCTCTTAATGGAGATGGATGGGGGGTATTTATAGGCATCTCAGGGAACGGATTAGGAATGTAATCCCCATGATCTGATATGGAATATTCTTCTTGTAAACAGATTAGGGATGTAATCTGATAAGGTATATTCCCCGTAATCAGATAAGGAATTTAATCCCCAAATCCCAGTGAAAAGATAGTCGTGTATCAGGACCGTTGATCAAGATTGATCAGGGACCCTGATTCTATCTTGTTGGATTGGGTGCGCAGCGGGTTGAGTCCCGCACCCTCTTATTGGTGGATCCATTCGTGGGTTATTGGGTCCCTGGGGGAGAAGATCCAATACCCATTTTGGATCCTCCTGTAGGCGAAATTGCCGTTTCACCCCTGGGTCCCAAGATTCGTACCTGATTTGGACGGTTCCGATTAACCCCCATTTTTAGCCATATCAATAACCATAACTCTCTAACCCTAATTTAATCCCGTATCATTACTTCACCTTCACATACAGCCAATACCCAACATCACTCCACCTCCATCCAATTTTCAACTCCTATATACAATCTCCATACAAACCCTTTGTCAACTCCTCTTCTTTATTTCGCAACCACTCAAACACCATCTCCCAAATTCTTTTTACATACACCATTACTTCACCACTGCATGTATCCCGATAAACTCACCATCCTACTACATCTATATATATACATCATCTCTACTCATTCCATCACCTCCATCTCCCATCCTTCTCATTCAAACCAACAACAACACGAAACTCCATCCCCTCCTTCAACTCCACTTCACTTCTTGCTGCCCTCACAACCCGAAACCCCACCATCACCTTCAACAGCCACCGAACAACCCCGAACAACCCCAAACAACAACTCCACCGCAACCCAACAACACTCCATCTTCTCCATAAACCCCACACACCATCCTCGTACCTAAAACTCCATTCCGACTACCATATTGACTCCTTGCTGTCGTTACTTGCTATCGCTTGCCACCAAGCTGTTGTCCTCACTTGCCGTAAGCGAAGCACGAAGTCGAGCACGAAGCCGAGCACAACAAACGAGTCACTTGTTTTTATCATCAATAGGGCCGACCCTAGCCCAGGGCCGGCTGGGCGACCGCCCAGGGCCCACTTCAGGGGAGGGGCCCAATTTTTTTTAAGTATAATGGATTAATGGTCTTATAATTAATATAATGGATTAATGGATTTGTAATTAATTTTTAGGGGAGGGCCCAATTTAGTAATCTCTCTTTCTTCCGGTGTCACTTCAACTTCTTCAAATTTTTTTTGTCCAACCTCTTCATCCTATTCAAATTCTCTCTCTCTCTCTCTCTCTCTCCCTTTCTGGCATCTTCACATCTTTTCAAATTGTCAGTTGAGAATTTTCGTTTGTTTCTTTTACAGAGTTTTTTTCTTCCTAATTTCTATAACTGATCCTTGAATTTGTTAGTCCTTGAATTGTTATGCTTTTCTATTCGTGTTAATATCTAACAATTTATGCATATACCTCTAAGAGGAATGATGCCTTATCTCTCTTTTGGTCATTATTTGGTATTAGTTCTCAGAGAATCAGAAATCTGAAAGAAAAAGATCATGATTCAATAAGAAAACCTAATAAATTGTCTACACGATATATCGCGATTCAGTATCCAGCACAAGAAAATTAAAAAATTGGGCAAGTTGGGTAAATTGTTTATGCATTATGAATTTTTAGCCAATAAGAGAATCAATTAAAAATGCAGCCATAAATTTCCATCTGTTGCTCTTTCCTTGCAGAGATAGCAATTTTGAGTATTGAAAAGAATATGTTGAAAAATATTGAGGTTGAACATATAATTGATGATTTTGCTTCTAAAAATGCAAGAAGAAATCATTTTAGATGAGATGTGATTGATTTTTTTTTTGGCAGGTGCAAGAGTCGCTATTACTATGCTTAATGAAAAATATGGAGTATTTGGTGTCATAAAGCAAAATAAAGGTAATCTTTATTGTCCTGGGTATTGTTTTTAATTTTTTATGTCCCCTACCGTTATATTATATTTTATTAATATATATAAAAATGCATGCGTGTCTATAAAGGGCCTAATTTTTTTTTCGCCCAGGGCCTCAAATACCTCAGGACCGACCCTAATCATCAAACTTTATTAAAGTTCTTTGCGGCATATTATTAATTCAAATATTGAACTGTTAATACTCCTCGTATCATTTCATCATGTTATCGAATATTCAGATATTTTGCCTTATCGAATACCTGACTTGTACTGAGATTAGAATTAGTTTTCTTTTACCAAAGTTAGTGTTTTATATATGCATCTTGTAGCTCTTCGAGTATAGAATCTAGAAACTCTTATGATTTTGTAACCTGATTTATAGATTGTGAGATATCGATATTTTAGTACTGTAACATCTAAATTTTCAGAATACTGCCAGTGCACGAAACCTGCAAAGAATAGATCGATACACATAACTATTGGACTTAGAATCTGTCAGGTGAGTAGGCGTTGAATTCGGAAGAGAGTCTACTTTCTAGAATCTCTGACGGAACTAGATTTGCATTAAGCGAGCTTTAGCGTAGACATGTACTGCTATCCAGGTTGTAGTTAGTATGCCTTAACTATATATATTATTATTCGTGTGTTAATAACTTGTCATGATATAACAGGATGATAGATTTTCTTTATATCATGCATTTGCATATACCACTTGATACTTTCCTGAATCTTGATTACTGTCTTGATACCACCGTTCCCACTGGTTGTACCGACTTGATGTTCATGATTTATTATAGTAAAATAATAAAAAGTCGGGGTTACAAAAGGGTAAGACTTAGTAGTGGACAATATAGGAGACTGTACTCGGAAGGGGCCCGTGTTTCTCGTATCGGCCATGGTTCAACATTATTGGTCATCGATTGATTGTAGATTACTGATTACAATATTCCGATTATTGTGTATCGTTTATTGGTCATCGTTTATTGTTATTGAAAGACCCAAGTATATAATCCTATAGACTTCACTATTTTAAGTCTAAATATCACTTGATTGATATGCACCCGAACCTCTGGTATAGGACACATGATTGCATGTATTAGATATGTTAATAAAAGACGAACAAACCTAAGATTGACACTGAGCATAGACACATGTATTATTGATCATCGACTATTGTTTATCGACCATTGCATCATTGCTTATCGACTATTAATCCTATTACCAACTATTGTTTATCGACCATTGCATATCGATTAATTATACCTCACAGTTATATCTTACTATCATTATTTGTATTGTACATGATCATATCTTTTTAGTTTCTTGTTTCCTACTATATCATACTTTATTGTTTCATTGCTTGTTACTATTTGCCCTCCGAAACTTTCTCTAACGGACCTCCCCCCAACTCTTGATGATGATTATGCATGTACCGATGGGCTTGGCAAACCTAGACTTTCTAGACATTCGTGATTAATTACTGCATCATTGCTACTTTTTATTATTTTATTTCCAGTCGCAATCTTATCTAGTTGTCGTAGCGAACTGTTTATCGTGTTGTTTTCATTCCAGTACATTGTATTCCGAGGCATTTTGACCCAAAGTTTATGTTTACGTGTTTTCCATATGATGATTATTTTGAATAGTTTTATTCTATTTCGGGTCCAAGTGATCATTATTATTGCATGCATTGATGTGTTAATAAATATATAGTTAAGTTTATAACTGTATAGCTTTTGGATGATGACGGATCATTCACTGGGCCTTAGTTACATGCCCGTATTTCAGTATTGGAAAGCGGTGCATGACATATTCAATAACTGAATGTTTTTCAAGGATTTAATTAGATAGCTAATTTATGTTGATTTTAAGGGGCCAAGTATAAATGCCAAAGCCCATGAGAAATCATGTCTTTAACCTAGAGATTTTTACGTATTTTTTTTCTTCTTCTCTTCTCTTCTGCTCCTCCAACCCGCGTCTTTTTCCTCATCAAACCACCGTGCCTCCAACCCGCGTCTTCTTTCCTCCTTAATCTGCCGCCTCCTAAAGCTGTCGGCAACCAGGAAACTCCTTCTCTTCTCCCCCAAGGTAGGGTTTCAGATTATGCTAGGGTTCCTGATTTTGCTATAAATAAATTAATCAGGTACTTTTTAAAATTGATTAAGTGTGATTTCGTCTTATTATTCTTTTAAGAGGGAAAGTTACCTTGGGTCTTGTAATGATTGATTTGCAAATTGAATTTATGAATAATAGATGTTCGACAAATTGTCATTACCTTAGTGTGACAGTGTAAAAATAGCCTGAGGCCCATCCAAGGCCCAATACAATTCCTACTCAGAAAAGCAAGAATACCGACCTGGTTCGGCTCCGGACCCCTTCAGGGTCGGCGCCGAACCTCGTGTTTGCCCCCACAGTGCCGGCTTCCTCGTACTGACGAGCCTCAGTATCCCCCGGAGTCCGATCCGGAGCAGTCCCTCATGCCGTCCCCCCTCTCTGGCGGGGCGGAGGGATGACCTGGCGCAGCCTAGGCCCTCCGATTCCCCCAGAGGCACAGAGGACTCACGATGGGCCACGACAGCTCCAAATACCGCCAAGGGTTTCGCCACGTCAGCCCTATACCACTCCTGGTATCACAACAACCGCCCTAAACCCCCTGGGCCTTCTACCATGTCAGGCCCATGGGCTTTCGGATCCAAACCCGGCCCCCAAGTGGAACCAAACCCGGTTGGGATTTTCTATAAATACTAGACCCTCACCCACCTTTTGAAGGTAATCAATCTTTTGCCACTTAAATATACCTAGTTATTGCTACTCTCTCACAGAGACTGACTAGAGCGTCGGAGGGTCCGCCACCGGGACAAATCCCGGTGTTTCAGGACCGTCTGCAGGTACACAAGACCTCGGATCCGACCCTTCCCATCCGAGCCCAACCTTCAACGCCTTTCCGAGCTCATCGTAGGCCCCAGAAGGTCAACCGAAGGTCGGCAGACGAGCGGCAATCTCCTTCAATACAAATTGAGTTCGAACTCACACCTGGTGCTTCCACACGTGCCTCAGAAATAAACAGCATCAGGTTGGCGCCGTCTGTGGGAACCAGCTGCTCCAGAAGCCGATCCGACCCAGACCCTCGAAGGCCATCGACAGCCGAATCCTCATGGCAACCAAAGGCAAGGGGGCTGCTCCCTCCGTCAACCAACGGGACTCGCCCCCACCCACCGATAAAGCCAGGCCACGCCCGTCGAAACACAAGGCTCCCTCTCGGGAGTCCCAAGGGAGCGTCGGCCGGCCAGCCCAGCCCGACCTCCGGGGAATAATCCTCAACCGCAAGATTACCCGCAGCAGGAGAAGGGCCGCTTCCAACCCGGCCCCGAACCGCCCGAGGCCACCGTCCGAGGTACGCAGACCCGCGCTCAGCCGAGTCGGAAGACAACCCTCGGACCAACCAAAAAGGGCCGAAGGAGCCCCCGTCACTCACAAGGAATTCCGAGACTTCCGAAGAGAAATGCTGGGGGCCCTCCGACGGGCCCCCAGGGAAGAAACCCTCCATTCCCGAACAGGGTCGGACACCGAAGCCAGCGCGTCCCGCCCTTCAACGATCCAACCAGAAGAAGACGACGTACTCCTAAGGCGCCTACAAGAAATGGAGGACCGCCTCGATCATGTAGGGGACGGCGGCCGAAGAGCGCCTCAGGGGTACAGGCCTGTCCGTCCTCCCTTCTCCGCCCCAATCCTCCAAGCAGAAATACCCCGGAATTTCCGACCCCCTCAATTCGAGACCTACGATGGCGAAGGGGATCCTGCTGATCACATGGAAGGTTTCAAGACCCTCATGATGATTCACAGCGCCTCGGATCCCCTGCTCTGCAGAGCCTTCCCGGCCACCCTTCGGGGTCCTGCTCGCGAGTGGTTCTCGAAACTCGCCCCCGGCTCCATTTACTCCTTCGACCAACTCGAGGGAAATTTTCTAGCCCATTTTGTCACTAGCCGGAAGGCCGAAAGGACCAGCGCCTCATTACTCAGGCTCAAACAGGAAGAGGGGGAATCACTCAGGGTGTTCGTCCGGAGATTTACCGCGGAGGCAAGGTCGGTCTCCTCCCTCGACCGAGGCGTCGCTTCAGCGGCATTCCGACACAACGTCCGCCCCGGACAGCTGAAGGCCTCTCTGGCCAAGAGACCCCCCGTCGACTTTCCCGACCTCCTTAATAGGGTCGAGAAATACATTAGGGCAGAAGAGGCCCTAAATCCCGAAGACGCCAAGGATCCCACCGGGAAAGGGAAGCGGAAGACCGAGGAAGTCGAACCACCAAAGAAAGCTCCAAGGGACCCGGGGGCCATGAAGAAGGTCCCGCCAGTCCCCCGCTTCGAGAAGTACACCCCCCTGACGCATAACGTATCCGCCATCCTCTTGGAAATCGAAGACAAGGGCATTGTCCGACTACCCCCCCGATCTAATAACAATAAGAATCGAGACCAGCGCTTTTACTGCCGCTTCCACAGAGATCACGGGCATGAGACCGACCAATGCCGAGCCCTGAAAGACGAAATTGAAGGGCTCATTTCCAGAGGGTACCTCCGAGAATTTACCCGAGAAGGCCCACGGGATCGGCGAGCCGCTAGGAACCGGAGCCAATCGGCTCCGAATCTTCCTCCGAACCAGACCCAGAGTCGGGACCCCGATTCCGAGGGAGCCGTAGGTATCCCTTTTATCTTGCACTGTGTCCACGGAGGGCCGATGGGAGGTGAATCAAAAACTTCCAGAAAAGCCTTCATCCGAGAGGTGAACGCTGTCAGAGACGACCCCTCACCCAAACTACAATCAAGGCCGGTCTCCTTTTCAGGGGAAGACCTTGAAGGAGTCCGCCTGCCCCACTGCGATGCCCTCGTCATCAACCTTCACATGGCTAATTATGAGGTCCGCAGGATCCTCGTCGACAACGGTAGCTCGGTGAATATTCTCTTCCTCGATGCCTTCGAAAATCTCAGGTTACCCCGAGGCAAACTCAAGCCAGCCGGGTACACCCTGCACGGGTTCTCAGGCGTCCCTGTCGTGATAGAAAGAATTGTTACCCTCGACGTTACCGCCGGATCGACTCTTGTCAAGAGGACCGAATCCATGGACTTCATGGTGGTCAACATCAAGACGGCCTACGACGCCATACTTGGCCGGCCTGGGCTATGCTCCCTACAAGCAGTGCCTTCGGCTTACCATCTGAAGCTCAAGTTCCCCACCCCTCAAGGAGTCGGCATCGTCCGAGGCAGCCAAGAAGCGGTGCGGTCGTGCTACGTGACCACCGTCGGGGGAGGTGTGTTCCCCCTCGACGCCGAACGAGCATAGGTTATGACCCGGCTAAATGTAAATCGGCTTTTGTATAAACCCTCACTTGTAAAAAGCTGCCTTAGCGGCCCTCCCTACCTTATGCTAAAGATATCCCTTTTTGTCCGAACCCAAATGTCTCGATAATCTCAATACGAGTCCGGACCAAAAGTCCTTCCTAAAGCCCCTCTTCGATCCCTTGCGGAACGATGGAGCCAGACCTTGCCTCCGACATTGCGTACTGCACTACTGACCGGAGCGGGGAAGGAAAAGGATTCTCCTTTCATACCCCTTTTTATTTTCGTTCCAAAGAGGAAAAATAAAACAAAAGAGAAACAAAGACCGATACAAGACCGCTCCACTCATCTCAAATCAGGAAGATCAGGGCCCCTCAGGCCCAACGAGGAACGGAGAGTGTTTCGGTCAAGCAACTAGGGGCCCCTCCCCTCGTTATGGTGCTCCTTAGCCTCAGCCACATTCGACCCTCCAACCACAGAGCTCAGGGCGTCATCCGGTCGCGCCCACTGCAACAGCAGCAGCGCAAAGGGAACCCCCTCCGCCTGTCGACCCACGAGGGAAGAGAACGAAGCACCCGACATCGCCTTGTAACAAGGCACCCCCGTCTCCTTCTCCACAAAGATGTCGCGAGGTAACCCCCCGGGAGAGGACCTCGGCACCAAAGTACTAAGCCCGGCCTGTCTAAGGTCCGCGCTGCCAAGCTCCCGATCCCACACCGCTCTTCTCAACCGGCGCGCCTCCACGCTTAAGACGGCGGACTTATTCCGACAAAAGTTACAAGCCTCATCAGTGTTCCGAGCCCCCCTCCAGCGACCTACAACCAACCAACTCAACGCACATTCTCAAGAAGATTCAGAAATGTCCAGACTCAAAAACAACCGGCCGGTCAAAAACTTTTCTTACCACTGTAAATCCAAGTGTTTCTTACAATAAATTGCGGTGGCCAGTCCGCGGGAGGCAAACACAATCGAGGGAGAGGGAAAGAAAGACAAAAATTACACAACTCCTTGACCCACCTCCGCGCCGACGGACGGATCCACGGGAGCGTCGGCCGAGGGGTCGGCGGCGGGCCCTTCTTCACCCGGAGTCTTCGACGTCCCCTCGATCTCCATATCATACTCAAAATTGGACAGATCGAGGGCCGGGAAGAAATGCCTCACATGGCTAAGGGCCCTCTCATAGCTCTTGTCCTGGGCCGCGATCACCATCTGCTGACCCGTGTGCAACACCTCCTTCGCCTCCTTGGTGAACTTCGTCTTCAGGGAGGCCATCTCCTTCTCCCACTCCACATCCTTGGCCTTGAGCTGGAGCCCCAACTGCTGCTCTCTCTTTTGCGAACCCTCGAGTTCGATTCGCATCTCCTTCACCTCCAGCTCGCTCTTTTCCGCCCGAGCTCGCTCTTGAGCCAGGGACGCCTCGTACAGGTTCTTGATGTTGGCCCCCTGTATGCAAGCCTACAACCAACGGCAGACAAAGATCAGGCCTCGGCACAAAAATCAACGAGGAGATACAGAGTCGACAGGCTTACCTGCACAGTGGCCCGCGCCAGGCGGGCGAACGCCATCTCTACGGGCTCGCCCTCCATCACCTTGCGATCGCGAGGGGTCGCCAGTTTCTCCACCACCTCAACGGCCTGGGCCTCCTCTGTCAGACGGTCCCCCGTCAGAACCGACCAGTCAGGAGCCCACCGCTGCCGCATTAGCTCCACCACCGGATCCTCTTCCTCGGCCTCGACCCAGGGACCTTTCCCCTTGCCGAGAACAGGGGCCCCCGCTGCGCCCTGACCCTTCGAAGAAGCCGCGCCCTTGCTCATCTCGGAGCGACCCCTCTTGGTCCCCGGCTCGAGTTGGACTTCCGAGATAACAAGGGGCAGCTCCCTCGGCCTCTTCGCCGCCTCCGCCTTCTTCTTCTTCTCGGCATTTTCCTTTTTCATGGCGAGCAGCCTTGCTTGGATCGATGCCTCATCCATATCTGCAGAAAATAACCATTAAGAACAATGAGCGAGAATGTACGAAAGGATCGAGGGAAAAGAAACAACTACATACGGAGAACGGCGGGGCTCAGTCCAACGCTCGCCAGGCGAACCTCCGTCACCATAGTCCAATTAATACTAGGGGACAAACGAAGACACTCTACAAGCCCCCACTCCTCGACCGTCAGATCTTCCTGCCCCGGCGCAGGATAACTCGGCTTGGAGTAATTCCATCGAGTCGGGATGTCCCAGGGCTCTTCACTCCGAATTACCAGATACTTTTTCCTCCAGTCCTTAAAAGAATCAAGACGGCTATGAACAACCTTCCGCCTACTCCGGGGGGAGATATAGTAAACCCCCTCGGCTGCCGGGCAAAGCGCCAGCAACGCGCGGAACACGTTCAAATGCAAGGGCACCCGTTGTTCCTCGCACGTCAGTACAAAGCTGATTATCTGCTCCCAAGAGTTCGGCCCGTACTGCATCGGCGCCAGGGAGGCCCAGTTCAACACTTCCCGAACAAACGGATGGATCGGCAACCTCAGTCCAGAAATAAACGCGTCCACAGGGAAGACACAGTACCAAGCAGACAAGGGATCGGTTGGGCGAAGAGTAGAGCTCGGCAGCATCAACTCGTAACTAGGCCCTATGTGGTACGCCAATTGCAAGACTTCCAAGTCCCCGCCATCCAAGGCGGTCAGAATCGCGTCCATCAACACTCTCGTCCGGCTCGGCGAATAGGCCTGCACGCCAAAGAGCTCCTGATCGGACAGGTCGTCCGGATACTGACGGAAATGCTTCGGCTGCGCGGGCGAACCAGTCCCCTGGCTCGAGCCACTAGTTCCCCACTCTACCTTCCTCGGAGCCTTCTTCCTCTTCTCGGACCGCTCCGACGAAGGAGTGAATAAGGGCCCCCGACCAGTCGGCATGAAGTTCGGACCTACCCCCGGAACCATGGATCTCCTTACAATGCCGCCCTCGCCTCTCTCTCCCTCGTCAGCCGACTCCAAAACACGGACGTCGTCCGAACCATCAGTCGCTTCCTCCGACCCACTACTCTCCACCACGAAGGGACGACGAGAGCGCGACAACCTCGCACCATGTGCCGCCTCCTCAACCACCGGTTCCTCCCACGAAACCGTGTCAGAAGACCCGTCAGCATGCACTGGCTCCTCCTCGAGTACGGGCTCCTCCCAGGACGTCGAGTCAGAGATAGGCTCCACCCCCCCAGACGTCGACGCTGACGAGCCAGACTGAGCCCTATCCATCTATGCCTAGACTAAATAGGCTTGCTAACTCACCTGGGGTTACTTCGGAAGGGCAAGTCCGGTACAGCAAGACGCGAAGATGAGCGCTGAAGTATCGAAAAATTTTATTTTGAAAGAGAAAGGAGTGGGCAAATAGGGGAGAGGGGGGACTATTTATGGGAGATAGAAGCGACTCCTCGATTCCCGCGAGTACTGTTCACCTATCCGACATGCAACTGCCGCCTAAGAATTCGCGCCACATCCTCAAAACGTGCGACGCTGACATCATCCATTGACAGGCTGGCAGCCAGTCACGGAGGCCAGCGCAGAAGAAGTATTCGGAGGAGGGAACATTTTTATTTTTAAGATTTAAGGCGCCGTCCTCAGACAGACGCCCCGGGCTCCGAGACTGGGCCGGTTCCCCTTTCACCCACGAGCAGCTCGGGGCTTACAGCGTCATCGGCCGAAGACCCGAACTGTTCCCGGGTGAGACCGAAACCGCCTCAACCTGGAGCCCTATTGGGACACAGAATAGTCAGCCTCCAATCGGAGAACTACTCATCTACCCAGGGCCCAAAGCTTCAAGACGCCCCCCTCGGCAAGCACCTCGGTCAAAAGCAGGTCAACACCGGGAGGCCGAAAGAAGTGCTCCATTCCGAGCCAGTTGATGCAACTGCAAAGGCCCAGCCTACTCCAGCAACCGAACCTTCGCAGTTGCAAACAACCGGCCCGGAACGCCCTTCATCCCTCTCGGAAGGATAGAACCTCCGCTATTGCAGACGGCTCACCCTTCGACGTTCGGTCGCTATCCCTCTCGCCCGGACCCCCCCTGGATCTGACCGCCACCTCAGGGCCATCAGATCCAAGAGAAGATCGGGCGACAAAGAAACTACCTCTCCGACAAAACCAGGGGCAAGAATTTTCAAAAAACAGGCGTCCGCCGAAGCAGACACCTTTACGGGCCAAACAGACCACCTTTGCCTGGATTTGAACCACAACGAGAAAAGGGGGGGGGGGTACTTATAAGCCCCCCCCAGGGGCCGGCCATTATGATGTGGGGAAAACCAAACGACGGAAGACCATGCGCCATACCGTTACTTAGCGGCGCCATTAACGCACCTAGGAAATGGGAATCTTGCACAGGTCCCCAGGCGCCCCCAAAATGCTCCGCGAAAAAACGGACCACACTACTCAGAACAACCCCAAGGCACAACGGTTCGCCCCATAAACGGCCCGTAACTCCCCCTCACCAACTCGAGGTCCGGTCTGGCACCGGGATACTCTTCTCAGGAAGAAGCAACGACTCGCCTTCACCCTCACCGACCCGTCATCCCTCGCCAGCTCGAGGTCGGGTCTGGCACCTGGGTACTCTTCTTCGGAAGATCCACCGGCTGGCCATCACCCTTACCAGCCCATAATTCCCCCTCGTCTCGAGGTTCGGTCTGGCACCGGGGTACTCTTCTCAGGAAGAAACAACGGCTCGCCTTCACCCTCACCGACCCGTAATCCCTCGCCAGCTCGAGGTCGGGTCTGGCACCTGGGTACTCTTCTTCGGAAGATCCACCGGCTGGCCATCACCCTTACCAGCCCATAATTCCCCCTCATCTCGAGGTTCGGTCTGGCACCGGGGTACTCTTCTCAGGAAGAAACAACGGCTCGCCTTCACCCTCACCGACCCGTAATTCCTCGCCAGCTCGAGGTCCGGTCCGGCACCTGGGTACTCTTCTTCGGAAGATCCACCGGCGGGCCATCACCCTTACCAGCCCGTAATTCCCCCTCGTCTCGAGGTTCGGCCTGGCACCGGGGTACTCTTCTCAGGAAGAAACAACGGCTCGCCTTCACCCTAACCGACCCACAATCCCTCGCCAGCTCGAGGTTCGGTCTGGCACCCGGGTACTCTTCTTCGGAAGATCCATCGGCTAGTCATCACCCTTACCAGCCCATAATTCCCCCTCCTCTCGAGGTTCGGTCTGGCACCCGGGTACTCTTCTCAGGAAGAAGCAACGGCTCGCCATCACCCTTGTCGACGCGTAATCCCTCGACCTCTCGAGGTTCAATCGAACACCAGGGTACTCTTCTCTGGAAGAGACAACGGTTCGCCATCACCTTCACCTGCACTTTGACCCTCGACTAGCTCGAGGTTCTATCCAAGCTTCAGGACAGCACCACCAGGAAGGCCCTGTGATCCGCCCTCCCATTTTTTACAATCATGAACACTCCTCCACGGCTAGCTCCCGCACCCCCTGCAGGAGTGGGGGGCTTGTGTGACAGTGTAAAAATAGCCTGAGGCCCATCCAAGGCCCAATACAATTCCTACTCAGAAAAGCAAGAATACCGACCTGGTTCGGCTCCGGACCCCTTCAGGGTCGGCGCCGAACCTCGTGTTTGCCCCCACAGTGCCGGCTTCCTCGTACTGACGAGCCTCAGTATCCCCCGGAGTCCGATCCGGAGCAGTCCCTCATGCCGTCCCCCCTCTCTGGCGGGGCGGAGGGATGACCTGGCGCAGCCTAGGCCCTCCAATTCCCCCAGAGGCACAGAGGACTCACGATGGGCCACGACAGCTCCAAATACCGCCAAGGGTTTCGCCACGTCAGCCCTATACCACTCCTGGTATCACAACAACCGCCCTAAACCCCCTGGGCCTTCTACCATGTCAGGCCCATGGGCTTTCGGATCCAAACCCGGCCCCCAAGTGGAACCAAACCCGGTTGGGATTTTCTATAAATACTAGACCCTCACCCACCTTTTGAAGGTAATCAATCTTTTGCCACTTAAATATACCTAGTTATTGCTACTCTCTCACAGAGACTGACTAGAGCGTCGGAGGGTCCGCCACCGGGACAAATCCCGGTGTTTCAGGACCGTCTGCAGGTACACAAGACCTCGGATCCGACCCTTCCCATCCGAGCCCAACCTTCAACGCCTTTCCGAGCTCATCGTAGGCCCCAGAAGGTCAACCGAAGGTCGGCAGACGAGCGGCAATCTCCTTCAATACAAATTGAGTTCGAACTCACACCTGGTGCTTCCACACGTGCCTCAGAAATAAACAGCATCACTTAGTTATGGATGCAACTTGTGTATATAATCATGAATAGCATCACAGTATGTATCAGAATTCAACAACATAAGAATGTCCTTCGAAAGCATCAATCTCTGCCTGGATACTTTGTAGTTGTGAAGCCCCTTTTTGAGAAGAAATAATAATATTAAACTATATAAAGTAAAGATAAAGTATGTACCATAAGAAATAAGTTAATGTTGTCTCACACTTTTTGAAAACAAGGATTGAATCTAAAGAATCAACCATAAAAAATATTTTCTTTTCTCATTGTTATTGTTATATAAATAGGAAAGGTCTTTATTTGCTTTATTTTCTTTTTGTGAAACTTTCATCTTTAATTTGGTTATAAATAGGTAAAAATGTAATTGAAGCAAAAGGCTATAAATATATACTAATAAGCGTTTTATTATGTGTAATATAGTAATATAATCATGGGTGATCCACAAGAAAATGCCCCAAAAGGGAGAAATTATGAGCAATGGACCATGGAAAAGATTAATTTTTTGTTAGAGTTCATGGTTGATGATGCTTGTCGAAGATGGCGTGACAATAGTGGCATCTTCACCAAACAAACAGTGGAAAAATATATACTTTAGGTCATAAAACCTACACGCATTACCAAAGTTGTTTGAGATGGTTTAAAGGCCGATGGACCTCTTATTCAAAACTTATGTGTTTTAGCTCCGGTTTTGGTTTTTACACAACTACAAAAAACTTCACTGCTCCTGATGAAGTATGGGATGAATACTTTAAGGTGAGTTTCTTAAATATATGAAAATTTTAATCTTATTTTGAATAAGTAAAGCAATATAGTCCTAAAAAGTTTTATGTTTTGCTATAATAATCTTATTTTGAATAAGTAATGCAATCGTCGTCAGGCATCATTGAGGAATGTGATTGAGAGGATATTTGGTATCTTCAAATCCCGGTTCACAATTTTCAAAACTGCACATCCATTCCCATTTGATATACAAGCAGAGCTAGTGCTAGCTTGTGTTGGATTAGACAATTTTTTTTTTTTGCAAAGAGTGACGTTCTGATGAATTTTCTATAGAACAAGAAGGTGATTCGTTATCACATCTTGACATAAAAAAAGAAAATCTAGAACTACTTTTCCAGACTTGACAACAACAATGTACAGGAGCTAATGCTTGGATATTTAGCATTGCTGAAGCTATGTGGCGTGATAGACCGCGTGATGATGATGATGATGATGATGGAAATCAAGAGGATATCAATGAGAATCAAGACAATGGGAATGAGAAAGAGAATCAAAGAGATGATGAGAATCAAGATGATTAATTTTTTACGATGTATTTTTTTAATTGTCTTTGCATATTTGGTAATGTACTTGTTTGATCATCTTTGTATTTTAGGAAGTGTATTTTGACAAAGAATAAAAAATAATTTGGATTTGATAAAATTTTGTTAAACTTTTTATTATATTATAGTTATTGGACAATCCATACAATTCCAAACAAATATTGATAAAACAATACAAAAGAATATATGAGAGTCTACATGGAATTAAAAAAATCCACAACAATCCACGAGTTTAAATCCAAGGATTACAATAAGTCAGACAAAATCTTTTAAAATCTTAATTGAATACACCCCCCTAAGTGACAGCAGGGGAGAAAACCTAATTTCCTTTTGATAAAATTCCATAAATCAAAATTTGCAATTAAATCCTCAGATTTATAATATTTAACATAATCCCCAAATCATTGATATTTACAAATCAATCCAAAAAGTCATAATATTTAATTTTCAATAATTACCAAAAAATTTGGGTATCACAAAAATATGAAAATAGAGAGAGAAACTTACTTTTGAGGGAGCTTGAAGAGAAGGATAGACTTGTTCTAGAATCTTAACAATATCAATGTAAAGAGCAATTCTTTTGACTAAACAGTATCTTGCAGAAGGAACTTCATAGTTGTAACTCCTCGGGTCTTTTAAAGAACTTGACCCGAACCCCACCACAGGGCACAACCTCACCAAAAGTTCTATATCTTAGTAGGTGCTCTTGGATCCTTGGCAATTGATGCGGTTTGTTTTTGGGGTGTGGGGGCAACAGGTGTGAGTTCTCTTAATTTGTATGCTGGAAGTCCCTATGCAGTACTAGCGTCGGTCCGACCCCGGGTAGCGGGAGCAGCTTGGGAGCAGGAGCGCAGAGAGGCTCGGAAGAGAGGACAGGTGCTCGGTTTGGATCTAGGAGCTCGGCTCGGCTGGATCTTTTGTACCTGCACACGACCTGGAAACACCAGGAGAAGTCCCAGTGACAGGCCCTCCGACGATCTAGCAGTTGTTGGAAAAGAGACTGGGTAGCTAGGGTTCGGGTGGGGAGAGATTGATTACCTTTTACAGTGAGGAGGGGGTGGAGTATTTATAGGCAAAGGTAAACGGGTCTGGAGCCCTGGCGGGCCAGGTTGGACCAGTTTTCCTATGGGCCTGAGCTGGCTGAGGCCCATTAGACTGTAGCTGGCCTGATGATCACAGGGGAGAGGATCCAGAGGAGATTAAAGGGCTCTGAGTGATGCTGCATAATTTATCCCATATCACAAGCCCCCCACTCCTGCGGGATTGTGCTTGGCGGGTCGTGGAGGAGTAGTCAAGTTTTATAACGGAGAGTGAGTAGAGAGTTCCTATAACTAGGGTTGGTTTGGAGATGGCGCTGGGCTGGTTTTAGGGCCCACATTAACGAGCACGAGGGCACTGGAAGCAGAGCATGGGGGTCTGCTGCCGAGCAGGTCGTGGTGATTCCCTTTTGAACAAAATGATGGGCGGAGTTTGGCTCGGACCGTCGAGGCTTGAGGGGGTCGAAAGGACGAGTGAGGCCACGTGACTTGGCCTGTTGAAGCTACCCCTGTGCTCGAGATGTAGGTCGACCATCGAGGCTGGAGGGGGTCGGCATGACGAGCGAGGCCAAGTGACTTGGCCTACTGAAGCTAAACCTGTGCTCGAGATGTAGGTCGACCACCGAGGCTAGAGGGGGGTCAGTAGGATGAGCGAGGCCAAGTGAGTTGGCCTGTTGAAGTTACCCCTGTGCTCGAGATGTAGGTCGATCGTCGAGGCTGGAGGGGGTCGGCAGGACGAGCGAGGCCAAGTGACTTGGCCTGTTGAAGCTACTCCTGTGCTCGAGATGTAGGTCGACCGTTGAGGCTTCCTGGGGTCGGAAGGACGAGCGAGGCCAAGTGACTTGACCTGTTAAAGCTACCCCTGTGCTCGATGATGTAGGTCGACCATCGAGGCTTCCTGGGGTCGGCAGGACGAGCGAGGCCAAGTGACTTGGCCTGTTGAAGCTACCCCTGTGCTCGAGATGTAGGTCGACCGTCGAGGCTGGAGGGAGTCGGCAGGACGAGCGAGGCCAAGTGACTTGGCCTGTTGAAGCTACCCTTGTGCTCGAGATATTGGTCGACCATCGAGACTGGAGGGGATCGGAAGGACGAGCGAGGCCAAGTGACTTGGCCTGTTGAAGCTACCCTTGTGCTCGAGATGTAGGTCGACCGTCGAGGCTTTAGGGGGTCGGAAGGATGAGCAAGGCCAAGTGACTTGGCCTGTTGAAGCTACCTCTGTGCTCGAGATGTAGGTCGACCATCAAGGCTTGAGGGGGTCAGGAGGACGAGCGAAGCCAGGTGACTCGGAGATCCCAATAGCCGTTATGTGAACCGTTTTTTGCGAGAATCGAGGAGTCACAGTAACTGTTTTCACACGAATCGAGGCCGTTACTGTAACCGACTCTCACGAAAATCGAGGAGCTTACTCCTCTATATATACTCGTTCCTCTCCTTGTTTCTCATTTCTTACTTTTGCTTTCTCTCACTAAAAATCAGAGCTTCTCTCTCTAGGGCTTTTCGTCACCGTCGACTAGGTTTCCGGTCACCTTTTTGATCAAGTCACAGGTTAGTTTTCTTTGTCATGTCCAGGGCTCAGTCTGGTTCTTTCGCCTCTACCTCCGAAAGCTATGTTCACACGGAGCTATCGGATTTTACCACCTCTTCGGGTGCCCCAGAAGCTTCAACTTCATGGGACACGGCAGATGAGGTCTTAGTCATGGAGCCTCTGCGGACTCGCAAACCATTTGTGGTGGAGAGTAGATGTTCGGATGAGGAGGGTACCGAGGACAAGGATGAAGAGGAGGGTAAAGGAGGGGAGGACGAAGAGGAAGGGAATGAGGAGGGGGGACCGCCTGCCGAGGAGGCTGAGACCGAAGGTGGTCAGGTTGGGGGGACGGACTCCCCCCCAGAGGGCCTCCGCCCTTGAGCCGTTGGCAACCCCATCGCCCGAAAAGGCCCATATGATTCGGAAGAAGAGGGTGAAGGTGACCCTGCCAAGCAGCACTGATAGGACAATTGCACCTCGGTAATTAGGGGTCCCCTTTCTGCCACAGCCTCGGTCGATTAGGAACTACCCAGATGACGTCGGGGATAAGGTTCTCTACGGGGTGCAACCCTCGTCGCCGAGCCGGGTGAGGATTAAGATGGATAGTACTCCCTCGGTCTTGAAGGGGGAGGACCTCTCGGTCATTCGCGCGAGTTACTTCATTGAAAAAGAGTACGAGCTGATGGTCCCAAGCGCTGGTCTTTGGCCGACCGATCCTTTAGCACCGTGGTACTGCATCTTCCTCGCCGATGCGTTCTCCTCGGGGCTGAGGCTACCCATCCACCCCTTCATCCAGGAGGTTCTTAACTGGTCCTCGTTGTGTTCGATGCAGTTTGGGCTGAACTCCTGGAAGCAGATAGTCAGCTTCATATTGTTGTGTACGGAGAAGAAGGTACCGCTAAGATTGAGTATCTTCCGAGCCATGTTAGGGGTCAGCTCGTCCAGGAAGTTCGAGGGGATCTACTACGTATCGCCTCGGAGCGGGTGTAAGGTGGTACACGGACACCCCGACTCAATAAAGGAGTGGAAGAGAAAATATTTCGTCGTCCGGAACGAGGATCAGTGGGATATTCCGATGAGGTGGAATTTTTATAAGCCGAACTTCAAGGGGCCGAAGAAGGGCGATCTTTCGGCCGAGGAATGGGCTTTCGTGGAGCACCTTCGGAAGAGCCATAATATTAGTTGGCCAAAAGTGACAGACGGTCATATGATCCGAGCCAGACTGAGCCCCGCCCCGCCCCGCCCCGTATGTTTTTCGTTCATTTTTCTTTCCGTACTTCTCTTTTGTGCTCATCGTTTGTTAATGGGCTTTTTTGCAGAGATGGACCCCGAGGCGATCAAGGCGAGGAGGCTTGCCATGAAGAAGGAGAAGGCGGAGCAATCCGAAAAGGGGAAGCAAGCGGTAGCCCCATCCCGAACAGCTTCCGGGGCTCTGTCTGAGCCGAAGTCGAAGAAGTAGAAGACGAGTCAATCGAGGGAGGTCGCCCTCGCGCCGAGCAAGGGGGTTTCGAAGGCGTCCGAGGTCTCGCAGGGTTGCCTTCCTCCTCTTCGTGCCGATGCCCAGGCCATGGTTGGGGAGGAGGGACTGCAGCCTTGGGCCCCGGATTGGGCCATCCGCCACGGGGATACCCTAACCGAGGGTCCCGTCTCCGTGGAGTTCGTGGACAAGATGGCCATGCCCCGGGATCGGCAGAGTATGGGGTTCGACACCTCCGAGTCAGCCTACATGAGGTGGGCTTAGGCTAGCGTGCAGGTAATTTCCGAGGCCTTCAGTTTTATTTCTCTTGTATTGATTTATCAGAACTTTATTTTTACCCTAGTGCTTTAACCTCGGCTGTAGGCCTGCATGTCTGGGAACTAGGTGAGGCGGCTGCACGAGATGGAGCTAAAGTACGAGCAGAGCCAGAACAACCGCTATAAGCGCGAGATGGTGGATCTCAAGACCTCCCTTGAAGCTTCGATGAAACGAGAGCAGGCTCAGAAGGCCGACCTGGCCTCGATGGCCGATGACGGGGTGAAGAGGGAGGCGGCACTGAAGAAGGCATTCGAGGCCGAGAAGGGGGCGCTGACCTTGAAGGCCCAGGACATGGTCATCGAGGCGCAGAATGAAGTGTACGCCAAGGCGATGGGCCATGTGAGGCACTTCTATTCGACCTTGTGTTGGATCCTGTAGGAAAGGCAAAATAACACTAAAGGGGGGGTGAATAGTGTTGTATAAAAGATAATTAAGAAAATGAAGTTTTCGTTCTATCCAGTCGACTTAAAGGGAGAATACAGTCAACTGGGGCATCAAGAAAGAAGAGTATTTTATACAAGTCTGATCAGTCGACTTATAGCGGAAACTCAGTCGACTTACCATACAAGTGTTCGAAGAGTATTTTATACAAGTCTGATCCGTCGACTTATAGAGAAGACTCAATCGACTTTCCAGACAAGTTTTCGAATAAAACACAGAAAAATTGAAATGCATGTGAAGAAAATACAACCACAGAGAGAGTCAACCACAGAGTACACAGCGATGTATCCTGGTTCGGTCCTCCCGACCTACATCCAGTCCCCAAACAATGCACTTGAGATTTTTCACTATTCTTGAAGAAAATACAAGAATACCCTACGGCGTTTGACAACAACCTTGCCAAACCCGTAGACCTCTCTCACCACTAGAGAGAGCACACCCACTCTACAACCTAGAGTGAAAAAAAAAACTGACTCTACAACCTAGAGCCCTACTCTCCAACCGAGAAGACCATTCTCACAGCCCGAGAGTGAAGAACAACAACAAAAGAGTTACAACAACCTAGAGCCTTATTTGTGATTGTGATTTTTGTATGGTGGCTAATAGGTCAACTTCTGAAATCAATCTAAAATGAATTCAATGTTATACTAGACTGATTTTCAGAGAACCAAGAATTAGAGATTATGATTGCTTCTTAGGAAACTTGTTCTCTTTAAAAACAAAATCTTTAAAGCTAGAGAGAATGCTTGGAACCTTTTCATGGTGATTCCTATGCTCTATTTATAGAGAGGAATTATAGGAACATTGAAGAACAGTTCCTAAAACTAAATTAAAACGGATAAAATTTGTTTTGAATTTGAAAAACAAGTTTTGAAATCAGAAAACTGTCGAAATGGCTTGAACAGTCGACTGGGTTGCCATAATGAGTCGACTGGTCAGAGCTTGTATTAGTTCAGACAGTTTCGTACTAAGACAGTCGACTAGTTCCGAAGAATGGTCGACTGATACTCAACAACTGATCTTATTCAAGCTTATTTCGACCTTTTAACTTTTGTAAAAACACTCAAATATTAAAAGATATGTGTGAGTGTGTGTGACAAGGCTATTACAACATTTCTAAGACTCAAAGAATAAAAATTACAATTGTTACAAGACACTTTATACAAACAATTTGAAGCACTAGTCTTGTCTTGAACTTGAGTCTTTGACTTGAGCCATTGTCTTTATATCTTGAAGCTTTCTTGATCAATGTGGCTTGAACTAAGTTCTTTGTGGTTTGACCAATTGTCTTGAAAGCTTCATTAGATCAACTTTGCATTGGTGTATTGCACCATGGTATTGATCTTAATATACCCCGCAATAAATATAAGTGATAGCACAACTTTGCATTGTGTTGTAGTCATCAAAACCAAGAATCAACATTCTCCCCCTTTCTGATGATGACAACACAATAGCTTACAATAGTAATAGTAATTAAAGATGCTCCCCCTGACTAATGTAAAACATGCACAAGTTAACTAATGTACACCATGCACAAAAACATGCACATGAAAAATATGTATCCTTTTTCTCCCCCTTCGTCATCAACAAAAAATAGAAGGAGGAAAGAAACAATAACATATGGCAAAACCATAACAAATTTATATATAGGAAATTGAAGGACATGGTGTCAAATACAGCATAAAAGTGAAATACATAAAACATAATAAAAAATTACAAAAAAAATAAAAAATACATCAAGTCAGTCTTCATCTTCGTCATCAGCACCTTGAGAGGCAGGTAGTGGAAATTGTTGGGTGAACAAGTGGGTAAGATGAGAGATACTAGCTTCAAGGGTATCCTGACGATCCATGAGATAGTTGACAGAATGATAAAGACTCTCAGGATCAGAAAAGACAACTCTAGGACGAGATGAACTAGAGGCGGAAGACTTACGACCTGAAGTAGCTAAAGGAATAGGAGGGGTATTTCTTCGAGGAGGAGAGTGAAGAATCTTCATACGAGCTAAACTCGCATGATCAAAAGACTCATAATGAGTGACAACACTAGACTCAGAAGTAAGATCAACTTCATAGAAGTTGAAAACATGAGTAAGTATTGCACCAAAAGGAAGAAAAGAAGGATGAGCCTTATGAAGACGATTGAAAATGACTCGACTCCAATTTGTTTGGATGTTGCCAAAAATCGCATAGACAGCTTGTTGCAACTCATGGAAAAATTGATCGTAACTCCTGGTTTCAGGGATAATGTTATACGACAAAATTCTTGCAACTAGCTTAGCAAGCGGTGTAATTGTTCGGTTAGACATTGGGGGACCGCAATTTGGCAAGAAGATTTTTGAATGGATAGAGTCGTCATCCATATCAATCTCCCCTAAATCTAATCCTTCAGATGGAATACCTGTCACGCTTCCATCTCTATACTACATCATATCGCTGACTTCTTCACCATGTCTCAGAAGAAACATCCAATTTAAGTTTGTTTTATTTTTATTTTTATTTATGGTTACTTTGTCTGATTTCATTATGACGAAGGCACCATCCACTTGAGATCACTGACTTCTTCACCAAGTCTAAAAAGTTTGATCCACCTTGAGGTTTTTTTGGGGGGTGGGGGTTTAAATGAGATTATTGAGTCTATACATCGGTGTATATAGGTCTACGTGTGAGTCTATATTATGTGTCTTGTTAGATATGAGTTGTATATATACTTTGGCCTTGCCTTCATTCAGTACAATTTTACCATTTCACAATTCTCAACAAAGTAACTTTTTCCCCCGTTTTTTGGCGTTTGTAAATGTTTGAAGGTGACCTCTAAAGTAAAAATAAATAATCTAAGTATAGAAACAAGCAACTTCTAAATTGATGGAATCAAGGAAGAAGACCACATAACCACATGTCTACACAACATGTCAAGACACTTATTTTGGAGTTATACTAATAGATATAATTCATGGATCCACAAATATCAAATATAGCATGCCCATGTCACGGGTTTTGCATAGTTCCTTTCCTGCAATGCAACAGAAACTGACCAAGAACCCGATGACTAAACCCGATGTATGACTGGTGGGTAACAGAAAGCAAGATTAGGAGTGATAAGTAACAAGCCCCTCTCTCTCGCGTGTCATGTAAGGGTGATGGTGGAGAAGACATAGGGCTGTTAGATTATGGACTTACGTAGTATACCTAGCAAAATTCAAAAAAAACAACAGGGATATCTAACTTAAAATTAAACTACAAAAAAGCTCTATGTAGTATGATTGGCTTGCACCATAAGTCTCCAATTATATACCTAGGATAATTTGTTGCACTACCTTACAGAGTAAGGCCCCATAAGTCTCCAATAATAAGATTAATGATATCCTTAATCATACATTAATAATGAATAATATGTGAGTACTTACAATTAAAATACAGCACCACCATTTCAGAAATGGATGACAGTGATGGTCTTGGAAGCAAACTATAATGACCAGATTCGGAGGATGATAGCTCGACAATCGACATACACAGTGCCAGAGAAAATGCTCTACTCTCGAGTTTTATTCACACTGCAAACAAAGCAACCATCTAGATTGAAATTTCAAATGCAGACTGATGCATAAATTTGGAGATGCGTCCCGCTTTATTATTACCCAACTATAGTTTACAGTTTCCTTCTCAAAAGCTAACGAAACCCTTCTCCTTCAAACTTTCAAGGGTCTCCTTCAGGCTCGTTTCAAAAGGAATGTAGTCAATACCCAGGCCTTTTCCCTTCTCTTTCGTCACTTGGTACATCTGTACAATCGGTTTGTCATCAGCACACCTGTCAACCAAAATAGTTCACCATTAGCTCACGATCTTAGAAATCAGGTCCAATGGTTAACTGATATGACAGTTGATTTCTTCTAAGCAGCATGCGTACAATTAGCTGGTGCTAAAATAGGAAAATTGAGAGAGAGCAACTCACTTTTGAGGGAGCTGAAGAGAAGGATATAGTTGTCGTAATATCTTCACAATTTCAGAGTAATGAGCAACTCTTTCAACCAAACAATATCTTCCACTTGCTGAAGGAACTTCATATGCAAGGATATGAGCCTCGGCAACATTTTTGACATTTATCCACCCAAATACTGAATTGGCATATGTTGATGCTCCTACCAATAAATCAATGGAATTGTTACAAAATGGAACAGGTTATAGGAAGTCATAACTCCCATCAGATAGAACAATGTAAGTGAATCAAAAGCCGTGGAGTAACAGTACAATATGAAACTCAATAATGCGAACATAGACCTAGACAAATCATTAATTTCAAACGTCAAGAGTGCAAAAATTTACATTACTCTTTTAAATCTATAACATTCCTATCTCTTCAATATGAGGTGCTAAGGATGATAGAGGGATCTATGATATGACATCCAAAGTAAATCACAAAGAACAGTCTGCAAGCATACACAAAACATCACCACACGAATACAAGTGCTCCAGCTTGCACCTTAAAATGCAATGATATTTCAGATCATTTAGGTATCTTTTCGCTAAGTGATATTATGATCTTGACATGCTTAAAATATGGATTATCACAAATTTTTAAAATGATTAAATTCTGTAATTGATAACAACAACCATCACTATGAACAAAGGGAAATTTATTATAAGTGATAAATCCCAGATGTCAACTTTCAGTTAGCTGTCAAAAGGATGATGTGTTGAGACAGAATTATCGGAGAAGAGTAGCATACCATTTACCAATTTTAGAATTGCTTCAGCACTTGTATTAAGAGTGGGCTGCAGAAGAGGACCTATGACCATAGCTGGGTTTATTGTAACCATATCTATGGCATTTTCCTTCGAAAACTTCCAAGCAGCTTCTTCAGCCAAGGTCTTTGACAACTTATACCACGCCTAACAGAAATCAATAGGTTAGTGAAAGAAAATCAGGTGTTGGTTAACTAAAATGTTTATAAAGCAGAATGAACAATTCATAAACAACAATGTAAACAAAGGAAAGAAAGGTGATCAAGAGAGAAAATTTCTTCTTTGTTGGGAAAAAATAAACTCGGGCATTCAAAATAAGTGCAAGAAATACAAAACAATATATTATGAGCAAACCTTAGTCTCCTGACAATATTCAGAACTAGAGAACCATGTCTCATCAATTACCACGTCAGGCTTTTGTGGTCTACCATTATGTGTAACAGCAGCCATGGACGAAGTTACAACCACCCTTTTAATAGAAGAATTTTTGGCGCAAGAACCCAAAACATTAAGAGTCCCCTTCACGGCAGGATCGATTAGTTCTGCCTGATATGCCAGAAAAAAGAAAAATAATACTCAGTCCAAACAAAGGAAAAAAAATCACACGAAGAAAAATTCAACCAGAAATCTTGTATATAAAACATTCCATGGAAAGTGAAAGAAATTGTATTATCATGCTCACATAAGATTGGAGAAAATAACAAAAAATGGTTCCCACTTTTTGTAAGATACACAAAAAGTAGAAAAGTTTGATGAGAGGGACAGAGGCTTTTCTTGAAAAGATGTAAACAAACCATTTCATTATCCAGTCGGAATAAAGGTTATATGTCATATATTAGGCCAAGTAAATGGATTCTGTCACGAGCCCAGCCAAGTTTGATGTAAACAACACAATGAAGGTAGACACCGTGTCACTGAGTCGAGAATAGGGACATTCCATTGATTATAAAGATTATCATACAGAAAATTCAAATTAATACACAATTTAAGACAAAAGTTCAAGTAAAATTTGTACTTAGTATATAAAAATTTGAAACATTTGTACTATTTACTAAAACAGTATGCAGAGAAAATTATCTTCATAAAATATATATATATATATATATATATATATATATAGAGAGAGAGAGAGAGAGAGAGAGAGAGAGAGAGAGAGTCCCCTATCGTTGTGCACTCGGCCTTCCCGCCTTCGTATTGACGATCCGAACCGTTCACATTGATCTACACATCTAAATTAGTCTAAATATGTAAAATCAAATCATTTGAAGTTTCTTCATAAGGCATAGAAACATCCTTCATAAGCCTAAATTTCAATTCTACTTCAGTGTACAACCACCTATATACGCCTTCGTATTGACGATCCAAACCGTTCACATTGATCTACACATCTAAATTAGTCTAAATATGTAAAATCAAATCATTTGAAATTCCTTCATAAGGCATAGAAACATCCTTCATAAGCCTCAATTTCAATTCTACTTCAGTGTACAACCACCTATATAGAAAGCATAAAGAAAAGTATGGAAGGAAATTCTAGTGTTGGCTCTTGCAAACAATTTCAGATTGATGGCTCCCAATATTGCACCGACGCACTTCAATGTGTTCCGTTCAGATACATATGTGACACAAATTCTTGACCAGCTTTATCATACAAATCCGTGTCGGATCAAAATACAACCCAAAATGGAATGTTCAACCTGTGTCAGGCTGTCAGCAACATAATAAATAGGTTTTATGATTAAAGGTTTCAGTTGCTGGTTTAATTTTTTACTTTCTTTCCTATTAATTTAAGAATCGACTGATGCCAATCTAGCAAACAAGCATATGATTGGGTAGGCCAAAAACTAAGATTGATTGGGAGTATCTATCAGCTCATTCTCGACAACTTAAAACACACCAATTATGCATATACTGAAATAATGCCAAGTTATGTATATACTCGACTACTGCTAAATAGTTGCTAACTTTATAAAATCACGACCAAAGAAGATGAAGTGACAATGTAATATAGAAAGCCCTGACAAACGATTTCATATATAATAGCCTAAAGAAGATGAAGTAACAATGTGATATAGAAAGCCCTGACAAACCGATTTCATATATAGTAGCCTAAAGAAGATGAAGTGACAATGTGATATAAAAATCCTTGACAAATGATTTATTGATGCAGCAAGTTCCAATAACCTGAGCAGTCTAACAAGAAAAGAACTGTTATCAGCTATCTGGATATGAAGTTATGAACCTGCGGATCTGTGACGTTGTGATAGAAGGGTGATGCAGTATGAAAAACTCCTTCACAACCATCAACCAGAAGATCAAAGGAGCCCTCTTCCAGTAAGTTTGCTTTAAACAAATGCAATCTCTTGTTAGCTCCATCCAACGCACGCAAGTGTTCAGTTTTCTTCGGATCAGCTAAAAGCAAATAATGAAGTTGCATCAACAAGAATGTCCCCCTATAACTATATATAATGCTTGAACACAAAACTCTATATCATGTGTAATATGGCTTAAGGAAATGTTTCAATATAGACATGACAAAACGGTTAGCAATAATGTCAGACTAATCGGAATCAAATGTGAATATTAGATGAAATTTATTTTCATGCATGCAAACTGGCATTTAGCCAGAAAGACAAGATATCATCACGGGTGCTTCATTTATGTAAATTTATTTCACTTTATTTTTATTTGAAAAAAGTGGAGTAGAGCTAAGTTTATGTGCTTCATTTCTAATAAGCACATTCAGCATACACATAAAAGTAATTATAGTAGACGTATGAATAATATAAAGAAATCCGTTTTGAAACTTGTTTCGGTGATCGAAGTGATTGCCCTTTGCATAGTAGAACTTAGCTGGAAAGTGTCAACAACAAAGGCTTCCTTTGTGAAGGCCTGCCTAGTATCATCTACTTCTTACGTGTAGCTTCAAATATTGAAATAGTTCCAATCAAAGTAATTTCACACCTTATGGTTTTGTCATATTACATGAATCAAAAGTTCTATACTTCTATGTAATATTTGAACACAACCTTGTGATTTACGGATCTTAAGAGTGTCGTCAAGTCAATGAATTCAAGTACTCCCCCAAAACCCTTTTTCATACTCAGCCAAAATTGGGATGCGTCGAACAAATCAGAACAATAAATTTTGCTTATCCAAATTACCAATACTCTACTAGCTAATATCGATTTTGAACTATGATGATAACTCTTTTAAAGATCTCATCCTGAGCAGACAATAGAAAAAGCAGACACAGATTAGAAGCTAAATTAACATGAATAAATCATAAATATATTCTTACAGGATAGGCTGTATATAGAAAAGAAAACCCCATAAAATGAAATTTTAAAATAAAAAAAAAAAATTACCCATAAAGGTCAAATGTAGGTTTTTCTCTCTCATAAGTACTTGGGTTACTCAATAGGATGACTACCACAAAGCATCACAGAATATTTCATGCAATCGTACTACTACTATTGTTGCAAACATTGTTTAGAAGCTTGTAAAAGATTACTAATTATGGACTCGACCATCCTTTGTACTAATTCTTACCTGGGTTTCTGACAGAGGCTTTGACAGTGTAACCCTTTTGAAGGAGGAGCTTCACCAGCCATGAAGCTATGTACCCAGAAGCTCCTGTTACACACACTACCTTCCCCTTTCCACTCATCCTCCCTCTCTCCAGTTCAGAGTGAAAGATTTTGAGAGTGATGATGAGAATATGACCTCGAAGCGGGACCCGACCCTTGCAAACTTCTCGATCGATAACCCTATTTTAAGTACAAAAGTATGGGCGATTTAAAGAAATTTTTAAATTAAGAATATTTCTTGATGATTGACTAGGGATGGCAGGCGGGCCGGAACCGTCCGGGTTGGATGATGAATTGGGCGGGTTCGGGCCGGGTTGGTGGCTTAACCGGACCGGGCCGGGCAGGGTAGCAAAGTGAAAATGGTGACCCGCCCAACCCGGGCCGGGTCGGGTCGGGTCGGATCGCGGGTTGGCCCGTTTAAATAGGTTTTTTTTAAAAACTTAAAATAATAATAATAATAATAATAAACATTAAAAATCGTAATAATAATAAGAAGATTGAAAGAGTGAAATTGCCAAAAAATATTGAAATATTATTCATATGATTTTAAGTTATACAAGTTTCACAATTTCTAATGAAATAAAGAAATCAATTCACAAATTTGTTTTATACACTAACATATTTTTTATATACAATTTCAATTTACTTCAATTTTTCTAATTTGAAATAACAAGCACAGATATAATACAATTTTTTTATCTATTTACAATTGTCTTCAAGTTGATGGCCTTCAATTTGTTGTTGTTGGTATTGATTTCTTCATTTTGGTTGCTATTGTTGTTGTTGTTGTTCTTCCGGCGAGTTGCTCCCACTTGTGGACGTAGATAATGCTATCCCTTGTGATCTATCTTCAGCCTTCAGCCAGTCTTCTGTGCAAACGAGCATCTCTAGCATGTCGGGCTTCAAGCGATTCCTATAATCAGTTAGAACTCTGCCACTTGAAGAAAATGCACTTTCAGAAGCAAATGTAGAGACAGGAGGAGTTAGTAAATATTTAGCCATATATGACAGAATACTATAAGTGTGTTCATGGTCTTTCCACCATTGTAAAATATCTAGTGGAGAAGAAGAAGACTCAGAATCTTATTGGTTATACCAATTTAATTCATTTGGTTGATTAGTCCTAAGTTTTTTGGATTGAATTTGTGCAAGTAAATTAAATGTTCTATCATCAAATTTACTCTTACCCTTACCTTTGGAACTACCAGAAGAAGAACTAACTACAGAAGTTGTACTACTAGAAGCAAAAGATCTATCATAATAATCTTACAAGTTATTTAATGTAGATTCAAATTTAACTTAGAAAGAAGCGCAATCAATTTCTATTTCTATTTCTACATTTTCCCAAGTAATGCAAAAAACATTTCAATCAAACTCTTCGTACCTTCTAATTTGATACGAGGATCCATAACGGTAGCAACACAAATCAACATAGGAGGAGGATAAAAATACTTCAAAAATTTTTTGTATGCAGGTTTTACAATATCACCAACAAAAGTATCATTTAACATTTCGTTAAATATTTGCATCATACTAACTATTGAAATAAAAATGCTACTAGAAGTAGATTCATATGTTTTTGAAAATTTTAAAGTAGCGGTTTTAAAAGGTTCTAAAAATTTCAACAAAAATTCGGCATAAAACCAATCGGTGGGAGTCATTTCAAAATTTGGCATATTTTTTGCGATACAAAAATTATTTACAACTGCTTTATAGTCGGTAACAACATGTAGTAAATCAAAAGTAGAGTTCCATCGGTGTTTAACATCCTTTGGAAATCTTCTAAAAGGTACATTTGAAATCCTACACCAATTTTTTCATTCTTGAAATATGCTGGGACTTAATGCAATAAAAAGTACACAATTTCTAATTTTAAGTATATATGGATCGGCTATTTTTAATGCATCTTGAACACATAAATTTAAAATATGACATGCACATCTAATATGAAAAATATTATCAGATGGAGGGTTTAATGCGGATTTTATAGTAGTAATTGCTGCATTGTTGTTAGATGCATTATCAAAACTAATACACATAATTTTATCGCGAATATGAAAAACATCACAAATTTTTAAAATATGGTTTGCTATTTCAGCGCCACTATGGGGATACGACAACGCGGCAAGTGATATGATTCATTTTTGAAGAATCCAACCATTGTCGATCCCATTGTTGGAATATTGTTGACACCCGTCCAACAATCCGAAGTTAAACTAACTCTACAAGTTAAACTCCATAAAATTACAATCAAAGCGTCCTTCATTTCATTGTACACTTTAAAACAATCCGATTTGGAAGTATTTCTCGGGATTCTTCTAAAATGAGGGTTTAAGGCTGTTTGATTAAAATTTTCCAAGTCCCTACTCTCGGGATAGGAAAATGGTAACTCTTTCTTTATTACTAATCGGGCCATTTCCCGACGAACAAGATCGGGATCATAAGGGTGGCTATCAACTAGACCGGTTCTAGGGTTGATTTTTTGTTGGTCGGGTAGGTCAACAAGAAGGTCTTTATGGTTATTTTGGATGTGTCTACTAATTGTACCGGTGCCATCACCTCTCTTGAATTTGTATGCCTTAGAACATGTTTTACAAACTTTCAAACCTATACCCGGAGTTTTTTCGTCCGGGATATAATTGTAGAACTTATGCCAATCACTACTTTCCCCTCGACTTTTCCTACCACTACGGGGTTGTGTTGTTTCGGTTGGTTGTTGTTGTGGTTCTTCTTCTTCTAATTGTATGTCTCCTACAACCTCATCATGTGTACCCCATTGTTGGGTAGGAGGATCATGGTACTCTTCGGCGGGCTCACTAATTGGGACAATTGGTGGCGTACGGGAAGTGCCGGTAGAATCTTGCCCACTTTGGCTACGACCGCTACCGCGTGATCTAGACATAATGTAGTAATGTATGTAAAAAAAAATACACAATGTAAGAGCGATGAGTTATAAAAAAATCTAGAAAATAAGATGGTTGAGATAGAGAAGATCAAAAAACCAACAAACGGTTAAGATACGAAAAATTATAACTACAAAAAAATAAAATAATAAGAAGAGAGATATGAAATTTTGATACCGTTCACTGTGGATACGTGTATATAAAAAAATCTGTGAAAATAAGAATAGAAGTAGAAGTAGAATTCCTCAAATCCGAAATTGAAGAGTTGGGAAGAGCTTGTAGGAGAGTTAAGACTTGATCACTTGGAGTTGGACGAGAGTTGAAGAGTTGAAGACATTGTTGAATTTTGATTTCGATACGATCAGAATTTAATCGTGTACATGCCTTGAAAACTTGTATATTCAATACTTCAATTGTTCACAAATTGTTTTAAAATGAGTAATAATAGTAGAGAGAGTAAGAGAGTAAGGTGTGATTTTTTTGATGGGGTTTTGGGGGGGTATTTATAGGCTAAAAATAATTAAAAAACCAAAAAAAAAAAACAGCAAAACGACTCTGAGAGCCGTTGCTGCTCTCTGGTGAACAGTGCCCAACAGCACGCTGACCCGCGGGTCAACGGTCGGCCCGTGGCGGGTCGAACGTTTGGCCCATTCGAGTCAAATGGTTCGCAACCTGCGGGTTGGCGGGCGGGTTAGGGTGATTTTAACGGGTTCGTGGGCCGGGTTCGGCGAGTTTGATTCGGTATTTTTGCGACCCGGGTCGACCCATTATTATTCACGGGTTCGACCCGAACCCGAACCGCCATTTCGCGGGCCGGGTTATACGGGCGGGTCGCGTGCAGGTCGACGGTTGACCCGGCCCACTTGCCATTCCTATGATTGACTGACTCTATTAAAAGTTTGTCAAATATTAGTGTTGCTGTTGATTTTGGTTTAGGAGCAAATAGATGAATTTGTGGATTCTTTTTGGAAATAATAAAGCAAACCTGTTGACCTTCACCAACGTGTTGACTTGTTTCTCGCTGCTGCCTCGAACCTGCACAAAGTTCGATATGCCGGGATGGATGTTTTTGGATAAGATCTTGAGTTTAAATGTTTTATAGAGATAACTATGAATTTGTATTACTCTCTATCCATCTGGGTTGGTTTGTAACGGGTTGCTACCCTTACCCAGTACGACAGATCCATTTTTGGGTTATTGGGGTTTGAAGAAAGACCCAGTTCCCATTTCAGACCCGTTTGTAGGTGAAATTACCGTTTCACCCCTGAGCTTTAAGATTCGTGCCCAATTCGAACGGTCCCCATTTAATCCTATTTTTAGCCATATCACGAGCCCCCCACTCCTGGAGACTGAGTTCTACAGTCTTTGAGGAGTAGTTTTGTTGTTCTAATGGCGTACGGGATTTTATCGGAGTTCTTAAGAGAGTTCGGATCTTGCTCGAGGTGTAATGGTGTTATTCTGAGTTTGTAAAATGCCCAAAAATATTCTTAGATTTTTCTGGATTTTTGTGATTTTTCCAAATTTTTCTGATTTTTTTTCCAATTTTTAATCAGTTTCCGAATTTAAATAATTAATTATCGAAAATTTTAATTAATTATTCTAATTTAATAATTATTATTTTCAGAATTTAAAATTATTTTCTGAATTAATAATTATTTTTAGAATTTGTTAATTATTTCTTTTCAATTTTTAAATATTTTTCAGATTTTTTTAAAATATTAATTCAAATAAATAAATAAATAGATAAATACTTGTACACGTGGTGCCATCAGGGACGTTGATCATGATCAGGTGAGCGCGCATCGGGAAGAGCCATATTTGTAAATCACCCTGGGGGGGTGAATAGGGTGATGTGCGGAATTTAAAAAAAAAAATAAAGTAAAGTGTAGAGTAAATAAAAAGAGATAAGAAGAGCAAACGCAGGTAGCACAAGTGACACAGCGATGTAACGCGGTTCGACCCCCAGGTCTACGTCCACACCTCCTACTTGCAGCAATTCTCCGCCACAAGCGTTCCACTATACTCAGAACCTTGTACAGTGATTCTCGGATTTAGGCCGAGAGACCTATTACACCCATAGGACTTCTAACACAAGTCCTGTCAATCTCACCGAAGTGGAAGAAAAGAAAAACTCAAGATCCTAAATGATCCTGACTGAAGAATACAAAAAAAATTATCACACACACTCGGATTGATTGTTGAAAGATTAGTTCAGAAGATTTTTCTCAGAAGTAATAGGTGAAGAATACACAGTGGGTTCGTCCAATTAAATAGACTGGGAAGTGTATCGATCAAAATTAGAAACGATACATTCTAAAAATGTGAACAGCGGAAAGTACGGTCGACCGCAATCTCGGTGTAGTCGATCGTTCATCTCTCTGACGTAAAGTAGAGAGATGAAGGGTCGACTGCATCTTACTTAACTGTGAGTTGCAGTCGATTGCGATGCGGTCGACCGTCAGGAAGTGCGGTCGATCAGTATCGCGCTGTTCATACCGAATCCACTTTATATTCTTACAAAAAACTAATCAATCACCAATCAATTTTATACAGATTAAATCTCACAAATATAGAATGATAACAACTGGTGTTGATAGCTTTCTTGGACACTAATCAACTGCTCTTTTTGAATATCTTCTTCTTTTTCTTGATTTCTCAATCTTTCTTTATTACTTTCCTTCTTTGAATATTCTTGAATCTCTCTTGGATCTCTTATGGATATTATTTGATCTTGAAAATCCAAACAACTCAATTTAAATTTAATAGTATTTATAGACACGTTTTGTGCACACCAAACTAAGAGTCAACAATATTTTTCTCTCATTTGGGGGTCGGTGGCACAAGTGCTCGGATCGAGCTGCAGACCCCCAAGACGATGCCACATGGCATTTGTATTATTTTTTTCCTCCTTTCCTGCTCTCTTCTCTTCTGGACCTCTTTTTTCTTCTTCGAGTTCATCTTCGACCTTCGTCTCTAGCTTCATTGAGAGCGTCCGTGGAGCTCAAAGGGGGAGCACTGGATCTCGTCGGGGTTAAGAGCTCGCCCTTAGAGCTTCGTCAATGGGAGCTCAGGGACGACAGAGCTCGACGAGGACGGGGTTTGGCGAGGAGCTTGGAGCTCGGTGGCGGAGCTCGGTGGTGGAGCTCGGCGGAGAATTAGCCGCCAAGGTTGGAGATGGAGCTGCTCTTGGAGGGAGAGCTCGACTGTTATGAGAAGTTGGCGAGGAGAGGAGCTCGGTGGCGGAGCTCGGCTGTCACGCCCCGCTTCCCAAAAATATGGAATGCAAGCACGTGACACGGCCCAGCGAATAACTTACGTCATCCATAGACTGTTATCGATCCAACTCAACAATATAAATAAGAAGTAAAACAACCACGCATGCAATGAAAGAATAATAACATAAATAACAACATTTGAAATTAAGCATAAAAATAACCAACATCAAAATAACCCAACATTTGGAATTTAAAAAACAACATTTGGGTCAAAGCCCACAATACAAAGAAAACAACATTTGTTCAATTTATTAAAATTCTCAAATAAAGCAGCATTTATTTAAGCGGTGCAGCAAAACATCTCCTTCACCATTGTTGCTCCTCGAGTCCGTCAAGAAAATGTCCTTGATTACCTGTAAGCTGTTCATCTAAAAAGAGAAAAAATGTCCTTAGCAAGTTGCGGACAGCAAGTAGAGAAACAGAGAACAATGACAATAATGGTATAACGATAAATTCAAAAACGATGAAATCAATAGTGTTTGAATAGTGACAAAGTGATAACAGTACAATGTGCAATAACGATGATTTATAACAATAACGATAAACAATAACAATAATGGTAACGATAATACTGTTCAATAAAAATGACAATATGCAATGACAATGTGATGAAAGTTTTAAGTCTATTATTCATTTTTAATCCTAGATAATGCATGTACTACTGCATCCCATTCTACAGGTTCCATGCATACAATCAATTTCGTTTAAACTAAGGTGGTAGATTTATAGGTCATGTACTCGCACGATAACAATAGCAATTTCTTACACAATAACGATAACAATAGTCAGCACGATAGGTCCTAAAACAATACACGATGAATTGAGATACTGCAGTCAGTAATCCAACAATAAATCGATATCACTAGCCGACACAATATTTTGGGAACAAAGCCCACAATACTGAGTACAATCACTATATTATCAACTACCCTTGTCAACCCTTAACCCCGGCTTGATTAACATTCTTCATTCAATTAACACATAATAATGCAATTAATAAGGGACACTAGAAAAAATGAAAACACAACTCTAAGATCATGCAATGTACTCTATACAATTAAATACACCAAATATAACATTATAGATTCAATTGTATATTATTAAACCTAGGGACCCAATTCTGGACAGCAGTAGGTTGCTGTACCAAAATCAAAATTTCCGTTGATACAGAATAGTAAATGTGGATCCGTCAGAAGGTCTGGAAACTAGACTCCTGCCCGGTTCCAATGCATATAATTAAGGTACATAAAAGTTGTGGTAACATGTGTCAAAACAGCAAACTATACTGGATTTGTGTTCAGCCAGAATTTATAAAATTGTGTTTATACATATGGAACAAGACTGAAACAGCATTAATTAATTCCAGAAAAATTAGGAAATGTTCTCTAATGTGTCTAGTATCAGCATGCAAAATTTTGAGTCATTATTTTATAGGTAGCATGGTTAAATTAATTTTGAAACAAAGTGTGGCAGCAGTTTTTATGATCTAGAATTGTACGACACAACAGCAGTAAAACTGTGAAAGCTCTCTAACCGTTAACTCGAAATTCAAAAATTCTGGATGTTATCGGCAACTAGACACTTGGGGCTACATTTCATATTCAAAAAGGTATTGATTTTAATGACATTATCTAGGTTGAAACGGCACGAAAATGTTCAGGTTGGCAGTAAATTCAGGGTCTCAATATAATTTTTCATGCATAAAAATAATCAAGATGTTATGAATGGTGAGTTAGAGGTTAACAATCATAAATTACAACAAGTTACCCTATGTGAACATGGTATTATGATATATAATGTCCATAACCCTACTAATTACAATCATCTAATTTATCATTATCAATCACATGAACAATCAACCCTAATATACAATCTACAATAGTTGTGTATAATGTCATGAGATAAAATGCAACAATAGTTCCATATTCTTATATTCAATAACTAACTATATGAATGCATGTAAGATCTCTATACATTCGAGGCAAAAGGACGGCATGAAGTCAATACTACTACTTGGATTCGCTCGTGTAAATCCGTAGTATCCCAACGATAGATAAAAATATGCAATACACGATAATCAATTTGGATTTACTTGCGGGATTCAATAAAAATCTCGAATATGATACAATAACTATTCGAAAAGAAATGACTTGCCTTTAGATGATGATTAGATCCGTTAATTTGAGAATAACGGGATCAGAATCCCGGCGACACGGCGATGGAGCAAACGATCACGATCGGGCATGGATCTCGATGATCAAGATGGTGATCAAGATGAAGATCAAGCGAATCCAACGGCCGAGATCGGACATAAAATATATAAGAATTAGAAGAGTACCAAACGAGAAAATATACCATGATTGACAATTTGATGAATAAGAACAAAAAGTGGATCAAATATTTAACTTACAAAGTAGATGATGAGCGATCCGATCAAGGCCCGAGATCAAGTGTGATCGGTTGATCGGACGGCTGATATCGAAGATCAAGTTCAAGATCAAGATCAAGATATGATCACGATCGTGATGATCAAAAGAGTTCCGACGGTCGAGATTACGATCTTGATGATGATGATGGTGATGATGATCGATGCAAATCCAACGGCCAAGATCCACGGATCAAGATGATGATCAACGATCGGATGGCTGAGCTCAACATCAAACCACAAACAACCACACAAAACAATGAATCCCCTATACTCCCAAAATAGCACACAATGAACTGGAACAACGGATCCCCAACTTCATCCAAAACAGCAAAACACCAAAAAAAATAAAAACCCAACTCTTCCCTTCCTCTTAACTGCGACAGAGAGAGAGTGTGTAATGCCCCGATTTTCATTTATGAAAATTATTTATTTTGCACGTAGTGTGCACGTGCAATTTTCGTAATATGAAATCTTATAATTATTTTCCTTATGGATGATGAGTATATGCATATATATATGTATATGTGTTCTTTAAATTATTTTTATGAAAGGCCCTTGTCTCAAATAAACACAAGCCCAAAAAATCTAATTTATTCATTTTGTATAAAAAAAACTAATATTTTGGCCCATCAATTTAAGCTCATTCTCTTAATAACAACTTGTAAGGTAACATCTTTTAAAAGATTATTTTTATAAGGATGTATAATGTACAAGTTTTTAGATGGAGACTAGTGCATGCACGTGCATTTAACGTACACGTGCATGAGCACCTTTCCTTGGCCGGTTTTTGGAAGGAGTGGAGTTAGTGTATAGGTGGTTACCTAGTTGTGGGTAGTTACTACAACTCCTACTCTCATCCTAGCCCTCCATCTCATAACCATCTACTCAATCCTAGCCCTCCATCTCACCCAAAGATTTAGTATAAATACCTTTCTCTCTCTCATTGTCTTTTACACTAAGAACTCTATTTGAAAGAAAGATATATTTTTTAAGAGAGTTGTGAGTGAGTATCTTGGAGGCTGGTCATCACTTCAGAGGATTCTCGGTGGCAAGGAGCAAGGAGGAGGAGTCACTTTATCACACTAGAAGGCTTTACGGGATTTCGTTAAACTCTTCAACAAGGTGGGTGTTTCTCAGGACTTCTAATATAGAGATCATGCTAGGGCTAATATTGATTGTTATCATATTTGTGAAAAGTGGATTGATAGGGTGATCGTATATTAAAATGTTTTGTGTTATACTTATTGTGGAAGATGTGAATAGATGAAAAAGAACTAATGATAATTAGAGAACTGGAAATGACCTGTACAGTCGACTGATCATGTGAGCAGTCGACTGGTGCACTGAAATAAAATATGAACAGTTCGGAATTCCATGAAACGATGTATTTAAGGTGAATTGTTAACTTGATTTTCTAGCATGTTAAATTGGAGTTAGCATTCATCTTCGTGGATAAATGATGAGTAAAGGAAAAATGTATGTTTAGCATCTCATTTGGAGGAAAGAACATACTAATTGTATGAGACTTACATTTAATCATAAACTATATTATGATGATGGTAAATAGATAAGAATCACATGTTTATGTTGACATTGAACATACTGTAGTTGAATAAAATGTTGTGTGCTAATTGAAAAACAGAAGGGAGAGATGATCCCTTGATTCAAAAATTAACCCTATTCAGTCGACCGAATGTATGTAACAGTCGACTGTACTGAACTTGGAAAGTTGTATAATTGAACTCGGTAGAACAGCCGACTGGTTTGAATGACAGTCGACTGTCCCGTAAATGACATTTAGATTTTGAACGCTGCGGAACAGCCGACTGGCCATGTGCAGCAGTCGACTCTTCCGAGCGATTATTGAAGAACTTTCTTCGACTGAACAAGTCGACTGGATAAGCTCTAAGTCGACTGTCCAGATCACTTTTGACATCTCAGAAATTCTATGAATTGTTTTATGGTGAAGATTATGAATCTTATGTTGAATAATTATTGGTTGTGACAATTTAAATAACCTCTATTTGTCTTTGCATGAATTTATACCTGAAATGAAGCGAATCATTTATTTGAATTTATGAAAGTTGTATGAATGTGAAAGTTATGAACATGGAAAAGGAAAATCTATTGAGATTATAAAAATGAACTCATGAGCTGGAAATGCTCAAAATTTTGGTAATTGTGAATTGAAATTGAAACAAAAGAGTAGCTAAGTCTCCCACCGGCAATTGGAAGTAAATGAAATGAAATTTGAAAAGAAAGACCAAGGTTGGTCATGTTGAATGAATGATTAAGTCCGGCATAGTGGAGAGGCTAACTCTAGAGCTTTGATTTTGTTCATGATTCTAATAAAATAAGGACTAGATACATAGTGAAGATGTGATGAAAGTAAGAGAAAAATATTGAGTATGAGGGCCATTGGATTGGGGGCGAGAGCGTATCCCAGGATGTCCCATGATGAGTCATGATAGGGCGTGGATACTGCTCCAGAGTACCGTCCCGGTGGCGACGCTCGTGGGGTGTTTGACGACTGCGGGTGGTGTCATGTCTATGGTAGGAGTTGAATTACCACAGGATGCCTGCATGATGAGTCATGTGTCAGTGCGTTGGGATTCCTTCCAGGGCACCTAGATATGAGTTCGTATGTCGGAAAACATCTAGGATACTTACCGTAGTTACAGTAGTAGATTAAGTCATGACAAGGGATTGAACCCTACAAGATGAAGAACGATTAAGGGCTTGCCCTCGGACCTATGTAGTATGGGATGCATAGAATTCGAACAAGTGCGCATTAGTGTCATATAATATAAATAATTGCATTAAGGACTAAGTGCACAATCACAACACGACATCAATAGGGTATTCCCTTTAATTTGATATGTGAACAAGTTTGTGATTTGTTAAGAAATGAGAATCGTTATACTGTTTCTGGCATAGAGAGGATGGCCATGTATAATTTTTGTTGGTTGAATAAACTGACGTGCCCACAGTTTTGTATGCAGGATAAATGACTTGATAAAATTGAAAGGAGAACTGGTGCTTACAAATTATTCATTGTTGATGTACATTTATTGGAATGATGTAAATTGCTTCCGCTGTCATTATATGTAAATTATTGTGTTATATGCTTCTGCTATAAAATGTAAAGTGTAAAATCTCATGTAACTCTGATGTAAAATGGAAAGTTTTCAATTTCTTGTAAAATTGTACCAAATGAGACGAAAAGATCCTGTGAAAATCTCGAATTCAGTTATATTTGGAATTCGGGGTGTTACAGAGAGAGAGAGAGTCGGCAGGAGAGAGACACGGTGACTAGGCGACGGGACTGGCAGCACAAGAGATGCTACTGTCGAGGTGGCTGGCGTTGCAGAGGGGCATCTAGCCGGGGGGCTGTCGACTGGCTACAGGTGATGCTGGCTTCGCTGGCATCGCTCGAGAGGAGGCAGGGATGAGAAAGAGGTCGCGAAGGGGGGGTCGACTGCAGCGTGAGGGCGGTGCAAGAGGAGATGCACGTCGACTGGTGCTGTTGTCGCGAAGGAGGCTCGCGATGCTGTTGCTGCCGGCTGTGGCGTTGGGGGAGGAGCGACGGGAGGTCCCTGGGGGCCGTCACTCGCTGAGCGCGATGCAAGAGGAGACTGGGGGATCGGGGGTGCAGGAAGATCGGGATGGAAGGAGCTCGGGAATTAGAATGTGAAGAGGTAGCGGATGAGATGAGGGTTGGCAGCTAGGGGTCTGTACAGTGGGAATAGGGTTAGGGTTTCTAGGGTAGGTTTATTTATTGGGTTAATGGGTATGGGTTGTTCGATAGATGAGTTTGGATCCAATAAGAGATAGGATTATAGGGTGTTGGGTTTAAATCTAATAGGAAAACAATTAGGATAACCAATAAAATATAATCTATAATAGAATGTACTTTGCATTACAATATAGAATTTATTCGAATACTACAAATACAATTAACAATATAAATAGATTTTTTACTTTATCAATCAAGGGTAATAATAATAACAATAATAACAATAATCATAATAATAATAATAAAATAAGAATAAAGGTAATAATAATAACACTGATAACAATAATAATAATAACAACATAAATAGGGTTTTATTACAATATGAGAATCATAGTGCATATTTACAAATAAAATTATTGATTAACAATAACTTTAATAGGAGGTTCGACAATACATTTTAAGAAAAGAATTTAAAAGCGGAAAAATAATTTAAAAAAATTTAAAATACCAAAAATACCTAGAAAATACAGAATTGGGGAAACAACAACTACATTGGCGAAGGGATGAGCTCGACTATGGGGCTTGATGGCGATAGTGGAACGGAGGTCGAGCTCAGTGAGGCTTGGAGTCGACGAGGATGTGGCGAGGAAGTTGGAGCTCAGCAGCTTCCGAGTGGGAGATCGACGGAGCTCGACGAAGGTGTTGGAGCTCGGCACTGTGGAGGAGGAGAGCTCGCGAAGGGGACTCGACAGAGGTGACTCAACTCCGGAGCTCGCGAAGGAGGTGCTCGAGCTCGACGAGGACTCGTCGATGGTGATGGAGAAGAAGCTTGGTTGGAGCTCGACGAGGAGTTGGGAAGGTGGCGAAGCCATGGCAGTGGCGAGTTCGATGACTGTGTCTTGACAAAGCTCCGAGCTTCGGCTGTGTTATGGAGTTCGGCGAAGGTTGATGAAGGAGGGAGCTCGACGGAGTGGAGGGGAGCTCGCTGGCTTGGTGAGCTCGATAGTGGAGTAGAGCTCGAAATGGAGGAGCTCGAGATGGGTTCGAAGCTCAGTCGAGGAGGAGCTTGACGGAGCTCAGAGGTGGGTTCGAAGCTCAGTCGAGGAGGAGCTTGACGAAGTGTTCGGAAAACAACTACAAAAGATACTCGATTTACCGGCGAATATTCCCCGGCGTTTTACTAGCAGCGCCGGGGTAGGTAGCGAATAGGAATGGGGGGCCAGATGGGACGGTTATATACCGGCGGTCGAATTAAAACGCCGGTGAATCCGAGTATTCACCGGGGTTTTATTTAAAAACGCCGGTGAAGTGTATTATTCACCGGCGTATCTAATTAAAACGCCGGTGAAAAGCTGCGATAAATCCCATCTACCCTAACCTTTCGCTCGCCATTTTCCCAAAACCCAAAAAAATAAAAAAAAAGGGGGGCGCTTCGTTTTCCCTCCTTCCTCACTATACTTCCCGAGCGTTTGCCTCCGCCGCTTAGTTCTCTTCGACGGCCTTCGACCTTTCGTCATCGTCCCTTCTTCCCTTCGCCATTTTCGATTTCCCTCCTCCCTATCCCGATTTGGAGGTGAATCGGCGATCGGAAACGACCGTGTCACCCCGCTCTCTCTCTATCTCCTCCCCCCCGCGCTCGTTGCCCCGCTCTCTCTCTCTCTTCGGTATCATCTCTTGATTTCCCTTATTTTTGAAACTTAGCATGTTTTTTCTGATAGATGCATCTTGATTTCCTTAACATGAATGGTTTAGTTGGGATGAAGAATTAATAGAAAAATATATGCTTAGGTACTGGAAATTTTCATGTTCTTTTACTGTTAATGAAGCTGATTTCATGCATCTGATTGTCTTCTTGGCATGTTTTTTTGATATAAAATGGGTTCACTGTGAACTGAGGATGCTATAGCTACGTATGCCAAAATGGTCCGGATATGCACAACAATTGGGTTTTAGATTTAGTTGGGCTGAAGAATTAGTAGAGCAACATATATGCTCAGATAATGGAAATTTTCATTTCAAGATACTGTTAAAGTAACCTGCAGATTGCCCTCTTTGGCATGATTTTTAACCAAAAATGGGTTCACTTCCAAACTAAGTATGCTGCTAGAATTTTCATCTTCTTTTACTGTTAATGAAGCTTATTTCATGCATCTGATTGCCTTCTTGGCATGTTTTTTTGACCAAAATGGGTTCACTGTGAACTGAGGATGCTATAGCTATGTATGCCAAAATGGTCCGAATATGCACAACAATTGGGTTTTAGATTTAGTTGGGCTGAAGAATTAGTAGAGCAACATATATGCTCAGATAATGGAAATTTTCATTTCAAGATACTGTTAAAGTAACCTGCAGATTGCCCTCTTTGACATGATTTTTTAACCAAAAATGGGTTCACTTCCAAACTAAGTATGCTGCTAGAATTTTCATCTTCTTTTACTGTTAAAGAAGCTTATTCCATGCATCTGATTGTCATCTTGGCATTTTTTTTAACCAAAATGGGTTCACTGTGAACTGAGGATGTTATAGCTACGTATGCCAAAATCCTCCGGATATGCTGAACAATTGGGTTTTAGATTTAGTTGGGCTAAAGAATTAGTAGAGCAACATATATGCTCAGATAATGGAAATTTTCATTTCAAGATACTGTTAAAGTAACCTGTTTGCCATCTTTGGCATGATTTTTTTTAAAAAAATGGGTTCACTTCCAAACTAAGTATGCTGCTAGAATTTTCATCTTCTTTTACTGTTAATGAAGCTTATTTCATGCATCTGATTGCCTTCTTGGTATGTTTTTTTGATATTAAATGGGTTCACTGTGAACTGAGGATGCTATAGCTGTATGCCAAAATCCTCCGGATATGCACAATAATTGGGTTTTAGATTTAGTTGGGCTCAAGAATTAGTAGAGCAACATATAAGCTCAGATAATGGAAATTTTCATTTTAAGATATTGTTGAAGTAACCTGATTGCCCTCTTTGGCATGATTTTTTAACCAAAAATGTGTTCACTTCCAAACTAAGTATGCTGCTAGCATAGGCCTCATCTTCTTTCACTGTTAATGAAGCTGATTTCATGCATCTGATTGTCTTCTTGGCATGTGTTTTTGATATTAAATGGGTTCACTGTGAACTGAGGATGCTATAGCTACGTATGCCAAAATCCTCCGGATATGCACAACAATTTAATACACCGGTTTAATTATCTTCCTATTTTCTACTGGTTGGTGTTATTTACATTAAACTATGCTTAGTGTCATTTGAACCAAACTATCATTGTAATTTAATTTGTTACAAATCTCATTTTAAAATTTTTTTTATAATTACGTTGGTTTGTTAATCCTACTAAAGTACAAATTTTATGATAGTTATTATAAACATGTTATTAATTAAATTTGCATCTCTAAAGAAGTTATTGAATCCTTGACAGGTACAACATGCCGAGGCGTGGAAAGAGGTTAAATATAAATGATGGCAACGAGAGCCATGGGGATGAGCAGCCACTACATAATAGTGGCAGTCAAACAGATGAGGGTGAGGGTAGCACGCCGCCCACTGTCAAAAAACATCGTGGGCGGACTAAGATGACGAATATTTGGAGGCTTCAGAATGACAAAAGGATCGAGGTGGAGGTGAACGGTGTCGGGCAACCGGTTGGTGATAACGCCAGCAAATTTTCTTCCTTCATTGGGGTTATAGCAAGGAACCCCCGGATACTTCCTTTGTCATACGAGAGTTGGCCGAAGGTCCCAACCACGACAAAGGCCACTGCTATTACGACAATCAAGGTATTTCTCATCTAAAATACATAATTGGTCGGCGCAAATATATTATTGAAATATGTATTTTTAGTGATGGGTAATAAATTTTGCAGCAATACTTCTCGTTCGCCGACTCCCTTACGCCTTGGGTTGAAAAGTCACTCTCCAAGAAGTGGAGGGACCACAAGAGTGACTTGAAGGCGAAGTTTTATGACAAAGACCTTTCAGAGGAGGAGAATGCAATGAATGTGCCAGAAAATATGAAGCCTTCAGATTGGCAATTTCTTGTGCACTACTGGAGTTTGGCGATCGGTCAGGTATTTACATTAAACACACAAAAATCTAATGAGTATGTGGTTGTATGTCTACTGTAATGAATTTTTCTGCTAACTTCATTGTGGCATGTACAGAAAAGGGCGGAGGTGGGAGTTGCCAGTCGGTCAAAGCAGCTAGTGTTGCACACCGCTGGTACACAGAGCTTCGCTCTGGTTCGGGAAGAATTGGTAGGCGCAATAGTTTTGAACATTTTTTACTTACAGTTATTTGTTTATAACCATTTCATCTTACTAATATATAGGCAGAAGATTTGGGGGGTCCTACGGAGTTTGGAGACATTGACTTTTTCGATGCCACCCACAAATCGAAGGATGGGACGTATGCGAGCCCTGAGGCAGCACGAATTCTGGTAATTTGTGAACTAATATCTAATGAGTAGTCGAAATCTCATCTGCTTTTAACTCTGATTGTTATGTCCTTTACAGACTAACGCTCGGAAAAGGTATGATGAAATCTCATCTGCTTCAGATTATGACCCTATGGCGGCACGCACAGATTGGCGTACCCGACAGAGAGTTGCCTTGACCGATGTTAGGGGAAAGGAGAGGCATGGACGTGTCCGTGGTATGGGCCTAGGACCAACCCCCTTGCGGCTATTCGGTCGGAGTGAATCTAGTTCAAGTGCCAATCAGGACGAGGAGATGACTTCCTTAAAGGCACAAGTTGCACTCCTCCAAGAACAAATGGCCAATTTAATAGGGCAGCAATCCCAAGTCCCACCCTCGGTAAGTATTTAAATTGGTATTTTTAAAGAGATTATGGTCTTGAATGCGTGAAAGACATGTACTAGTGTTTGTGAGTCTGCATTGTGGTTGTCGTCTATAAGTATTTCGTCTATGTTTCTTAAGTGGGCTGTGATTAGAAAGAAAGGGCTGGAGTGGAGATCTGGAAACCCAAATAGAGACATCTCGTTTATTATAATCTATACTTATTGTTGGACCAATCCCCTCTTGCTGCTGTTGCTGATGTCTCTATGTGTCCGTGTGTTGAAGGGAAAGAAGGGATGAGAGAGAGATGAGGAAAATGCCGCTATGTTAGCCTGGTGTATCCTCATTCTCTACCATCCCTCTTTCTGGCTCCATATATGGCTTATATATTAAATTGGTTTTCTTCCACGATGACAGTCCGTAATACTACACTTGATATGAGCCCTGTTCATAGCTGCACCCTATTGCATACTCACAAACAACTAATACGTGTCGTTCATGCATTGTATGACCAACCCCACTTTGGCACATAACATGCTTAGATGACATTGTATGACCTGCTAATAAGGTTTGTTCAGCCGTGCTGTTGTCTATGTTCTTAGTTGGGCTGTGATTAGAACGAGAAGGCTCGGGTGGAGATCTGGAAACCCATATAGAGACATCTTGTTCATAATGATTTATTATTATTGTTGTTCTTGTCGCTCTTGCTGTTGTTGCTGATGTCTCTTTGTGTTCATGTGCTGAAGGGAAACAAGGGATGAGAGAGATGAGGAAAATGCCGCTATGTTAGCCTGGTGTATCCAAAGTCTCTACCATTCTTCTTTCTGTTTCCATTTCTGGCTTCTATATTTGGTTTCCTTCCACGATGACAGTTCCCTAAAAATACACTTGATATGAGCCCTATCTTATTTTTCTTATTTTTCTTATATTTGGTTTCCGTCCACGATGACAGTTTCATGGATTGTCTGAACAATCCATGAAAGACATGCTTAGATACTGAATTTTCATTTGTTTTACTGTTTTAGGTAGTGGATATTCCCAATCAAAGGAGAATATAGAGTTTTCAAGTTAGATACTGAATTTTCATTTGTTTTGTTATTTTAGATATATTTAAAAAACAAAATTAAGTACCGAATTTTTAGCATTGCAATGTAATTATTTTACCTCTCTATATATCATCAACAATTCCATTTGCAATTGGCACTTTGATCTTATAATTTAAGATACAGTTAGATTTTTTTGCAAGTTCAAAAAATATGTATATTCTGTATTGTGGTCTACTGTTGAATTAAACTATTGTTTTTTTTTTTCACAGAGCGGTCGCCCAGATGAAGAAAATTCTGATGATCAGAACTGAAGCTCCTCGAGGGGTATGAATCCATGGTCCTCCTTGCTGTTCTTGTGTCCTTGCTGTATGATTGTTCTTATGTCCTCCTTGCTGTTATGTCAGACTGTTTTTTTTGGATGAGAGTTATGTCAGACTGTTAATTTGGGATATTTGTCAGACCTGAGATATTTGGGATGTTCGTCGGTATATTAATTTGTTAATTATGACTGTTAATTTTGCGGTGAATTTGGTTGTGATTATGACACTGTTAATTAGTTTGTTGAGATATTTGGGATATGACACGTGTTAAACTTTATTATTCTTGTGTTTGGTTGTGATTTGCGCATTAATATGAAACGAAATTGGTTGAATCAGTTGTGAATTAGTTTACAGGTTTTGTAAAAGAAACTGTGAATTGAAATCGAACGGAAAACCGGAGAAAGGAATACAAACGGGCATAGCTAGACCGGCATTTTATAAAACGCCGGTCTATCTATTGAATTAGTTGCAGTGTGCGATATACCGGCGTTCACACAAATGCCGGTGTATGCCGCTAGATGCCGGTGTATGCCGTCAGCTGTAACGGTAAAAAGAAACACCGGCGTTTTATAAAACGCCGGTGTAGTTGGGTTCACCGGCGTTTTTGATCACGCCGGTGCTTGTAAGTAGGGAAAAGCGGACACTCATAAACGCACATACACCGGAGGTCATAGACCGCCGGTATACGTTCATTCTACACCAGCGTTTCTATAAATGCCGGTGAATTGATGAACACCGGCGGTTTATAGCCGCCGGTGAATGTATATTGGGGGGTAAAAGACGGCACTCAAAGGCCCTCATACACCGGCGTTTTATGGCCGCCGGTGTAGGTATCACATTTACCGGCGTCCACTAAAACCGCCGGTGTAGACCCCTTCCTTTCCGCGACGCTCGCTTCGGCGGCATTTGGATCGGCGCTATTATAAACGCCGGTGAAAGTTTCACCGGCGTAAAAAAACGCCGGTAAAGACGTAAAAAAAGGCCGGGAAATCGAGTTTCTTTTGTAGTGAAATGGAGAGTTGGGTTTTCATTTTTTCGGTTTGGCACTCAAACTTAGAAGGAGAAGGAGAGGAGAGAGGAGGGTTGCGGGTCTCTAACGTGTCCGAACCCGACCCGTTAACCCTTTAGTATATTTTTCCCTTTTTTCTTCTTCTGTTTTGTTTGTTTGTTCAGCGAATCCGAGCCGTTGATCGTGACTGAGCACGAATTTTAAGGATAAAATTTTCTCCAGTTTGAGGGTCGGTGGTAAGAGTGCTCGGGTTGCATTTTCGAACCAGGAGAGACTTCGGCGGCTTGACACGTGGCGGTCAATGGTTGACCGTTGACTCAGTCAACGTTGACCATTGACTTTTTGATAAATTTTTCTCTTATTTCAGGGTCGGTGGCAAGAACGCTCGACACTTATTGCCGAAGTTCAGGAGAGATTTTTCTTGCATTTGGACATCGGTGGAAAGAGTGCTCGACACACGTTGCCGAAGCCCAGGAGAGCTTTTTCTCACATTTGGACGTCGGTGGCAAGAGTGCTCGGCACATGTTAACGAAGTCCAGAAGAGCTTTTTCTTACATTTGGACGTCGGTGGCAAGAGTGTTCGGCACACGTTACCGAAGTCCAGGAGAGCTTTTTTTCACATTTGGACGTCGGTGGCAAGAGTGCTCGGCACACGTTACCGAAGTCCAGGAGAGCTTTTGCGCTGCTGTATTGTAACCGACGTTCCCAGTGCTACGGAGATCGGATTGGGGCATGTGACCTCTTGTTTCGAAGAAATCTTGAAGATCTACAAGTTCTATTCAGAAATGAGTTGGATAATTATCCTTCTTCAAGGTCAAGATAGTCCCTCAACATCTTCTCCTTCACGAAGTTGAAAAGAGCTTTGCATGACTCTAGGAGAGGTCCGTTCTTGGAAGCGTGTTTAGGGAGCATTTATAGACGAGTTAGGCTCCGAACTCTTTCAGAAGAAGGCCGCTCGAGAGGCGAGTTTGAGGAGCAACTCTAGGGAGAGTTAAGCTACAAACTCGATGAGAAGAAGGCCGCTCAGGAGGTGAGCTGGAGGAGCATAGTCAGGATCTAGGAGAGAGCCTTTTGGGAGACAAGTTTGAGGAGAAACTCCATGGGAGATTTGAGCTTTGAACTCGTTAAGAAGAAGGCCGCTTGGGAGGCGAGCGGAGCGAAGAGCTTGGCTCTAGGAGAGAGACATTTGGGAGACAAGTTTTAGGAGCAACTCTAGGGGAGAGTTGTGCTCCGAACTTGTTGAGAAGAGGTCGACTTTGGAGGCGAGCGGAGCGAAGAGAATCACTAGGCTCTAGGAGAGAGCAGTTTAGGAGACAAGTTTGAGGAGAAACTCCAGGGGAGAGTTGTGCTCCAAACTCGTTGAGAAAAGGTCCGCTCTGGAGGCGAGCGGAGCGAAGAGCATCACTAGGCCCTAGGAGAGCCGTTTGGGAGAAAAGTTTGAGGAGAAACTCTAGGGGAGAGTTGTGCTCCGAACTCGTTGAGAAGAAGGCTGCTTGTGAGGCGAGCGGAGCGAAGAGCTTCACTAGGCCCTAGGAGAGCCATTTGGGAGACAAGTTTGAGGAGCAACTCTAGAGGAGAGTTGTGCTCTGAACTCATTGAGAAGAGGTCCACTCTGGAGGCGAGCGGAGCGAAGAGCATCACTAGGCTCTAGGAGAGAGCCGTTTAGGAGTGAAGTTTGAGGAGAAACTCTAGGGGAGAGTTGTACTCCGAACTCGTTGAGAAGAGGTCCGCTCGGGAGGCGAGCGAAGCGAAGAGCTCCATTAGGCTCAAGGAGAGAGCCTTTTGGGAGACAAGTTTGAGGAGTAACTCTATGTTGCGCCCCGAATTCCTAACATAGGAATTCATGACACACTCCAGGATCTTCCTTCAAATGAGTCACAACACAAAAAAATTCACAGAAAATTTAAAACTTTTATTACATCAAATTATTATTATAATGTCCAATGATTACAACAATTATAATTAATTGTTACAACAAGAATATATAATAAATATATAATAAATATGGACAGTAACTTTCACTTGGATGCTTTCCCCTGCTAGAGCTTTTCCGCGATCCCAACTCGGCAGTCCTGCACTGATAACTGTGAGCACATCAGTTGATTACAATTGACAAAATACTATATTCGGTTATCCTCTCTATGCCATAATATAGCGATTCCAATCTCAACAACCACAAACGATATTCGATGCAAAGAAAAAATGATGTCAAACAAGTGTCAGTGTATGTCATGGCCTAAACTAATGCACACTAAGCACACATGCTCCTAAAGCTAATGCACGCTTGGTTGAAAGATATGCATCCCATACTACACACCCCCAACCGAACGACGTTCTTCAATTTAATGGGGATCGATCCCCTGCTATGCATCCTAACCTTGTGCTCTCTCCTGCTTCTAATTTCAGTGATGGTGAGGCTGCAGGCCCCTGGTGTGATTTCACTCACTGCTGTCAATAGTGGTGTCCAATCCTCTTAGTTTTATCCACTATGCCCGGGATCTCAGTCACAGGCTTACCTTGCATGACTATAATTAAATCGGCTTACCCGATATGTTGCTGTATCCACGTCTCCCTGGACCTCACTAAAGGCCGATATTTGGGCACAAGGGCTCCATTACCGAGTGATTAGAGCAACTCCCGATAGAGTCTAGCTCTCTGGGACATCGTTTAATTCGTCTGTCCATATTGATCGACAAAGGACCTGACGGATATAGGGTTTCCCCAACTCCGCTACACTCATCCTTACACTAGAATAGAACGTGCAGTCGAGACGACGCCAACACTCCAAACCTCCTCAAAGATTGTTACGGATCATAAAGGTATTTCTGCCGAAATAGCGGAGCCCCCAACAGAGTGTCACCACTGTTGGACCCTGTAGGCTAAGCAACAAACACTAGAGGGGGGGTGAATAGTGTTTATTAAAAATAAATTGCAGAATAAAAAATTTCTCTCGGCACAGTCGACTTAGTAGTGAACCAGTCGACTGATATAGCCAAAATAAAAGAAACTAGAACTCTCGATGCAGTCGACTTATAGATAAGGCAGGCGACTGAAGAAGCAAAGAGAACAACTAATACAGGACTGATCAGTCGACTGATACGAATCTGAGTCGACTGGCCAGACAAGATTTGCAGAACTTAATTAAGCAAAAGTAAATGCAAACACAAGATAATCAATCACAGAGTATACAAGATATATCCTGGTTCGGTCCTCCCGACCTACATCCAGTCCCCAAGCAACCCACTTGAGATTTCCACTATTCTTGAAAAATTACAAGAATACCCTACGGTGTTGCGACAACAACCTTGTCTAACCCGTAGTCCTTTCTCTCAACCAGAGAAAGCAACCCACTCTACTACCAAGAGTGAAAAAGACACCGACTCTACAACCAAGAGTCAACAACCACTCTCCAACCGAGAGCAAAAGTACAAGAAGAATTTTTACAATCAACCTATAGCCTTGTTGGTGTATGTGTTGATGCACTAGGCTAAATCACAAGGTTGACTTCTATACTCAGTCCAGAGCGAATTCAATGCTATACTGGACTGAATGTAGAGAACCAAAGTGTATAAACTTTGAAGGCTTTGTTTCTCACAGAAAATCTCTTGAAAAGTTTTTTCACAAGAATGCTCGGATGTATTGAAAATCAAGTTATTCTTTTTTGTGAGATATGAAACTCTATATAGGGAGTTTTGATTCCCTGAACGTTGGAAAGCAGTTACATAACTGTCAACCAACGGATCAGAACTTTTGATTTTGAAAAAATTTGATTTTGAAAAACAGAAAACGGTCAAAAGCTCTCGAACAGTCGACTGGGTTGCCATATGAGTCGACTGATCAGAGTTTGAATAATTTTAAACAGTTTTGTACTTATCAGTCGACTGGCTAAAGCTTAAGTCGACTGGTACTTAAAAGTTGAAATTCTTCAAACTGTTTTGACTTATTTTTGGGGTTTTTAAAAGACACACATTATGTAATTTTTGAGTATGTGTGTGTGTGTGTGTGTTGACAAGGCTTTACATCTGACTAAGACTCAACAATAAATAAAATACAATGTTTACAAGATAAAATAAGATAACACAATTGAGCTTGAAGTCTTGAGTCTTGAGTCTTGAATTGAATCTTTGATCCTTGTCTTCTTCATCTATATTTGTTTGAGCTTGTTTGTTTGTTCAGCTATAATTGTCTTTAATCTCTGCACTGCAATGTCAGCTGTATAACATAGACACATGTTGCACTGTGTTGTGATCATCAAAATCAAGAATCAACATTCTCTCCCTTTTTGATGATGACAACACAAAGAGCATAGATAATAGTTTATCTGATAACAGTTTATAAACAGACATACAAGCATAGATTTTGAAAGCTCCCCCTATTAAAAACACACTAAGCATACATAAAAAAAAAAAAAAAACTTGATATATAGAATGTATCAGTCGACTGGAAAATAGATCAGGCGACTGACCAGAACATGAAAGCATTGTAACAAATATCATAGATGCAGCAAGTATTATCACAGCTGCAGCAGCAGTCGACTGTATCCTTGGTGAAGTCGACTGACCAGAGATATATTTTGAATGTAACAGGTGCAGCACATATAGAACATAACACACAGAGAAATGTAACACATAGATAAAATATAAATAAAAGCTTGCTTTCTCTCCCCCTTTGGAATCATCAAAAAGCATAAAATAACACGATTTTGCATTTAAAAGGAAAGTGTAATACATTGAAACAAGCTGCATTAAAGAAAATTACATAAATAATAATAAAAAGCAGTAATCTTCAATCATAAAAAGAGAAAATACATAAAAAAGATAAAAAGTCTTCAATCATCATCTTCGTCGGAGTCTTCATCTTCATCTTGAGAAGGAGGAGAAAACTGAGAAGTGAAGAGATGAGTGAGATGGGCTACCTCAGAACCTACATGGTCTATTTTGGAACCAAGGGAAGAAAGATGTCTATCGACTGTGACTGAATGATTCATTAGGTAAGACACACAGTCGTACATGGTTCGAGGGTCATCATAATTGGCTTGAGGGAGAGGTGGATCATCAGATGTAGAAGGTTGAGAGGCTCTAGGTCTAGAAGATGAACCTAAGGGAGCTTGGGACATAGGAGGAGACTTAGGGGGTGATTGAGTAGGAGCATCAAGGAGTTTCATTCGTGCCAAACTAACACGATCGAAACACTCATATCTAGAAACAACATTTGTCTCCAACTCAAGATCAACTTTAAAAGCGGTAAAGACTCTAGTAAGAAAACCACCAAAGGGTAGAAAATGAGTGTGGTCTTGAGAAAGTTTGGAAAAGATAACTTGACCCCAATCAACAGCTATCCTACCGAAAATTGCATATATAGCCTTTTGTAGCTCAATAGAATATTGGTCATAACTCCCCTTTTTAGGGAGGATGTTATAAGATAATATTCTACCGACAAGCTTAGCAATTGGTTTTAGATTTCTGCTTGTCATTGGAAGTCGAGAATTAGGTAAGAGAATTTTAGACAATATAGAAGCATCATCTAAAATAATGTCATCAAGATGAAGTCCACCATCATCTATACCCAACATTGCATTAATTCTAGTCGGTGTAATAGTCATTTTAATATTTTTCACTGACGAACGGATTAATACTTCCCCATTTGTTCTTTGAACAACGGTCATATTTGTATAAAACAAATAAATTAGTTGGGGATAGTAGTTTGGTTGGTTAGATAATGATAAAAAGTCATAAAGACTACAGTTTTGAAAGAGATGAATGAGGTTAAAACGATCTAAGTCACCAAAATTTACAAATCTTCCGGGGAAGATTTGAATGGTTCAAAAGAGATACCAACGATCAAGTAGATCGGGACTCAAGAGATATTGTGTGTACTCTTGAGAAGAAGAAGTACCCTCGTGAGTTCTCTTAGATCTTTTGGGTGCCATTAAGGTTTTGGAAGGAGACAAGAAATCGAGATTTACCAAGATGGAAGAGAGAGAGACAGCAGTCAGCAGTCGACTTGAAGATCTGGTCGAATTGAGCTTCTTCTTCTCTTGCCTTAGGGTTTTGAAATTTGGGGGTGAAGTTGGAGATCGGTAAAAGTGAGAAAGAGGGGCTGGTAAAGGGTTTTTAACAGAGAATAGGCGGCTCAGATGCAAAGAAGAGATATCAACGGCTGAGATAAGAAGTCACGGGTGAGAATTTGAGCAGTTTTATCTCAAAAACTGTGATGAAGACTCGCTGAAAAACAATTTATCTCGCGACAGTCGACTGGTAGGGGTTATCAGTCGACTGAGTCGAGAAGAAAAATAAAAATGTTATATCTACTAATTAGTCGACTGGTATATGAACCAGGCGACTGGCCTGATAAAAGAAGTATATGTTTAAGAAAGACAGTTCAGTCGACTTATATACAAAGACAGTCGACTTAGCAGAAACCATGTTCAACAAGTATCAATAAAATCACAAATTCCAAGTTCTCTCCTTAATTTAATGAAAGTATCTTCTTTAAGGGGCTTGGTAAATATATCTGCTACTTGTTTATCAGTAGAGATAAAGTCTAAAGATATATCTCCTTTTAAAACATGATCACGTAGAAAATGATGTCGAATATCAATATGTTTCGTACGTGAATGTTGAATCGGATTTTTAGATAAATTAATTGCACTGGTATTATCACACATAATTGAGAGTTTCTCAAATGAAATACTATAATCTAACAAGGTTTGTTTCATCCATAAAATTTGTGCACATGCCAAACTTGCAGCGATATATTCAGCTTCCGTGGTAGATAGGGATACGGAGTTTTGCTTTTTACTGCACCAAGAGACTAGGGAATGTCCCAAAAAGTGACATGTACCACTAGTACTCTTGCGATCAGTTTTGCTTCCAGCAAAATCGGCATCGCTATAAGACAAAAGTTGAAAATTATCGGTGCGTGGATAAAATAAACCATATTCAGATGTGCCTTTAATATATCTTAAAATTCGTTTCACTGCTTTTAAATGAGACTCTTTAGGACTAGATTGATATCTAGCACATAAACATACGCTGAACATAATATCTGGTCTACTTGCAGTAATATATAAGAGTGAACCAATCATACCTCGATAGAGTTTTTGATCAACACTCTTACCTAATAAGTCTTTGTCAAGAGTAGTAGTAGTAGCCATTGGTGTGGATTTACTACTAGTACCATCCATGTTAAAACGTTTGAGTAATTCCTTTGCATATTTGCCTTGATTGATAAATATGCCATTCGAGGACTGTTTAATTTGCAATCCAAGGAAATAATTGAGTTCACCCATGTGACTCATCTCAAATTCATTTTTCATGGTATTAGCAAATTCTTGACATAGATTATTATTAGTAGAACCAAAAATTATATCATCAACATATATTTGTATGATTAAAATATCATTCTCAACTCTTTTGATAAACAAAGTAGTGTCTACTTTACCTATTTCAAATCCTGTTTCTAAAAGAAAAGTTTTCAGACGATCATACCAAGCACGAGGTGCTTGTTTAAGACCGTATAAAGCCTTTTTCAATTTATAAACATGATCTGGAAATTGTTCATGTTCAAAACCTGGTGGTTGTTTAACATAAACATTTTCCTTAATAAACCCATTAAGAAAGGCACTTTTCACATCCATTTGATAAAGTATAAAATTCATGAAATAAGCAAAAGATAATAAAATACGAATAGATTCTAGTCTAGCAACAGGAGCATATGTTTCATCAAAATCTATACCTTCTTCTTGATTATATCCTTGGGCAACTAATCTAGCCTTGTTCCTTACAACTTGTCCTGATTCATCTAACTTATTCTTGAATACCCATTTGGTACCAATGATAGTCTGATCAGGAGGTCTAGGAACTAAATCCCATACATCATTCCTTATAAATTGGTTTAGTTCATCTTGCATGACATTCATCCAATATTCATTCTCACAAGCTTCTTGTATATTTTTCGGTTCAAAATCCGACAAGAATGCTGTATGAGAGATCATATTAACATGTGAACGTGTCTGAATACCATGGAAATGTCACCAATTATTAAGTCATGAGGATGATCTTTAACTTCAACAAATGACTTTGGTAAAGTTGAAGACATCTCAATCGGATCAGTCGACTTGACTTGTTCTTCAGTCGACTGCTTTATATCAGTTGACTGGGAGACTTTATCAGTCGACTTATCAGATAGATAAGTTTGCTCTAAGGATTTAATCACATTATCTAACGGTGATAAATCAGTTTCATCATCCTTATTTAATGTTGATGAAGGTAAGGATTCATCGAATGTAACATGCATTGATTCTTCAATAGTCATTGTAGACTTATTGAAAATTCTATATGCTTTACTCCTATTTTAGTATCCCAAAAAGATACCCTCATTAGATCTAGGATCAAATTTGTCTAAATTATCTTTTGTGTTTAGAATAAAACACTTGCAACCAAATGTCTTAAAGTAAGAGACTTTAGGAATTTTATTAAAAAATAACTCGTAATAAGTCTTCTTTAGTTTAGGTCTTAGAAGAATTCTATTCAAAACATAACAAGCTGTAGCAACAGCTTCAGCCCAAAAATGCTTTGGTAGATTGCTTTCAACAAGCATAGTACGTGCGCATTCTTGCAAAGTCCTATTTTTCCTTTCAACCACACCATTTTGTGGTGAAGCTCTAGGAAATGCAAATGAATGTGTTATACCATTCTTGTTGCAATATTCTGTAAATGTTTCATTTTCAAATTCTCCACCATGATCACTTCTAATAGTGACTATGGTTAGAGATCTTTGATTTTGAACACGTTTATAAAAATGTGCAAACTCTTCAAAAGCATCATTTTTATGTTTTAAAAAGAATGTCCAAGTGAATCTTGAAAAATCATCTACTAAAACAAACACATATCTACTTTTATTTAAAGAGGCAACTCTAGTAGGGCCAAATAAATCTATATGAATTAATTCAAGTGGCCTACTAGTAGAGATTACGTCTTTTGTTTTAAAAGTGGATTTGATTTGTTTTCCTAGTTGACATGCATCACATAACTTATCCTTTTTAAAGGATAGTTTTGGCAGTCCTTTAACTAGGTTATATTTAGATAATTTTGAGAGATTTTTCATGTTCACATGTCCAAATCTTCTATGCCATAACCAAGATTCATTGTTAGAAGCTATTAAGCAAAAATCATTTGAAAAATCAATTGCATTCAAACATAATTCATAGATATTATTTTTACGAAAGCCTTGAAAAACAACATTTTGCATAGTAGAATCATGCATCTATTTCAAAAACTATTTTATAACCTTTATCACACAATTGACTAATGCTTAAAAGATTATGCTTTAAACCATTAACTAATAGCACATTTTCTATAATTGGGTTAGATATTTTACCGACCATGCCAATACCGATGACTTTGCCTTTGTTGTTGTCTCCAAAGGTGACGGTTCCTCCATCTATACTTTGAATGGTGGATAGTAGGTTGGCATGACCTGTCATGTGTTTTGAACATCCACTGTCTAATATCCAGCGTTCTTTCTTGGGTACCTATAAAAAATTTAAGGTAAATATGGTACCCTTTTTATTGGGTCCAAAACACATTAGTTTGGGGGAAACCAAACCCATGAAGAGTTTGATCTTCCTCCATAAGCAGGAATATAATAGGTAGAATTACACACATTCAGCATATAAGAATTGATATAAGCAATTCTATCATTCTGATTAAGACTGACTGGAACCCATACTAGTTTGTTCTGTCCAGTCGACTTACCAGTGTTGCTCAGTCGACTGTTGGTGTACATCAGTCGACTGGTAGATGCACTAGGTCGACTTATAGGAGGTTTTGATCTTATGGAATAAGATCCACTTTCTCTGGACAGACGACTGGTGGTGTGGTTCAGTCGACTTACCCGAATGTTAGTTTTGCTTTTATCACTGAAACTAACAACCTTTGGTTTTGCAAAGAAATCATACAACTTGTGTGTAACACTAGAAATAGATGCTGATTTATTCTTACTAGTATTTAAAACAGGAGATTCTTTTACAGAAGGTTTCTTAAAACCAAGTCCAAATTTTTGACTAGATGTAACTTGATGATGAAGCATATCATTTAAATTCTCTTTGCCTTTGTTAAACTTAGACACGTTCTTTGAAATCTCTTCATAATTCTTTTTGAGAGTTTCAAGATCAGTATCTAAACTTGCAATGCAAGAATTTAAGGATTTTACTTCCTTATCAAGGTTAAGATTTTCTTGATTAAGTGTTTGATTCACTTTCTCAAGATTCTTAACTCTAATCTTTTCTTTCTTTAACTCTTGGAATATTTCATTAAAAGCATCAAGAAGATCTTCGGAATCATAATCATTACTTACATGTTCTTGTACAGCCATAAAACACACATTTGCCACTTCGTTATTTTCATCCGTTTCTTCTTCGGAAGATGAATCACTATCATCCCATGTAGCTTGATAGACCTTTTTGTTCTTGGCAAATTTGTTCTTTGGATATTTGTCCTTCTTGAAGTTGGATGATTTTCCCTTGTTCTTTGCATTTTCTAAGGGACAATCCTTCTTCATGTGACCTATTTTATTGCACCTGAAACATGTAGGAGGGTCATTAGAATCTTTATTTTTAGAATGAAACTTACCTTTCTTTAAGAACTTCTTGAATTTCCGAGTGAACATTGCTATTTTTTCTTCATCTTCTTCCTCATCTTCTGAGTCAGTCATGGCTTTAAAAGTCAATGATTTCTTCTTTGCTTGGTGTGATTCAGTATCTTTCTTTCGATCTTCAAGTTGAACCTCATATGCCATGAGATTTCCAACAAGATTCTCGAGAGTAAGTGTTGACAAATCATTCGCCTCCTCTATTGCTGTGGTTTTCTTCTCCCATTCTGGAGTGAGTGCACGTAGGACTTTTCTGACCATCTCTGCTTGGGTATAGATCTTTCCAAGCGCCATAAGAGAGTTTGTGATGTCTGTGAATCTTGTAATCATCTCGGACACAGTCTCATTGTCCTTCATTCTGAACATCTCAAACCTGTGGACAAGAACAGAAATTTTAGACTCTTTTACTTTATTTGTTCCTTCATGTGTTACCTCGAGTGTATGCCAAATTTGATGTGCGGTTGTAGCATTGGATACACGGTTGAATTCTTCCTTCGTCAGTGCACAAAATAAAGCATTCATTGCTTTGGCATTGTTCATAGTCTGACTCTTTTGATCATCATTCCATTGTGCATATGGAATGGTAGGGGCAGTGTATTTCGTCTCTGTCATTTGCCATATCTCGTAGTTGATTGATTGGAGATAAATTCGCATTCGGCACTTCCAATAATTGTAGTTCGTTCCATCAAATAGTGGTGGCCGTTGTGTAGATTGGCCTTCATGGTACTGATTTGTATTTGAAGTGGTTGCCATTGCCTGTAATCAAGCTCTGATACCAAGTGTTGGACCCTGTAGGCTAAGCAACAAACACTAGAGGGGGGTTGAATAGTGTTTATTAAAAATAAATTGCGGAATAAAAAATTTCTCTCGGCACAGTCGACTTAGTAGTGAACCAGTCGACTGATATAGCCAAAATAAAAGAAACTAGAACTCTCGATGCAGTCGACTTATAGATAAGACAGGCGACTGAAGAAGCAAAGAGAACAACTAATACAAGGACTGATCAGTCGACTGATACGAATCTGAGTCGACTGGCCAGACAAGATTTGCAGAACTTAATTAAGCAAAAGTAAATGCAAACACAAGATAATCAATCACATAGTACACAAGATATATCCTGGTTCGGTCCTCCCGACCTACATCCAGTCCCCAAGCAACCCACTTGAGATTTCCACTATTCTTGAAAAATTACAAGAATACCCTACGGCGTTGCGACAACAACCTTGTCTAACCCGTAGTCCTTTCTCTCAACCAGAGAAAGCAACCCGCTCTACTACCAAGAGTGAAAACGACACCGACTCTACAACCAAGAGTCAACAACCACTCTCCAACCGAGAGCAAAAGTACAAGAAGAATTTTTACAATCAACCTATAGCCTTGTTGGTGTATGTGTTGATGCACTAGGCTAAATCACAAGGTTGACTTCTATACTCAGTCCAGAGCGAATTCAATGCTATACTGGACTGAATGTAGAGAACCAAAGTGTATAAACTTTGAAGGCTTTGTTTCTCACAGAAAATCTCTTGAAAAGTTTTTTCACAAGAATGCTCGGATGTATTGAAAATCAAGTTATTCTTTTTTGTGAGATATGAAACTCTATATAGGGAGTTTTGATTCCCTGAACGTTGGAAAGCAGTTACATAACTGTCAACCAACGGATCAGAACTTTTGATTTTGAAAAAATTTGATTTTGAAAAACAGAAAACGGTCAAAAGCTCTCGAACAGTCGACTGGGTTGCCATATGAGTCGACTGATCAGAGTTTGAATAATTTTAAACAGTTTTGTACTTATCAGTCGACTGGCTAAAGCTTAAGTCGACTGGTACTTAAAAGTTGAAATTCTTCAAACTGTTTTGACTTATTTTTGGGGTTTTTAAAAGACACACATTATGTAATTTTTGAGTATGTGTGTGTGTGTGTGTGTTGATAAGGCTTTACATCTGACTAAGACTCAACAATAAATAAAATACAATGTTTACAAGATAAAATAAGATAACACAATTGAGCTTGAAGTCTTGAGTCTTGAGTCTTGAATTGAATCTTTGATCCTTGTCTTCTTCATCTATATTTGTTTGAGCTTGTTTGTTTGTTCAGCTATAATTGTCTTTAATCTCTGCACTGCAATGTCAGCTGTATAACATAGACACATGTTGCACTGTGTTGTGATCATCAAAATCAAGAATCAACAACCACTCCCAGGACAGCTCGGGATTCCAGTCCGCATTAAACGAACCTAGGATTCGGTAAGGGACGATGACGTCATGCATCCCCCTGACAGGCGAACACCCTGGCTAGTGCCTGTCCTCACATTCAAACAAGACTCAATCTAGTCCTACCAAAGTATCAAGGCTACCCCCCTCTAAGATTAAAGGTTAAGGTTGAAAATCAAGATTTGTTTTATCGAACGACTACTCGAACCATCACTCTAGCCAACTCTAATTCATTTAGTTAGGCGATCTATCTACCATTTCCAAATCCCTAACTCGTTAATCAACTTTCTTTCCATGATCAACTAGTTCAATTCCATTAGTAGACTCTCCCTAGTTTGTCACCTTTATCAAAATAGATCTCAACCCATTTCACACTAGGACTCAACTAGCCCTCTAGTCTGGCCCAAGAGTTGACCTGCCTCGGCCCACACTTGGCACGAACCAATGACGAACCGACTCCGTCGATCGCCACAACTGTCATTTATGCTTGGAGTTCGATCGCAACCTCGGCCCGACCAACAAGTAGCTCCTGCTAAACTTAACGCTCCACGGTCCTCAACAAGTGGTAGCTCCAAACACAAACCATGGAATCCATCCATACACGGTGAGTACGTCGGCGCACGAGTCATCTCCTCCAACGCATTCGTTGCGACACGGGTCTCTACCCGTCTAGGTTTGTCAACATGACTTAGTCCTAGAGTCTCAAAACTCAGCCAACGTACCCCAACAAGGTACACCACACTAGGAGTACTTAACCCACGAATACCCAAAAAAGGGTTCTGAGAGTCCTAAAAACAACAATTTAAGTTTCCAAACAGCAAGCACACACTTGGCGTTCATGTCAAAACAGAGTTATTCCCGGTCCCATTCCCTTGAGGAATCGTGATCGGTCGCTCCCCATGCTTCTACTCAAAGTAGACAGCAAGTACAAGCACACAATGGGCATGAATCTCATCCCAAAGTGGTCTACAATAATACTCCAACATACAATACAATTTCTACTTCAAACATTGAACATCGTTGTCTATATTGGGGTCTACAAGTAACTATGGGCTACTCTTAGAAACAAACTTTAGATCACTTAAGTCCTAACTCATACTTACTGTGTTTCTGTCATCACTTGCAAAAATCATATAAAATCGAATAATTGTCCAAATCCAGAATTATTTGTCATTCCAAAAAGGTCTGTGTCTACTAAAAGTTCCTAGTTATGAGGCTCTTCAGATAAGGTCGTTTAGACACTCTTACAGGGTCCATCTTTAACAAGTATACAGACTTTCAGAACAACAGATCAGATCAACAGAGTCATGGGATAAAATCTATTTAAAATATCATATGATGTCAGATCATTATGAAATTTTAGAAGCTAGTTCCTGACACATGACATGACAACACTTCCAAAAATCAAGTGATTCTACCTAGTAGATTTTCAATTATGTCCCTTTTGTGTATCATCCAAAAACAGGGCAGTAACAACAACAGTTCTGTTTAGTAAAATCTCTAGTTCAGTTTGCATGATTTTATTGACATAACTACAGTGGTCCAAATCTTATGAAATTTGAAACATAGGTCTTAGATATATCCAAAAATGACATACTAAAATTTAGATCATTCCCATAAGCATGCAGTGAGATACAAGTCATTCTTTCCACAATAGTAACAATAAAAACTGCTTCTTTTTATTCTGACCAGCATGCAAGCTCGTAATTTATTTTAATATCAGAAAAAATAAAATAATCCTTGAAAATTACTGAAGGTGTACGACAACTATATGAGCATCCTCTAAAAATTTCAGATCAAAATTCGAAGTGGTGTTCATGCAATGCGCTACGGACTGACAACAAAAATTTAGTCTTTTTAACAGGATTTTCTGTTTTGGACTACTTAACACAAAACAGGTTGTTTAAGTTTATTCCTAGGGCATTCATGTCATTTTTTAGTCATCAAACACCATTCAACCATCCAAAAACAAAACAAGAGATTGGAAACACCCACCTTTACTAGTAGCTTGTTCTCTTTCTAGCTCTTTGCTTGTTGGTCCTCCTTCTTGACTCCTCTAGAGCTCCTTGCTTCTCCTCTTTGCTTTGGCTCCTTGTTCTCCTTCTCCTTGTCTTCTTTTGCTCCAAATCAGTAGCTAAGTGTGTAAAGAGCGGAGTTTGGAGCTGTAGAAAGGTATAGGAGTTGTAAAAGAGAGTATAGAATAGGCGGGGTTTTAAAAACACAGGAGAAGAGAGGGGATTGAGTGTTGGCCGGATTTTCATGGGCATGGGGAAGAGAATAACACCCCATCATGCAAGAGATTGGGTTGTTTAGGAGGTGATGTGACAAAGGTATCATGATGTCTTTATTCAAACATCAAGAAACCCTAACCCTAGTTCTTATTTCCCTCCTTCTTTCCCTCCAATCTTGGCCAGCCATACCATGGGCTTGTCCCATTTTGATTTGTTCAAGTGTAGCTTAGCTCATTTGTTTCATTTGGGCTTCACAAGTCCAACTCAAAAAGACATCCATATATGCATATATATACATACATTCATATGCATAGTTGTAGGTTATTAGTAAGAAAAATAATTTCTTTAACCAAAAAATATAACTTTATAGCTAGTTGAATCTAGTTCGTTTACAAGATGCATTCGTCAAAAATTGGGGTTGTTACATCACTTCCTCCTTAGAATAGTTCTGTCATCAGAACTACGCTTAGTGGGAGAAAGCTGTAGCACCCCGTATTGTACGATGCCTGAATATGTATGTATGTATATTGTCCATATGCTGGCGCATGATTACAGTATTTTGGGTTGATTTTGCTATCATGGTTTGTGGTTAGGATTACGGGATGGTTCATGGAAGGATTGCATTCTAAAAGATGCACGAGAACGAGAAGGACCGATACTAGTATAAACACTAGTTTTCGGTACGACGCCCATGCAAATATAACACTGTATGATACTACAGTGGATATATATTGCTTGTGCTCGTTAGACCACTTGTCTCGCACTCGTTGGAACCCATTAAGGCTTAAATAGGGCAGCCAACACAACAACCACAAAACAATTGGCTAGAAGCCATGGTTTTGATCAAACCACCCTACTAACCTATACTACCCCCCTAGCCCAAAACCGGCCTATACCCCCTATCCCTTCTCCTTCATTTTCCCACTCCATTCTCCCTCTTTGCTGTGGAAATTTTAGAAAACCCTTCAAGAGAAATAGGAGAGAAAGAAGAGAAGGTGAAGAAGAAGACTCAAGAAGGGGTTTTTCAAGGAAGGAAGCTTGAGAAGAACATTTCCTCTACTATAACCAAGGGTGGGGAGTTTCTCTAAATCTTCATTTCTTGTCTTTTAATTGATTTTTCTTGCATGCATGTATGGTAGGATGTACTAGGTTGATCATCTAAGAGTTGAAAGTTGAAATCAGAACTGAAACTAAAAAACTGGTTCAGAATGTAATTTTGTTGATTTTTCCGAGAGCAAACTACAAAGAATTAGACCATAAAATTTTCAGGAATTATTCGTATATGTGTTTAGAATGTTCATAATTTATTTCAGATTTTTCTGTGGTCATTTGATATTTTAATAAAATCGTAAGGTGCAACTGTGTCGTAAAGCAGATTCAGCAATTGATAAACAGAATGACTGATGTTGTAGTAATTTTCATTATTTATTGAAAAATTTTCCTGATGTGAAATTTTTACCCTATATTTCTGCATGCATCTAGATTCTATTAAAAAATCAGGAAATTATTTGGATGAGTTTATGGACTTGAGAAAAATTGATCTTTAATCAGTAGATGAAGCTGAACTAGAGAACATGATGACTTTTTGTGCTAAGTTGAAATAGAGAGAACTCACTGTATACTTCGAGTTTTGATATGATATCTTTTCATATTGTTTAGTATGATCTCTAGTTTCATCACCATAAATTTTATGTCATTTGGACAAGTATGGAATTTGATATGATTTTATGAGTATGTGCTATGCTGGTTTCAGCCATTTTTGATACTCTGTAGAGATTGGACATTTGAGACTCATTAAGAGCATATTTTGATAACCTGATTCATTAGAGAGTTGTAGTAGACACCTAGATCTTTCCAACAAGACCAATTCGAGACAATTTCAGTAAAGGGTTGATTTACTGTGATTTTTGTAAGACTGGACAGAGACCTAGAGTGGATCTGAGTGCACTGATTTGGAAAGACCCATTGTGTGAATTGGTGCATCGGTGAGATATGAGTGTGTTAGGGTAACTTAATGGTATAATTTGGACTCATGACCAACTAGAGAGTTGTTGAGGACACCCACACCTTCCCATAGAATTTGGGATTGTGACGTTCTGACGAACGAGTAGAGTTTTGTGCTACTGGTAAGGTGCAGCCCGTGCATAGGAAGCACGCAGGTTGAAGCTTGAGAGGATATTTTGAGGACTTAGATGGTTGAATTTGAGTTCAGGATCAACTAAAAAGTTGTAGCCTAGGATCTCACCTTTCCAGATTGGGCTCGTACACTCCAATCGGAGTTGTATCAAGAGAGTTATGACCATTTTAAGTTTCGGGCAGAAACCCGTAGGTCGCTTAAGTCTTGGTTTTGAATAAGTATTGTGAGGACATTCCCCGTATGAACTATCAGAGTCGATGAATCTTGTCTAGGGATGATTGATGTCTGTTATTGAGGTTGTTGACTCCCATAGTGGGATGTGTGACTCGAGTTAGTCACTAGGGTAAGGGATACCCTGCACCTGTCAACCCTACATTATAAACTTCCGCCGAAGCGTAGGACACCCGAGCGTGCCATTGAGATAAGTTCACAAGGGTGAACATACATTCACAGCCGGGGAAGCGGCGAATGTGGGCCGGAATGCTGGACAATTCCAAGCCAGGGAAGTGGTGAACCGGACCGGTATCGCCAGGGGCCAGAGGTTGATAGGCAAGTGTGGAAGCAGTTCATTCTTACCCAAAGTAATTAGAGTAAGGCAGGGGTTAGAATGGTTATTTAAGGGGGGTTGGGAAATTGCATTAGTCCTAGTAAACCATAGTCGGTGTTGTATCTTCCAGTCGTAGGGATACATTTTTGGCACTCATGGATTGAGTCCTCGGCTCGTATCTCGATCTGTTGATTCCCAAAGCTTTGTCGGAGTAAGGTACGGGAGGCCCGAAGGATTTGACCTCCCGAGGTGATCACGTCCCTATGCGCGGGTATTTTTGTTTTTGGCATATATTAGTTCATGACTCAATTTGGGATGAACACGCGTGCGTATTTGTGTTTTTGGCATATATAAGTTCATGACCCGATTTGGGATGAACATGTATGCATAAGTCCATAGGTGGACGTGGGGGATCAAATGTTCGTGGGACAAGATTCAACGCAGCTTTTTGAAGAGGTCCGTACGCGGGTACGAAGTGGCAGCTACGACCACCACTTAGGCACTGCAGTGGCAGAACTAGATCGACCAGCTGCAACCTCCTTGGGCGACGGACAATCTATTGGGAACTGGATGGGTACAAGGGTAGGATGCATGGCGAGGGATTGAACCTTACAATGAGGAGAGGCGAACTCTTTGGAAAGTATGTAGTATGGGATGCATACGTTTCCATCGAAGTTGATTTTGGGAAAGTATGCAGTATGGGATGCATACATTCCCAACTGAATTGCATTAGAGTAGGTGCATCGTGTGCATTCTTGATTATGCATTAGATCAGGCCATGCTTGGGTCTGGAACGCATGTAGTATGAGATGCATACGAATCCAGATTCCAAGTCTTTCTTGCTTTAGAATAGGCTTGTGATTGGTGCATTTAGTTGTTAGATCATGGCATACACGAGCACCACATAATTTAGGATGCACGTTTCTCTTTCCATTCAAGATGGTTTGTGATTGCCAGTTTGGAGGATCGCTATTATTATCAGTATTGCGTCAGTCGAAGTACTGACGTTCCCCACCTTTTAGGTATCGGTTCTACTCTTCGAGCAGGTGTGGAGATATCAGAGTCGTGCAGCAGAAGCCTCAAGCCGAGGAGCAAGTCCCAGAGGAACCGATGGGCCACTCAGCGAAGTTCAGCAAGTGGTCAGTCGATTACCCTTCCAGGAGGCAGCCGATAGTTTAACAAGTGGAATTTGTAATTAATTGTAATAAGTTGTGATGAGCAGATGTAATTTGTACTCCTTGTCCAAGAGCAAGGTATCAGTTGTAATCAATAATGTAATGACTTTATTTGACAATAAAAAGTTTTTAAATTTTCGTGTTAATACTGTGTTGAGATGCATTTGAAGGCAAAGATTCTGGTGAGTGTCACTGATGTCCGGTAACGGGGATCCGGGGCGCTACAAAAACAGAAATGAAAAATCACACAAACAACTCTGGGTGAGTCTCCTGCATTCGACTCTCTAGCTCCCAAGTTTATCGAAAATCATCCTCATTTTGTGGATCATCCTGGGGCCAATTTCATCCCTCGTCCCGAAGACCGTGGCGATCAATCTCCATTTTTAGATGTCACTCTTGTCCCGAAATACTGGAGGTCAAATCCCACTCCACAGACCATTCTGGGGCCTCATCACACGAACTCCCCGTTTTTGTCGCTCTCATCCTAAAATAATGGAGACCAATCCCACTCCATAGATCATTCTGGGGCCTATTCCATCCCACGTTCTGGAATACTGGGGAATATCTCACTTCGTGGATCATTCTGGAGCCTTCTCTCATCCTCGAAGTTTCTTTGTAGGTATTGCTCTCGTCCTTGAAATACTGGAGATCAGTCCCACTCCACAGACCATTCTGGGGCCTATTTCATCCCACATATGGAATACTGGAGAATATCTCACTCCTTGATCATTCTGGAGTCAATGTCCCACTAACCTGCTTGTGAATGTTGCTCTCGTCCCTAGAATACTGGAAATGAATCTCACTCCACAGAACATTCTGGGGCCTATTTCATTCCACGTTCCGGAATACTGGGGAATATCTCGCTCCATGGATCATTCTAGAGCCAACGTCACACAATCTTCCCCATAAGCGTCGCCTTCGTCTCTGGAATACTGGAGACAAATTCCTACTCCACAGATCATTCTGAGGCCTATTTTATCCCTCGTCTGGAATACTGAGGAATGTCTCACTCCATAGATCATTCTAGAGTCGACCTCATAATACGAAGTTCCCGTAAGTATCGCTCTCGTCCCAAAATACTGGAGATCAATTCCACTCCACAGATCATTCTGGGGCCTATTTCATCCCTCGTCTGGAATGCTGGGGAATATCTCACTCTTAGGATCATTCTGGAGCCTCCCTACTAACGATCGTTCTTGCTTCATCATATCTCCCTTTTTAGTGCTCGAGTCAAGTTCTCAGCATGCCTTCTAGCTCTCGGTTGCACTATTTGAGGTTCAGTGACCACTCCCTCCTTAGAATAAGAATAAGACCGAGATATGCAGCTCCAGCTCTCTTGTATGAGGGTCGCTTCGCTGCAATCCACCACAACTTTGGTTGCAAGGTTACCTCCCTAACACCTTGCTAGTAAAGAATTTTACCCCCCCCCCCCCCCAGGAATAGCACACCACACCACTTTCATGGCACAAATCATAATTAACGTAGCATTACAAAAATCAAGGTACATAAGGGAGATTACAACATTCTGTTACTTAATCAAAAGACAAAAAAAAATGATCCACTATGGATCCTCTATGCTAGTGATAGCTTTGCAGTTCCCTGCATCCCTTCAGTCAAGGTGAGATTCAACCCTGGCGAAAGGGTTTCTTTCCCTTATCGACCCCTTTCTGAGTCTAGCCATCGGTGTTTCCTTGCAGTTGCGGACAATCCGACTTCTTGTGCCCCGCCTTTCCACAGTTATAACAAGTACTTGCCTGAGCCTTCTTAGGGCATTGACTTTTAAAATGTCCTGGCTTTCTACAAAAGTAACAAGCTATTGTTTTGGTGTTTCCCTCCGTGGTGTTAGGTTTCTTAACTTTTTGAGTTGTGGTTTGTCCTTTGAAACTTGCTGCAGTTGCAGATCTCTTTCCCTAGCTCCTTATTTCAGTCTTGCCTTGCATCTACCGGTCCTGGCTTATGTCTAGCTCTGTTACCGCCGCCCTACGCACCAGCTTGTGGAACCTTCGAATGCATAGGGGCACCACAGTGGACCTCAGTGTAGGCTTAAGTCCTTGCTCAAATCTTTTCGCCTTCTTTACTTCATCCTGCACCATCTCGGGGGCGTAGCGGGACAATTGAGTAAACTTGGTCTCGTACTCCCTGACAGTCATGTTCCCCTGTCGTAGGTTCATGAACTCCATCTCCTTCTCTTCTTGAACGTCCAACGGGAAGTAGCGCTGTCTAAATTCTATCAGAAAGTCATCCCAAGTGATTAGTCCTTCGCCCAGTTCGCGCTTGACGGACTACCACCACACACCAGCGTCTTTCTCCAGGAGGATCGTTGCGAGTTTCACCTTGCTCCCTTCGGGAACTTCCAGTACCTCAAAGACAGTTTCCACCTGGCGATCTAGTCGTCTGCAGTAGTGGGTTCTGCCTGTCCTTCGTAAACTGGTGGCCTCATCCTTTTAAAGGACTCTACCATCTTTACTGGGTCGGGGACCGCATTCCCCATGTTGGCTGCAGGGGCTACGGGTGGTGGCACGAAATTTTGTTGCGCCTCCATGAAGGTGGCCATCACCTGATACATGTGAGTGAACTCGGTCTCGACATTGAGGCCTGCATTATTGGCCCCAACCCCCTTCATTTTCGGCTCTGCTTCCACCACACGTGCTCCTCGACATCTAGATAATGAAAAATAAAAGTTAGTAAAAGAATAATCGCAGTGGGGTTAGGTCAGACATAGGAAAAATTCATAAACATAACTTGCGAAAGTGCAACAATATGATTTATGACCATCCCACTATCAAAACTAACCATGCTGACGCACCTAAGTCTAATCTCCTGTGGTGTTGGACTACTATTTGAAGTAAGCTCTGATACTAAATCTGCAGCGCCCCAAATTCCTAACATAGGAACTCGTGATACACTCTAGGATCTTCCTTCAAATGAGTCACAACACATCAAAATTCACAGAAAATTTAAAACTTTTATTACATCAACTTGTTATTACAATGTCCAATGATTACAACAATTACAATTAATTATTACAATAAGAATGTACAATAAATTTGGACAGTAACTTTCACTTGGATGCTTTCCCCTGCTAGAGCTTTCCCGCGATCCCAACTCGGCAGTCCTGCACTGATAACTGTGGGTACGTCAGTTGATTACAACTGACGAAATACTATATTCGGCTATCCTCTTTACGCCATAATATAGCGATTCCAACCTCAACAACCACAAATAATATTCGATGCAAAGAAAAAGTGATGTCAAACAAGTGTCAGGTGTATGTTATGGCTTAAACTAATGCACACTAAGCACGCATGCTCCTAAAGCTAATGCACGCTTGGTTGAAAGATATGCATCCCATACTACACACCCCCCAAACGGAACGACGTTCTTCAATTTAATGGGGGCTCGATCTCCCGCTATGCATCCTAACCTTGTGCTCTCTCCTGCTTCTAATTCCAGTGATGGTGAGGCTGCAGGCCCCTGGTGTGACTCCAGTCACTGCTTTCAATAGTGGTGTCCAATCCTCTTAGTTTTATCCATTATGCCTGGGATCTCAGTCGCAGGCTTACCCTGCATGACTGTAATTAAATCGGCTTACCTGATATGTTGCTGTATCTACGTCTCCTTGGAACTCACCAAAGGCCAATATATGGGCACAAGGGCTCCATTACCGAGTGATTAGAGCAACTCCCAATAAAGTCTAGCTCTCCGGGACATCGTCTAATCCGTCTGTCCATATTGATCGACAAAGGACCTGACGGATATAGGGTTTCTCTAACTCCGCTACACTCATCATTACACTAGAATAGAACTTGCAGTCGAGACGAAATCAACACTCTAAACCTCCTCAAAGGTTGTTACGGATCATAAAGGCATTTCTGCCGAGACAGCGGAGCCCCCAACAGAGTGTCACCGCTCCCAGGCAGCTCGGGGTCCCTGTCCGCATTAAACGAGTCAAGGTTAAGGTTGAAAATCAAGATTTTTTTTTATCGATCGACTACTCGAACCATCACTCTAGCTAACTCTAATTTATTTAGTTAGGTGATCTATCTACCATTTCCAAATCCCTAACTCGATAATCAACTTTCTTGCCATGATCAACTAGTTTAATTCTATTAGTAGACTCTCCCTAGTTAGTCACCTTTATCAAAATAGATCTCCACCCATTTTACACCAGGACTCAACTAGCCCTCTAGTATGGCCCAAGAGTTGACTTGCCTCGGCCCACACTTGGCACGAACCAACGACGAACCGACTCCATCGATCGCCGCAACCGTCATCTATGCTTGGAGTTCGATCGCAACCTTGGTCCGACCAACAAGTAGCTCCCGCCAAACTTAACGCTCCATGGTCCTCGACAAGTGGTAGCTCCAAACATAAACCATGGAATCCATCCATACACGGTGAGTACGTCGGCGCACGAGTCATCTCCTCCAACGCGTTCGATGCGACACGGGTCTTAATCTACCCGTCTAGGTTTGTCAACAAGACTTAGTCCTAGAGTCTCAAAACTCAACCAACGTATCCCAACAAGGTACACCATACTAGGAGTAAGTCCTAACCCACAAATACCCAAAAAGGGGTTCTAAGAGTCCTAAAAACAACAATCTAAGTTTCCAAACAGCAAGCACATACTTGGCGTTCATGCCAAAATAGAGTTATTCCCAGTTCCGTTCCCTTGAGGAATCGCGATCGGTCGCTCCCCATGCTTCTACTCAAAGTAGACAGCAAGTACAAGCACACAATGGGCATGAATCTCATTCCAAAGTGGTCTACAATAATACCCCAACATCCAATACAATTTCTACCTCAAACATTGAACATCGTTGTCTATATTGGGGTCTACAAGCAACTATGGGCTACTCTTAGAAAGAAATTTTAGATCACTTAATTCCTAACTCATACTCACATCTATGACATGTTTCTTAACCTCAAACAACAACTCTATGCTAGTGAATTACAAGTTCAAACTCATCTCTATGAACATGGTGCAAACCAGTGAGCTCTATGTTTCACTGTGTTTTTTGTCATCACTTGCAAAAATCATATAATTTCGAATAATTGTCCAAATCAGGAATTATTTGTCATTCTAGAAAGTTCTGTGTCTACTAAAAGTTCCTAGTTATGAGGCTCTTCAGATAAGGTTGTTTAGACACTCTTACGGGTCCATCTTTAACAAGTATATAGACTTCCAGAACAATAGATCAGATCAACACAGTCATGGGATAAAATCTATTTAAAATATCATATGGTGTCAGATCATCATGAAATTTTAGAATCTAGTTCCAGACACATGATGTGACAACACTTTCAAAAATCAAGTGATTCTACCAATTAGATTTCCAATTGTGTCCCTTTGTGTATCATCCAAAAACAGGGCAGTAACAACAACAGTTTTGTTTATTAAAATCTCTAGTTCAGTTTGCATGATTTTATTGACATGGCTACAGTGGTCCAAATCTCATGAAATTTGAGACATAGGTCTTAGATACATCCAATAATGACATACTAAAATTTTTGATCATTTCCATAAGCATGCAGTGAGATACAAGTCATTCTTTCCACAATAGTAACAATAAAAACTGCTTCTTTCTATTCTGACCAGCATGCAAGTTCGTAATTTATTTTAATAGCAGGAAAAATTAAAAAAATCCGTACAAATTACTGAAGGTGTACAACACGTATATGAACATCCTCTAAAATTTCAGATCAAACTTCCAAGTGGTGTTCATGCAATGAGCTACGGACTGACAACAAAAATTCAGTCTTTTTAACAGGATTTTCTGTTTTGGACTACTTAACACAAAACAGATTGTTTAAGTTCATTCCTAAGGCATGCATGTCATTTTTCAGTCATCAAACACCATTCAACCATCCAAAACCAAAACAAGAGATTAGAAACACCCACCTTTGCTAGTAGCTTGTTCTCTTTCTAGCTCTTTGCTTGTTGGTCCTCCTTCTTGACTCCTCTAGAGCTCCTTGCTTCTCCTCTTTGCTTTGGCTCCTTGTTCTCCTTCTCCTTGGCTAAGTGTGTAAAGAGTGGCCTCTTGCTCCAAATCAGTAGCTAAGTGTGTAAAGAGTGGAGTTTGGAGGTGTAGAAAGGTATAGGAGTTGTAAAAGAGAGTGGAGAAGAGGTGGGGTTTTGAAAACACAAGAGAAGAGAGGGGATTGAGTGTTGTCCGGATTTTCATGGGCATGAGGAAGAGAATAACATCCCATCATGCAAGAGATTGGGTTGTTTGGAGGTGATGTGACAAAGGTATCATGATGTCTTTATTCAAACATCCAGAAACCCTAACCCTAGTTCTTATATCCCTCCTTCTTTCCCTCCAATCTTGGCCGGCCATACCATGGGCTTGTCCCATTTTGATTTGTTCATGTGTAGCTTAGCTCATTTGTTTCATTTGGGCTTCAAAAGTCCAACTCAAAAAGACATCCATATATGCATATATGTACATACATTCATATGCATAGTTGTAGGTTATTAGTAAGAAAAATAATTTCTTTAACCAAAAAATATAACTTTATAGCTAGTACAATCTAGTTCGTTTACAAGACGCATTCGTCAAAAATTGGGGTTGTTAGATCACTCCCTCCTTAGAATAGTTCTGTCCTCAGAACTATGCTTAGTGGGAGAAAACAGAAATGAAAAATCACACAAACCACACAGAGTGAGTCTCCTGCATTCGACTCTCTCGCTCCCAAGTTTATCAAAAGTCATGCTCATTTCGTGGATCATCCTGGGGCCGATTTCATCCCTCGTCCCGAAGACCATGGCGATCAATCTCCATTTATAGATGTCGCTCTCGTCCCGAAATACTGGATGTCAAATCCCACTCCACAGACCATTCTGGGGCCTCATCACACGAAGACCTCGTGTGTGTCGCTCTCATCCCGAAATACTGGTGACCAATCCCAATCCACAGATCATTTTCGGGCCTATTCCATCCCACGTTTTGGAATACTGGAGAATATCTCACTTCGTGGATCATTCTGGAGCCCTCTCTCATCCTCGAAGTTTCTTCGTAGGTATTGCTCTTGTCCTTGGAATACTGGAGATCCGTCCCACTCCACAGACCATTCTGGGGCCTATTTTAGTCCCACTCTGAATGCCACCGAGGCAACTGATTGGTTGAAGGAGGCAATAGAGTAGGCTTCGGCGATGAAGCGCCGAACGTAATCTCTTAGGCATTTACCCTTTCTTTGGCTGAGGGTCACCAAAGATGCACTTGTTTTTTTGGTCCGGCGGCACTCACAAAATCAGTAAGAAAGAGCCCTTCAAGCTGATCGAAGGAGAAGATGGAGGCCAGGGCGAGTCGAGAGTACCATTCTCTCGCTGGCCCCTTCAGCGTGGCAGAGAAGGTTTTGCAAAGGAGTGCATCCGAAGCCTGGTGGATCATCATGAGAGTTTTAAAACTCTCGATGTGGTCAGCGGGGTCCGAATCCCGGTTGTATGACTCAAAGTTAGGGGCCTTGAAGTTTTCCGGGACCGGGGCTTCCATGATGGCCCGGGAGAACGAAGGCTTGCTCGGGAGGAAATTCCTCGCCTGTTGTTCCTCTTCTCTGTTAAGTCGGCCAAGGCGCTTCTCCATCTCGTGGAGGCAGCAGTAGACCGAGTCTTTTCTTCGGTCATATCTTGCCGAGCCCCGAGACTCTTTCTCATGCAGAAGGGGACTGGGAGTGCGGTGGTGATGACTTGGGGCACGTTGAGGACTAGGCGCCCGTTGCTCGTGGTTGGGAGCGGCATTGAGGGTCCGCAGAACAACTTCTTGAAAATCCTGGAACTCCGCCCTTGTGACTGGTGCCCCTCCAGCTTGGTGTCCCTATGTGTGGCTCAGCTTACTAGAGTATGACTTCTCCGCCGACGATATGGAGGGGACTATCTTCGCCTCCTCGGGGGAGGGGATCTTCTGGTCCTCAGTCTGCTGGGGGTCCGGACTCTCGAAATCCCTGGGTGCTCAGGTTGATGGACTCTCTCAAGGGCTCGTCATCCATTCAAGCGAGTTCGGAGGTTAACCCCCTATTGGTGGTTAACAATCACTTGATGGAGATCCTGTTCGGGAGGACCTTGAGAAGCCATAGAGTCAACTGAAGGATTGTGGACCGCGACATGGTCATGAAAAGGATGTTACTTTGGACGACTTCGATGAGAGCCCCCCTAGGCAGCCCCCCTGAAACCCTGGAGGGGCCTGTTGAAGAGGAGGTTGTTGAGGAAGAACATCTTGAACTGGAGGAGGAGGACGAGAAAGAGGAGTGGCTCTTCGACTGGAGACCGTTGCCTTCCCCTACTCTTTCGGATGCATAGTTTGAAACTACTTTCGCTGATGAAGTAAGGTTGGATTGCTTTTCCGTTTTCCACTGACGGTGCCAAACTGTTGCTGCTAATTTGGTGTGGGAGCAAACAGAGAAAACAGATGAATTTGTGGATTCTTTTTGGAAACAATAAAGCAAACCTGTTGACCTTCACCAATGTGTTGACTTGTTTCTCACTGCTGCCGCGAACCTGCACAAAGTTCGATACACCGGGATGGATCCCGGCGACGAGCCCTCCGACGCTCATGTCAGTAATCAAAAAGATTAAGAAAGAGCTTTAGGTAGAAAAAGATTGATTACCTTGTTATGATGGGGGGAGAGGGGGTATTTATAGTCGCCTTAGGGACGCATTCCGAGATAAGGATTTATCTCTACTTTCCGGTGTTTTTGAATAAGATCTTGAGTTTAAATGTTTCACAGAGATAATTATGAATTTGAATTACTCTTTATCCATCTGGGTTGGTTTGTAACGGGTTGTGACCCATACCCAGTTGGACAGATCCGTTTATGGGTTATTGGGCTTTGAAGAAAGATCTAGTTCCCATTGCAGACCCGTTTGTAGGTGAAATTACCATTTTACCCCTGAAAGCTTTAAGATTCGTGCCTGATTCGAACAGTCCCGATTTAATCCTATTTTTAGCCATATCAATTAGTTTTGACCTTCTCTCGGATTTCCCGAAATATTCTCGATTTTTTTTATATGCCAATTTTGGAAACTATTTGCACTTAAAAGGATTTGCGCTCATGGACTCAACAACTAAACTAGACATTCCCAACGGCAAATTTAGTTGTTTCATCAACGCCGTTGGGACACGACATGTTTAGTGCTAATTTTTAATTCAAAATTTTCAAAGAAGATTCGCCATTCTCAACGGCAATGACATTTATACTAGACTCGTTGTTGAGAACAACGAGTTTAGTTCAAAATTTTCAATGAAGACTCGCTGTTTCCAACGGCGATGAAATTTTATACTAGACTCGCTGTTGGGAATGACGAGTTTAGTTCCAAAAATCAATTCTATGAAGTTTTTTTTCAAAAATTCACCAAGTCCAACAGAATGTTTCACTCTCTGTAAAATTTCCTATATCCTCGCCGTTCCCAACAGCGAGTCTAGTATAAATGTCCTCGCCATTGGGAACATCGAGTCTTCTTTGAAAATTTTGAACTAAACTCGTTGTTCCCATCAGCGAGTCTAGTATAAATGTCCTCGCCGTTGGGAACGACGAGTCATCGTTGAAAAATTAGAATTGAACTCGTCGTTGGAAACGACGAGTTTCTTAAAAAAAAATAGCACTAAACTCTTCGTGTCCCAACGGCAAGCATGAAACAACCAAACTCGCCGTTGGGAACGGTGATTTTAGTTGTTAAGTTCATGACCGCAAATACTTTGGCAACTGTCCTCTTTCGGCAAATAGTTTCGAAAAGTGTCTTATAAAAAAAATCAAGATTCTCAGCCTCCTTAATTTTACATAAAAGATAAATTTAACAGAATTGTGTATGTAAGAGCATCCACAGTCGTTTGCTATATTTTTCATTTCTCATAATTTGAGAAAGTGGGCTCTGCAGTCGTTTTCTATTTTGCAATTTGTTGGCAAATAAGCTACAGTACATTCTCATATTTGAGAAACGAAATGGCGATTCTCATAATATAGGGGTTGTTCCGTCCCGATTATTACTATTTTTTATAATCATATCAGACGACACATGTTATTTCGTCTGACCATTTTTTTATTTTATTTTAATGATCAGACGGTACATGTCTGAAAAAACGAAAAATCAACAAACGGGACATGTTGTCCCGTTTGAAGCCAAAATGGCTTGGACGGGACAACATGACTCGTCCAGCCATATTGGTGTAATTAGACTTAGGTTAATCTTAGGTTAGTTAATTAAGTAGGTAGGTTAGTATATATTTTAATATTTAATTTTTTTAATTTATCTATTTTAATACCTAATCATTAGTTAATTAACTCTAAAAAAAACGGACGAACCTCTTTTTTTAATGTTTCTTTCTCATATTATAGTAAATGACGACTGCAGCGAATTACGATTTTTGCTATATACTACTTTACCATATTCTCAAAAATGAGAAACACCGTTCTGATGCTCTAGATCACTTAATGACATGTGAAACAATATAAAAGGTATCATTGTAAATTTGCTGGTTCAAATTTCTTACTGGCAAGAAACAAATCTAGCTCATCCCATAAAAAATTTGAGTTGTATAATTTATAAACAATCAACTTAATCTAATTTAAAATTCACATTTTTAGATTGAAGTTTTAGAAATAATTCTCTTAAAATTAGTCACTCAATAGTTTGTCCCCGAAAAAAAAAAAAAAAAAAAAAAAAAGACCCTACGGCTTGTTAGTTCTCAACTATAATTAGTTACTCAAATATATTGCACATACTAATAAATAACTAGTTTCTGATAATGTGGGACATATTTAGCATCTTAAATTGTCATTTTCTTTGCTAATCTCATATTACCATTAATTTGAGACATGCATATATAGGATAATGCTTTAAAACTGGAATGACGTAATTTGGGCCATTGAGTGCAACACACGAACAAACTGGTCTCATCACTGTTGTAAACAAGAATTAAATCTTAGACAGCATCTTGCAATATGATTGATTTGCAATTACTACTCATAAAAATATACATCAAGAATAAATTAGTGGACAACCTTACATGCTACACAGAGTAAGGCGTCATTAATTTCATATATTGTAGATTATCTCTTCAATCATTAATCACTAGTATCATACACGTGCACACGTGCACGTGGAAAAAATTGAAGGAATAATAAAAAGTAAAAAGAAAATAATTTCCAAACTGATCCACTTTCGGAAATAATTACCAAACCGGTCCACTGCCGAAAATATTTACCAAAGTTAGTCCATAACCCAACACGTGCGTTGCACGGGTTGGGTTGAGGACAAATTACACTAAGGTTTTCTCCCATTATAGTAGTAGAGATATATTAATAATAAATAAATAAGTAAATATTATTAATATACAGTAAAATTTTGATAATTAATAAGATTTGAACAACGAGAAATGAATAATTTAGCAAAATTATTATTTAATCGATAAATTAATAATTATTAATTTATTGATAAAATAATAAAGTATTAATTTAGAAAAAATTATGTTCGATATATATCAAAGTTAGTATGTAGATGCACAGAATAGCAAGTATACCAAGGATTAAGTACATACATCAAATCAATACTGAGAATAGCAAGTTGTCAAGTTTTCCCTCTTTCAAGAAGTTGTGAAGCTGAGAATAAGAGAATAAAAAGAATTTTTAATATGTCTTATCTAATCTAATCTAATATTAGGGTAAATGGCAAAAAACACCCCTGATCTATGAGCAAAAAGCCTTTAACCCCTTGAACTATTGGTCAATGCGATAAACCCCCCTAACTATGAATTGTAGTCAAAACCCGTACGAAAACCCTAAAAACCTATGTGTAATGCCCAACTTGCCCTTATTTTTCACTGTTTTTCTTTCTCCTCCAAAAAACTGAAAAACCCCAAAAAACCCAAAATTTTTCACACAAATCAAAATCAAAATCCATCAAACAAACATTAAAATAAAAATCCATCAAAATCCAAATCAAAACCAAAATCAAAATCAAACCAAAATCAACATTAAAAAAAACATCACCAGCAGCAAAAATCAACAACCCCGATCAATATTTATGTTCTTCAGCCAAAAAACCATCAGAAATTGTTTTTTATGTTTATGTTTATGTTTAATCCAAATCCAAATCTAAAATCCAAAATCCAAATCTAATCTTCTTGATTTTGTTCAGCCTCATCTCCTTCGTTCGTTTTTTTTTTGGGTATCGAATGTTGGGTTGTTGGATTTTCTTTATTTTTGGATCTGAAGTAGGGCGGCGGGAGCTAAAGGAGGCGGCGGCGGAGTAGTAGGAGGCGACGGTGGGGTCGGGTAGAGGTCGACGGCGGGGGTCGGGGTCAGGTGCTGGTGATGATGATGTTGATGATGATGATAATGATAATGATGGGTTTCGATGTTACTGCTCCTCTTTGATTTTGAATTTGGATTTGGATTTGGATTTGGATTTGAAAAAAAAAAGGATTTTGGGAGAGAAAGAGAGTGAAATTTTGGGGGTTTTAATGATTTATTAATATAAAGGCAATTTGGTCATTTCACACCCCCTTTTAAGTTTTTCATATTGGATTTGACCACAGTTTGTAATTCAGGGGGTTTATCGCATGGACCAATAGTTTAGGGGGTTTAAGATTTTTTGCTCATAGATCAGGAGTGTTTTTCGTCATTTACCCTTCATATTAGGGGTGTGCATCGGTAGGTATCCGACCTAATATGGACCATCCACTACCGATCCAAAGAAGACCGGTTTTTTAATTTTCTCATCCGCAACCAATCCAAGCCTTAATTGAATCGGTTTCCATCCAAGGCGATTAAGCTCGGTTTGGATTGAACTGGATGGTCGATTTGGTGTGCTATTTTTTACCTCCAACATCATTCACAATTTCGTTGAAATTTAAAAGATCAAGTTCAATCAAACTTAAGAAACAACCTTCTATCTGTTGTTCAGAAATGAATTTAAAATGAAGATTCATAGAACCACAAGTTGTTAATGAATTTTACACTACTTGTTTGAGATGATGACGTTTAAATGGGTGAGATACATTGCTTTTTCACATGCATACTTATGTAATCTAAGTTTATTCTCATAAAAGGAACATCAATAACCATAGCTAATTAAATTTCAGGTACAATAAAAAAGATTTAGACAATAATTTCTGCTTGATTTGATTAAAGTAACTACTAAATGTTATCTATCAAGCTGGGTCACAGTGTAAATCAAGCATTTCTTAACAACATAACATACGTGATTATGGAGAATCAAAACATAGGTACAACAACTGCTCGGTTTAAGAAATTAAAGGAGACTGTTTGTATCTCCAAGAAAATGAGAAATGATTGTTTGTATATTCAAGAAATTAAATGAGAACTAGATTTTTTATGGACTAATGCATAGATACGGTCGGTTTGATTTCATTGATTATTTGAAAGTTTCATCCAACAACCAAACGGATCTAGTTGGTTATTGAAGATCAAGAACCGACCAACCCAAACCCCCAATTGGTTCGGTTAAAAAAACTGTTAGTTCGGGTTGGATTGGTTCGGATTGGTCCGTTCGGATAATAGTTGTCCACCCCTACTTATCTCTACTATTTTAATGGGATAGTTGGGGTTTGTAGCAAACAAACCCTAACTTTGTAACTATATAAACACGTATAATACACGTCCAAACTATATCCAACAAATATAAATGTGCACCGCACATGTAGCCCAAATCAAAACATTCAAATATATACCATTTTTTTCATATTCAATATATATTCATTTAATTTGATGACTTACTTTTTTTAGACGTGTATCGCACGTACGTTATACTAGTAATATTATAATGGGAGAGTTTGAGTTGTCATTTGTAGACAAACAAACTCATGTATCGCCCGTACATAACTAATATAAAGGAGGTCTTAGGTTCGAGGTCAGACTACATCGAAGTTTTTTACTTTAAAAAAATATATTTATTAAGATGTGCATCACACATGTTAATTACTAGTAAAATTTTATGTCATTTTAATCAATTATTAATTTATACATTCAGTGGGACCTATAGAAGTTCAAAAAAGATTATTATCTTATGCATTTAGCAAGAATATTAATTTAGTATCTTGACCCAAGTCGGGATAGGAAGATTTTATTATTTGAGAACAATGGTTAATTTATCGAAGTTTTACTGTATATCATGTTACTATTCTTCCATTTTCTTTAGAAAAGAAATGACAGTCAGACAGTGCGTGCTTGAAACAGAGAATATTCATTGAATCTGGAATTTCATTATTAAAAAGACAAATTCTAACAACAGCATAAGACCAATAAGAAATCGATTCTCAGCTGTTTCTATTATTATTATTATTATTATTATTATTATTATTATTATTTTGAGGTAATAGATAAATATTTCAATCATTCCAGTATTTGTTACATCACTTCGACGCATTCTAGTTCATTTCTTTTTTCACTGTAAAAGAGAGGATAATAAGTATATAGTCCTGAGACATGAATACTATACACTGAATAAGTAAGGCAGAATCTCGAATTTACTGAATTAGCTACTATTGAACCTACAACTGGGAAAGGTATGATTTTTGTTCCCTTCCTGTTTGACCTCTTCTACCATCATGCCGTTGAAATTGCCCTGAAAATTAATTATTTTGCTCGAGGTCTTTGTAGCGAACTATAATCACGATGATTCAGATGATGCTAGCTCAGCATACATATCTTCAATTGCCTTTGCAAAATAGGCTTTTGCTTGAGGTCTCTTGACCTGGAATTATTGTATAAATTAATTACAATTAAAATTCTGAGATTTTCTATTCTAACCTGCTTTGTTTCTGAAAGGATGAGAGAAGCGAGGAAAGCTTACTTTAAATGTTGGAGTAAGAAGGCCATTCTCTACAGTGAATGGTTCTGTAACCAAGGTGATCACTTTTGCAAATTCAAAACCTCTCAGCTGCAATACAAGAAAAATGTAATATAAGAAACGAAGAAAACAATAAAAACTGTTTAAACTTAGATTCAGTGAAAAAAAGATAAAATATACCTGAGCTTGCTTCGCAACAGCATCCATATCAGCAAGGACGGCAGCCCTCGCTCTAGGAACAGCACACAAATGTGCTAGATCTTGATACTGCAAATTTGGATAAAATATTATTATGTAATTAGGTGTTTTTAAATTAGATAAGGACAACTAACATTTGTTGGTTTGAATATTTAGTAAAGAAGCTAAAGATATTCAAAGGATAATATGAACCAAATGAACTTAGCTCCGGCTGTGGGTTCGAATCTGCATATAGCAGTGGTAACATAGTTTCCAAATTAGATGCAGGGTTGCATTATTCCAGTCACATTTTCGAATTAATTAGCCTCAACTTCAAAAAGGACAAGAAATTAGCAATTCCAAAGCCTCTCCTATAAGTGAGCCTTAGTGTAGAATCTACCATGAAAATTACGGTTAACAATACCTTCTGCCAAATCTGAGTGAAGTGGGCTGGCCATGGATAAAGCTACTACAGATTGCTGTCTTACGTAGCATGTAAGGTCCATCAGTCCACACTAGTCCCTATGTCTAGCAGGCAGCTCCCTAAAAACTCAGAAGAGATTAAGGACCAAAAGATGAGGAACATCCGCCATTAGCACTAGTATCGGGTCCTATTGGCTCCTTCACTACCCGGCCCCGGACTTCTACAGGCCTATGAGAACCAAGTCCAAGTCCGGGTCCGGGTCCGGGTCCGGTTCAGGTCCAATTTTTTCTCTTGGGTCCGGTTCGGGTCCGGGTATGAAAAAGAATAATTTTCAATCTATTTCATAGAGAAAAACTATAACGTATTATATCGTGCAACAAATGAGACTCAGATATAGAGATATAGAGCAAGATCAATGTCTATGACTACATTACTACTTTTTCAATCTATTTCATTAGTATACAGGAAAGTTCAATGAATCTCACTTGACTTCATTTCATTTACAAACAAAGAGAAGAAAGTCAGTAAAAACTATCAAGTCCAAACTATCCCACTTGACTTCATTTCATTTCATTCGTATATCACTTCTAATCACTTCTAAGAATATTTCAGACATTTTAGTGTGGCACAAACTATCAGGTCCAGCAAAAAGTAGTAATAAGACTAGTGTTACAAAATTCAAACTGCAAAATTGAAGGATAGCAATATCCCCTAGATTAGATTTCGGGGGAGAGTCAGAGAGAAATGAGAGATTAAGAGAAAAGAGTTTTGCATATATAATATTTAATTGTTACTAAATTTATTATCGTGTCTGCGTCCGGGTCTGGGTCACGTCTATTTGGAAGAGAATTGTATTGTGTTTTTCTATTCGGGTCCGGGTCTGGATCACGTCTATTTGGAAGAGAATTGTATCGTGTTTTTCTTCGGGTCCGGGTCCGGGTCGGGTCAGGTTGACTTTGAGGGGACCCAGACCCGACCTGTCGAAGCAACGGGTCTTATTTTCGGACCCAGACCCAACCCGCATTAGACAGGGTCGGTTCCAGTCCAACGCTGGGTCCAATTCGGGTCCAGGTCCAGGTCTGATCCGGACATCAAGTTTTGTTACCAGTGCTATCCACCTAGGGAATTAAAATCAGTTTTGGAACTAATCGGTCTATGAGCGATTAATGATTAATCGTAATTCCGAAAATAATCGGAGATTAAATCGAAAAAATCGTGTGTATATATATATATATAATTTTTTTAAAAATGAACTATCCTCATTAAAAAAATGATATATCCTCATTATGTAGCAACCCTAAATTCTAATAAACCTATTATGAGATTATCAAATAGGAACATATAGTTATAGAGAGAAAAAAAGAGAAGTACTTGGTTTGAGCTATGTTTGAATTGCGGATGCGGGTCAGGTCAGGTTTGCTGGTCGGATCCAACAAATAAAAACAATCGGAGAGGAGCAGCAAGAGGAGGTGCAGCGGATGCGGGTCGGGTCAAGTTTGCCACGACGCAGGGGGAAACGGTGGGTCAGGTTTGGGTTGGCTCAAGGAAGAAGAGAATAGGTTTGGGTTTGAATTTGGGTTGGCACGAGAAGAAGAAGACAGCGGTGATGGGTTAGATTTAGGTTTGCACGAGGACCAGAAGAAGTTTGAATTTTGAATTTGAATTTGGATCAGATTGAGCCCAAATAATGCAAACGAGCATAAAAATTAAAGGAGAAGATTTAATCAGTTAATCGGCCAATTAACTACTAATTGGTCGATTATACTCGATTAAATTGCTAAGTATTGAAATATAGAAAATCGCTAAAAAAAATAATCGACTAGCTTCCAATTAGCGATTAATCGAATTTTAACTGCTTAGCTATCCACCATCACAATAGAGCCTCTAATCGATGGGCTTCGTCAGAGTCCATATTCACTTAGGAGTCCCACATCTAGCAGGGTTTGGAGAGTTAAGACTATTAGTTGCTCAAAGCAGTGTATACCGGTAGTCTATCAACACTAGCCTGTGGGTCAACTTCAAATTTTAAATCTTAAATCTTGAAAATGTTTTTCTAAAGAAGAAATCTTGATTCTCTTATTTCTAGTTATGTTAGGTGAAAAAAGTAATGCCCCGGGCTCACACACCTACTCACCTAAGAGTCGAGGGTCACTCCAGTAGTGAAGACCCAGTTCTGCCACAACCCCACCACAAGGTTGATGCCTTCTTGATGCAGGACGAAATACATATGGGTTATTTGCTCTTGTACGAACCTACAAGCCTTTAAATAAGAGTTTCCTTAACGAGAAGGTAAATTGAAGAAAAAGTTCTTTTTTATTGAAATAATATAGAAGTCTTCCAATACAAGATAACTTCTAGCGTCTTTAAATAGGTGGACTAAACTTACAAAGAAAAAAAAAACTAGCCTAAATTAAGGAAATAAATAATTGAGAATATCCCTAAACTAGGAAAATAATTGAAAATCTTATATTTCTAAACTAGAAAATCAATTAAAAATATGGTCAAAAACCATCTTTTGAAATTCGTTTTTTATATGGCTAAAAATAGGCTTAAATTGGGATCGTTCAAATTGGGCACAAATCTTAAAGCTCGCAGGGGTAAAATGGTAATTTCACCTACAAATGGGTCCGAATGGGGAACTGGGTCTTTCTTCAAAGCCCAATAGCCCAATAACGGATCTGTCATACTGGGTATGGGTAGCAACTCGTTACAAACCAACCCAGATGGATAAAGAGTGATTCAAATTCGTGATTATCTCTAAGAGGCGGTTTAAACCACCTCTTATCATGAAACGAGCCTAAACCCTCCATCTTATCCATAAACATCCGGAAGTAGAGATTTATCCTTATCTCGAAACTGGTTCCTAAGGCGACGATAAATACCCCTCCCCCCCACCGTGACAAGGTATTCAATCTTTTTCTACCTAAAGCTCTTTCATAATCTTTCTGATTACTGACAAGAGCGTCGGAGGGTTCGTCGCCGGGATCCATCCGGTGTATCGAACTTTGTGCAGGTTCACAGCAGCGGTGAGAAATCAGTCAACACGTCAGTGAAAGTCAACAGGTCTGCTTACTTGTTTCTTTCAAGAATCCACAAATTCATCTGTTTGCTCCCATACCAAAATCAGCAGCAACAGAATGGCGCCGTCTGTGGGAAACAGAAAAAGCAATCCAGTCCTATTTCATCAGCAAAAGTAGTTTCAAGCTATGCCTCCAAAGAAGAGGAAGACGACGGCCTCTAACCGTAGAGCCACTCCCGCTCCTTCTCCTCCACTCCAGGAGGTCCCCCTTCAACCCGCTCAACAAGTCTAGCAGCCTGGACAGTCTCTCCCCCAACCCGTCCAGCAACCGCATCCTGGACGACCCCTTCCTCAGCAACCTCAGCCTTAGTAGGCTCCTCAAGGGCCACAAGGGGCTGCCGCGGGACCCTCCCGCCGAAGTCGACAAGGGCAACCTCTTCATCACGACCATGTGTCGATACATAACCCCTCGTCCGACTCCATGGCCTCACATAGTCCCCCAATGCCGAAGGATCTCCGGCACATTATCGACAACAGGTAGCATGGGATAGATCTACGGACCCGCCTGGATGAGAGGCAGACCCATGACGGGATATCCCGCTGAGAACATCAAAGGGGTCCAGCGATCCGGTCCCCTAGAGCTCGATCCCCCCGTAAGCCAGATAGCAGAAGGTCCAACTCTCCCATGAGGCGGAGGGAGTCACCCCAGCGTCGTCAAAGGAGAAGCCGCTCTCCAATCGGTCGACCCGCCCCACGGGACCACCGAGAGCGGGAGGCAAATGTTACGAGGGCAGAGTTCCAGCAATTTCTAGAGGCAGCCCTGAAGGCCCTCAATGTTGTTCCCGACCACGATCAGCGGGTGCCCAGTCCTCAACCTGCCCCAAGCTATAGGCGCCGTACTCCCAGTCCTCAACCTGTCCTAAGCCATAGGCGCCACACTCCCAGTCCTCAACCTGCCCCAAGCTATCACCGCTGCTCTCCCAGTCCCCTTCCGCGTGAGGACGAGTCCCGGAGCTCAGCAAGATATGACCGAAGGGAGGATTCGGTCTACCGCCGTCTCCACGAGATGGAGAGGTGTCTCGGCCTACTGGACAGAGAGGAGGAACAACGGACGAGGAATTTCCGCCCCAGCAGGCCTTCGTTCTCCCGAACCATAATGGAAGCACCAATTCCAGAGAACTTAAAGCCCCCTTATTTTGAATCATACAACGGGGAGTCCGACCCCGTTGACCACATCGAGAGTTTTAAAACTCTCATGATGATCCACCAGGTGTCGAACGCGCTTCTGTGTAAAACTTTTCCGGCCACGCTGAAGGGGCCTGCAAGAGAATGGTACTCACGACTAGCCCCGCCTCCACCTTCTCCTTCGACCAGCTCGAATGGCTCTTCCTTACTCACTTCGTGAGTAGTCGTCGGGCTGAGAAGATGAGCACCTCTTTACTATTACTTCATCAAAGGAAGGGCGAGCGGCTAAGAGACTATGTTAAACGTTTCACCGCGGAGGCCCGATCCATCGCCTCCCTGGACCAGTCCATGGCCTCTGCTACCTTCCAATCCAATGTCACTAACGACAACCTCAGAGCATCCTTTGCCAAGAAGCCTCCTCAGAATTTCTCAGAGCTCCTGCTTAGGAGTGAGAAATACATCCGAGCGGAAGAGGCTCTCACCCGCCCTGCTCTTGAGGGATCGTCTTCTGGGAACAAACGGAAAAGCGCTGAAGGAGCTAAGAAGCTCCAGAAAGACAATAGAAGCCAGCGTCGCCCTCCTCCCTGCTTCGAGAAATTCACTCCACTCAACGCGATTGTCTCAGCCATCCTGATGAAGGTCAGGAAAGATGGTCTTCTCCCACCATCTCCAAAGATGAACACTCCGGGTAAAAAGAGGAACATGGACAAGTGGTGCCGTTTTCACAGGGACCACGACCATGACATGGATGCCTGTCGGGCCCTAAAAGACGAGATCGAGACCATTATTCAGAGAGGGCAACTCTCCAGCTTCGTGAGAAAGGACAGGGCAGATCCTCCTCCGCCCCCAGGGGCTAATAAGTGAACCGAGCGGCACGCGGAGACCCCAAACTCCGAAGTAGAAGTCGTCCTACACCTTATACAAGGTGGCCCAATGGGGGGAAATTCCAACTCCTCCTGAAAAGCCTTCGTCCGGCAAGTAAATTCTGTGCAGAACCATCCTCCCCCAAGGGCCTTGGGGTTCATGTCACTTTTTCAGATAGAGATCTCGAGGGCGTCCGAATGCCCCATTGTGACGGACTGGTGATAAAGCTCCATATGGCCAACTTCGATGTGCGCCGAGTCCTGGTCGACAACGGAAGTTCGGTCAACATACTTTTCCTAAAGGCCTTCCAGGGTCTCAGACTGTCCAGGGATCGACTCAAGCCCGCCGGCTACACTCTCACGGGTTCACAGGAGTGCCAGTGACAATTGAGGGTGTCATAACTCTTGACGTAACCGTTGGCAAAACTCCTATCACCCGAACCGAGCCGATGGACTTCATGGTGGTAGATGTGAAGGCTACTTAGAACGTCATCCTGGGCTGACCAGGCCTAGCTGCTCTCCAGGCCATACCCTCGGCCTACCACATGAAAATGAAATTTCCCACCACAGCAGGCGTCGGGGAAGTCAGCGGGAGCAAGGAGGCGGCTCGTAAATGCAACATGACCTCGGTAGAGGGATCAGTCCTCTCCCTTGAAGCTCTTGAACTCCCCCAAGGGGGTAGCCAACCTATATCAGAGCCGGCTGATGAGTTGGAAGAAGTGGCCTTCTTAGAAGGAGACCCGACCAGGGCATTCCAGATTAACAGAGTCTTTTCCTCCTCCCGTCAGATCCGACATTATCCACTATATAAGGGGAAATCGCGATCTGTTCGCCTGGATTGCAACTGACATGCTGGGAATCTCTGAAGAGCTCCTTATGCACCACCTCAGTGTCGCTTCGGGGACCAGACCTGTCCAGCAAAAGCGACACAAATTTGCCCCCGAGCGCCAGCAAGGCATCAAAGAAGAGGTTGAGAAACTCCTGAAGGCTAGGTTCATACAGGAGGTCAACTATCCAGAATGGCTGTCCAATGTCGTGATGGTCAAGAAAGCCAACGGGAGCTGGAGGATTTGCATTGACTTCACGGATCTAAACAAAGCCTGCCCCAAAGATTCATTCCCGCTCCCGAGCATTGACGCCCTGATTGATGCAACCTCGGGCCACGAACTCTTAGGGAGTGTTTGGTTGGAGGGAAATGGAGGGGAGGGAAAGGGTTTTTTTTAAAACTTTTCATGTTTGGTTCATTTTTTAGAAGGGGAGGGGAGGGAAATGGGGGGGTGCAACACCCCTCCTAAGCCAATTTTGGCTCCCCTCCAATATTGGGGGGATTTGGAGGGGAGAGAAATTATGTCTAATTTTTTAAAGTCATTGGACTAAATTACCGTTTTAATCCATGCTTATTTTTTAAACCCATGCTTATTTTTTGCTGCTTGGTAATGTCCTTTGTCTTCTCCGCTTAAAAGATCTGGTGGAAGCTGATTACTCATTTGCTTTTCAACTTTTAGACAGGCTCGTGTTTTTAATTGTAGCATCAATCCCTATTGTCTTATATTGGTCTGAGGGTAGCTGCCACAATTATACAACAGTCGTAGTGGTTAATAAACCATTTCATAAGAAATAACTAGTGCTCTTTCCAATTGAATCATGAACATTCACTGCTTCAATTGACATTTGGAAAATAGCGGTCTGTAAAACTTTTACTTGTATCTGATGTGATTCTGCCTTTGAGTTCATTTGCCTTGTGCAATCATCCTATAGATAAGTTATACATTGCATTATGTATTCCAGTAAAATAAACCAACCATATTCCGCCGATGTTAGCAGCATAACAAGTCAAGCCTTTCCATATAGTTGCCTCTCAAAGTTGGACAACAAACCGATGTCTCACCACTGTAATAGTCTTCTGGTGGATGCATGGTATTGGTACGCCATACACGTATCATAATTTGGAAGTAATAAATTGGTGATATAATTAATGCAATTTGGAAGTCCTTCACAGCTAAGAAAAGTATCAGATACTTGTAGTGTATGTTGAGAATCCATTCCAGAAATTGTTGACTGAATCTTTGGTTGCTTTAATTTTGTGAACAATGGAGGAGAATTTTTCTTCTTCAATGAGATCTTTACAAGTCGAGGACACGAGGAGAGGCAATGTGCATAGACAGTGATGCACTTGGTTTTATTTACATTTCTAAACTCAAATGTAAAAGGGTATAAAAGTAATTTTATTATAAAATCCCTTCCCTCCCCTTCTGAACCAAACAAGAAGATAATTATTTTCCCTCCCCTCCCCTCCCCTCCTTTGAACCAAACAGAGTCTTCATTAAAATCCCTCCCCTCTCTTTATAAAATCCCTCCCCTCCCCTCCCCTCCCCTTCATAAAATCCCTCCCCTCCCCTCCCCTCCCCTCCTTTGAACCAAACAAAGCCTTAAGCTTCATGGATGCATTTTCTGGATACAATCAGATCAGAATGTCCCCTCCAGACATTCTGAAGACCTCTTTCGTCACCAACCAGGGTATATATTGCTACCGGGCCATGCCCTTCGGGCTCAGAAACGCCGGTCCACCTATCAGCGCCTTGTTAACAAGGTCTTCAAGGTACAGATAGGGCGGAACATGGAAGTCTATGTAGAAGACATCTTGGGGAAGAGCGTCAGCAAATCGGATCATGTCTCTGATCTCCAAGAGGCTTTTACCATGTTGAGGAGACACGGTATGAGACTGAACCCGAACAAGTATGCTTTCGGCATCTCATTTGGCAAATTTCTGGGGTTCATGGTCAGCCAAAGGGGCATAGAGGCCAACCCCGAGAAGATCCATGCCATACTCAACATGGCTCCCCACCCTCCAATGTTAAAGATGTGCAGAGACTCACCGGACGCTTCGCGGCCATAGGACGTTTTCTCTCCAAGTCCGGAGAAAAATATCTCCCGTTCTTCAAGGCCCTCAAGGGGGCTAAGGGTTTTGAGTGGGGGTGACAACAGCAAGAATCCTTTGATCAGCTCAAGGCCTACTTAGTCAACCCCCCACTTTTGAGCAAGCCAAAGTCCGGGGAAGTCCTCTACATATACCTCGCCACTTCGGAGCAGACCCTCAGTACTGTTCTAGTAAGAGAAGAAGACAAGACGCAGAGGCCTATCTACTATGTGAGCAAGGTCTTCAGGGACGCTGAACTCTGTTATCTGAAGCTAGAGAAGATGGCCTATGCATTGGTTATGGCCGCCCGAAAGCTCCGCCCATACTTCCAGTCTCACTCGGTGGTAGTTCTTACCGACCAGCCGCTCAAACAAGTTCTCTACAAACCCGAGACCTCGGGGTGCCTTATGAAGTCGTCTATCGAGCTGAGCTAGCATGATATCAGTTATCAGCCTCGAACGCTATCAAGGCTCAAGCCCTAGCAGAGTTCATAGTAGAGAGCACAACTCCCGACACCAGCAATGCGATTAAGGAACCCCCGTTCTGGATAGTGTATGTTGATGGATCCTCGTGCACCGATGGGAGTGGAGCAAGGGTCATCCTGGCTGGCCCAGATGATTTCATCCTCTAATACTCACTCCGTATCAACTTTCGGGCGTCCAACAACAAGGCTGAATATGAAGCCCTTATAGCCAGCCTGTGTATGGCTCGCAAGGCCAGGGCCAAGGGTGTGAAGATATTTAGCGACTCGCAGCTGGTGGTAAACCAGGTATCAGGGGAATACGAAGCGCGAGATGGTCCGATGGCCAAGTATTTGGCCAAAGTAAAAGAACTGATGGTCTCTTTCGAGGATGCACAACTCCAGTGAATCCCCCGCGAAGAGAATGCGTAGGCGGACGCCCTCTCGAAGTTAGCTTCCTCTTTCCTCCAAGGGCTCGAACAAACTGTCTTAATAGAAGTTCTTCTGAGGCCCAGCATCGAGGAAGAGGATCCCGAGCCAATGGAGACGCTGCCCTTAGAACTCGGGAGAATTGGATGAGGCCCCTGCTCAAGTTCCTCAAAGATGGGATCCTCCCCTTAGACCCTAAAGAGGCTCGAAAGATCCGAACCAGAGCCGAGTGGTACACACTCATCGAGGGAGTCATGTACAAACGCTCCTACACTCAAGTAGACGGCAGACCCTACTTGAGATGTCTCTCCTCCGAGGAAGCCTAGTATGCCTTGAAGGAAGTCCATGAAGGAATGCAGCGCTCACTTGGGAGCAAGGTCCCTCGCCCGCAAAATCTTGAACTATGGATACTTCTGGCCCACTCTTCTTTGCGATGCCGAATAACACGTTTGCCAATGCGACCCTTGCCAAAAATTCTCAACAATCCGCCGCTTACCTCAAGCCCAACTCTCCTCTCTATCCTGTCCAACCTCTTTTGCAATGTAGGGAATGGACCTGCTCAGGCCTTTCCCTCCAGTGCCGGGCCTGCTAAAGTTCCTCGTTGTGGCGATCGACTATTTCTCTAAATGGATTGAAGTCGAGCCCCTAGCGACGATCACAGAGAATAGAGTGCAACGTTTCTTTTGGAAAAACGTTGTCTGCAGATTTGGTGTGCCTCGAATCTTGGTAACGGACGACTCAGTTTACGGGGGGCAACCTTCCGCACTTTTTGCATAGACCTGGGCATTCAGCAACGATTCTCCTCGGTTTCTCACCTACAGTCCAACAGTTAGGCAGAGAACGCCAATCGGCAAATTCTCTCCGGCCTGAAAAAGAGACTGAGCAAGTCTGCTAAGGGTTTATGGGTAAAGCAGCTCCCCAATGTGCTCTGGAGATATCGCACTACGAAGAGGACCCCCACGGAAGAATCTCCCTTCAACCTCACTTACGGCTCTGAAGCCGTCATCCCACTAGAGGTCGGTCTACCTTTCCCCCGCTTGATTGCCTACAACGAAGAGCAAAACGCGAATGAGCTTCGTGGTAACTTGGACCTCATCGATGAGATCCACGAGAGATCCTTCATTCGGCAAGAAATTTATCGACGTAGGATCGAGCAATCCTACAAGAAGAGAGTCAGCCCGACAAATCTCAAAGAAGGAAATTTAGTGCTCAGAAAGTTATCAATTTCTTTTCCAAGCAAGAAAGGCAAGCTAGCACCCAATTGGAAAGGACCATACAGGATCTCCAAAGTTGTCCGACCTGGCACCTATCAAACTTGAAGACCTGGGGAACAAGAGAGTGCCAAGGACATGGAATGCGGAACACTTATTGAAGTACCAAGAGTGTGTCAAAACACCGCTCCAAGCAACTTCTAGCTAGCTCTAGAGCATTTCTAAGTTGTTCCTTTCTTATTTAGTCTGTTTTCGCAAATGTAATAGTGGTTTGCAACTCAGAAGCAGCCACTTAGTAGTTATTTTTAATAAAAAGCAGTTCTCTCTCTCAGAAAAACTATTGTCTTAATGTTCTTTCACCTAGCACAAACTTTCTCAAACAACAAGTTCGGAATCCAACACTTGGTTCGATGCCACTTTTGCTACTTGCGAACGAGCAAGTACAGAGTAGCTCACCATTCGAAATTGCTCCTACAACTGTTGATACTCTCTAAACGATAAGTTTGGTGTCCAATACTTGGTTCGATGCCACTTTTGCTACTTGCGAACGAGCAAGTACAAAGTAGCTCACCATCCGGAATTGCTTCTACAACTGTTGATACTCTCTAAACGACAATTTCGGAGTTCAACACTTGGTTCAATGCCGCTTTAGCTACTTGTGAACGAATGAGTAAAAACTAGCGCACCATTCGAAATTGCTCCTACAACTGTTGATACTCTCTAAACGACAAGTTCGGAGTCCCAACACTTGGTTCGATGCCGCTTTTGCTACTTGCGAACGAGCAAGTACAAAGTAGCTCACCATTCAGAATTACTCCTACAACTGTTTATACTCTTGCGAACATTAGCGAAACACAAATTCCCACAGGAAGCTCGAAAAATGGGTATATTATTTCATCAAAATTTGAGATACAAGTCTAACTCTAAACCAAGCATACATACAAGATACTACAAGATTTCACTCTAGCCCCTTCTGGGGAGTGGGATGCTCCTATTAAGTGACACTCGGAGATGGCGAGCGCCATGGTGCTCTCGCCTCGCTTCCGCGGAAGTCTCTAAGCCAGCGAGCTGAGTCGCATTACCAGAACCCAAGAGTCTCATTGTCGCCCCAACAGACGTCCCGCTCGAAGAGCCGGCCACTCCACTCTGTGCATCCCCAGGGTTTCGCAGAAGGGGGGAGGGGGGGCGAACGAAGTGTTAACTCGTGGAATGATCTTCTTGGGCGCACTCACCCCAAAGGCACGAAGTGCTTCTAACGTTGCTCCCCTCTGAAAGTCATCGCAGACGAAAGTTCTCCGCCTCTAACTCGACAACCCGCACTCTAAGTGAGTCATCCGTTACTTTGATCTTTAAGCGAGGTAATCGGCTCAAACCGCCTCCACGTGAAACATCGGAGAGAGTCCTTCGAAGATGCGCCACCTCTAGGCTTTTTTCAAGCACCACGTTCTTCAATTCGTCCCTCTCGGATCTCGCCTAGAATAGAGTGACGAAGAAACTTTAGCCTCAGACCTTGGTTGGCAGCCATCGAAGGACAAGACTCCTCGCTGTTGGGGGATACCCCGCGAATTCTCTCTTCGAGACGCCTCATCTCAACATCACGACGAGCCAAGGTCAATCTCACGTGGCCTAACTCCCACTCCGCTTTGTAAAGCATCTCCTGAGATCGGGGGAGGCCTAACTCCGTAACACCTAGCTTATGGCGGAGAGCTGAAACTTCGCTACCCTGGGGAAACCAATTTTTAAAAAAAATGCAATGTCAAACGCTCAGGTTTCGAACAGAGCTACAAGATGGTTCTAATCTTCTTTGAGCTTCACAGTGCAATATTGAGCCCAAAAAAACTTCATATCATTGACAAAAAAGAAGATACAAGAGCGGTGGCCAGTCCGCTATAAGATAGTACAAAAACAAAGAAAAAAGAACGAGTACAGACAGAGTCAAAGAGCTACCTTGGGGGGCTGCTCCGCAATCGTCTTCGGCACCTCCACGATTGCCGACTCGGGGTTCGCCACGCCCTCCTCCTCTTCTTATTCTCCTTCATCTCCTTCTCCGGCTCCCTCTGTCCCCTCAGCAGCTTCGCCTTCGGGAGGGACATACTCGCCTTCGAGAGGGGCATATAGGCTATACCCCAAGTTGTCAAAACCGGGGAGACGAGCCTCCACATGCTTGAGGGCTCTAGTGTAAGACTGCTTCATGTTTGCGCGCATATGCGCCTTCGCCTCGGCCCTGATCGCCTCCGCAGCTGCGGCCACCGCCACCTTCCTCTCCCTCGCCTCGTCCCCGACAACCTTCAGAGCCTTCTCCTTTTCCTGATCGGCCCTCTCCTTCTCCTTATCAGCCCTCGCAGCCTCGACGGCAATCCGTTCATTCGCCTTCACCAAAGCCGACTCAAGGAGGCTGATCTGAGTAGCTTGAGACTCCGACAGACGTTGCTCTGCCTCATACATCTTCACGGCCTTGGCCCTCTCCGATCGATCCTTATCGCTCGTCGCCTTGAGCTCCTTCTTCTGTTCGGCGAATTGCTCTAAGAGATGGCTGAAGTGGCACGTGATCTGAAATTAAAAAAAGAGGCCAAGGTTTGATGCAAGACACTTGGAAATTTTGAGAACCCAACAAAGTTACTCACCGACATCGTCGCCCTAGCAATCTTGAGGGCATCGTCACCCACTGTCCCTGCCTTCAACGACGCTCGATCTTTCGGGGGGCAAGTGGCGGAGAGCCTGCATGCTCATGACGGAATCCCCGAGGAAGCCGTCATGCTTCATTACCCGCTAGTCGGGGACGAAGAGCCCCTTGTACTCCTCGGTGAGGATCGTCTCGGCCTCAGCGGTAAGAGGGGGCGCCTCGAGCGCAAGTGCAGCCCCAGCAGAGAAGGCCTCGGCGGAAGGTCGGAAGGGGCAGACAGGGGAAGGGTAGCAGAGGGAGCGGACGGAGAAGAGGATGCCAAGTCCACTATTGGGGCCCCCGCCGATGGTCCCTTAGCAGCTCGGCCAGCTGAGGGTCCCACCGTCGTCCACTTCCTTTTCTTGTTATCAATGCCTTTCCTGCTGCCTACACCTCGGTTAAGCAGCATAGCTCGAAAGTCCATGTTCGGGACCTCTGGAGGAACGAAAGCCAAAAGAATTAGCGCAAGAAGAAAACAATATTAGAAATAAATATAAAGAAAATTATTTGAAGCATACTGGGGTCGATCGGACTGAGACCCCAACCGAAGAGAACCTCCTCGGCCATATCCTTCCAACTCAAGGTCGGACGACTGATGAGCTTCGACACGACCTCATCCTCCTCCGGAGTCAACACAGGTTCGGCCTTCGCCCACCTCGGAATATCTTCCCTCCACATCGTCAGGAAGCCCTACGGTTTGGTACCTCGAATCAGAAAGTACTTCTCCTTCCAATTTTTGATGGAGTCCGGGTTCTCGATCAGTTTGACGCCCCGCCGCAGCGACAAATAGTACTGGTACTCTATTTTGCTCATACGGTTGATCCGATACAGACTTTGGAGCACAATGAGCTGAGGTTCGATCCCCACTGCCTGGCATTGGAGAATAAAGCCGATGACATGCCGCCAAATGTTCGGCATGAATTGGATCGGACTCAATCCGTACCACTGCGGTACCTCGATCACAAAGGGCGGTAGGGGAAAGCGGAGACCGGCATTGAGCGCGTCATACGGAAAGATGCATTTGTCGGGCGAGGTCGCTGAACACGCTCGAAACCCTGGACTAGGGAGGAGGGTGAACTCCGACGATATCATGAAGCTCCTCCTAGTACGCAGCAAGTCCCTCTCCGTAAGAACCGAAGGATGTCATCAACTTCGGAGTGCAACCTCGGCTTATTCTCCTCGTAAGAAGCCGACTTCCCGTATACTGCTTTGGACAGAAGGTTGGCAGAATAATCCCTAACCTTCCTGAGGCTGGATAGGGTGGACGTCAGCCTACCTAACTCACCCGCTCTCCTCACATTCTCCACTATCGTTTCCACGATCACCGACCCTGTGACCTCCTTCCCCTTGTCCACCGCATATGAAACTGCCAACGGCCGATCACTCTCTTGGTCCGAGGTGGAGGCCTCACTCCCCGACGACACTCTAGACATCTTGAAAAATATATAAAATAAAATATATATTTACCTTGATGCGACAGCAACGGTCGAAATAGTTCTCCAGAGAATTGAGCGCTTGGCCGCGACCGCTAGTAGAGTCACCCAAGAGCAAAAACGAATTCTCAGAGTGAAAAGTGAAGAATGAGAGAGTAGGGGAGGAGACTTATAGTAAAAAAAGGGGGCATCGCTTGGGTTTCTGAACGCTTTGGGCCCCCACGACCCCCAAGGAGGCCCATCAGAAGGCTAAATGACAGAATTCGTAAAGGCGAAAACTACCGCCTCACAATTTGTGCCAGGTCTTCATCAAGGGGCCCAAAATCGTGCCACATAGCTCGGAATTACGATCCGAGCTACCGAGGTACTGAGCTACGAATTGGCAAAAACTACTGCCTTATAATTCGTGCCAGATCTTCATCAAGGGGCCCAAAATCGTGCCAGCTTGGAATTACGACATGAGGTACCGAGGTACCGAACTACGAATTGGCGAAAACTACCACCTCACAATTCGCTGCTTGATCTTGATCAAGGGTCAACTCGGAATTACAATCTGAGCTACCGAGCTGCGAATTGGCAAAAACTACCGCCTCAAAATTTGTGCTTGATCTTGATCAAGGGTTCCAGATCCTGCCACGTAGCTCAGAATTACAATTCGAGCAACCGAGGTACCGAGCTGCGAACTGGCGAAAAACTACCGGTTCACAATTCGCACCTGATCTTGATCAAGGGTCCCAGATCGTGCCACGTAGCTCAGGATTACAATCCGAGCTACCGAGCTACCGAGCTGCGAATTGGCGAAAACTATCGCCTCACGATTCGCGCCAGATCTTGATGAAGGGTCCCAGATCCTGCCACGTAGCTTGGAATTACAATCCGAGCTACCGAGTTACGAATTGGCGAAAACTACCGCCTCACAATTCGTGCTTGATCTTGATCAAGGGTTCCAGATCCTACCACGTAGCTCGGAATTACAATCCGAGCTACCGAGCTACCAAGCTGCAAATTGGCAAAAACTACTGCCTGACAATTCACGCCTGATCTTGATCAACTGCCTAGATCATGCTACGTAACTCGAAATTTCAATCCGAGCTACCGAGCTACCGAGCTGCGAATTGACAAAAACTACCGCCTCACAATTTGCTCTTGATCTTGATCAAGGATCCATATCGTGCCACGCAGCTCGGGATTACAATCCGAGCTGCCGAGCTACGAATTGGCAAAAACCACCGCCTCACAATTCGCACTTGATCTTGATCAAGGGTCCAGATCGTGCCACGCAGCTCGGAATTACAATCCGAGCTACCGAGCTGCAAATTGACGAAAACTACCGCCTCACAATTCGCGCTTGATCTTGATCAAGGGTCCAGTTCGTGCCACGTAGCTCGGAATTACAATCCGAGCTACCGAGCTGCAAATTGGCGAAAACTACCGCCTCACAATTTGCGCCTGATCTTGATCAACCGCCCAGATCATGCCACACAGCTCAGAATTTCAATCCGAGCTACCGAGCTGCGAATTGGCGAAAACTACCGCTTCACAATTCGCACTTGATCTTGATCAAGGGTCCAGATCGTGCCACGTAGCTCGGATTTACAATCCAAGCTACCGAGCTACCGAGCTGCGTATTGGCGAAAGCACCTACCTCCCGATGTGCGCGCGAGATCGAGCGTCCAGATTGCGCCACGTCTCCGAACCGCCGATCCACCAAATGATCACTTGGAAATTCGCGCTGACGACATGATCGACGCTCCAGATCATGCCACGTCGATATTCATATGATTAATTCTTTTATTTTAATTATAACTAGTAATTTACATGTGCGATGCACGTTTTAGTAATTTCAAAAAATAAAAATAAAAACTCTGACATAGGGAGGATTTGAACCGGAAACCTCCTTTATATTAGTTATGTACGTGCGTTGCACATGGTGGTAGAATGACAAAATGACAAATGACACTAAGGCCTTCTCCCATTATAATATTAGAGATTCGGATTAATTATTTAAAAATTGCGAAAAATGGTTAAAAATTCAAGAAAATTAATTAAAAATTCTAAAAAGTAATTATAAATTCAGGAAAATATCTTTGAGCTCCTGGATAAATAATTATTAATTGGAACGATTAATTAATACTTTTTGAAAATAGATCATCACTTCACAAAATTGAATAAAAAAATCGAAAAAAATTTATAAAAATTAGAAAAAATCCAGAAAAATCCAAGAATCATCTTGGGCACTTTGCAAACTCAATTTAGCACTGTTACACCTCGAGCAAGATCAAACTCCCTTAAGAACTCCGATAAAATCCCGTACGCCATTAGAACAACAAAACTACTCCTCAAAGACTGTTAAACTCAGTTTCCAGGAGTGAGGGGCTCGTGATATGGCTAAAAATAGGATTAAATAGGGATCGTTCAAATTGGGCACGAATCTTAAAGCTCTCAGGGGTAAAACGGTAATTTTACCTACAAATGGGTCTGAATGGGGAACTGGATCTTTCTTCAAAGCCTAATAGCCCAAAAACGGATCTGTCTTACTGGGTATGGGTAGCAACCCGTTACAAACCAACCCAGATGGATAAAGAGTGATTCAAATTCGTGATTATCTCTAAGAGGCGGTTTAAACCACCTCTTATCATGAAACGAGCCTAAACTCTCCATCTTATCCATAAACATTCAGAAGAAGAGATTTATCTTTATCTCGAAACTGGTTCGTAAGACGACTATAATACCCCTCTCCTCCCACCGTGACAAGGTAATCAATCTTTTTCTAGGTAAAGCTCTTTCATAATTTTTCTTATTACTAACAAGAGTGTCGGAGGGTTAGTCGCCGGGATCCATCCCAGTGTATCGAACTTTGTGCAGGTTCACGGCAGCAGTGAGAAATCAGTCAACACGTCGGTGAAAGTCAACAGGTTTGCTTACTTGTTTCCTTCAAGAATCCACAAATTCATCTGTTTGCTCCCACACCAAAATCAGCAGCAACAGTTTTAAATTCCTTGCCAAAAATAGTCGAATAGTATGGTGTTCCTGCATCATATTCCCCCACTTGAAAATTAACTCATCCTTCCGAAGAAGATGGCTTAGCCTGCCCCAACTGAGTTTCCAAATCATGATCAACAGCCAATCGATATTCCTTTGACTCGAAATCAATTTTCTGCCACTCCCGCTTTGTTTTCCCATATGAACCACTATGGTATCATCATAGAACTCAGTATCCTTCTCTCCCACTTGAAAAATTGCCCGACCATGAGTTATGAATAGAGCAGAGGGGATCATCTCAAATGGCAGATCTTTTTTTTCCCTGTTTCCACCAGTGATGCAAACCATTATGGATAGTCTCTTGCATGAAAACACCATGACACTAACTCCAACCCTCAACCACTATTTTAAATTTCGGCCGATACGGCCGAAATTTTGTTTCAGCTAGTTTGCCGACACAGATTTTATACTCCATATCGTTTTGGACCGAAATGTGTAGATTTCGGCCGAAATTTCCGAATCGGCCGAAATATTGCCGAAACTTTTTTTTTGTTTTACTTTCTACATATAAGTCTTTCAATATAGGACCTTAAACAAATAAAATGTGAGCATTTCGTCTCTTTATTGTTTGTGTATATGCAAAGTCAAGTAAGTCTATTAAGTAATACATTTTTTTCTAATCAATGCAAACTCTGCAAATATTTAGTTATATACTTATATTACATTATCTTTTATATTATTGTTAAATTCTGCAAATATTTACCGTGATTGATTCATGTCATGAATTACATTATTCAATATTTAATAAGATAAATGACATGTTGAACATATAATATCTTATTTAGTAACAAAAAAAGTATGTTTATTGAGTGTCCGAAATGAACATCCAAGATGATCATATTTTCCTAAGATCTCCGATATCTCCGATCCGAGACGAAACATCCCTAGCCGAGACGAGTCCGAAATTCGAGAATTAAAACCATGCTTTCCACACTTTCGCCATCCACCTCTGATAAATAAAAGTATAGAACGCCTCTTTGCACCAAAGACCTCATCAAGAACATCAAACATTCTCGTTTGGTGATGCTTGCTGGCTGCAACCCTATACTTATTGGAGGCTTCAAGCCTGTCACTTTTGCCTTCCCCTCATCACCTGGCCAGAATAAAATATGATCATACCCACTTTGTAAACCAATATTTGAAAACACTAGAAATTTCTGAAATGGGTCAAACATGTTCTAACATGCAGCAAACAGTGATTTTGTTGATTGCAGACTGCCTTCACATGTTCGCCAAATAATATTCTTCTTTGGAACTAATAATATTGAGACTACCTTCACTTGTTCATCCATTTTCTCTACTGCAACACTTTCACCTCGCAACTTTGAAATTGTAACGATGTCAAGGGCAAACTGAGTATCTCTAGTTGGCATAGGTTGATTCGGTGGTTCCCCTAACAAAGGTTCAATAAACTCTGACAAAGGTTGCAATAATTCCAATGCGGAACTCCTTCGTCAACTTCTTCAATATGTTCGACTCCCTTAGAATTGAACCCAATTTTTTTCCAATTCCTTTATCATCATGGCTGAACGAAGACTCTGTTTTGGCTGAAGAAAATAGTGTTTCTTTGACTATAGACTAAAACTAAGAGAAGGCTTCGAATACAACACTATTTCGTGATCTCCCAAATAAATAAGATAAGCATTCACCCTTTCAAAATATTTGACAAGCACATCAGCTTGCCAAGGCCCACCCACATGTATCCATCTCTACTACATCTGATGAGGACATCGGTTCGAGACGTTTTGGGCACTTCTATCAATGCTGACATCGTCTAAGATGACTATTTTATTAGCCTAGTTATTCTCATTTCAACACTTTTTAGTTATTTTGGCATATATAGTAGTTTTGCTGTTTACACCCTTATTTTCTGCACACTAGATTTATTTTGATATTTGTTTTGAGCCTATATATAGGCCTTTAGACTAATGAAAAATATGCTTTTGATTGATTTAAAAAATTTATTGTGTTTTTGCTCTTCATTCTTCTCTTGAGTGTGAGACCAAAAGGGATTATTAGGGTTTGTGAGAAACCCTAAACTACACCCCTCCCCCCTTCTCTTTCTTTTTCTTCCCAAACCCAATAGCCCCACTACCTTTCTCTTCTTCAGCCGACACCCAAACCCCCTTTTTCTTCACCCAACCTCACCAAAACCCCTTCTTCTTCACCCATCCATACCGAAAGCCCCTTCTCCTTCACCTAACCATCCCGAAGCCCCTTCTCCTTCAACCCAAACACCCAGATCCCCCTTGCCGCTCACACAACTGACCACCTTCGTCGCTTCTCCCTTATCATCCGACCACCCCATCAGCCCCTCCTTCACCGAAACCTGCTCCCAATCCAAATCCCCCTTCAAGCCCGAAACCCCAATCCCCAAATCAAATTTAAATCCTAAACCATAATTCCCAAATCTTCATCCAAACCCTAAACCTAATCTTCACATCAAGAAAATGATCTATGGAGGAGTACAATGCTAATGACTTCGACTAGTGGCTTCTTCCTCTCCATCTGTGGCGACGACTCGTTCATCGAACCCTGGTAATTTCTATCCATTCCTCCACTATTTGTGTTACTGCCTATCATCTCTAGAAGATTATCTGAATTTACTATCGTCTACAAATATTGAGTGTGTGTGCTTCTACTTGCCTAATAGTGTACGCATCACTATTGAATATTTTACTTGCTAAGAACACTTAAGTATAATCATTGAATCTTAGGCTTGATATTTAATTGGGATTGCTAACTTAGTTCATTTCTTGAAAACCCATCAAACCAATCACTAGTTTTAGTTTCTAACTTAATCGACACTACATGTTAGTAAACTTAATCTTTCAATATTCTTGGAAATTCTCTACCTAGGTTTAAGTTTACATCAACATCACACAAAATTTAAAATTTGTAATATTTACCAAAAGAAAGAAAAAGCTTCAAAATTTGAGACTTTAATGGTGGATCCTTCCATCATAATTCTGATGCTATATAGAGAGGGATGTGGTTCTGTCTACAACTGCAGGTGCGCCACCAGTGCATAGAAAACAAATTTATGGTACCGTTGTTATCAATAATGACATTCCACACATGCTTGCTGATTGTACAATGTCTATGAATAATATTCTCCTAGTGCAATTCTTCTAGATTTGAAGCCAACAAAAAATGTTGCACCGTCGAACTCATCCCATTTCCTATAGATGCATCTTTGTCTGTCATGGGCTGGATAGAGAGATTTTAGATTTTGGGTGTTGGATGTGGTTGTCTTTCTTCAAACTCCTTAAACTTTTCATAGAATGCCAAAAAATTGACTTAAAGCGATACTCTTTGTCTCAGTAAGGTTGGCAGGGGTGTGCCTATAGAGGGGATGGACGATGCTTTTCAAACACTTAATGACGATGACCTTCAACAAAACTATTATCAACCTTATCAAAGACGTTATCAATGGGTTGTGCTCTTTGTTCCAAGTGGTTTCACCGAGATAAAGGTATAATGTGCCTTGGAGCGAATGAACTGTCAAAATCTGTGCGAGCTAGACCTTCCGACATGAATTATATATGGTACGCATGGAGGTCATCGTTGATCTTAATCCGTCGGTCTCTTATAATACACAGGAACTCTTCTCTTATCAACGATTGTTTGCAATCATCACAATCACCGTTGAAAGGGTTATCACCTTCACGACTGCAATTGACACTTAACATTCCAAGCATTCCAATGAATGACTCTAGAGCTTTGATACCACTTGACGCATGACAGAAGATATATGGGTTGTTTACTCTCGTACAAACTTACTGGTCTTGAATAAACAACACTTTTCTCGAATCCATGAGAAGGTAAATCGAAGAAAAAGTTCTTCCTTTTATTGTAATAATATAAAAGTCTTCCACTACAAGATAACTCTTGGTGCCTTTAAATAGGCGGACTAAACTTACGAAGAAAGAAATAAACTAACCTAAAATTAAAAGAAAATAATATCTAAGAATATAAAAATAATTAAAAACCTAATATCCCTAAACTAGGAAAGCAATTAAAATTCAGGTTGAAAACCATTTTTTAAATTCCTTTCCAATAATAACCGAATAGTCTTGTGCTCCTGCATTACTTCCCTAAAGAGCTAGCCTATACTGGCACTTCGGATTCATTAACATTTCTAAATGTAACCCCTATTTTTGGCTTTATTGTATTTTGTTGTCTTTGATTATTGTATCTGGATTCCTTTATTATATTATATTTTTGGCTTTTTTTGGGTTCTTTTATTTCCTCTTGTTCGTTCTGTGCTCTTTTGGTTGTACTTTGCTATCTTTGGTTCATTGCGAGATTTCGCTCTTCCTATTTTGAGTTTGATTTGTTCTCCTTTATGTTCATCTCTTTGTTTTATGCTTGTTAGTCTCCTTTTGGAGCCAAAATCTGTACCCAAAACCCACTAAACCACAACCCAAAACCCAAAATCTTGATCTCCTATAAATACCCTATTAATTAAACCCTAAATCTCTCTCTCTCTCTCTCTCTGCCGCCTCTCTCCCCGACTTCTCTCTCTGTTTTTCCCCACCGAAACCCAAACCCATCGCCCGATCCCCTTGCCACCTTGTCACCTCCGACCACCACCGTCATCACCATCCCCTCGTTGTCTTCTCCGTTCCCTCGTCACCCTCCGACCATCTTCTCCATCCTTGTCTTTGCCATTGAACCCATCACTGAACCCCTACTGCATCCATCGCCGCTCCTCCCATTCTCGCCCATTGCCGCCGTGATCCTTCGCCGTGCACTCCTTACACCCACCGGAGTCCCCTCGCAGCGTCCTCGTCGTCGTTCAGCCCGTCGTCGTCCCCTGTTTTCGAGCGGAAAACAGAGCTTGCCGTTGCCGTCGCTCTCGCCGTTGCCGTTGTTTCCCAACCGCAACGTCGTCGTCTTCGTCGTCGTTGCAGTCGTCCCCAACGTCGCTGAGTCCCGCCCATTCTCTCCCTCTCTTGTTGTCGAGAGGTAGGAGATGAGCTCCCATTGGTCACTTTCGGTGTTCCATGTTTTGGCACACAGGATCTGGATTTGGCTGTGCTGTTTGCCAATCGGTGTGGGTGCTCTTGCTGTTGGATCCGCTGTGTGTGCGTGTGCTGCTGGTTGCTGTTTTGGATTTTGCCGTTTGGTGTTTTGTACGTGTTTCGCTCGTGATCTTGTGGATCGTCGCCCAGGATTCTGATCCAATTATTCTATATTATTTGAATCTGCAATTAACAGGCAAGTCTCTTCTTGAACTAATATTTTGTTTTGTTCAAGTTTATTTGATCTCTGCAAGTAGATCCAGTTCCATTTGTTATCATACTGCTTTTAACAATTCCGTTAAGTTTATCGAGGGTTTACACGAGCTAACCCGACATACTCTTAACATCGTGCCGTCTCTTTGATCTAAAACCTAGTTCCTATTATTTCATGTATATGCACTTACATGTAATTAACTAGATTCATGCTATAGACTTGTTGATAAATTGTATGCATGTTATATTGAATTTGATTGATGAATATATACCATGCCTGTGAATTGTATCTTAAATATAGAAATGTGCATGTTGACACCTAGGATCACTTTGACTACCATTTTGCATGAAATATATGACTGTATGATTTATTTATTGCCCTTTCATGTTAAACAATTTCTGGACTGCTAGTTGTTCCATTTTGAATCAGATTTTCAACCATACTAATGTCATAATTTAAAATAACTTTCTGAACATGAAATTTAGCCTCTAATGTCTAGTTTACTACCCTTTTTGTGAATTTGAATTCCGAAGTGTGGTTTGTTAGATATCATCGTTTTAGTACAGCTATGTTAAAATTTTCAGATTCACAAATACATGTGTATCCTGCTGTTTCTTAATTTAATTGACCATGCTAACAGTAAAAGAAAAATCTGAAATAAATCTAGTTGAACCTAGACACATGTAGGAATCACCCAGAATTTTTATGGATTTATTTGATGAGTTCTCTGACCTGAAACAATTATTTGAACACAACTTACTGGATACTGCCTGAACATTAAACCTGAATAGAATAGAGTTTTCACCCTAGTTTCTATACCTTTTATATGCCTTAATTATATTTGCTGGAATCGTGTGGAAGTCTACTTTCTAGACCTTTCGAAGGATCCAGATTTGCTATTTTGTAGTGACCGTAATCCATATTTTAGTACAGCAAGGTCATGCTGCCCTGATTGTGTGAAATGTACTTATATGATGTGTTTGCCTCATGCTTTGTCTGTAAGGCATAGAATTAGTCACACTTAGTATTATACAACATTGACACCATCTTGCATGCTCACATAGGATGAAAATAAACTAATAACTAGCCGGGATATCATGGGTAGACTTGGTAGTGAACGATCGGAAAATGTACTCGGTAAAGCCTTCTTGCTCACTTGAACACTCGACATGGAAGGAGTATTGATTGCAATGATTGATTGTTAATTCTTGATTGTAACTTATTATTATCAATGCCGAGTACACGAACCGTGAATTCACCATCAGTCTAAAATATTCACTGTGTGTTTGCACCGAACCTGTAGTGTAGGATGTAGTAGTACGTGCATTAGATAGGCTAATAAAATGACTAATAACCTGCATACTTGATCCTGTATTAAACTTGACTTGACATCACTCATTACATGCGTGATTATTGTAAACCTTTGATATTATTGTCTGTTCTTTGCTTTATTCTTTGACTTTGATCCTGTCCCTTTTTCTTTGATATACATGTTTTTCTTTATCCTCTGTTTTCTCTACTTGCTGCCCACGATTTGCTCCAAGGGCACTCTTTTTCTTCTTTTTAGATCAAGATTTTACAGGTATTGAAGGATCAATCCCTGAAGGTATTGGTGAGCAACGATTCTAGAGATGGAGTCCAAGATTGCGCTGCTTAATTTATTTATTACTAGCTTATTTCTTTGAACATTGTTATGACTTTATATTTGTTTTAGGCTTCTGTTCCCGTAGTTATTTTTCCCAGATGTTGGATTTCTTGTGTTGGATATTATTATTGTTGGATTATTTCATTATTTATTGAAGTTATCTTATTCATGTGATTATTTCTTCCTGCGTGGTTGTGTTGTTGCATATTGTTGAGTTAGTCTGGCACAGCTTATGGATGGTGTTTACATCATTCGCTAGGCCTACGTTACGTACTCGTATTCTGTATTTTGGGAAGCGGGGCGTGACACTAAATATACCATCTCAAGTTCTCAACTCAATCATCTATCCAATGTCGGCCTAAAATACCCACACACATGCAACCTTATCACATGCTACACAAATGCCATACACATAAATACTAGGTCATCCACAAACCCATAAGCTCAGCTCACAGCCCACAATCTGAACTAAGGGGGTGTTAGTGGGAGAGAATTTTAAAACCACACTTCAAGAATCACAATGTTCTCAAAGTTAGGTGTTAGTAGGAGAGGATATCAAAGTGGAATTTCAAAGTCATGTGTTAGTCAAACATGAGTTTAAAACACGATGATTCAATTGAAACCCCACCTGCCTTGACTTTGAAGTCCAACTATACTATATATGACCTAAAATCCTTTTTTTTTAAATCACACCTCTTACCATTTGATTCTCAAATTATAATAAAATGATAAACATGGCAACTTTCATGTTTATAAAACAATAAAACATAAAGATAAATTACCTTAATTTATGTTGGGTGATTCCAAACTCACATTATAAGTGTATTTGAGAGTCACAATGAAAGTCACATGCATTGGAAATCACCATGATTTAAAAATCAACCTACGTTTTCAAATTTTCTTTCGACAAACACCCCCAATGATTCAACTATGCCTTTATGCCCATTGATCCTTTTTTCTCCCCTAAGCTCATTTTAGGGGTATAATGCTGAAGTTCTTTGGTCTTTTCTTGGTTGATTTGATTATTGAGTTTAGCATCTATTTGAGAAGTATCTCATGGATTTTACAGCCACTGAACAAAAAAAAAGTTATAAGTGTTTATTGAAAAGTTTCATTTACTCTGTACTCTACCTTCACTGGGGCATCAAGGCATGAGGCAGAACTACATTGAATTTTGGTGTTTCTTTGACTGTTGCATTATGTTCTTAATCTCTTGTTACCATATGTCATAGGTTATGAAGCCAAATGATTAACGCTTGGTTTCCCATTACCTCACAAGTTTGATTAAACTGCTAACAAGGATTAAAATATTTGAAGACCATCACCACCAAATCCCTTCCAATTGTAAAGAATTTGAAAATTGTCACTGCTAACTTCCCACATGATTTGAATCCTATCAGGGATTTTCCTACAAAAGCTTGACGGTTGATTTGGCAGGAAGGATAATCAGATGGATACAATTTTAAATGCCGTGCAAGTAACTAAAATTTTCCTGAACAAAGGAAACGGCAATATGAGACGGTAAAGTGAGATCTTTCACTGTTTATGTATCTGAAATGGTGATCAGAATCCTTCACAAGATATAGCTTACGTAAAAACGAAAATAAAATGGAATAGAAACTCCTGGACTTCATCAAGGAATTCTAATGCTTCGACTTAGTAAATGCCAATTTAGGATCATATAATGCACATATAAAAAGTAGGACCTGGTAGTTGCTACTACATAGAAGATAGAAATTAACCTTGATTCCTTCAGAATCTGCCCAACCTTTTAATGTATCTGGCTCCACTACAATAATTCCTACTAGATAGGAGTTGAAGCTGTCACCTAGCCCAATATATCATAGTTCAGTATGCATAAAGTTCTAAATCCAAACAAGCTACTAGTATCCATACATTCAAGGACAAAGCAAAGATGAAACTAGTTTGAAACTTACCATAGATAAAGCACTGGGCGACAAATTTGCATTTGGCATACACATTCTCAATCTTCTCAGGTGCTATATATTCACCCTGGGCCAATTTGAAAATGTTTTTCTTCCTGCACCATATCGTGGAGCAAGTTGAGTATGATATTGAACTCAAAACATATAGACGTTAGGAGAATAAATAGATTTAATATATCGTAAAAGGAAACAGATACGTACAGTGATGTATTTTTAAAAACGAATACATAACTAATCTGGATGTGCAATGAAATCAATCAATCATTCTCTGCCTAACTTTTTCTGTGCAGTAAATGCACAATTATAAAATCAACAAAATTTTTAAATCTATCTATGCAAATTTGACAGCCCTCTCAATTAATTTTAATTTACAAATTTGAATTCATACGTGTATATCAGCAACTTGAATCCCAAGATATAACTAGCTTAGGAATGCTCAAATATGGGTGCATAGTATACCATTGAATTTGATGATCCACATCACTGATTTTGATCTATCTTCCATGACAGATCTATTAATTAAACTTGCAACTTCGGAGATCTTTGCAAATAAAACTAGTCGATGAAAATTTAGCATTCTTTCAAATACCATAAAGTAGAGCATGATACATAAGTTTGGCTTATTCCAATGCGAAGACCTGGGGCATAACAATGCTCATATCTTAGAACATCTACGAATGAAAATTTATGTGCTTTAACAAATTTCAACTCGCATTCTGCAGTATTTTCAATATATATGATTGACGAGCTATTAATTTTGAAGGAAATTGAAGGATTGGCCAAAATCTCCAGCATGCATGACTTTCAATTACTAAATCTGTAAGGCATATCACATATCAATCTAAATAAACAGAGTGAATCATCACTTTAGAAGTGCATCACGTGCTTAGCATAACTAAGCCAGTTATGTCCGGGAGTTTTAAAGTCGCATATATCATTCAACTATACTTATGAAGTTATCCAATAGTTAAAGAAAACAATCCTTGTATATGCAGCACACACAAAAAGATCTTCACTCCTAAATTACAATTTAAAATTTAAATGGAAAAATTAATGCCTTTTTCCCCATTCACCCACCTGAATTGTTCCCTACACAGCAAAAAAGACCAAAGAGCCTCTCTTCAAAATTTTGCTGTCAGCTACACTAATTCTTTTTCTCTGCATCACTACCTTCAATCACACTAGAAATATACAAGGAACTACTTTTGGTGGAATTTGGTGAGGGGGAATGGTCCTACTTCTATTATTAGAGGTTCACCTAAGCTCTATATCGAACTCTTTATATATGATTAATTATCTCTAACAAAATTTATCTGGATTGAAAAACCAGTTTAGGGCAATGAAGCTGAAGAATCAGTCATTCTGATTGTAAAAATTGGTAACAAATACCAAGGGAGACAGCCAACCATGAATAAAATTGGCTCTTCATGCAAAAGATTAAATAGTTGGCAATAGTTCTCTCTCTTTAGTATCGGACATTGTGTTAACTACATATTGTGCACATATAGTATCATCGAGCTCTAGTTCAGAAAATGTAACTAGAGGAGCAATTCCAAATTATATAAAAGTAAACAACAAAGTATATCACATAGGTATCAGTTAGATCTCAAAGATCTACTAAGGTGTACCTGTCAATGATTTTTAGTTGGCCACCGGGTAACCACAAACCAATATCTCCAGTATGTAGCCATCCATCCTCATCAATTACCTCTTTCCTGTAACATTACTAGAATTGTTAACTTATACCAGTTTGATAAAGCTGAAAAACATAACAAAGATAAGAAGTTGCATTGAGGATAAGTCATTTACGTCTGAACATCATCTTTATAATAGCCACGGAAAATTAGAGGTCCTCTAACACAAATTTCACCACGAGGATAAGGTTGATCATCAGATGTGTAATTCATTTCAGGGACATCAACAAGCTTAATTTCTGGAGGAAAAAAAATGTCAGGTTTTAATAAATAAAGTACTATAACATAACAGCAGCAGCAGACCATCACACTCATCAAGTTTCCACGAACAAGATGCAATAGTTTAGAGGATCCACTCAATTTATGATATATGGAAACATTTAACTAAAATAGAAAACTTCACCTAAAAGTAGTAAGGAGAATGCAGGAATCGACAATAAATTTATATAATACTAGTGACTGACAAGCGATTGCGCATTGAAACAAAGTTACAGGTGTATAACTAAACACAATTTAAAAAAAAGTCAATAAAATAAAAAGTAACAAAGATAAGAACATAGATGCTTTCACGGCATAAAATACAAGGTAATATCTTTCACGAAGAGACATGTGGGAGAATTAAGGAGAAAATGTCACCAATAGAAAAAAAAAAGGTAAGATTATATCAACTAATTAGGCTAACTTAAATTCAAGCTTGTTTTTACTTCTATTTCCAGCCCAGAGAATATTATGGATGGAGTCTTCTTGATATATTCCAAAGCTTGTATATTCTAATATATACCATATACCATTGCTTTTGCACACAGGTAATATAATTAAGGTGAATCAACAAAGATATTCAAAATAATCAGAACAACCAGAACTCCTATAAGGACACTTCAGATAAAAGCTTTTTCCACATGCCACTTTCTATTTCCTCAAATATAACATACCACTTTCTACAGTGGAATTTCAGGAACCTATTGATTATCAAACAATTAAAGAACGCTAAAACAACCACAATGAAAAGTTCTGGTGGTCATGTTCAAAGATATCAAGTTCAGCTCCCCCCCCCCCCGCAAAAAAAAAAAGAATTTTTTTTTTGAAGTTCCAACATTATTTCAACCACTAGGTGATTCAAATATAAGTATTGGGATATTGCTTCTGGTATATTTGATATCGATTGTCATAGAATAAGTAAGTTACTTCGTTACATATCTATTCTCGCAGATATAATAGGACATATAGGACTGTCCTATGCTAGTTTATTGAAGAAACAGAAATCTGATTTCTTAAGATTAAACATGACAAGTTGACTAGTCTCTTTAGCCAGTCAACTAGCCTGGGTTATACCAGTTCACTGGCCAAACACCAAAAAACTCAATTATAATCGAGTGTGATGACAAAACATAATTTCAGATGGATTTGGATTGCGATTTGTTTCAGAATACTGACAGATAAGTAATTGGGTTTCAAAAATATTTAGACTACAACTCGACAGTAGATCCCTCCTAGCTTCTATCAGAACCTCCAACAATGTTATCTTGGTGATAGTTGATCTTCCAAAGCAATGAGTTGACCAAAACTTAAGATTATTTAGAGTTTTAGACAACATCTTAACAGTAGTTCCTTCCCTACTTCTATGATTGTTACTGCTAAATTTGGCGTGGGAGGAATCAAATGATGAGTTCCTTTACGAAGGAGAATGCACTGACTGGACTGTCGATCAGGATCTGAATCAGGATGGCTAAAAACATCACGCGATTGGCAAAAAGTCTCAGACGCTCAAGTTAGCAACCCAGAATAAAGAATAGGGGTTTTTAATGGAGAAATATTGATTATCTAATACTGATGGAGGGGAGAGGAAATTTATAGGCTAGGAATCAGTTATAGAAAATATACTAGAAAATGTATCTTTTAAGATTCGGTTGGAGATTCTCACAGTGAAGGGATAGAATTAGCAACTAATCTCTTTTTTGGGGAGATTTGACTGACATTTGTAATGGGCTGGAAATCCCCTTCTTATTGTGCTGCAAGTCAGCCATAGTTGTGGATATGGTTGAGTTGATGGGCCTGAAGACGGCCCATGTTCTTCTAGTAGGCCTGTTGCAGTTGTGAAATTACAGACCCTTGGAAGTTTTGAGATGTGTGCTAAGATTTTGTGACTGATTTTTACCCATATCATAAGTTCTACACTCCTTAAGGTTGGGTATCACAGCCTTCGAAAAGTAGTTCATTCTGCTTTGAGCAATCATAAGAACATATACGACCTTCGAGGATGCCTAGAGTCTTGTTTGGAGCTACATAGGGTAGTGACTATTTTTTAGAACTTCCAAATAACATTTCTCAATTTGATATGGCTAAAAATAGAACTAAATCGAGACCGTTCAAATCGGATACGAATCTCAAAGCTCTCAGGGGTAAAACGGTAATTTCCGCTATAAAAAGGTTTGTAAACGGGAAATGGGTCTTTTCCAAGGCCCAATAACCTAAAACGATCTGCATTACTGGGTTATGATAGTAGCCCATTATAAATAAACTCAGATCATTTAAAGAGATTTAAATCATAATTATCCCTAAGAGACGGTTTAAACAAAATCTCTTATCATGAAGGAATTTAAACTCTATTTCTTATCCAAAAACACCGGAAAGTAGAAATAAATGATTATCTCGAAACTAGTCCCAAAGGCGCCTATAAATACCTCTCTACCCCCACCATAAAAAAGGTAATCTTTCTCCAAAAAAACTCTTTCATAATCTTTCAGATTACTAACTTGAGCATCGGAGGGTTTGTCGTCGGAATCAATCCCGATGTTTTGAACATTTTTTGCAAGTCAGCAACAACATTGAGAACAGTCAACATCAACAAGTAGTAAAAATATTAGTTTTTATTGATTCTAAAAGAATTAACAAATCATCTGTTTGCTCCCACACCAAATTAGTAGCAACAGATTAGCACCGTCTGTGGGAATCAGAAAAAGCAATCCTATCATACTCGCCGGTAAAAGCAGTTTTCAGCCATGCATCCAAAGAAAAAAGGGAAGGCGACGACGTCAAGCCAAAGAGCCACCCCTCTTCCTCCACCTCCTCCATTTGAGGATGCCCCCCCTCAATAAGATCAACAAGTTCAGCAGTCTCAACCTGAACAACCGCTTCCCTAGCAGGCTCGCCTTATGTCCAGAGGGGCTGCGCCGGGGGGCTCTCATCGAAGCCGTCAAGAACAGCATCCTCTTCATGACCATGTCTCAGTCCACAATCCTTTCCCCGACTCGATGGCCTCACAAGTCCTCAAGGATCAAGAGACCTCCATCAAATCATCATCAACCGCAAATAAGGGATCGACCTTCGAACCAATTTGAATTAGAGACGAGCCCGTGATGAGGTCCCCCATCTAGAACGCCAGAGAAGTCAGAGGACCCGTTCTCTGCGAAGGCCGAGATCCAGAAGGCCCGCCTCCCTAAAGGGGCAAAAGGGGTCTCCTCCCCATCGATAGCGAAGAAGTCACACTGCTGTGAGCCGATCACCACCAAGGGTTCACCATGATGGAGGGGCACCGGTCACCCAAGCAGAGTTCCAAAATTTCAAAGATGACATCCTGCGAGCCCTTAACATCGCCCCAAATCACGACCGACAAGCACACAGCCCTCGCCATGCCACCGCTTATGACGGAAAGTCCCGAGGGTCGACTAGATCAGACCAGAGAGACGACTCGGTTCATCGCCGCCTTCGAGAGATGGAGAGGCGCCTCAACAAGATCAACCCCGAAGAAGGTCAACAAACGAAGAACTTCTACCTGAGCAGACCCCCCTTCTCCAGGACCATCATGGAAGCCCGTGTCCCTAAAACCTTCAACCCGCCTCATTTTGAATCCTTCAACGAGAAGTCTGACCCGACTGATCATATTGAAAGTTTTAAACCCTCATGATGATCCATTAAGCCCCTGGATGCGCTCATCTGCAAGGTCTTCCCAACAACGTTGAGGGGACCAACGAGAGAATGGTACTCCCGTTTATCCCTAGTCTCTATCTTCTCATTTGACCGGTTTGAGGAGTTCTTCCTTACCCACTTCGTTAGTAGCTGTCGAGCCGAGATAACAAGTGCATCCTTGCTAGCCCTCAGTCAAAGGAAAGGCAAACGCATATGTTTGGTGCTTTACCGCCGATGTTTGGTCTATTGCCTCCTCGATCAATCAGTAGCCTCTGCAACATTCAAACACAAGGTCAATAACATCGACCTCAAAGCGTCCTTTGCCAAGAAGCCTCCTCGGGACTTCTCGAATTCCTACTTAGGAGTGAGAAGTACATCCGAGCTGGAGAAGCTCTCAACCCCCACAGTCGAGAAGAGCCCTCTTCCGAGAACAAACGAAAGAGTGTAAATGAAGAAGGATCCTAGAAATTTCAAAAAGACGACAATGGTCAGCGCCGCCATGCTCCACGTTTTGAGAAGTTCACCCCCCTCAATGTCAGTATATCAGCAGTTCTCATAAAGGTGGACAAGGAAGGGCTACTTCGCGCTCTTCCTAGAATGAATAACCCAACGAAAAGGAGAAATAGAGATAATTGGTGCCGCTTCCACAGGGATCATGGCCACGACACGAATGATTGTCGGGCTCTCAAGAAGATCAAAGAACTCATATAGCAGAGGGCATCTAGCCAAGTTCGTCAGAAAGGACAGAGTCGATCCTCCTCTACCCCGGGGAACTAACAAGCGGGTCGAGAAGCCCTCTGAGTCCTAAGACTCAGTGCAAGGAGCGGTTCTCTATTCGATCCATAGGGGGCCTATGAGGGGAAAATCAAACTTCTCCCGAAAGGCCTTCATCCAAGAAGTTAATTCAGTACAAAACTTTCCACCGCCCAAAAGCCTCGGGATTCCGATGACATTCTCAAATAGGGATCTAGAAGGCATCCGAACGCCCCACTTTGATGCCCTCATCATCAATCTCAACATGGTCAACCACGAAGTGCGCAGGATCCTGGTTGATAATGGCAGTTTCGTCAATATCCTCTTCCTGGAAACCTTTCAAGGCCTCAAGCTTTCTCGAGATCGTCTCAAGCCTGCTGGATACAACTCACTGGTTCTCTGGGGTTCCATTCTCAATCGAAGGAACAATCACTCTTGATGTGATCGTAGGAAAAGCCCCGACAACCCGCACAGAGTCAATGGAATTCATGGTCGTCGATGTGAAGGCCGCTTACAATGTCATTATGGGCCGACCAGCCCTAGCAGTACTTCATGCCGTACCCTGAGCCTTTCACATAAAAATGAAGATCCCGACCTCAGCAGGAGTAGGGGAAGTCAAGGGAAACCAAGAGACAACTCGAAGGTACTACACAACTATAATGGGAGCTTGGTCCTCCCACTTGAAGCATTAGAGCTCCTCCAATGGAATAGTTAAGTCCTTCGCGAACTAGTTGATGAACTCAAAGAGATCCCCTTCTTCTGAGAAGGTAGACTTGGAATACATAGCATCAAATGAAGTACTACGAGGGTGCCTAACACTCTCTCGTAGAAGTAGGTTTTCAGTTTTCAATAAGGCTGCCGCTTGCGATACGGCCAAAGCATGTAATAACGGCTCATCCCCTCAAGGTAGCCACTTAGTTTGTTTCAATAAAACTTAGCTTTTTTCTTATAAAGATCATTGCATTGACCTCATGTCTATCTCCCTGAGTCACATCTACGACTCATTCAACAGTAAGTTTGGAGTCCAGCTTATCTCCCAGGGCTGCTCCCATAACTTGCTAAGCTCAAAAGACGAGTCTGGAGTCCAACACTTGGTTCGACGCCGCTTTAGCCGCTTGCAAACAAACAAGTGCAGAGCAGCTCACTATTCGGAATTGCTCCTATAACTCGTTGTAACTTTCAAACAACAAGTTTGGAGTCCAACACTTGGTTCGATGCCACTTTAGTCGCTTGCAAACAAGCAAGTGCAGAGTAGCTCACCATTCAGAATTGCTCCTACAACTCGTTGATAACTCTGAAACAACTCGTTGATAACTTTGAAGTTCACAATCATGGTTTGAAATTGCCCTCACAACTTGCAAGTATGCGGTTTCGGGGCTCGAAACGACCATTCAAACTACTCCCGCTATTGGTTAAATTTTACAACAAACAAGTTTGAAGACTAGCTCTTTTCCAGGGCTATCTCCAAAATTTGACTCTGTTAGATGATAGATTAGTTTAGTCCCGCATTGAATAATGTATTGGTTTAGTATTCTCTTCTCTCCTATATATAGGAGCCAATTGTATTAAGTTTAATCGATCAATAAAAAGAATATTTTCCTATTCCTAATTTTCACATGGTATCAGAACCAATAATCCTATAAGGCCTATACTAATTTTATCCTTGTTATTGAGGTGGAGTGATTCTCGTCTTCATCGGAATCACTCCACCTCTCAACATCTCTCTTCCGCTCCCGATCAAATACCAAAACCCTAATCTCCCCCAAATCCCTAGCCGTCATCAACTAATCTCCCCCAAAATCCTAAATCCCCTCCTAGGGTTTTCTTCTTCTGTCTGTATTTTAGATCCACTGCTTACTTTTCCGTTGCTCCTAGGGGTTCGATCTATCGTTGTTTACATGGATTCCGTTATTAGATCCCTTGCGCTCGGGGTGGAGAAAAGCTGTTTCTTTCATATGAAGGAAATTAATTCTATTGTTTGATTCGTGTTAAGTGATCAAGATTGAGGATCTGTGGTTGATCTCCGGAGATGGGCGACTGCTTTTGTTAGAACTTTTCTTTGCTGCTTCCAATCCCGATGTCTTGATCTGCTCTGACGACGACTTTTTCCAAGATTAGATATGAACGTGGTGAGATCTGATGTAAGATGATCTGTATTCGGATGCGAATCTTGTTTAATAATATGTGGAAAAATATGTAGTAAGTGGGTAGAATCTTTGCTGCTTCCAAAAAAAATAAAAAAATAAAAATAAAATAAAATAAAATAAAAAAAGTAAAAATTAAATTACAGGTTCTTGTGCTTCTACATCCAGATCGTCAACTCACACCGGTTGATCGATCGTGATTTTGAGAGGGGGTGTTATCAGCATCCAGTTCTCAGTCATCGACAATTCTCAAATCTGTGGTGAGATCCTATTATCGACCATTCTCAAGTCAGAGGTGAGATCCCAGCATCGACTATGTCTCAAGTCAGGGGTGAGATCCCAGCATCGACTATGTCTCAAGTCAGGGGTGAGATCCCATCAGTCTATTTCTCAGTTCAGGGGTTAGATCCTAGCATCGACTATGTCTCAAGTCAGGGGTGAGATCCCATCAGTCTACTTCTCAGTTCCGTCACATGCGCTATCAAGCGCCGTTTCTGCATCACAGTTTGCCGTTCCTTCCACATCAACATCGTCAGTATTCCAAACTCTTGTTGCTTGAACCAACTTGAGTTTGAGAGGGGGTGTTAGATGATAGATTAGTTTAGTCCCACATTGAATCATGTATTGGTTTAGTATTCTCTTCTCTCCTATATATAGGAGCCAAAAGTATTCAGTTTAATCGATCAATAAAAAGAATATTTTCCTATTCCTAATTTTAACAAACTCAAACATACTGAATCTATGGCCTAGCTCGCCTTTGGAGTTGCTTCCTCGGCTTGACAACCCTCATCAATGAGCTCTGTGCTAAGCTGCTCTTCCGAGCCACACTAGCGACTCCTTAACTCCATGAGATGGTGCTGGAGCCCAACTAGTCCGAAGAGCTTCTCCTGCAACCAGTTCACCTTTAAGCATCAAATATGACATCTAACTCACTCATCGAGTTGCCTCTACAAGCTTGCTGGGTTCAAACAACATGTTTGGAGGCCAACTTTCACCTCAAGATTTGACTCCCCAAGCTTGCAGGATTCAAGCAGCAAGTTTGGAGTCCAATTCCCTCTTCGAGTTGCCTCTACTAGCCTGCCGGGTCCAAACGGCAAGGTCGGCATCAACCCCCTCCTCGGGTTACTCCTACAAGCCTGTCGGGTCCAAATGCTAAGGTCGGAGCCAACTCCCTTATGGAGTCACCTCAAAAAGCCTGCGGGGTCCAAACGGTAAGGTCGGTGCCAACTCCCTCATGGAGTCGCCTCAACAAGCCTACCGGGTCCAAATGGCAAGATTGGTGCCAACCCCCTCCTCAGGTTGCTTCTACAAATTTGTCGAAATGGCAAGTTCAACGTTCAACTCACCCCTAGAGTTGCTCCCTGAACTCACCTCCTTCACAGTTCTTCCCTAGAGCCTAGTTATGTTGTTCGTCCCACTCGCCTCCCTAGCGACCTTCTTCCAAACAAGTTCGGAGCTCAACTCACCCCTAGAGTTGCTCCCCAAACACGCCTCCCGAATAGGCTCTCTCCTAGAGCCCGGTGATGCTTTTCATCCCACTCGCCTTCCGAGCGGACTTCTTCCAAACGAGTTCAGAGCTTAACTCACCCCTAGAGTTGTTCCTCAAACCCGCCTCCTGAACAGCTCTCTCCTATAGCCCGGCGATGCTCTTTCTCGCTCACATCCTGAGCGGCCTTCTTCCACAACAAGTTCAGAGCTCAACTCACCCCTAGAGTTGCTCCTCGAACTCGCCTCCTGAACGGCTCTCTCCTAGAGCTCGGCGATGGACTTCATCCCGCTCGCCTCCCGAGCGGTCTCTTCCTAATGAGTTCGAAGCCAAGCTCACCCCTAGAGTTGCTCCCTGAACTCACCTCCCAAACGGCTTTCTCCTAGAGCCCAACGATGCTCTTCATCCCGCTCGCCTTCCAAGTGACCTTCTTCCAAATGAGTTCGGAGCTCAATTCACCTCTAGACTTCCTCCCAGAACTCACATCCTGAACGACTCACTCCGAAAGCCCAGTGACACTCTTCATCTCGCTCGCCTCCCGCGCGGTTTTCTTCTTTCACAGTAAGTTCAGAGCTAAACTCGCCACCCAAGCAACTCTCTTCTAAAACCCGACGATGTTCTTCATCCCGCTCGCCTCCCGAGCGACCTTCCATAATGAGTTCGGAGCTCAACACACCCGTAGAGTTGCTCCTTAAACACACCTCCCGAACGACTCTCTCCTAGAGCCTGGTGATGCTTTTCGTCCCACTCGTCTTCTGAGCGGCCTTCTTCCACAACGAGTTCAGAGCTTAACCCACCCGTAGAGTTGCATCTCAAACTCGCCTTCCGAACGGCTCTCTCCTAGAGCCCGGCGATACTCTTCATCTCGCTTACCTCCCGAATGGCTCTTCCCTTGAGCCCAGTGATGCTCTTCATCCTGCTCGCCTCCCGAGCGGCCTTCTTCCACAATGAGTTCGGAGCTAAACTCACCTCCCAAGCGGCTCTCTTCTGGAGCCCGGCGATGCTCTTCATCTCGCTCACCTGCCGAACGACTCTTCCCTTGAGCTCGGTGATGCTCTTCATCCCTGCTCACTTCCCGAGGGGCCTTCTTCCACAACAAGATCGGAGCTCAACTCACCCCTAGAGTTGCTCATCGAACTCGTCTCACAAACGGCTCTCTTCTAGAGCCCGACGAAGTTTTTCATCCCGCTCGCCTCCTGAGCGGCGTTCTTCCACAACGAGTTCAGAGCTCAACTCACCAGTAGAGTTGCTCCTCAAACATGCCTCCCGAACGGCTCTCTCCTAGAGCCTGGGAATGCTCTTTGTCCCGCTCACCTTCCGAGCGGCCTTCTTCCACAACGAGTTTGGAGCTCAACCCACCCGTAGAGTTGCTCCTCAAATCTCCTTCCGAACGGCTCTTCCCTAGAGCCGGTTATGCTATTCATCTTAGTCGCCTCCCGAGCGACCTTCTTCCGAACGAGTTCGGAGCTCAACTCACCCTTAGAATTGCTTCTTAAACTCTCTTCCCGAACGGCTCTCTTCTAGTACCCGATGATGCTCTTCATCCTGCTTGCCTCCTGAGCGTCCTTCCAAACGAGTTTGGAGCTAAACTCACCCCTAGAGTTGCTCTTCGAACTCGCCATCCGAACGGCTTTGTCCTAGAGCCCAGCGATGCTCTTCATTCCGCTCGCCTCCCGAGCGGCATTCTTCCAAACGAGTTCAGAGCTCAACTTACCCCTAGAGTTGCTCCTCAACTCCCGAACGGCTCTCTCCTAGAGTCTAGTGATGTTCTGTGTCCCGCTCACCTCCCGACGGCTTTCTTCCGAACGAGTTCTGAGCTCAACTCAACCCTAGAGTTGCTCCTCAAACTCGCCTCCCGAACAGCTCTCTCCTATAGTCCGTCGATGCTCTTCATCTCGCTCGCCTCCCGATTCTTCTTCCACAGTGAGTTCAGAGCCTAAACTCACCTCCCAAGTGGCTTTCTTCTAGAGCCCAGTGATGCTCTTCATCTTGCTCACCTCCCGAACGGCGCTCCCTTAGAGCGTGGTGATACTCTGCATCACGCTCGCTCCCTAAGCAACCCGCTTCTTTACCAACAGCGAGTTCGGCGCCTAACTGGTCCAAAGACAAACTCGCCTCCAAGAACGGATCTTCCCAAGAATCATACAAAGCTCTTCTCCACTTCACGGAGGCCTTTGACCTTGAGAACAGGTGATTCCTTAGCTGACTTTTGACGAGAAGTTGTAGATCTTCGAGTGACCTTTGAAATAAGGGATCACATTCTCCAATCGGACCTCTGTAGCACCGGGAAAGCTAGTCAAAATGCAGATGCCCCAGGGCAAACCAAAGAATTGACTAATTCAACGTGGACTGGGTCAACTTTGACCAGTGAAGACACGTGGTGCCACCCCAATAGGCCCCAAAGGGCCAGGGACACATCAGCTAAGAACAAATCCGAGCACTCCCCAATCCGACCCTGTTTGAAGCATCAGCCGTTCGATTTCCTCAAAAATTGTGTCATCCAAATCAATGGTCGAGATTAAAGAGGCGTTTCTTTAGGTCAACGATCACACTTAAGATGAACGGCTGTGATTGATGCCCAAAAAAGACAACGGTCAATGGTCAATGGTCAATGGTCAACGCCGACGTGTCAGTAACTGTAATCCCTGTTTTCATTAATGCGTATTTTAAAAAGTATTTTTCCGTATTTAAATTCTCAGTACCTTATAACTATTTTTCCCCTAATTGATTTTATTATTTAAAGTATGAGCCCAAGTTGCATTTCTATTTTTATTAACTATTAATGTGAGCCCAGTTGTTATTTAAGCTCAATTCCACATTATGATTTTATTTTATTTTATATTTAATCTATACCCAAAAAAATTCAGCCCAACAACCTAATTGTTTTATTTAAATATTTTTAAGCCCAAGCCCATATCCACCCCCTATTGGATCTCTCACCCAAACCCAATAACCCAATCAACCCTCAATCTCTCCCTAACAGCCAATCCCTATGATCCCTCCTAATCACTCCCCACAATCTCCACAATCCGTAACTTCCCCCTACTATCTCTCTACTCCCATTATTATTTTAATACAATAATCCCCCTTCTCTCTCTCACCGTTCTCTCTCTCCCTCTGTTTCAAACCCAAACAGAAAAACAAAACCAACAAAACAAAACAAAACCCAAAGCACCCATCTCCTTCTCCCGCTCGCTCCCCCTCTTCTCCAACGAAAGCAGAGAACCCATTTTCCTTCCTCTTCCACTCTCCGTTCGCCAGCGGCGCAGCCACCTCGTAGTGCCGCTTGACCTCTCTCCCCATCGTCCCCATCTCCGACCTCCGCCCCCTTGCCATCACAGACGCCCCAGCACATCCACCGCAGTGCCTCCCCTGCGCCTATGCACAGTCGCGACTCCCCTGGCCTTCGACCACCCGCCCATCGCTCAGTCTTTTCCCTCTTCGCCTGCTCGCGACCCCCTCGACGATAGTATCTGCCCTGTCTCCTCCCGCGCACGCTTCACGCCGCAACCACAGCACCCTGCCTCCCGCGCGACTGTAGCAGCAGATCCTATCGTCGTTCAGCCATTCACCCCAGTCGCGCCCCTGGCCGTGCCGTCCCGTCACCGCCATCGCTCCCTATGCCGTCGACCCTCTCGACGTTGCCCTCGCCGCCTCGCGCCGCTGCTCTCACTCTCGCTCTCGGTTTCGACGAAGAAGAGAAGGAAGAAGAACTGTTTGTGTAATGCCCTGATTTTTCATTTAATGAAAAATTACTTTATTTTGCACGTAGTGTGCACGTGCAATATTTTTTTTGATAAATATTTCCATCATGATGAGTATGGATATTTAAATATGTGCCTTTAATTATTTTTCTATAAAGTCTTCTTTCAATTAGACAAAAAGCCTTTTTCCTAAAGCCCAAAAATTTAGTTTATTTATTTTATTTTTAAAATAATTATTTTGGCCCATAAACTAAAGCCCATGAACTATTTTTATACAACTTGTCATGTAGAATACAATTTAAAGACTATTTTATTTTTATACAAAAATTTAATGTACAATTTTTTGGAGGCAAATGCTTGCACGTGCATTGCACGTACACGTGCAAATGCACTTCCCAAAGTAGGCCGGATTGCTTCTTTTGGAGGGAAAACCAAAATTTGAGTGGGATCATGGTGTGGTGGTTACTTGGTTGTGGGTAGTTAATGCAACTCCTACTTTCATCTTAGCCCTCCACCTTATAACCACTTACTTGATCCTAGCCATCCATTCTCCTTGATTTTTAGTATAAATACCCCCTTCTATGGCTAGTTATTCTTGTGCTTATTACTTCCTACAAACCTATAGTCTAAATTATATGATCTAGTAGTGATTGTGTGAGTTAAAAGATTGAGAGTGTGTGAGATTTTTGCTTGCAACAAGGAAAGGAGGCCGGCTACCACTGGAAGGAGGAGCTCGGTTTACTTGGGTGTGCTTGGGAGGCTTGTGTGCACGTGTTCAAGGAGGAGCATTTTCGTTGCAAGGACATTTGTCTAGGGATTGCTAGTGAATTTTTCTCTCCATACAAGGTGGGTAAATTTTCTATATTTCTAAATAGGGATATATGCTAGATTGGAATGGAAAAATGATGCATGAAAAAGGCTAATAAGAGTACACTTTTTAATTGGAAAATTGAGCTATAAATTGATTGGAATGTGGGTGTGCAATTGTATGTGATTTGATTAGTAAAAATCTATTTTTTTTGTGAATTAATTATGGCCATGGATTGTTGAAGAAAATTTCATTATCTACATCACAAACTATGTATACAAAAGTTAGTAGATTGTTAATGCTATTTCATGTGTTAAATAGATCTTTTGTGCTAATGTGGGAATGGATAAATTCAAATATAGATTTGTATGTTGGGTAAAAGATTAGAAACAGAGAATTAAGGTGAAATTTTGTTAATAAAGAGATTAGAATGTTAATTGCTAAGAAATGTCAAAAAAAAAAGGAGAAATATGGTAGTTACAATGTAGAATTCGAATTAATTGTATGAAAATATGTTTTAATTGCTACAAAAATTATTTTGTTCATATTGGTATATAAATTATGTGAAAAATAATCAATCTGGAATTTTACAGTAATTTTTATATAAAAAAAAAAACAAAGTGAAAGGAGGTCTAGTTGAACATCGAAATGTTTTGATAACAGAGAAGATCGATTTAAGTGAACTTAGAATTATACTATAGACAACCCGAGCGCATAGCTCAAGTGGTTGGGTCGGTTTTAATCGCTACAGTGGTCTGAGATCGCTGGTTCGAATCCCTGTGGAACCATACTTTTAAATAAAAAAAAATAACATAAGCAGCGGCCGAGAGCATTTAAGGCTCTCAGCGCCTCTTATACCGCTAGTAGCCTTCGGCCTAGTAGTTTGTGCTTTGGGTTGGGTTCTCTGTGGTGCTGGGTTCGAAGCTTGCCCTCGGCAAGTTGGGAAAAAATATATTTTTTGTGTTTTTAGTGATCGAAAAATTATGAGAAAAATATGGTTATTCCTCTAAAAATATATGGGACTTATTAAAAATAATTTGGGAATGATTTACATAAAGTAAGGTATAATTTGTGACTAAATGAGTAAATAGAACTATAGTCTACATTGATATTCTTTGTGAAATTGTATCTTGCAAAAATAATTTGAAATGAAGGATTAGAAAATTAATGTGGCAAGAAGAAATTATATTGTCTGATGTGATGCAAATTATTCTCATTTGAGAATAGTGTGAAAAATGTGAATTGTGAATATTCGTTAGTGATGTGAATTTCAAAGTGAAATTGATAATTGATAAAGCATATGAATTCCATGTATAGTTATGGACTATTTGAACGAATTAGAAATCATGATTGGAAAAGAGAAATACTTTTGAGTATGACAAGTCAACAAATGAATGTATGAGTTGGAAATGCTCGTTTTGGAAATTGTGAATTGAAAATTGACACAAAAAGAGTAGCTAAGTCTCCCCCGGCATTTTGGAAATAAATGAAATGAAAATTGAAAAGAAAGACCAAGGTTGGTCATGTTTGAATGAATGAATAAGTCCGGTTTAGTGGAGAGGCTAACTCTAGAGCTTTAATTTTTGTTCGTGATTTTGATAAGAACTAAGGATTAGTACATAGTGGAGACGTGATGAAAGTAGGAGAAAAACACGAGTATGATGGCCATCGAATTAGCGGTGTGAGAGTGATCCACAGGCTGCCTGCTTGATGCGTCAAGACATGGCGTGGGCACTACTCCAGAATTATCGTCCCGGTGGCGACGCTTGTGGGATGTTTGAGTGGCTATGGGTGGTGCCATTGTTCCATGGCGGAGGCTGAATTGTCCATAGGTTGCCTGCTCGATGCGTCGTGTCAGTGCGTGGGATTCCCCTCCAGGCTGCCTGGACATGGGCTCATAGATCATAGAATATCTAAGATACCTACCGTAATTACAGTAGTAGATTAAGTCATAACGAGGGATTGAACCCTACAAAGATGAAGAACGATTAAGGGCTTGCCCTCGGACCTATGTAGTATGGGATGCATAGAATCCGAACAAGTGCGCATTAGTGTCATGTAACATAATTAACTACATTAAGGACTAAGTGCACAATCACAACACGACATCAATAGGGTAGTCCCTTTAGTTTGATATGTGACAAGTTTGTGTTTGCTAAATATGGAAAATTAGTTATACTATTTCCGGCATAGAGAGGATGGCCGTGTATAATAATCGTCGGTTGAATAAACTGACGTACCCACAGTCTTATATGCAGGTAAATGACTTGATAAAGGTTAAAGAGGAACGGATGCTTAAAGATTATACAATGTTGTTGTACATTTATTCAATTGTTGTAAATTTTACTTCCGCTGTGCAATGTAAAGTGTAAAGTTTGATGTAAATTCTGATGTAAAGTGAAAAGTTCAAATTTCCTTGTAAAATTGTACTAAAGGAAGTGGAAAGATCCTGTAGAACATCTCGAATTCAGTGTATTTGGGATTCGGGGCGCTACAGTTTGGGCGGGATTGGATCTCAGCCTTTGGATCGCATCAAGATCCGTGCTCTCTTGGTCTGATCAGATCGGTGTTTGGTGTTCACCCACAGCAGATCCGAAATCCGTGTTCCGTATTTGGTCCAGATTTGGTGTGCAGGAAAGTTTCTATTGGTTAATTTTGGTGTTCCGCGTTTTGGCACGCCAGATCTAAAAGGCCGTTTGCTATTCTGGGCGATCTGGTGTGGGGAAATTCACTCTACTGTTGGATTTTCGCACGTGCTTCACACGTGCTTGTGGGAAACTTCGCCCGGGAATTTTTGATTCCAATTTTCTTCAACAAGTGGGTCTAATCGTCGTAAAAAAGGCAAGTCATTTCTTATCGAATATTTATTGTATCATATTCGATGTTTTTATTGAATTCCGCAAGTGGATCCTACTGAATATCGTAAAATGTTATTGTATCTATCGTTGAGATGCCACGGATTGACACGAGCGAATCCAAGTGGTGATCACGACTTCGTGCCTTCTTTTTGTCTCTAATGTATAAGGATCTTACATACACCCATATAGTTATAGTTATTGAATATAAGAATAGGAAATTATTGTCCACTTCATATCATGACATTAAAAATAACTATAGTAGATTGCATAAATTAGTTGATTGTTAATGTGATTGCTATTGATAAATTAGTTGAATTGTAATTATTAGAATTATGGACATCATCTACCTTAATACCATGTTCACATAAGATTGGTTCGCTGTGATTATGATTATTAAACTCCAATTTATTATTCTTAACTTTTAACCGTTTTATTCAAAATGGACGTATTGACTATTCTGGAATTTACACCAACCTGAATCTTATTGTGCTGTTTCGACCTAGATAACTCCATTAAAATCAGAAACTTCCTGAAAATGAAACGTAGCCCTATTTGTCTAGATGTCAATAGACACCAGAATTTTCAAATTTCGATTTATATCGCCCGAGTTATGACCCTTTTGCTACAGCTGCGCTGTAAATTCAGATTCATGTATATAACATGTTAGGCTGATAAATTAAGTGGACTAATGATTATATATGGCCAAAATAAATTCCAGATTTGTAAATAACATGTTTAGGGTGTTAAAAATTATTTTTAATGATTTTTGTAATGATTATTTACTGCCTTTACAATTAAAATTAGACCACATCGACACCCAGCCAGAAACTAAAATCTATAAAGATTATTGAATTTCGCCTAGCTATCGTTGTCGGAACGTAGACTTTAAGTATGCGTTGGAATCGGGCAGGAGTCTAGTTTCTAGACCACCTGACGGATCCACATTTTTTGTCCTGTAGCAATGGGAATTCTGATTTTGGTACAGCAACCTACTGCTGTCCAGAAATGGGTTCCTATGTTTTATAATATATAATTATATCTATAATGTTATTTTTAGTGTATTTAATTGTATATAGTATATTGCATGATCTTAGGGGTTGTTTTGTCACCTTCTCTAGCGTCCCTTACTAATTGCATTATTGTGTGTTAATTGAATAAAGGAAATAAATCAAAGCCGGGGTTAAGGGTTGATTAGGGTAGTTGATGACATAGTGACTGTACTCGGAAGAGGGGCCCGTGTTTCCCTAATTATCGGTCTATCGGTCTATTGGTTATATCGGTCATCAGTTAATTGCAGATTACTGACTTCAGTATCTCGATTGATTCGGTCATCGGTCATTATTGAATATTGTTCCCGAGTACATGAACTAAAGAATCTACCACCTTAGTCTAAACGAAATTGATTGTATGCATCAAACCTGTGGTACGACACACATGGGACACAATAGTACGTGCATTAGCTAGGATCAAAAATGAATAATAGACCTAAGGCTCTCATCACATCATTATTGCATATTGTTATCTTATTGAACAGTGTTATCGTTATTATTACCATTATTGATATTGTTTATCGTTATCGTGATAAATCATAATTATTGCACATTATACTATTATCTCTTTGTCATTGTTCAACACTATTGATTTTATCGTTTATTGAATTCATTGCTATACCACTATTGCCATCGTTTCTCTGTTTCTCCACTTGCATGTCCACGACTTGCTCTAAGGACAAATTATTCTTTCTTTTTAGATGAACAAGTACAGGTGAACAAAGAGAATTTTCAGAAGGCATTGGTGAGCAGTTCTTCTACGATTGGAGCAGGAGTTCCTCAAGCTATTTGGTATGTTCTTATATTCCAGATTTGATTATTGAATTTCATTCTCGTTTATGTGATCATGTTCTTGCGTGGTTGTGATTAATTTTTCTTATATTGTTGAGTTAAGACTGGTACAACTTATGGATGATATGAGTTGGCGTACTTATATCATTCGCTGGGCCTCAGTTACGTGCCTGTGTTCCCGTATTCTAGGAAGAGGGGCATGACAGTAACGTAGATCGCCACGAGGGCTCGGGACAAAGCCAGCTTGGGGCGATTCTAGGCCGCCCTCAATCCGATCTAGTTGGGAGCAGAAGCCGTCCAATCTCCCAGATCTTCGCGCCAGATCATGATGGACGGCTGAGATCTGATCAAGGTATTTCTTTATTTAATTATTAATTCAAATTAATTATTTAAAAATTCTGAAAATAATAAAAAATTCGAAATAATTATTTAAGAAATTCTTAAAATAATTATTAATTCTGGAAAATATTTTTATATTCCGAAAAAATAATTTTATTATTAGAATAATTAATTACAAATTCATAAATTAATTATTGAAATTCGGAAATTGAATAAAAAAAATTCAAAAAATGATTTAAAATTGGAAAAAATAAAAAAATTGGAAAAATCATAGAAAATTCAAAAAATAATTCTAAGTATTTACAAACTCAGAAAAACACTATTACACTCCAAGCGAGATTCAAACGTCTCCGAGAACTCTACTAAATTCTGTAAGCCATTACAAAATGGGCGAACTACTCCTCAAAGGCTGTAAAACCTATTCTTCAGGAGTGGGGGGCTTGTGATATGGCTAAAAATAAAACTAAATTGGGATCGTTAAAATTGGGTACGAATCTCAAAGATCTCAGAGGCAGAACAGTAATTTTCGCTATAAAAGAGTCTGTAAAAGGGCACTAGTTCTTTTCCAAAGCTCAATAACCCAAAACGGATCTGCATTACTGGGTTATGATGACAATCCATTATAAATAAACCTAGATCATTTGAAGAGTTATTTAAATTCATAATTATCCCTAAGAGGTGGTTTAAACCAAATCTCTTATCATGAAGGAATTCCAACTCTATTTCTTATCCAAAAACACCGGAAAGTAGAGATAAATGATTATCTCGAAACTGGTGCCAAAGGCGAATATAAATATCCCTCTACCCCACCATAAAAACGGTAATTAGTATCTTTATCCAAAAAAACTCTTTCATAATCTTTCAAATTACTGACTTAAGCGTCAGAGGGTTCGTCGTCGAGATCAATCCCGGTGTTTCGAACTTTTTAGTAGGTCAGCAGCAGCATAAAGAACGGTCAACATCGGCAAGTATTAAAAATGTTAGTTTTTATTGGTTCCAAAAGAATTCACAAAATATCTGTTTGCACCCACAGCAAAATTAGCAGCAACAATATTTATAATTATCTTTATAATTTTTAATTAGTTTTTTTTTCAAATTTATAATTATTTTTTCAGGATTTTTAATTAAATTTTCCAAACTTAAAATTATTTTTTGAATTTTTTAATTAAAATTTCTAAATATCTAATTATTTTTCAGAAATTTTAATTTAAAAATTAAAATGGGTGCAAATCTTGAGGCAAATGGACGATTGGATTAGGGGAGCGCAAATTCTGAGGCAATCGAGCGGTTGCATTAGGGGAGTGCGAATGTTTAGGCGAAACGGTTGGTCAGATCTGACCAAAAGCACCGAGCTCCTCGAACGATAAAATGGCACCAAGGAGCTTGGGGAGCGAATCGTAAGATGAATCGGTCGGTCGGATCAAGGTAGAGCGAATTTCAAGGAAATTTTGCGGTCGGACCAAGAGTGCGCAAATTTTGAGGCGACCGAGTGGTCGGATTAGAAAATTTTGAGAAGATTGGGTGCATGCAGAGTTCGATCCACACCTTCACTTAAGTTTTATAATGATCATATCACGAGTGTGCATTTTGAGAAAGTTGGACGACTGCGGAGTTCAGATCGCACCTTCACTTAAGTTTTATGATGATCATAACATCACGAGTGCAAATTTTGAGAAGATCGGACAGATGTAGAACTTGAATTCTACCTTTACTTTCATTTTATGATGATCACATCATGAGTGCGCATTTTGAAGATCGGACGACTGTAGAGTTTGAACCCTACATCACTGAATTTTTATGATGAACATCACGAGTGCGCATTTTGAGGGGGTCGGACGGTCGGATCTGGCCGAAAGCGGCAAGCTCCTTGGACGACAAAAATGGCACCGATAAGCTTGGGGAGCAAATCTCGAGGCAAATCGGATGGTCATATTTGCCCAAAAGCATCGAGCTCCTCGGATGACCAGAATGACATCGAGTAGCTTGGGGTGCAAATCTTGAGGTGAATTGGACAGCCAGATCTGTTTGAAAGCGTCGAGCTCCTCGAACGATAAAAATGGCACTGAAGAGCTTGGGGCGAGAATCTTGACTCGAATCGGATAGTCAGATCTGCCCAAAAGCGTCGAGCTCCTCGAACGACAAAAATGGCACCGAGGAGCGTGAGGACGTAAATCTTGAGGCGAATCAGACAGTCAGATCTGGTCAGAAAGCGTTGACCTGCTCGGATGACAAAAATGGCATCGAGGAGCGTGGGGCGCAGATCTTGAGAAGATCAAACGACTGTGGAGTTTGGCATGTTTTTAGTGGAGAAAACATAAAAGAAGCGAGGGAAGCTGGACTCGAATCCCATCAAGCACCATGAAAGCCAAACGACTTAACCAATGAGCTACTTGACTAGTTTGATTTGAACATATGGATATCATATTTCAAGCTGCTCGGCACACATTTTAGTGGAGAAATAAAAATTATAGAAGTGGAGAGCAGGACTCGAGATATGTCAACATCATGAAGACTTAACCAATGAGCTATTTGACTCATCTGATTTGATAATATGGCACATTTTGGGGTCGAGTACCGAGCTGCTCAGACTGTTGTTAGGCTCAGACCAGGCTGCTGTTTGGATCAGGTGGGCGTGAATCTTAAGGTGAACAAATGGTCGGATCTTGTCTGAAAGCGTTGAGCTGCTCGGATGACAAAATGGGAGGCTCCGAACTCATTGTTTCGAGTTAACGAGTTGTTGATGCATCTCGAGCGTTGAGTTGAGCTCCGAATTTAATGTTTGGAGTTAACGAGTTGTTAGTGTAGCTCGAACGAGCGGGGCTTCAAACTCATTGTTTTGAGTTAACGAGTTGTTTTAACAGCTCAAATGACTAGTTGTGCACTGAACCATTATTTGGAGTCAATAATTTGTTGGTGTAGCTTGGGCGAGCAGGGCTCTAAACTCATTGTTCTGAGTTAGCGAGTTGTTGTAGCAGCTTGAGCCAGGAGCTAAGCATCAAACGCATTGTTTTGAGGTAACGAGTTATTGTAGCTTGAGCGAGCAAGATTCCGAACTAATTATTTAGAGTTAACAAATTTTTGGAGCAACTCGAGCGAGGAGCTGAGCACCAAATTCATTGTTTGGAGTTTAATGAGTTATTGGTATAGCTCGGACGAGTGGGGATCCAAACATATTGTTTAGAGCTAACGAGTTGTTGGAGCAGCTCGAGCGACCAACTGAGCATCGAACATTGCTTGGAGTTAACAAGTTGTTGGTGTAGCTCGGGTGAGCGGGGTTCCAAACTGTGTTTTGAGTTAACAAGTTGTTGGAGCAGCTCGAGCCGTGAGCTGAGCACCGAACTCATTGTTTGGAGTTAACGAGCTGTTAGTGAAACTTGGGCGAGCAGGGCACCGAATGCATTGTTTGGAGTAGCTCGAGCAATGAGTTAAGCACCGAACTCATTGTTTGAAGTTAACGAATTGTTGGTGTAACTCGGGCGAACGGGGCTCCGAACTCATTGTTTTGAGTTAACGAGTTGTTAGAGTAGCTCGAGCTGGGAGCTGAGACCGAACACATTGTTTGGAGTAAACGAGTTGTTGGTGTAGCTCGGGCGAGCGCAGCTCTGAACTCATTGTTTGCATTCGTAAGGTAGTACAAGAATTTAAGAAGGAAATGCTATGTTTTTATTGAAAAATTAACCTAAATAGCTGCCATGGTGGCTGGCTTTTACTACATGCACTGATCGTTATAAGGATCGGCCTTATTACAAATCTATTGTAGGGCATTAAGCACCCTTATTGAACTTCATCAAATACTCCGTGTTCCAGATCCTTGAAATATCTTTGCCCCCAAGGTCTTCAAGTGGGTAAGCTCCTAGGCGGACGATTTGGACACCTTGTAGAATCCTTCCTAGTTTGAAGCAACTTTCCGTTCTTGCGCGGCTCAGAGATCCCAAGCTTTAGTAGGACAAGGTCACCTTCAATTAAGTTTGTTGGCCGAACTTTTTTGTTGTAGAACTTTTCCTCCCTTTCCTGATAAATTTGTCTTTGTAAGGTAGATTTATCGCAAACTTCTTCAATAAGGTCGAGGTTGTCGCGGAGATCATTCGAATTATGTTCCTCATTGAAAAAGCGGACACGCGGAGAAGGTAGTCCGACCTTTAAGGGGAGCTTCGGACCCGAATGTGAGGTTGAACGGAGACTCCTGTGGGGAGCCTTTTCGTGGTCTGCTAGGGCCAAAGTACGCACGCGAATGTGTTATAAGGTGTCATCGAGGAGTAAGGCCAATAGTATCTGTGATTAAGAACTTTTTTGTAGAGACCTTGTGCCCATGTGGCCGCCACCGATTCCTTCATGCACTTCAAGGCATACCAGGCCTTCTCCGGGCCAAGGCATTGTACGTACGATCTGCTGTCTATCAAAGTGTAGGAGCATTCGTACAGGACTCCTTCGACAAGTGTGTCTTTCTGCCCGTATCCGAATCTTTCTTGCTTCTCCAGGATCTGTCAGGAGGATTCCCTTATCGATGAAATCCAACAAGGGTTTCATCCAATTGTCTTCAGGTGTCTGAGGAGTGATGACCATGAGCTCTAAAGCTTCCTTTTCGATGTTCGACTTGAGTGGAACCTCAATAAGTACCGTGTGGTTGAGTCCATCGAAGGAAGATAAGCTAATTTTGAGAGGGTGTCTGCCTGCATGTTCTACTCACGAAGAATGCGAGTGACCTCTACCCTTTCAGAATGTAACCAAGAGTTTGTTGACGCAAGCTAAGTACTTGATCATGCAATCAATCCTGGCCTCATATTCTTCTTGGATTTGTTTCACCACCAACTGGGAATCGCTGAACACTTTGACCTTTCGGGCCTCTGCTTTCCGAGCAAAGATAAGGTCGGAACGAAGTGAGTATTGGAGAGCGAACCCATCTGGACCAAGAAAGATGACATTGGTCCCGCTCCCTTCGATGCAAGAGGAGCCGTCGATGTAGACACTCCAGATTGGATGATCTTCCCCTTCCTCGGGAGGATCTGGGATAGTGCTTTCGACAATAAATTCGGCCAAGGCTTGGGCCTTGATAGCCATCCTCGGCCGATAGTTGATGTTGTGTGGGCTCAATTTGATGGGCCACTTCACGAGTCGCCCAGAGTTCTCTGGCTTGTGAAGTACTTGCTTGAGTGGTTGGTCGGTGAGGACAAAGTTCGTCTGCACCGAAAGTAAGGGCGAAGCTTCCAAGCGGCTGTCATGGGAACGTAGGCCATCTTTTCCACTTCGGAATAACAGAGTTCAGCATCTTTTGGACCATGTCTTCCTCCCTTACCAAAACAGCGTTGAGAGCCTGGTCCGAAGTGGCCAGATAGAGGTAGAGTATTTTCCCTGGCTCTGACTTACTTAGGAGTGGCGGATTGGTTAGATATGCCTTGAGTTGTTCGAAGGCTTGTTGCTGTGCTTTCTCCCACTCAACGCTCTTTGAACCTCGAAGTTCCTGAAAGGAAGTGAGGTACTTCTCTTCAAATTTTGAAAGAAAACGACCGATGGCGGCAAGGCGCATTGTGAGCTTCTGGATTTCTTTGATGTTGGACGGGGGGAAAAGTTGAGTATGGCCCAGCTTTTCTCCAGATTAGCCTTAATTCCCCTATGACTAACCATGAATTCCAAGAACTTCCCTAAGGAGAACGCAAAAGTGTACTTCGAAGGGTTCGGCCTCATGTTGTGTTTCTGTAGAACATCGAAAGCCTCTTAAAGGTCAACCACATGGTCATCCCTCTTAAGGCTCTTTACAAGCATGTCATCCATATAGACTTCCATGTTTCGGCCGATCTGATTTTTAAAGACTTTGTTCACCAACTGCTCATAAGTGGCTCCAACATTCTTTAACCCGAAGGACATGACACGATAGCAATAGAGCCCTTGGTCGGTGATGAAGGATGTCTTTGGAATGTCGGAAATGAACATTCGTATCTGGTTGTACCTCGAGAAAGCATCCATGAAGCTCAGAATCTCATGTCCAGACGTAGGAACAATCAAGGCATCAATGCTAGGTAGAGAAAATGGATCCTTCGGGCAAGCTTTATTCAAGTTGGTGAAGTCGATGCAAATTATCCACTTGCCATTAGCCTTCTTTACCAAGACAACATTAGCCAGCCATTCGGGATAGCTGACTTCCTGGATGAAGCGAGCAGCCAGCAATTTGTCAATTTCTTTAACTGCTTGTTGCCTATCAGGAGTGAATTTACGATGTTTTTGTTTGACCGGCTTGACATCTAGGTTCACACTAAGGTGATGCATATTAGACATTCCGAGTGTAGCGCCCCGAGTTCCACACACTGGGAGCTCGTGACACTTTCTCAAAATCTTTACTTCAATGAGTACACAACACAGAAAAATTACAGGAAATTAGAAACTTACATTGCACAAGGAAACTATATCTTCCACTTGGATGCTTTCCGTAGCTCGAATCCCCTGCTTCACGATCAGTGATCCTGCATTAGCAAACTGTGGGCACGTCAGTTGAATACAACTGACGCAACGCGGATGAAAGCCACAATCTCCAAAATCCTCAACAATCAATATTTGATGCAGAAGAAAAATATGAAAGTCAAATCACAAGTATCGGTGTATGTCATGATCTAGATTCTAATGCACAATTCATATGCACACCATGCTTTTAATCTAATGCAAACTTGATTTGAAAACGTATGCATCCCATACTACATACTTCCCAAATCGAGTTCGTATTCTCCAGATAATAGGGTTTAATCCCTCGCCATGCATCCTACTCTTGTACTCCTTCCTGTTTCTGACATTCATCCAGTGACTGGTAGAGTCTGCAGTACCTGCGGTCCATTTCTGCTCCTGCAGTCGGATCGTAGTCCTTCTCCACTCTGAACGACAGTGATCACCCTGTTCGTTCAGATCATGGTCCTTCTCCACTCCGACAGGATCGTGGTCCCTCTCCATTCCCGGTCAGGCCGGTGATCATCAGCTCTGCCGGAATTATGGTCCTTCTCCACTCCTGTCTCTACCAAAGTTAACAAGAACATAAGGCGAATCGATAGGGCCACCCCTACTCCGCCCAGAGACTTAGAGTCACACTCTTACTCCTTGTTCGTATTGATAACCCAGAACATAGACGAAAACTTAAGAGTCCATTTTCTAAGTCCCGACAGGACTTGTGACTTACGTCTGCATCCCGTTCTTATCACTAAATTCCAGAAATTAACAGTCGAGACCACGCCGCACGTGTCCCCTTGACAAGTTAGTAGTACACGCCCAACTAGTGTCTGTCCTTACCAATCATCCTAGTTTAATTTCTCAATTCACCAACTCAGCAAGTCTCATCTAGATTTAATTGGGTTCAACTTAGCTTCCAATCATGCTAAGAGGTTGACCCAACATGCACCACACTAGTGCACTCAATGTGCACAAAACATTACCATATGTAAATTTTCAAGTATGCATACCTGCATACACAAGCATACGGTATTCTATTAATCACCGTATTCATTCCTACAATATCTTCTATACCACTTATTTCAAAAAATATCTTCTATACCACCAATAGTTCTTTACTACAATCTACTTAACTTTACCATGTGTTTCTAATTAGCTAAGCATGCAACTACAACCACTAAGCATATTACTACAAGTGTGTAGTTTCATGCAATCACATCAATTTAATCATTCGAGGAGTAATCTTTTATACTACATTATAACTAAGCTTACTAACTCATTAGTAGCTTACTAACACAAAACTAGTAGTTTACTAACAATGCATGTTTACTAACCATAAACAATTGGTTAGCAATTGGGTTACTACGAAGTCAAGTCTACATTTCTAACTTTCTAACTTCTCACTATCATGGCATTGTAGCATTCTATTCTACTAATTCACTACCATACTAACATATTAACTTACTAACTTATACTAATCATTTCAACTAAGCTTACTAATATTATTAGTACAATGCTAGTAGCTTACTATCAATGTAAATTTACTAATCAAGATACTAACTTCTAATCATAAGAACTTTAAGCATTCAAACATTAAATTTTAATTAGACAATTTACTCCACAACATCACAAAATCACATCTTTACACATATACTATCATTCTTAACACAAAGAATAAATATTTATTTATTCACTAGTATATTTATGCATATAAAATTCACACAAGTAAACATTCACTACAATTTCTAGCAAGCATTAATCATTCATTCCATATATAAAGAAAAATAATAACAATAGTAACACGAGGTATGGAGAATACCCACTTTGATTGTTTGCAAGCTTGAAGTTGCTACTTCTCCTCCTTGCACCTTTAGTCTTCTCGACTTCTTGCCTCAACAATAGTATAATAGTAGTAGTAGCTAAGTAGTAGAAATAGTAGTAGTAGAAGTGGTAGTTGAAGAAGTAGTAAAGTAGTAGTAGTAGTAATTGTAGTAGTAGTAGTTGTAGCATTAGGTACAAGTAGTTGAAGTAGTAGCAAGTAGTGGTAGTTGAAGAGTAGTTGAAGTAGTAGCAAGTAGTAGTGGTTGAAGAGTAGTTGAAGTAGTAGCAAGTAGTAGTAGTTGAAGAGTAGTTGAAGTAGTAGCAAGTAGTAGTGGTTGAAGAGTAGTTGAAGTAGTAGCAAGTAGTAGTAGTTGAAGTAGTTAAGTAGTAGTAAGTAGTAGTACTTATATAGGAAAAGAGAGATGGAAGAAGCTACTTGCTGTTGTTGCCTACTTGCTGCAGTCGGCAGTGAAAGAAAAAGAGAGAAGAGAGAAGGAAAAAGTGTGGGAGGGTAAGTAGTAGTAGGCATAGTAGTAGTAGTAGTTATCACGCATATATATTGAAAAGAAGGGGACAAAACTGAGGATGCTGCTGGCTGTCTGCTGCTGGCTGCCTGCAGAAAGAAAGGAAAAGAGAGGAGAGGAGTGTGGAAGGGTGTGGAATAGCTTAGGTGTCCCTACTTTTTGCACATAACCCCTCAAACTTTATGTAATTGCACTTAAGCCCTAAATCTTATTGGATTGGGCTTAAGAAAGAAGGTACTAGGCATTTTAAAAGAAATCAAGTTGGGCTTTTAAAAGAAAACATACTAGGTTCTTTAAAAATATAACTATACTAACATAAAATTAATAGTGTAGTGTATGAAAAATGATAATAGTAATGTCAATGCATATATATATACATATACATATATATACATATATATATATATATATATATATATATATAACAATGTATATATATATATAGTAAGAATTTTCGGGGTATTACACCGAGATTCCAGACATGTCAACCATGGACCAAGCAAACAAGTTCGGATTCTCCCTGATGCAACCAACAAGTCGCTATTTGACTTGGTGGAGGAGGGCTTGACTAACTCTAAAACATTTAGATTGGTTTCCCTGGGAGAAGAGGGTTTCCTCTAGTTCATCAATGGGTTCGGACATGACTTGAATTTTCTCTTGAGAGAGTTCTAAGGCTTTAAGGGAGAGGACCCAATCCTTTGAAGCACACTTCGAGCGGGAGGACGAAGCCCCCTATTGTAGTTGTGTAACATGTCCAAACAACTTCTTGACTTCCTTTGACCTCTCCTACCCCGGCTAGAGTGGAGAACTTCATCTTCATGGTAAACGCCGAAGCTAGGCATGGAGGACCATCAGGCCAGGGCGGCAGAGAATGGCGTTGTAAGCAGTCTTAACATAAAAAACTATCAAGTCCATGGCTTCGATCTAAATAGTGGGGGCTTTGTCAACCGTTGTCGATGGTGACAATCCTTTGATCTGGACCGGAATCCCGAAGAACCCATGAAGGGTGTACCCGACAGGTTTTAAATGGTCTTTAGATATCTTGAGGCCTTCAAAAGCTTCTAGGTAGAGGATGTTCACCGAGCTACCAGTATGTACTAAGATGCGGCGTATCTCATGGTTCGCTATGGAGAGGTTGATCACAAGTGCATCGCATTGAGGGGTCCGAACGCCTTCAAGATCTCGGTCCAAGAAAGTTACTAGGGCTTCCCAACTCTTGACAGGGGAACATTGTGCACTGAGTTGACTTCTTGGACGAACAACTTTCGGGTGGAGCTGTACTCTCCTCCCATAGGACCTCAATGGATGTAATAGAGAATGGCCAGGGGTTCAGAGTCCTCGGTCTCGGGATCTTTCTCCATTTTCTTGTTGGTTTCTCGAGCCGGTGCGAGCTTAACTTTGTCCTTCTAGGTATACTTGGCGAGGTGACCGCAGCAGATAAGGGTTTCGATCTCTTCTTTGAGGTCTCGACATTCCTCAATGTTATGGCCACGGTCCTTGTGGAACTAGCACCATCGCTCTTGTCTCTTCTCTGGATTGCTGGGTTCATCCTAGGAGGGAGGCAGAGTAAGCCGTCCCCATCAATTTCCAAGAGGATGGTTGACACATTGGTATTAAGCGGGGTGAATTTAACGAACGAAGGGCTGGAGGACAACATTGTTCGAACTCGTCCTTCTGGGGCCCTTCTTCATTCACACTTCTTCGTTTGTTTCCAGACGAGGGTTCCTCTTGTTCTTGGGGATGAAGGACCTCTTAGCCGGGATGTTCTTCTGACACCTTTACTATAGCTCGAGAAGTCACGAGGAGGTTTTTTGGCTAGTGACGTTTTAAGGTAGGTGTCACAGACATTATGTCGGAACGCGGCAACCGCTACCGCCAGGGCCAGTGTGGAGATAGACCGACTCGGCGGTGAAACATCTGATGGAGTCCTTTAGGGGCTCCCTTATCCTCTGCTTCAATTCCAGTAGGGAAGCACTCGCCTTCTCAGTTTTGTGACTACTAATAAATTGTGTAGGGAACAGTTCTTTGAGCTGATCGAATGAGGAGACGGACCCTAGAAGGAGACGAGATGACCATTCCCGTGCCGATCTCTTCAGGATAGCTTGGAAAGTTCTACAGAGGAGCGCGTCAGAGGCTTTGTGGATCATCATGAGAGTTTTGAAACTCTCGATGTGATCTGCGAGTTTGGCTGAACGTCATATGACTCAAATGTGAGAGGCTTGAAGTTCTCTGGGTCGGGGGTTTTGAGGATAGCTCTAGTGAAGGGAGCTCAGATGGAGCAATATCCTCTGGTTTGTTAACTCTACTCTTGACCGATCTGATCAAGGCGGTTCTCCATCTCTCGGAGGCAATGGAGCACCACATCTTCTCACTGCTCGGATTGAGTTGATCCACAGGATTCTTCTTCTTGCTTGATCCTGAGGTGTGAACCGCTCACCTCACAGTTCCTGTTCGGGGCACCTTGGAGGGCACTAAGGACTTGGTCTGTGAAATTATGGAACTCGATCGGGGTCACAGGTACCTCCTTTGCATTGTTGTTCCTGGGAGCCCGTCGACTGACTAAAGTTGGGTTCCTCTCATATCTTCGTCCCCGTGGCAAGAGCGTCCGAAGTGACCTCTGTCGCGGGGGCAAAGGACTCCTCTGGCTCCTATGGAGCAGTAACCACCATCTCGGGAGAGCTTGTCGTCTGAGCGCTGGCGGAGGTCCATCCATTGATATCGGGCATTGATGACCTCTTGGAGGTCCGACTGAGCAGGGTGCACCGAGGGGGTGGATGTGCGGACCGACCCCTCGTTCTCGACCGAAAGGGGTTCAGGATGGTTGTGTCGAGAGCCCGCTGACGCAGCCCTGCTGAGAGGAGGCTACGATGGCGGGGGAGGATCGCCTTGGTTGCTGGTGCCGCCCACCATCGGCTTTCTTCTTGGAGGCATGGCTGACAGTGTTGTTGGTGGATGGATCTGAATGCAGAGGCAGATCTACAACTTTCTACATACTGTGGCAATTCTGTTGTTGCTAATTTTAGTGTGGGAGCAATCAAATGATGAGTTATTTTATTGAGGGAGAAAATACTGATCTAGACGGCTAGATACGCCAAGATCTTGATCTAGATGGTTGGAAATGCCTGGATCTTGATCTGGATAGCTAGAAACGCTTGGACTTTGATCTGGATGGCTGGAATCACCTAGATCTAGACGGCTAGAATCGCCTAGATCTAAATATAGATGGCTAAAAATGTTAGGGGACCGACAAAAAGTCTCAACGCCGGAGTTGCTCCGGCGTAGGACCCTCCGATGCTTAAGTCAACAACCTAGAATAAAGATTGGGATTTTTTAGTGGATAAATATTGATTACCGTTTACTGATGGAGGGAGGAAGGTATTTATAGGATAGAAATCATTTGTGGAAGGTAGACCTGAAAATGTATTTTTTAAGATTCAGTTGGAGATTCCCATAGTGAAGGGATAGAATTAGCAACTAATTCCTGTTTTGGGAGATTTGACTGATAGCTGTAATGGACTAGAAATCCCCTTCTTCTTGGGCTGCAAGTAAGCCATAATTGTGGATTTGGTTGAACTAATAGGCTCCAGGATAACCCATATTCTTCTAGTAGGCCCGTTGTTGGTTTGAAACTACTCTACTGCCCTTGGAAGCTTGAGATGCGTGTTGACATCGTATGACTCAATTTTTACCCATATCAATGATCATCTTCAGCCACCTTACCTTGGTGATAGTTGATCTTCTAAAGCAATGAGTTCATTATGGCAATGACTAGTAATTAGACAATCACACGATCTTGTATATCTTTTCTAATGTATGTCATTAAGTTCACAACTGCCTTCTTTAATTGAAAAGGGTGTACTGTATAATTGTGTAATATTGTAATTTCATCTTCAACTTAATTCAAAGGATTATCCATCCGTTGTGCCTGTTATGCTAAAGTATAAATACCAACAAATCTTACCACAACTTCCGAGTTTTGGACTACTAGTTGGGTCTTCCACGTGACATCAAAGCAACCCAAGCTCAAATCCGTCTGGCAGCACTATATTAAAAATGTGGACCTAAAAAAAAGTATTGCTACATACAGTGCTGCGAACAATCTAAGTCTTGGCCTACAAAATGGCCCTCAACCAGTGTGGTCATGTTTAGAATATAAATACTAAACCCTTAACGGCTTAACCCTTGCCACAACTTTAGAGTTTTGGTCTACTCTTAGGGTCTTTCACATCCTAGACAATTCGTAAGAGAGTTTGAGTAAATATTTTACTTGGAATAGGTCTTTTAACTCAAAGGATTATACTACACAAGTTTAAGCTTCAGCTTGATTGGACATTAATAATCAAAGATATATAAACAACTGTGAAAACTACAACATTCACAGTAAGAAATACAAACTAACAAACATGTCGAACAATCTTTTATGATCCAAAATCATTTGAGTAGCTCTTGGTGTATAGAAAACAATTAAGGCTGCTGAAGTAAACTTGCAGGCTAGAGGTAAAGGAAATGTAATAAACTAATAGTAGCAATGTCATAACGATGATTACTAATTCGATGAGTCAGAGCAAGCTCACCACAACAAGGATTTGGCGAGCCAACGTGCCCACTTAAATTGTCACTCTCATCCATACCGCTTATCACACAAGAAGTTTCTGTCATACCATAACCTTCCATAATACGTCCTCCAAAGCATCTGCAAATAAAAGTTGAATCTTTTGTTAGAAAGGAAACAGAACTCAGAGGGGGAAGGTCAAAATGTAATAAGTGTAGCTTACACTTTTAGAAAATCCATGATATCAGGAGACAGTGGAGAGGCACCAGAAGACATAAACCGAACCCGTCCTCCAAGTTTATCTTTGATTTTGTTGAATACAAGTCGATCCCACATAGGAGATGGGGTCTTTCCTGATATGAAAGAAATGCAGTTATAGTTTCAGTAATTCCTTCTATAGTTGTATTTAATAAAGTACTCAGATAAGGCTATAATGAAATGTGATTAATATATATATATATATATAATAAAACACAAAGAAAGCTATCGAGTGGCTCTCCTTCAATCCCCCTAAAATCAAAGGCCCAGATCTAATCTCACAAAACACATTTTCCTCCCAAAAGTTTTCCCTCCCAAAACTCAAATTCAAATTCCCCCCACCCAAAACAACTCCTTTATTTATTTAATTCTCTCTCTCTCTCTCTCTTTCTCCTATTCTAAAAATTAAGAAAATTAAAAATTAAAAAAATTAAAAATAAAAAAACTTAAAAACTAAAAAATTTTAAAACTTTAAAAATAGTTCGAAAATATCAAAACTTAAAAAAAATTTTAAAAATTAAAGAATAAAAAACACTTAAAATTTTTTTTAAAATTCAAATTTTTTTTAAACAAATAAAAATATTTTTAAAAAATAAAAGTTTAAAAAGTTAAAAAATTTATAAAATTTAAAATAAAAAATTTTAAAAATTCAAAAATTTTCAAATTTTCAAATTTGAAAATTTGAAAATTTGAAAATCTCAAAGCAAATCCAAATCCAAGTCCAATGTCGAACCCCAATCAAGAGGTCGTCGTCGATATCTGATCCGATGCTCATTCCGTATCGGTGACTCCCCTCCACCGAATCGAGAGCGAATATCAAGCGACTCCGTATCGGCGACTCCCCTTCACCGAATCGAGAGCCTCTATATGCGATGCGACGACTCTAATTTCATCTCATTAACCGAATTCTCATTATAATTTTTAATTTTGTGTGTGCAAGGGATTACACAGTTTTTTTTTTACTCGAATTTTTTGTGTGCATGGGATCTAAGTTTAAAGAGGTATGATTGTTTTATTTTTAAGTTTAAAATTTTTTTAATTTAGTGATCTATTTGATGAGTTTTTTATTGGTTTTGATTTAAGGTGTACGCAAGTGAGAGATGGATTATTTGGTGGCCTCAATTTGGGCTTCTAAACCATAGCAGGACAGGTAAGCTGACGAGCAATCTAAAATAACTTGACAAATATGCAACATTAATTTCTTTACTAGAAGAGAAAATACTATCGTGAAGTGTTCCCTTCAATGGTTATTAGAATCCATGGATAATATAACATATAAGAACTTTTTGTGTATGTTTGGATATATAGGATTGGGATGACTGGAGTTTACCAGTGAAGGGTGCAAACTCTCCACTCAAGAAAGACAGCTAAAGTAAATTTGTTATTTATCCATTTTGATTTTATTTTTATTTTTATAAAGGTGCAATGGGAAGACAAAGTGGAGATAAAAGAAATGATTAGATTGGATTACAGTTTTGAAAACTTCATGCATTTCATTTTGGTTGAAATAATAATAAGAGGTATTTTAATTACAAACTGAGTCTCAGACAAACAAATATTAAATTATTGGTATTGTTGATACTTTCACACATGCACTTACGTTACCATTGTATTTAAACATGCTCATAGTGGTCATGGGATTAGAGTAAGCTCTATAAAACCTATATGATAATGTCCTTGCATAACGATTACAAGCATCTAAAAGTGATACTGAAGTTAAAAAAAATCTATGCAGTGTTTCTAACAAACTATATGCATTCTAGGTAAGTTCAAGCTAATGATCAAGAAGGCAATGGTTGAGCTTAAAGGTAGAAATACTGTGTTCTCATATAATATGTTTGATACTTCAATTAATTTACTGGACCTCCAAAACTATTTTAAATAATCAAATCAGGTGCACCATTCCGAAGACGTGCCGTAGGCACGTGTCAACGGGCAAACCTAGTATATATATATATATATATATATATATATATATATATATATATATATATATATATATTAAAATAAAGAACTATAATTCCATTAAAGAATTATTATGAGCACATATTTTTGTTTTGTCAATGGTAATAAAGGATTCTGGCTTCAATCCAAACCAGTTGTTTAAACATCTTACCATTTGCGAGTGCTTGCGCCTTGGCATTGTAAGCAGCATTAAATAACCTCTCCCTTAGACCACCAGATTGCTTTACAGCACTAGTAATGCTGCAATGGATTTAAGAATTATTACTCAGTCACGCACGAATTTTGTCCAAACAACATACTAAAAGAAATTGCAGTTAGTAGTAAAAAATTAAAATACCCAGCATAGATTCTGTTGTATATTCGAGGAACACTAGAAAACAGAGTGGGGCGGAGGGCAGCCAAATCATCCATCAGTTTTAGATTATCCTGAAAACAGGAATAAGTGATACATAAGCATTATCCAACACAAATGTAATTCTATATCCTATAACTCTCTGTTCCCCTGATAAACTCTCTCCGAACCCTCAAACTGGCTAGAACTCAGATATCTACTCATCTGATTCAAACTCGAATTTTCGGATTTGCATTATCAAAATTTTAGTAAATCCCCAAACAGTATGCACCTGTTAAGTGTCATTTGGATCTCCAAGTGGTTTCCATAGGATGATAGGATCTAACCTAAATCTGAACCGTTATCAAATTCAAACCCAAACTATCAATTCTCTCATCCCTAAACCAGAACACAAACATATAATCCAAATTCTCTCCATAAAAAGGGAAAATTTGTAATTTTAGTCATTTAACAAGTGTTTGGATTTATTTGCAAGGCAGAAAATTTGTGGGTGATACACACGATAAAGAAAATTTGTAGTAGCTTCTTGAACACTGAACAAAGTTTTTGCTACTTAATGAAATTTAGCCTTTCTAGTAAACTAAAAGAATGAGCACAATATCCTAGTTAAAATCCAAAATTCCAAATTGTAGTTTTGAGTTATTTCTTAAAGCCAATCCATGAAGCATGGATATGGGTATGGGGTGCAGGTAAGACACGACACAAGTACGGTGATATGTCAATTTTACAAAAAACGTAGGATACGGTTGAGTCGGTGGGTCCGTTAAATATATAATATTTTATATCATTTCTATAAATAAAAAAATATTTATTTTATTAAAATACAAATATTTAAATAATTTCATAGAACTATAAGATTACATTATAATTATGAGCATTTTGGAGGAAAAGATGACAATTTAACTATCAAATCTTAGGGTATACTTGTTTAGTGTTTGAGCTTAACTATGAACACCAAGCCTTTGAAATTATACTAGGACCTTAAGAATTTATCTAAACATAATCGTGTCTAAAAGTTGCAGAAAATGAGTTAGAAGATGGATACTCCTTGGGTACGCACCCGAGAGTACCCAAGAAGTATCAACACCCGATATGCATCCGACACGGGTACGTCCGCCATTTGGAAGTATTCGTGCTTCCTAGAAGCCAACTAGCTAACACATAAATTTCCAAAATGCACTTTGTATAGAAAGATAATTAATCACAAATACACAAGCAAGCTATAATCTACTCAATACAGATAATAGTGAGAACTCAAAAATGATAGAAATATTTAGAGAAGATAAGATTCACACCCCCTGGTAGAACCCAATAGCAACTCCAAAATGAGCCAATGTTATTTGGTTGACTCGTTCATAGATGTGTGCTAAAGGAAGATAGGAGATATAGCTGCAACCAAGCAACAAATAATCTGAAAATGTCTCCATACGAAATTAAAGGTGATGCATAGAAAGCCAAATGGATTAAAAAGATAAACTCACCTGTCTGTTGGGTAAAATTTCATGCTCATGCTAGATCCAGCAGAATTTGCAATCAAACCTGCATGGGTCAGCACAGCTCCCTGAAAATATAAGGTTCTTAGTCCAAAAAATAGAAACAGAGGAAAACAAACTGGGACTAGCAAAATCATTTTGGGAAATTTTATTGGGTATTCCAAGTGACGACGATAACCTAGTAGTGCAGGTACCTTGGGTGTGCCAGTAGTACCACTTGTATAGCAGATGGTCGCAACATCTTCCGGTTTTGGAGGGCAAAATGGCTGAGGATTATTCTTGCCCTAGATAAATTCAAATGCCAATTGGAGAAGAAACAGTTAGCTAGCAAAACTTGAAGTAATTAGTTAACAATGTCGCAAAGGTTTTAGTGTAGAACTATCATCATAACCATAGTTTGTATTAACCAATCAGTAAACAGTAAAAAGAAGTTCTGTTACATTGAATGATAAGAAATAGAGAGGCTACACAAAGCTCTAATTTTAGGATTTTAGAATAGTGAATATAGAATTAAATTAGTCTCTTTTTCAAGAAATGTTGATCAAGAATGATATGAGGCCAAATTGGCGGTACAATGATAATATCCTTGAGGTGTTTCCTCGACAATCTAGGTGTGATGCCTACACAAACTCCTGAGTGAGTGTGATGCTTGTAAGGTCCAATGTCATAACATGAGTAATTCTGCTGAAGCCTCAAGTAGAAGATGCATAACTAGTCTTGGTTATTTCACCCTTTCCCACTATCTATTACAATTTGTGTAAACCTGCTTCTTAATGATTAAATAGAGATTCCAACTAGAATAAAATGCTAGTAATAAGCTTATCTACTCTTAACTTAGAAGCATATATATAAGAGAAGGAAGTGTTGTTTTCATAAAAGTGAAGAATTAAGAAAAGCACATGAAAACCAGTCATGAGATAAGATACAAGAAAAATGTACCCGCACATGGTTGTGACTATGTAAATTCTTTAAAGAAAGGTACAACCAATTTTAAATTCAGTTACCAGTAATGGCATCTTCTCCCCTACACCATTAAAAAGTATTAAGATAGTATTATTCACCTTAAATATAAAGTAAACATGTTTTTCTTCATCAATTCCATTCAATAAACCTTAAACGAAAGGAATATTTGCCAGCACAAAATACAATATTAAGACTGAGGAATGCACTTTTCTGTGATCACAACTTAAAATGAGCCACTTATATAGTCATGTGAGCTTCTCTCTAAAAAGTGTCTAGCAACGTAATAAGGTGATCTTCTGGTCTGTATGATTTCCACTGGCTGGCTGCAGGATCATACTCTTTCAGGTGTATTGTACTTTTCGGGGAGTTTATTATTATGTTTTTAGTTGTAACAGAGAGAGAGAGAGAGGGGGGGGGGGGGGGGGGTCCTTATTTGGATCATATACTTATTACCTAGCATGTTGGGCAGTATGAGCATCATTCTTTGGTACATTGGTTGGCATTTTTCAGTAAACTCTATTTAATGGAATAAGGGAGGGGATTTACCTCACTGTTCTACGAAAATAAAAATAAAAATTCATTTGATGTTTATGAAGACGATAAACTGATAGAAGAGAGTGACAGCAAATAATCAAATATGAAATATACTTCTGTTAATCATTAGTTAATATGGAAGAACCTGGAAAGCTTAGCAAAGGCTAATTGATAAAACTTACCTGATCATGCAGTTTTGAGTAAGTGATTATCTTCACGCTAGTTGGAGAAGCAACAGTTGGAATGTTATCATCAATTCCTCCAACTACCTATTATAAAATGGAGAAAGAAGATGAATTCATTACCATGCAAAAGAGTGTGGTTGCGTGCACGAACGTGTAACATTAGATTTTCTTACCACTATCAGGCGTACAGATGGCATAGTAGATAAGATGCTTATAAACTGCACCGAGAAAAAAAGTCAACAAATGAGTATGGTGTAAACAGTGGCATCGATACTCAGAACATGTTTCTGAACCTTAGATATCTTTGTTTGAACCGTAATATAGTCAAAATAACCCCAGTATGTAGAAAATGAAGTATTGGAGTCCTTATTTTAGGATAATTAGAGGAGTATTATACTGCAAATTACTGTTCTCTTGCAGTAATCTTCAACATAGAATAAGAGAGAGAGATGAAGCAAATTCCACTTGGCACAAATAGCCTACTCAAGCCCTCAAATGAACAATTAAAAACCTTAATGAGGGATCAGAACTCACAGTGCTCAGTGTTTGCTGTACACAAAAGATAACTTGTACAGCAGCATGATTCACAATATAGCCAACAGCATCTGGTCCTGCTCATATTACAATGCTATTCAAGTTCATAGCAAAAGCAAGTCAACGACATCGGTTATTTATCGGTTGGAAAGAACATACCAAGAGTATCATAAAGTGGCACGGAAATGTAAGAGTAAGAGGAGCATGCATGGTCCACTATTATCCATTCTGGTCTGTTTATAAAATATAGTCCAATACATGCACCCTGTTTCAAGTGAAACAATAAAGGCATGCATAAAAAAACTACCATGCCAAGTTTTCTTCTAATATTGTTGGTATTCTCAAAAGGAGAATAAAAACAAACCTATATGACTCACTTTTGGTATACCATGATTTACTAAGGCAGAACCTATTGCTGAACGGGATGTACCAGCTTCTCCATAAGTCATCCATTTGTACCTTCAAGGGTGATAGACACAATAAATAAAGAGGCCAACTATAACCCAAATAAGATTGGGAATGAAATGAACGTAAAAAACATATAAATTTCTTACTCTCCAACAGTACCATCCACACGAACCCTTGTCCCCAAATATTTGTAGTCACGAAAAGCATCAATTGCATACCTAAACAATTTTGTAAATATCATTTTAATGCAAATAAGTTTAATCAGAAAATTTATTTACCTACCTAATCAACATAAATGTAAAGAGATATAATTCGGATATAGACATATGCCGAATTTCTCACCCAAGAAAGCCAACTCCTTTGATGAGAGATGAAATGTAACAATTGCCAAACAGATAAAAATGTACATGGTCCACATGTAATGATATCAATTTGGATATATTACAAAACAATAAACTAATGAAAATCTCATTAGCTAGAAAATACATGATCACACCGAAAGATACAGACAAAGGGAAATCAATTAAAGGATGTTCAAATTTTGTACTGATCAAATAGATATAACCTATCTCATATCACCGGTTACAGACTAATAACCGCTCAAGAAAGGCTGAGAGACACAAGTGCTTACTCAAAGTTTTCATGTAATGTTCCAATATCAGGCTGTTCTTGGTATCTATCGACAAGCTTCAAGGGTGAGAGTGCAGATCTGACAAATTATATCAGGATATTTAGCAAGCAGTTACAAACAAGGTACAAACAAAATGATAAAATGCATACCTATACACATTCCATTTCCCATCTTGCAGCTTTTCTGGAAGAACAACACTGTACCCCTGCCCTGCACACAATGTTGGAAAATTATAAAGGTCTTATTACCGCAAGATTTACCAAAATAAATTGCAACAGCCGATACCGGAGACTCTTCACAATGTAGAAACAAATTCAGCTGATCTCAATAATTTGAGGGTTCCTTCACAATCAAGCACTATTCAATAATCATCAATTTGATTGATTATTCCCTCAAAAAAAAAAATTTAAAAAATCAATTTGATTGATTAACAAAATCTAACTTTTGTTTTTCTAAAATATCTTTGATAGTATACAAACAAAACTTTGAAGTAGTGGTGAGGTCTGAGGTCTGAGAGCTCTTTTTGGGCCAAAACCTAGCTCGTTCATTTAATACTTCTTTAACTATTAAAACCTATCAAAATCTACACAAGAAGGTTTATTACTTTGTAAACATTAAAATAGCTTTGATTGCAGATGATATAGTATTAATTGATGAGACTTGAAAAGAAACAGCTTCTTAGAGAGATGGAGAGAAGCATCATGGTCTAGGGGATTTAGAATTAGTAGGACACTAGAGTATATGTATTGTAATTTTAGTAAAAATAGAAGAGTTGATGAAAGTGTGGTTTGCATTGAGCCTGAATTATCTAGGAGCAACCGTTTTCGTTATTTAGGATCGATCATTTATGAGGATAGGGAGACTGAGGAGGATGTTACATGTAGAACTAAAGCAGGTTGGTTAAAATAGTGAAATGCATTCGGAGTATTGTGTGTTCAGAGGATACCATTGAAATTAAAGAATGTTTTTTATAAGACAGCTAAACGTACAGCCATGCTTCATAGATCGGAATGTTGGGCAGTTAAAAAACAGAACATCCAAAAGATGAGTATATTGAAACGAGGATGTTAAGGTGGATGAATGGAAACACATTGAAGGACAAAATAAGAAATGAATGTATACACAAGAAAGTATAGGTTGCTCAAATTGAAGATAAAATGCAGTGGAATCGATTGAGGTGGTTTTACACACATACAAAGAAAACCGATAAATGCCCTAAATAGGAAAATTGATAGGATTGAGGTTAGGGGAGCAAAAAGGACCTTGGTAGACCGAAACGAACATGGGTATAAATTGTTAATAGGGATTTGGTATGTGTTAATTTGACAAGGGAGGTGACCCACAGTAGACTTGAATACAAGAAAATGATTCATGTAGCCAACCCCAAAAATTTAGAATGAAAACTTTGTTGTTTAGTTGACTTTTTGAAAGCAATAGATACGTTAAAATAGTAAGCACACACATGAAATCATATTCAAAGGCTAAAAAGTGTTAACCAAAAGTTTGCCATAACAATGAATGTAGTATTGGATTAGAGGCTTCCCAATCATGCTAATTTTACTAGCTTTTATGAGAGAATGACAATCTCAGAGTCGAGGAAGAGTAGGTAGGTCCACCACATTTGCCATTGTCTTTTCCTTATGTACACATAGAGTTTAAAAGCCCAACCAACAAAACAACAATACAATCCAGTCAGTCGTAACTGAATTAGAAGGGCAACAAGAAAGCACGAGAAACTATGAAATTTTTCTCCTTTCCATTAAGCATCAGAATGACTTTGACATCCCACTTTCCCTTCTATGACCAAATCAAAAGGGTTTTCTCTCTAAATTTGATTGATTTATTCTTTTGGTACCTGGTCGTAGCTTCCTACAACATGAATTTTGCCGTACTAGACCACTTTTTGAAACTATTTGCGTTTTTGGGCCAGTTTTCCAAACTATTTGCGCTTGTGGGCTAGTCGTTGCCACGTCAGCAGTGGCCACTACTCCTATTAGCGACATCTGCCTTTAGGAGATGGCTAATTGGAATAGTGGTCTCTGGTTTAATTTTTTTTGGAATTTTATTTTTTGTTGCTATTCCCATTAATGACCACAGTATATATAAAGTCACTGATCGGAATAGCGAGCTTATTTGAACTGTATTGAGATACTTAGCGAATTCCAGAAAGCTAGTTTTCCTCTGATTTTTTTTTTTTGAACCCGACCTCAGTAGAGGACTAAATCTCCTTGCTCTCTGTAAGATTTGCAAAATAATCACCCAAGTAAGTACTCGCAATAGCGACCTTAGTAGGAAACTCAATCTCATTTTTCTCTGTAAGATTTGCAAAATAGTCACACAACTAAGACCTCTATTCGGAATAGCGACCTTAGTACAACTAAGGCCTATATCCCGAATAACGACCTCAGTAGGGGACTAAATCTTCTTGTTCACTATAAGATTTACAAAATAGTCACACAACTAAGACCTCTATTCGGAATAACGACCTTAGTACAACTAAGGCCTATATTCCGAATAGCGACCTCAGTAGGGAACTAAGTCTCCTTGCTCTCTATAAGATTTGCAAAATAATCACCCAATTAAGGTCGTTATTCTGAATGGCAACCTCAGTTTCAAAATTAAAAAAAAATGGTTTTTTTTCAGAGACGAAAAGCTCTCTAGAATTTGCTAAATATCTCAATACAGTTCATTTAAGGTCGCTATTCCAATTAGCGAATTCATATATACTCTAGTCGCTAATAGGAATAGCGACAGAAAACAAAAATTTCAATTTTTTTTAAAAATAGAGACCACTATTCCCATTAGCGATTTCCTAAAAGAATAGGTTGCTAATAGGAATAGCGGCCGCTATTGATATGACAACGACTAACCCACAAGCGAAAAAGTTTGGAAACTGGCCCAAAAACACAAACAGTAACAAAAAGTGGCATAGCACGGCAATAAATTCCCACAACATATATGGAGGAATTTAACATCCCAAATTCATTCCGTCTTAGGCCGGAACTGAACCTATCTTCTTTCTATTAATCATGCTAGAAGACTCGTGAACTTTACTAAAAGTGTCTATACTCCTTGTTTACGCAAAACATCTCATATCTTCAAAAATTTTAATAAAAGAAAAAGAAAGCAGACCAAAAAAATCCCATCATATCCGTCCTTTTCACACCAGCAATCAATGCTCTCTCTGTTGATTTCTCCCATTATTATATTCATTTACCGTACAACGTCAATTCAACCTTTACCAAAGGCCCACCACCAATTCAAACTGTGTATAACACGATCAAATTTATTTTTTGTTAAATAACACGCATTTGAAAGTACCTTGGACGAATTCTCCGGCGGTGGCGCCGGCAACAAGCTGAGAATTCCGCTCGTCCGACGCCGCAGAAGGCGACGATCGGAGGTGGCCGGAGATTGCTCTCAGGCGGCGCTGTGCCGAAACAGAATCCATCGCAATTCGAGAAACCAAAATCAAATGAGAATTTGCACCTTATATTCCGTTTCTTTACGTTTCTTGAATTGATGGTGGTGATAAGAGAGAGAGAGAGAGAGAAGGGGTATGCGTCAGATTGAATACAGGAGGCACGCTTCTCAACAGAAAAAAAGAAAGAAATGGAATAGGATGAAACGGGATTTGGATTACGTGAGAGAGGGAACAGAGGAGTTACGGCAATTACGATGTCGATAGTGATGGATTCGACCCAGACAATCCACCAAGACAGGGTTTTTTTTTTAATAATTTTTTTAATTATAATATAATTATAAGTACTTCCTTGGTTTTTCTTTAATCCCCCCCCCCCCCCCCCCCCCCCCCCCCCCTCGAAAAAAAAAAAAAAAAAAAAAATCCTCGGCTTGTAGAGTATATTCTTCACTTTTCGCCTGAAGTAGGCCACTTTTTAAAACTAGTTTTAAAATTGGTCACTTTTGAAATTAATTTTCAAAATAGACCAATGTAGTATCCAACCGCGGTCTCTTCGATTTCGAGGCTGTAATTCACAGCTGCGACCTAAGTATATATCATACATATTTAGCTAATAGGCTCGGAGACTTGAAAAAAAAATTCCCAAGTATAAAATGTGAAAAATAGGAGGCCACAATTGGGTACTACGGCCTCTTCAATTTCGTGGTTGCAGTTCACAACTACGACCCAAGTATATAGCATACATATTTGGCTAATAGACTCGGAGATTTGAAAAAATATTACCCAAGTGTAAAATGTGAAAAATAGGGGTACTGCGGCCTCGAAACTACATAGGCCGCAGTGCTGAACTGCGGCCTCTTCGATTTTGTGACCCCAGTTCACAACTGCGACCCAAGTATATAGCATACATATTTGGCTAATAGACTCGGAGATTTGAAAAAATATTACCCAAGTGTAAAATGTGAAAAATAGGGGTACTGCGGCCTCGAAACTACATAGGCCGCAGTGCTGAACTGCGGCCTCTTCGATTTCGTGACACCAGTTCACAACTGCGACGCAAATATATATCATACATATTTGGCTAATAGGCTCGGAGATTTGAAAAAAAATTGTCCAAGTGTAAAATGTGAAAAATAGGAGACCGCAGTTGGGTACCAAGGCCTCGAAACTACATAGGCCGCAGTACCGAACTGCGGTCTCTTCAATTTCGTGGCCGCAGTTCACAACAGCGGTCCAAGTATATATCATACCTACGTGAAAAATAGGAGGATGCAGTTGGGCACTGCGGCGACCTCAGTTATATGGTCGATGGGGTCCAGTTCTTAAAACCTTCTAATACCCATTCGACCATATAACTAAGGCCATAGTTGTAAACTGCGTTTTCTGTAGTATCGAGGCTGCAGTACCTAACTATAGCCTCATATTTTTTACTTGGAAAATTTTTTCCAAGTCTCCGAGCCTATTAGCCAAATATGTATGATATATACTTAGATTGCAGTTGTGAACTGCGGCCTCGAAATTAAAGATGCCGCGGTTGGGTATTGCACTGGTCTGTTTTAGAAATTAGTTTTGAAAGTGGCGTATTTGGAAAATTAGTTTCAAAAAGTGGCCTATTTTGGAAAAAAAATCTATATTCTCGGGGTTCTTTATTTTCATATTTTTGTCTTTTCATTTTAAATAAGAAGTAACATATGAAAAAAACCGTTGAGCCTGGGTCTCAACCTAACCATTATTTTGTCCTCCAACATAATATCATTCAAGACATTACTTAATCTCTAATATTATAATGGGAGAAGGGCTTAGTGTCATTTGTAAATATTTGTCATTTTGTCAACACGTGCAGCGCACGTGTTGGTAGATTTTTTTTTGTCCTTTTCATTCCCCCTCCCCATTTTCCCCACGTGCAACGCACGTGTATAATACTAGATTTTTTTTGTCCTTTTCATTCCCTCCTCCCCATTTTCTCCACGTGCAACGCACGTGTATAATACTAGTGGTAATAATTGTAATGCTCCGAGCTAAAAATATTTCAACAAGAGAACACGAGTCATACAGTAATCATATTTAAAGAAATAAATTTGATATGTAAAGGACGATAGCATTAACAATATTGGTTATAAACAACAACAACAACAAAAGCAAAGACTTTTTCCCAACTAATTGGGGTCGGCTATATGAATTCTGATTTTCCATTTTGCTCAGTTTAGCGCAATATTTTCTGTAAGGCCACAAGTCATCATATCTTTTCTTACCGTTTCCACTCAAGTAAGTTTAGATCTTTCACTACCTTTATAACAATTTTGGTTATAGAAAAGATAAATTTTAACAAAGTATTCACTTATTTTAGAGCCAGTCAATGACATTTCGTACTCCCAAACTCAATGGTAATTAATCAAGTATTAAAAAATTATGGTGATTGTTGCTGCTATTTGTGTGTGGGAACAAATAGATGATGTGAATTCTTTAATGGAAAATTATCGAGATCTAACCTTTATATTGTTCAAAATTAATCGCCATTAATTACTCCTTAATCTGAATTTCTGACGATTGTGGATGCTCGAATCTGATTTGGACGGCCAATTTCGCTCCAGCAAACATGTACGAATTCGAAACACCGTGGAATTTCCCGACAAAAGACCCTCTGATGCTCAAGCCAGAATTCTGAATGATAGTGAAGTTTTTTTGTGGCAAAATTACGATTACCTACTTCTGAAAGAGGTGGGGGGTATTTATATGCTAAAAGATAGTTACAAAAAATTGTCTTAAAAGAGTATCTTTTGTGTTTAAACTGCTAATTTCCAAGGTTAGAAGATAAGATTAGTTGATAACTCTCTTTTGGGTTGAAGATTTGGTCAAGAGTTTTTGACTAATCTGGCATCCTCTTATTAGGCTATAGATTTTTCCTTGCTTTGCAGACCTGTTTTGGCTTAGGGGCCTAGAAACGGCCCATATCTTCCATACAAGCCTGTATTCTCTGTAAAAATACTATTTCGCCTTTAGAAGCTTCGAGATCCGTGCCTCAATCGTGTCCCTGAACTGTTGTGATTTTTACCCTCATAATAAGCCCTCCACTCCTGAAGGATGGATTTTTCACTCTTCGAGGAATAGTTTTACCTGTTTCATGTAATCTAAACAAGTTTTTGGCTTTTAGCAACGATTGAAGAGGCTAGAAAACTCTTTGGCAGTTTTTGGGAGTTGTAGCAGCTTTGTACAATTTCCATTAACTTTTCAAACTTTTCTGGATTTTCCTGAATTTTTCTGAATTTTTCAAATTTTCTAATCTTTTAAAAAAAATTAATCAACTTTCCGAATTTAATAATTAGTTTTTCAATTTTTTTTCCAATTTCTAAACTTTTCATATTTTAAATCTATTTTACGAATTTTATAATTATTTTTTGGGTTTTAAATTATTTTTTCATAATTTTTTAATAACTTATCTAAATTAATAATTATTAAAATTTTGAATTAATTTATCGTACCAGGACACGTGGCGCGATCTGGAGTGTTGGATCTGAGAAGCATGATTTTGGGGAGATGGTGCAGTCCAGATTTGAGCTTAGTTGTGACTTGCTCGGTGTAGCTCTTACCTGGTCTGGAGCTCCGACGCGCTTTTTGAGGATATTCAAGCTAAGCTACGACTTACGTTGTATCTCTTACCCAGTGTGGATCTTTGAAGCCCTTTTTGAGGAGGTCTTGCAATTTCATCAGGAGGAGTGCATGTTTTAAGAAGATCTAACGGTGGGAAATCGATGTTTTTGTCATGTTGGTTGGTGCAACACTTACCCGGTGTGAGGCATCGACTGTGGGGCTTGATGTTGACGTGGCACACCACGTGGCACTGAACTGACGTTAACTAGCTGCTAGGTTGTTGTTGTCATGGCACGACACATGGTGATGGCACTCCCCCCCCCCCCCCCCCTCTCCTTCTTTTTTTATGCTTCTTTTTTATGGGGCCACATGCTTTGGGAGGCTCTTGTATGGTGTTAAAAAGAAATACGAATAGAGGTTGCCTGGCATCGAACCCACAACCTTGGGGTTGGAAGGTGAGTAATTTAAGCACTAGGCCATTTTCTCGGCCTGTAGAAGTACTGGAGCACATCCTATTTGATTTGGTGTGCTTTTTGAAGTGATTATAATCTTCGATCGGTCGAGTGTGCTATTTGTGGAGATCGGGTGGCCCACACCGGCTCTTAAGCGCAGAGCAGGCCGGTGTGTAACACCCTGTACTTAAGAGTATATATATAATATTATATTGGCTTGGGCATGGGTAAATGTCCCACATCGCCCATGAGGAGAGAAAAAGAGAACATATATAGAAATAGCCAAGTGATAAAGGTACCTAACGATTAACCACCTTTTTGATGGCAGCCTGTGGTGGGCAGTGGTTTATGATTTTATTTGTTCTTTCGCATATTGCACGCACGTGTAGCCGCGTGCACTAGCTGAGCTGGGCTCGGGACGTTACAAATGGTATCAAAGCTGACTTTCGACACCGAGTATGTGCAAGATGTACGCCTGAGATGGAGCGAGGTTGGTACAGGTCGCCTAGGTAGGGACTGTACAACTAGCAGAATCAGGGTAGTCCTCTCCACATTAGCTAGAAATGGATCTTGAATCAGGTTGCAAGTTCCGAGCTCAGCGAGGAAGCTAAGTTCATAAAGGGGGGGGGGATGGGGGAGAGGTGTAACACCCCGTACTTAATAGTATATATAAAATATTATATTGGCTTGGGCATGGGTAAATGTCCCACATCGCCCATGAGGAGAGAAAAAGAGAACATATATAGAAATAGCCAAGTGATAAGGATACCAAACAGTTAACCACCCTTTTGATGGCATCCTGTGGTGGGTAGTGGTTTAGAATTTTTTTGTTCTTTCGCGTATTGCGCGCAAGTGTAGCTGCGTGCGCTAGCTGAGCCAGGCTTGGGGCGTTACACAGTGCAAATCCTTCCTGGTGCATGCATTTTTGAGTGATTTGATTCCTCCATCATGGTGGGTGCGCATTTTGGAGATCAAATGGCTAACCACTATTTTCTTCGTTCTGGCCAGTGCACGCTCACCTCGGTGCGTGACCCCGGGTAGGGGGTATGTCCGATGTTCATTTGTCATCTAGCTTCTCCGTTGAGAGTTATGAAGTGGAGCTTCACCACCGGGAAGCTTAAGAAAAGGAGCTTCACCAGGCTCATTAGAGAAGAGTCGTTCAGGATGTGAGTTAGGGAGAAACTCTAGGGATGAGTCGAGATCCGAACTCGCTGTGGAAGCAAAAGGCTGCTCAAGAGGCAACCGAGAAGAAGAGCATCGCCAGGCTCTAGGAAAGAGCCGTTCGGGATGAGAGTTTAGGGAGCAAATCTAGATGAGTCAAGCTCTGAACTCGCAGTGGAAGAAGAAGGATGCTCTGGAGACGAGCGAGATGAAGAAAAGAATTGCTAGCCTCTAGGGAAAAGCTGTTTGGGAGGCGAGTTTAGGGAGCAGCTCTAAATGAGTCGAGCTCCGAACTCATTGTGAATGGAGAAGGCCACTTAGGAGGTGACCGAGATGAAGAAGAGCTTTGTCAGGCTCTAAGGAAGAGCTACTTGGGAGGCAAGTTTAGGAAGTAGCTCTATGGATGAGTTAAGCTCCAAACCCATTATGGAAGAAGAAGGATGCTCAAGAGGAGACCGAGAGGAAGAGCGTTTACAGGCTCTAGGGGAGAGTCGTTCGTGAGGCAATTTTAGGGAGAAACTCTAGATGAGCTCTGAACTCTTTGTGGGAGAAGGAGGCTGCACGGGAGGTGACTGAGAGGAAGAACATCACCACGCTCTAAGGAAAAGTCATTCGGAGGCGTTGAACTCCATGCTTGTTGTTTGAGAGTTAGCGAGTTGAGGGAAAAGCTCTAAAAGGAGAGGTGGACTCCGAACTTGCTAAGAGTTAAGTGAATTTTGGGAGCAGTTTGAGTGACGAGCCAAACTCCGAACTTGCTTGTTAGCGAGTTACTGATGTAGCTTCAGTGGCAAGAGAAACATCATACTTATTGTATGAAGTCAATGAGTTGTTGGAGTAGCTTGAAATTAGAATTATAGAAGAAGGGCAAGGAAGTAGCCAACACATATTATCCTATTTTTATTTGAACGAAAATGCTTTTGGTGTCAAGCACTTGTGCTGGGTTGAAACTCTTGAGTCTTCTTATATTTGTAGCTGTGATTGTTATCCCCAAAGCTCTTTCTCGTTGGGAGATCATCATATATAGCAGGGGAGATCCTCGAAACAGCGAGATTACCCGTTTTTGTACTAGGTTGCGCTTGCAGAGCTGGGGCTCACTTGTTTGTGGGAGAAGTTATTCATAGCGGAAGTAGAGTTTTCTTATTTGAGGAAAGTGTTGAGCATTAAGAAGATTGAGGTCAAGCGACTTGGTGATAGTCTACGCGAGATGCCACCCCCTTGAAGTGGAGGGAGGTTTGCACGGTGGGGAGGTCCCTCTTGTGAAGGCGACCGTCAAGAGGGACTTAAAGATTAAATCACTTCGTCGCTCTTTACTTGCGGCTACAATCGAGAATGATGAGTTGAAGAATGTAGTTTTTTAGAAGAGCTTGGAGGTTGCCCATCTGAAGGAGACTTTCTCCAAACACTCGGGCGAAGCTCATCTGAACTACTCAGCTCGCACTTGTACGGTACGTTAATATATTAGGTTCAAGGATGCACAGCTCAAGGAGAGGCTCATCGAGCAGGTTGTTAGGTTTTGATGGCAATCACAGACTACACAGCGAAAAAAATCACAAAATATTGAAACCTAGCCATGGATCCATGCGAAAACCATGAACCGTATTTAGAAGTTATACCTTAAAGATGGATCTGGTGTCTCAAAAATATGCCAATCACTGCACTGCGAAGGTTGCGGTAACTCTACTGTATCCACACGAACGGATCAAGTTCTTCCTCACGCCGCGGTGCTAGCTGCGGAAAGGGGATGTTCCTACGATCTCTCTCTCACACAATTTCTGTAACGGCTAGGGTTTTCTTTAGTGTCTTTTCCACAGAAATATATCGTATATATATAAGTGTAGAAAATCAACCCTAAGAGAGTGGTGAGGCGATTGGGCTCACAATCTAACCTGAGTCAGGTTCGTGTGTGGACATTCTAACTTTAGTTGGCCCATTTAATCTAATTAATTACCTAACCATGTAAGGAGTCCAAGTCTTACTAGGATTCCCAATTAAATTCATCTCATAAATTTAAATCTCAATTTCAATCCATTCTAAGTGTGTGACCCTATATGTTCTCATTACGTTGACAGTAATAGTAAAATCCTATACTAGTATTACAAACAGTGAGTGGTATCTAGCAATACATCACTGCTACTCAAGTAACAGAATGCTAGTGATTTGACATAACCTATTCGTGACCAATGTTACCATGTAATCTAGTCATTTTGTCCAGATATCTTAATTGACCATAAGGCATAGAGCGTGTCACCCTTGTATAGTTCAATCTTTGGTTTCTTGATGTCCGAGTAGACTTACTAAAACAAATTAGCTCAATATCTCATATTGACTCATTTGAGCACGGACATGCATTTTGCAGTCTCACTCAATCAAGGAACCCTAGATATTGCTCATGTTGTGTAGGAGAGACAAATCCTAACTAAGTCATTCACATCCCTTTGGATAATTTGTAGTATATCCAATAGTCAACTTTATAATCACTTTATTATAGGTAATGTTTGACGGCTTTAAAACATAAAACTTCTCATGTAGGGAATCATAGTGACTTTAAGTCAAAGGACTACGTACACCATGGTCATTATGAGAACCGCTTATGACACTCACGTAACGATTCATGCAGCGTTCTCATTGTGGGCCGGTCTAGTATATTATTACTCTAATATGTACCCATGTGAAGACTTGATATCTCATATCCATGACTTGTGAGATATGGTCACCAGTCTACGCACATACTAGTCTCTATGTATTATTGTTGTCCTAATTCACAATAATATTTGACTAGGGACCTTTAAGAATAGTGTTCTGATTACAATGAATAGGATCTCACAATCAAGTCATGCACTTGATATCCCATGGTATTGAGCCTACTTGTAGCGCCCCGATTTCCGATACCGGAAAACCGTGACACGAGCCAAGACCTTTTCTTCAATTAGTCACAATACACAGAAAAACAGGAGAATTTAAAACTTTTTATTCAATACACAATGTGTTACAAGTCTGAATATTGTACAACTGTAATACCTTACAATAGAGTTACAATATCACCTTTACATTTCTAAGTATTACAACATTCAACCTCTTACATCAGAGTATTTCTCAACTAATACATAATTAATACATATACTGCAGCGGAACTAACATAATACTGACTCCTTGCTTTCCTTGCCTTGAGTCCTCTTGAATCTCGCCTCTGTACTTCGGCGATCCAGTACCTATGGAAGTGGGGACATCAGTATTCACTGACGCTTAAAGGCTGATCATATAGCAGCGAATCTTCCAAACAATATACAAATATAGCAAAGGTGTTGGTGTAGTTTAAGTGTTCGTGAGTGCTATGGCTAGACTCTAATGCAATATTTAAATAGAACTAATTATACACAACCCGTTCCTGACAATACTCCATGACTCTGTGAGGTTGCAGAAGGGGTCAAGTCCCCCTATGCAGTCTGCTTATGGTGTCTCCGTTTTCCACTACTACCCAGCATGCCGGACCTCACTCAAATAAGGTTGCAGGTGCGGTCTAGTTCCGCCACTGCAGTCATATAGTGGTGTCCATGTTTGCCACTATTGCCCAGTGTATTGGGCCTTAATCCAAAATCCAAATCATAGGGTTTCGCAAGCGCAGGGCAGCGCGAAGCCTACCCTGTGGCACCCTCTGGGGTATCGCAAGCGCAGGACTGCACAATGCATCCTGTGGCACCCCAGCCACGGTATTTCAGGAATTAACAGAGCGAGATACGTAACCCGTGTCCTCAACCTGTGAGATGGCACCGTACGTATCCCTTTGACGGGACGCTTCCTATTCTAATGTCAGCAAGTCTCCGAAGCAACATGCAGCCCATACTACATGCGACCTCATCTCAAGCCGTTTTCTCCATATATAGGGATTCGAACCCACGTTACGAACTTCTAATTGTACACAACCTGTTCCCGACACCTACACGTGGCTAATGAGGTTGCAGATGTGGTCATGTGCCACTGTTGCATTTCGCCAGTGGTGTCTATGTTTGCCACTGCGATCCGGCCAACCGGACCTCTCTCAAAATAGACGAACCCAATGTATCGGGCCGTCACAACAAAACAACTATAGGGTTTCGCAAGCGCAGGGTAGCACGAAGCCTACCCTGTAGGCACCCTCTGGGGTCTAGCAAGCACAGGACTGCACAATGCATCCTGTGGCACCCCTAGCCACTGTACCTCAGGAATTAACAGCGCGAGATACGCAACCCGTGTCCTCAACTTGTGAGACGGCACCGTATGTATCCCTTTGACGGGAAGGTACAACCCAGTACACCACCTATGATCTGCCTCAAGGGACGAGTTAGTGTAAGGGGCCCCCTACAACTGACCCCTCTCTCCCGGCAAAAAGGGTTTAAGTAAACTGATCCTTATATGTCACTATCCTAGTGATGTCCCTGACTCGAACAATCCTAGGGATGACGATATTATAACACAACGTGCTAGGCCTTAAATTAGGCTTCGCAAGACAACTCTACTAGGCTGCTCAACCTAGATTTACCAGAATCCCTCAAGACTCGGTTCGTGGCTTATCGATCCAAGACTTTGGCCGTGCGAATATACATGCACGCCGCTTCCCTAGACTTGGATTCCGTCTATACTCCGGTCCTCGACTAACCTACCCTGGTTAAGATTCGACGGTACCCAAGGAGTGACTCCTCCACAGTTCCTTAGGGTAAGAACATATGTCTTGATGGTCGATAGCCCTTAGGGTGGTAACATCACCCTAGACGAGCGCAACGAACTGTGTACTAGCTAACAAGCTATACACGAGTAACAACCACATACGAGCCAATTAAGCTACGTATGAAACAATAACTACCTACGAGCCAGGCGGGCCTCGTAGGAGATGACCACGTACATACCAGCCAAATAAGCCGCGTATGAGACCAATAGCTACGCACGGGCCGGTCGGGCCGCGTACGAGACAACCACCTACATACGAGCCTGACTAAGCTACGTATGAGACCCACAGCTACATACGGGCCAGTCGAGCCACGTACGAGCACAACCGTGTGCAAACAACCATACAGGTAATCAATCCTAGAAGCAACCAAACGTGCTTACTAACAAACTTAATCTTCTATTATTAGAAGCAGCAAAAGAATCTACTAGTAGTCTATGATCGGTATTGTACTAGGGAAGAACCGAAGGCGATAAAATGGCCTTTATCGGACTAACTATCCCTAGTGGTCTTCCCAATCCTTCTTACTTCAACCTATAGCGCCTTAAGTATGGCATACAATTACAAGCATTTTGCTACGACAATCTAATCGTATAACTCAACCACCATGATACTCCTATGTATGAATGTGATTAATGCTTATGCTTACATCGAGCTCAAGCATGAAAATCACTTACGACCTAGACATGAAGTCTACTATAGTCGATCGTAGGTTACAAATTGATCATGAAAGCCTACTACTTATCATAACCAACCACTACAACCCAACTAGTATGAACAAGCAATGTTCCAAGACATAGTAGGTAGTTCTAACACTACTCCTACAACATTCTAAGCAAGTATTACTCTAGCATGGTATAGAACCCAACATAAATCACTACAACTAGCCATGGGTAGTTTCTTTACTCTAAGCATGAACATCACAGTATGGATATCCTTAACTTAATATGGTTAATAATTAGCATGATACCTACTTACTTAGCATGAGTCATGATCATCTACTAACATGGCATGAACAACACTTATCTAAGCATGGGTACCATGTAAACATGAGTATTCATATAACTTAGCATGGTATACAACTCTTCTACCACTTATCTAGCATGAATCTTTATTAAGCATAAGTAACTACTAAACATGGTAGGAAATTCCTAGGATAAATCCTACAACATTCTAATCATAAATAAATTATTAGACATGATAGGAAACTTTAGGAATGAGTCCTACAAATTCTAAGCACAAATAAATTACTAACCATGATAGGAAACTCTAGACTGCATCCTACAACATTGTTAAGCATAAATGAGCGAATCTAAGCATGGTAGGAAACTCTAGAATTTGTCCTACATCATTCTAACATTATTAAGCATGGTAGGATGTTTTTAGAATCAATCCTACAACTAACTAAGCATGAAACATGGTAGGATATTTGAGAAGAAATCCTACAACCTTGTTAGACATAAAGCATGATGGGATATGTTTTAGAAATAATCCTACAATTTTCTAAACATGAGCATGATAGAACTTCTTTAGAAAACATCCTCCAACATTTTAAGTATACAAGCATGATAGGATATTTTTAGAACACATCCTACAACATTTTAAGTCTAAAACATGATAGGAATATTTTTATAAACAATCCTACAACATTCTAAACATGGAGCATGATAGAAAGTCTTTAGAAAACATCCTACAACAAAAGCATGATATGGCTTCTAACATTTTTAGAAGTGATCCTACAACATGTGAAGCATGAATAAGGCTTCTAAATATTTTTAGAAACTATCCTACAACATTAGTAGCATGAATACGGCTTCTAATCATTTTTAGAAATAATCCTACAACATTAGTAGCATGAATATGGCTTCTAATCATCTTTAGAAATAATCCTACAACATTAGTAGCATGAATATGGCTTCTAATCATTTTTAGAAATAATCCTACAACATTAGTAGCATGAATATGGCTTCTAATCATTTTTAGAAATAATCCTACAACATTAGTAGCATGAATATGGCTTCTAATCATTTTTAGAAGCAATCCTACAACATTAGTAGCATGAATATGGCTTCTAAATATTTTTAGAAGCAATCCTACAACATTATTAGCATGTGTATGGCTTCTAAATATTTTTAGAAGCAATCCTACAACATTTTACTACTACTACTACTCCTATTTTAATCAAAACATAATTATCTACTACTACTACTACAACATACAACTTACTACTATTACTACTACTTCATTCTCATCAAAATCACAACATACAACTTACTACTATTACTACTACTTCATTCTCATAAAAATCACAACATACAACTTACTACTACTACTACTACTTCATTCTCATAAAATCACAACATACAACTTACTACTATTACTACTACCTTATTAATCAACATGCATGCTACTACTACTTCATTTTATTACATACTACTACTTATTATTTAGCATACTACTACTTAGTTGCTTACTAATCTTATTTATTACTAGTGATAAAGAAAAGATTATTTTTATTTTACTTTACTTTACAAAAAGAAAAGATCTCTTTTTTTTTGTATAGCTACAACTAGTGATCAAAATAAAAAGAGAAGATCTTTTTAATTAGCTACAACTAGTGATCAAAAATAAAAAGAAAGGTCTTTTTAATAGCTACAACTAGTGATTAGAATAAAAAGAGAAGATCTTTTTAATTGGCTACAACTAGTGATCAAAATAAAAAGAGAAGATCTTTTTAATTAGCTACAACTAGTGATCAAAATAAAAAGAGAAGATCTTTTTATCCTACAACTAGTGGTTAAAAAGAAAAGATCTTTTTATTAGAACATATGCTTTTATTATTAGTCCAATGTTTAATCAAGTCCTACAACCCACAATGGTTGTAAAAGAATGTTCATATGCTATGTGTTTTAAGTCCTACAACCAACAATGGTTGTATGTCCAACATTATGCAATATGTGAGTTCTTAGTCCAATAACATACAAACAATAATAAAGTTTTGATCTTTGTATGTTTAGTAATTACTACTACTACTTTGTTACTTTTTATTTACTACAACATACACACACTCATTCATAAGAACAACCCCAATAAAAAACAAAACAAACAAGAAGGTAGAAGGAGAAGTCAAACAACAAAACAACCAACAAACAAACAACAAACAAACAAAAATCAAAGAAGTGAAGAAACCCCCACCTTATTTAACTTTGGTGGAAGAACTTGCTAGCTACCTTCTCCTTCCCCTAGCTTTTTAGAACTCTTCTAAGACCCTACAAAACAAAACTCTCAAGTTAATTTGTTCTCTCTTTTTTTTCCTTTCTTTCTTTCTTTCTTTCTTTTGTTTTTTCTAAAATGAGAGGAGGAGAATGAGGGGGGATTTATAGGAGAGGATGGGAGGTGGTAAGTGCACCACATGGCACAAAATAACCCCAAAAGGGGGGGGGGGGGGGGGGGGGGGGGGGGGCGGCCATGCCCTAGGAGGGGGAGGGTTATGGTGTAGGGTGGTGAGGTGGAGGGAGGTGTTATGTGGTGGAGGTTGATGTGGAGGAGATATTTTCTAGTAACCCTCCTTAATCCCTTATGTCTTTGTAACCCTAGGTTTTAACCTTCTAATCAAACCCTAACCATCCCTACTAGGTTTTGTCATAGCAAAATAGGTGTTGTCCAAAATACACAACACACAATTCGTATAATGCACTAATCGACATACTACTCGTATGTGCGCATATATGTCCGTATACCGGAAAATCTTTGCATAATCCGTATAAAAATAATTAAATCTTGGAAATAATAATAAAATAAATTTTATTATTAGTTCGGAAGATCATGGTATCAATTTGATACAATACGGATGTATACTGACCGATATCTGGATACAGATAATGTCTAGGGGCAAACCGGGTGAAAATCACCAAAATATTCTAATTTTGGAATTAAAACAAAATAATAATAAAATAATAATTTATATACGGTAATATCCGTCCGGAATATTACACTACTATTCTAAGGACTTTATTATGTTTATTTAATCACAATAAACAACACAATAAACAAAATGTCTTTTATATGAAATAAATGTGATGATGCAATGTAAACTAGTAATGTCAATACACAACTGGCCTCTAGGACATACACCAACACAGGTGAAGATCCATTGACTGAAGTTACTACTTGAGGGGACTCAGACCATGAGCACATTTATCTCTCGCAATGAGATAAATCAAGAGAGGTCATTTCACGAACTGGCATTACGCCTGCAAGGGATCTCAAGAAACCCGGTGGATGCCCAGAGTGGGGTAGCCAGTTCTTCAAGCATGGCTTCTATTGAGGAGGTGGCACCCATTCGCGGTAACTCCACTCAGACTGCATCTACAGGAATGGTACTTTCCTTGGGTCATTCAACAGACCGAGGTATTTTTTCCTTGCCAAGGAGGAACCATAAGCTATGCTTGTCCCTCGAAGGAGTAAAGATGACTCTAAGGGAGACTTGTAAACTTGTTGATCTTTGGTTTTGATGTATCTTTTTTGCACTTGTAATAAAATGTTGATATGAAATGAAAAATCTTTTAGGTGTTCATGTACTGCCTTTTGTCTTCTTCGAGTTGTGGCTCTCTATCATAGAGTCACTGAGTTGTAAGGGCAGCTTTGGTAGAGAATTGGACCCCTCATGTCTTTGTCTTGACAAGTTGTGGGAGTAGCAGTAGGGAGGGGTTGGACTCCATACTTGCTGATTAAGGTAGTCAACGAGTTGTGAGAGTCATTTTGAATGGCAAGTTGAGCTCTGAACTTGCTTGTTTACACATTGCTAGAGCAACTTCAAGCCATGAGTTTGGACTCTGAACAAGTTGTTTTAGAGTGTTAACGAGTTATGGGAGCAGTTTGAATGGCAAGTTGAGCTCTAAACTTTCTTTCCTGCAAGTTGTTAGAGCAACTCCGAGCCATGGGTATGGACTCTGAACAAGTTGTTTTAGAGAGTTAACGAGTCGTGAGAGCAGTTCGAATGACAAGTTGAGCTTTGAACTTGCTTGCCTGCAAGTTTCTACAATAACTCTGAGCCATGGGTAAGGAATTTGAATATGTTGTGTTAGAGTTCAACGAGTTGTGAGAGTAGTTTGAATGGAGAGTTGAGCTCTGAACTTGCTTGCCCACAAGTTACTAGGGAAACTCCGAGCCTATGGGTATGGACTTCAAACTTATTGTTTTGAGAGTTTAACGAGTTATAGGAGCAGTTTGAATGACGAGTTGAGCTCTGAACGTACTTGCTTGCAAGTTGATGGAGCAACTCCGAGCCATGAGTATAGACTCCAAACAGGTTGTTCAAGAGAGTTAACGAGTTTCATGAGCAGATCGAGTGGCTAGTTGAGCTCTGAACTTGTTTTCTTGTAAGTTTCCAGAGCAACTCCAAGCCACGAGTATAGACTCTGAACTTGTTGTTTGAGTTAATGAGTTTTAGGTGCAGCTTTAGCTGGACTCTGAACTCACCTTGAGTTAATGAGTTGTAGGAGCAGCTCTAATTTGACTAAGAACCCTATCTTTGAGAGTTGTTGAGTTGTTGATGTAGTCTTGGAAGAGGAGTTAACACCTAACTCATTTCTTGGAGTTTATGAGTTATTGGTAGAGCTCGAGCGGTGAGCGAAGCAACTAACTTATTGCTTGGAGTAGAAGAGTTATTGGTGCCACTCAGAAAAGAAGCTGAGCTCCTAACTCATTACTTGGAGTTGATGAGTTGTTGGTGTAGCTCGGAGGAGGAGCTGAGCACCTAACTCATTGCTTAGGTTGATGAGCCGTAGGTGTATCCTGGATGAAGAGCTAGGCACCTAACTCATTGCTTGGAGCTAATGATTCGGGGCGTAGCTCGGAGGAGGAGCTGAGCACTGAACTCATTGTAGGGAGCCATAAAGTTGTTGTAGGAGCTCGAGTGGAAAATGGAGCACCAAACTCATTGTACATAGGTGATGAGTTGCTAGAGCAGCTTGAGCGGCGAGTGGAGCACCTAACTCATTATTTTGAGTTGATAAGTTACTGGTGTGGCTCGGGAGAGAAGTTGAGCACTTAACTAATTGCTTAGAGTGGATGAGTTATTGGTGCAACTCTGAAGAGGAGCTGAGAACCTAAATCATTGATTTGAGTGGATGAGTTGTTGGTACAACTTGGAAGAGGAGCTGAGCACCTAACTTATTGCTTGGAGTTGATGAGTTGTTGGTGTAGCTCGAAGGAGGTGCTGAGCACTGAACTCATTGAAGAGAGCCAACAAGTTGTTAGACAAGCTTGAGCGGCAAATGGTGCATTGAACTCATTGTACAGAGACAATGAGTTGCTGGAGGAGCTCGAGCAGAGCAGAGCACCTAACTCATTGCATTGAGTTGATGAGTTGCTGGCGTGGCTTGGAAGAAGAGCTGAACACCTAACTCATTGTTTAGGTTAATGAGTCGGAGGAGTAGCTCAGAGGAGGAGGTGAGCACCAAACTCATTGTAGGGAGCCAATGAGTTGTTGGAGAAGTTCGTGTGATGAGCAGAGCACCTAACTCATTGCTTTGAGTTGATGAGTTGCTTGTGTGGCTCGGAAGAGGAGCTGAATACCTAACCCATTTCTTGGAGTGAAGGAGTTGTTGGTGCCACTTGGAAGACGAGCTCTGCACCTAACTCATTGCTTGGGTTGATGAGTCAGAAGCGTAGCTCAGAGAAGGAGCTGCGCACCTAACTCATTATTTTAAGTGGATAAGTTACTTGTGCAACTCGGAAGAGGAGCTGAACACCTAACACATTGCTTAGGTTGATGAGTTGGAGGCGTAGCTCAAAGGAGGAGCTGGATACCTGACTCAGTGCTTGGAGTTCATGAGCTGTTGGTGTAGCTCGGATGAGGAATTGAGCACCTAACTCATTGCTCGAGTTGATAAGTTGGAGGTGTAGCTCAGAGGAGGAGTTAGGCACCTGAAAAATTACTTGGAGTTGATGAGTTGTTGGAGTAGCTAGGAGCTAGGCACCTAACCCATTGCTCGGAGTTGGTGAGTGGGTGGCGCACTTGGAGGATGAGTTGAGACCGAACTCAGTATAGGGAGCCAATGAGTTATTGGAGGAGCTCGAGCGGCGAGTGGAGCATTGAACTCATTGTAGTGAGGCAATGAGTTGCTGGAGGAGCTCGAGCGGCAAGTGGGGCACCTAACTCATTGCTTTTGAGGTGATGAGTGGGCAACGTAGCTCGGAGGAGGAGCGGAGCACTAAACTCCTTGTAAGGAGCCAATGAGTTGTTGGAGGAGTCGAGCGGTAAGCGGAGCACCGTACTCATTGTACAGAGGCAATGAGTTCCTAAAGGAGCTAGAGTTGCGAGCGGAGCGCCTAACTCATTGCTTGGAGTTGATGAGTTGTTGGAGGAACTTAGAAAAATAGCCAGCACCTAACTCATTTTAGGGAGGCAATGAGTTTTTGGAGGATCTCAAAAGTGGAGCTGAGCACCTAACTCATTGTAGGGAGGCAATGAGTGTTGGAGGACCTCGAGCAGCGAGCAGAGCATCGTACCCATTGTATGAAGTCAATGAGTTATTGGAGGAGCTCGGAAGGGGAGCCGAGCACCTAACTCATTGTAGGGAGGCAATGAGTTGTAGGAGGAGTTGGGAAGAGGAGCAGAGTACCTAACTCATTGCTTGAAGTGGATGAGTTGTTGGTGCATCTCTGAAGAGGAGATGAGCATTTAACTCATTGATTGGAGTGGATGAGTTGTTAGTGCAACTCGGAAGAGGATAAAGAAATTGAAAAACAAAGTAAATTAAGTCGTCAACTGTGAAAAACAAAGTAAATTTGAAAGGATAAAGATAATCATAGTAAAATGATGTTTTAATAAATTATTAATAAGCTTAGTAAGTGATATGGCTAAAAATGGGGTTAAATCGGAACCGTCCAGATCGGGCGCGAATCTTGATGCTCAGGGGTAAAAAGGTAATTTCACATACCAGCGGGTCCAAGGCGGGTACTGAATCTCCTCCTCACAGATCCAATAACCCGCAAACGGATCCACACCTATCGGGTACGGGTCCCGACCCGAGGCGAACCCAAACTAACGAGAGACAAATCAGGATCCCTGATTTGGCCAAATTAACAGCCCTGATTTGCTCCCACCGGAAATCAAGGAAAGATTTCCTAAACAGACTGAGGATTTTGCTCCCGGCTGTTACACAGGAAATCAAACCCTTAAACAACTCCCCTGGCGACTATAAATACCACCCCTCTATCACCATGACCAGGTTAATCACTTTTTCACCACTTTTAAGCTCTTTCTTAATCTCTTCTGATTACTGACAAGAGCGTCGGAGGGTGCGTCGCCGGAATCAACCCCGGTGTTTCGCACTTCCTTGCAGGTCGCGGCAGGAGCAAGAAGGCTGAGTCAACTATTCAGGTTTTTCTCGGACTCACAAATTCTATCTGTTTACCCCCACACCGAAATCAGCGGTAACAGATTGGCGCCGTCTGTGGGAAACAACCACACGAACAGCCTCAGCCCCTTCTCTGTCGCCCTCTGCAGCCATGCCTCCAAAGAAGGTCAGATCTAGAGGGTCAAACCGGGTGGCCAATCCCGCCGACCCTACAGAGGAAGCCCCTGCCAATCCTATTCCTCAGTCCGATCTTCCTCCACCGGCCCAGCAGGTCCCACCTCCTCATCCCAAGCAGCAACCCAACAATGGCCCTTCCGGTCATAATGGCCGGAAGCAGAAGCAGCCCCTCTATCAGGACCATGTTTCGGTCCATAATGGGTCCTCGGACTCGATGGCTTCTCATCATCCCGACCTCCGCAACACGCTCCTGAACCGCCAAAAGGACGACGACCTCTGCACCCACCTTGACGAGAGGTGGGCCCGAGAGGGAGCCTCCCGCCAGCGTCAGGGTGAGCGGTCCCCTCGTCGCCGAGACGGTAGGAGGTCCCCGGACCGCAGGGGCCGGGCAATGTCTCCCGAACGCAGGAGGAGGATACCGCATTCCCCCGCGGATTGGCACCCTCGGAGGAACAATGACGCACCGATCACTCGTGCCGAGTTCCTACAATTCCAAGACACCGTTCTGCAAGCTCTCAACCTTCGGCAGAACGTCCAGAATGCCCAGAGGGCTCCAATGCCCCCGAGGGACCCCAGTCCTCGTCGCCGAACCCGGAGTCCTTCCCCGGCTCCCAGCCGCCAGCGGCAGCAGTACAGTCCTCGCCGATCCCAGGACTACCGGCGCCGCAGTCCGCGCTCCCCTTCCTATGAAGAAGAGTCCGGGGGGTCATATGATCACCAGCGGAGAGACGACGCCCTCATCCGCCATCTCCATGAGGTGGAGAGGCGTATCGGCCGTATGGACAGGGAGGAGGAGTCCCGAGCAGGAACCGTCCGTCCCAGCCGACCCCCTTTCTCGCGGTCGATCATGGAGGCCCACATACCGAGGGGTTTCAAACCTCCGCAGTTTGAAACATACTCAGGGGAATCCGACCCGGTCGACCACTGTCGAAAGCTTCAAGACCCTAATGCTGATCCATCAAGCTTCCGACGCCGTGCTCTGCAGGACCTTCCCTGCCACCCTCCGGGGGTCGGCTCGGGAATGGTATTCCAGACTCGCCCCCTCCTCTATCTTCTCGTTCGAGCAGTTTGAAACACTGTTCATAACTCACTTCGTGAGTAGCAGACGAGCAGAGAAGACAAGCCTCTCCCTACTGAACCTGCGGCAGGAAAGGGAAGAGAAGCTGCGGGACTATGTGAAGAGATTCACCGCAGAGGTCAGGTCTATCGCCTCCCTAGACCAGTCAGTGGCGACGGTGGCGTTCCAGTCGAACGTTCTCAACGCCAACCTCCGATCTTCCCTGGCCAAGAAGCCCCCGCATGACTTCGCCGACCTCCTCTTGAGGTGCGAGAAGTACATCCGAGCAGAGGAGGCTGAAGCCCTTCCGAGCTTCGGGGGGGCCCTGCTCAGGGTCGAAGAGGAAGGCGACGGGGGAAGAGGGGTCCAAGAAAGCCCAGAAAGACAATGGCGGTCAGCATCGCGCTCCCCCCAGGTTCGAGAAGTTCACTCCCCTGACCACTAACATCTCTACTATCCTAATGGAGGTGGAGAAGGAGGGGGTCATCCCTCCAGCTCCGAGGATGCACACCCCGGCAAAGAAGAGGAACAAAGATAAATGGCGTCGTTACCATCGGGACCACGGCCACGACACGAACGACTGCCGGGCTTTGAGGGATGAGATCGAGGCCCTCATCCGGAGGGGGCAGTTGGCCAAATTTGTGAAGGCTAACGATCGGGCGGACCGCAATTCTCCTCCGCCTCGGGGGGCTAACAAGCGTTCCGAGCGACGCGAAGAGACACCCGAGTTCGAGGAGGAACGGATTCTGCACCTGATCCACGGAGGCCCCATGGGGGGCTCCTCTAATTCCTCCCGGAAGGCCTTCGTCCGAGAGGTCAACTCGGTTCACAGTGCCCCTCCTCCCAAAGGTCTCGGCGTCCCTGTGTCTTTCTCCGATGCCGACCTCAAAGGGGTCCGAACCCCACACTGTGATGCCCTCGTCATCGACCTCCGCATGGCCAACTTCAAGGTGTAGAGGATTTTAGTGGACAATGGGAGTTCGGTCAATATCCTCTTCCTCTCGGCCTTCTGAGGCCTGCAGCTGTCCCGGGACCGTCTCAAGCCGGCCGGTTACACACTCCACGGGTTCACGGGGGTCCCGGTAACCGTCGAGGGGGTGATAACCCTAGACGTTACCGCCGGAAGCACCCCTACTACCCGGACCGAGCCGATGGACTTCATGGTCGTCGACGTCCCGGCAGCGTATAACGTCATTCTAGGCCGACCCGGCCTAGCCGCCCTGGAAGCTGTCCCCTCGGCATACCATTTGAAAATGAAGTTCCCCACTCGGTCGGGAGTAGGGGAAGTCAGGGGAAGCCAAGAAATAGCCCGGAAGTGCTACATGACTTCCACCGGGGGACCAGTGCTCTCGCTCGGGACACTAGAAATCCCCGAGCCGAAAGCTCGGCCAACGTCCGAGCCGGCGGACGAGTTAGAAGAAGTGCTCTTCTCGGACGAGGACCCGAGCCGGAAGTTCCTCATCAGCAAGTCCTTGCCGACCGCACTATGCTCGGACCTGATTCAATGCATCCGGGATAACCGTGACTTGTTCGCCTGGTCGGCCGCGGACATGCCCGGCATTTCCGAGGAGCTGCTCGTCCATCGCCTGAGTGTCGAACCGGGGTGCAAACCGGTTTAGCAGAAGAGGCGAAAGTTCGCTCCCGAGTGACAGCAGGCCATCAAGGAGGAGGTGGATAAACTGCTGAAGGCCAAGTTCATACAGGAGGTAAATTACCCCGAGTGGCTGTCGAATGTTGTAATGGTCAAGAAGTCTAATGGCTCGTGGAGGATATGCATTGACTTCACCGACTTGAACAAGGCGTGTCCGAGGGATCCATTCCCTCTCCCGAACATCGACACCCTTATTGACGCCACCTCGGGCCATGAGCTCCTCAGCTTCATGAACGCCTTCTCGGGGTACAATCAAATCCGAATGTTCCCTCCGGACATCCCGAAGACCTCCTTCGTCACCGACCAAGGCCTCTACTGCTACCGGGTCATGCCGTTCGGTTTGAAGAACGCAGGCGCCACCTACCAGCTCTTCGTCAACAAGGTCTTCCAGAGCCAGATCGGTCGAAACATGGAGGTGTACGTTGACGACATGCTCGTCAAGAGCATCCGGGGCGCAGACCATGTAGCCGACCTCCAGGAGGCCTTCGGCGTGTTGAGAAGGCACAACATGCGGCTGAACCTGAACAAGTGTGCGTTCGGGGTCTCCTCGGGAAAATTCCTCAGCTTCATGGTAAGCCAACGAGGAATCGAAGCTAACCCCGAGAAGATTAAGGCCATATTAGACATGGCCCCGCCTCGGAACATCAAGGAGGTGCAGAAGCTCACTGGTCGGCTCACTGCTATCGGTCGTTTTCTCTCGAAGTCGGGGGAAAAGTGCCTCCCCTTCTTCAAAGCACTCAGGGGGGGCTAAGGGTTTTGAATGGGGCCAACCGCAACAGGAATCGTTCGACCAGTTGAAGGCATACTTGGTGAACCCCCCTCTGCTCAGCAAACCAGTCCCGGGCGAGACCCTCTTCGTCTATTTGGCTGCTTCCGAGCAGACCTTGAGCGCTGTCTTGGTGAGAGAGGAGGATCGAACCCAAAGGCCTATCTACTACGTGAGCAAGGTGCTTCGGGACGCCGAGCTCCGTTATCCGAAGATAGAGAAGATGGCCTACGCCCTAGTTACGGCGGCGAGGAAGCTTCGGCCATACTTTCAGTCCCACTCGATCGTCGTCCTCACCGACCAACCCCTAAAACAGATACTCTACAAGCCTGAGACCTCGGGCCGGCTGATGAAGTGGTCCATAGAGCTGAGCCAGCATGACATCTCTTACCAACCTCGGACAGCAATTAAGGCGCAGGCACTCGCCGACTTCATCGTAGAGTCCACTATCCCTGAGGTCGGCCACGTCCCGAAGGGACCCCCCATTTGGACAGTCTTCGTCGATGGATCCTCTTGTAATGAAGGAAGCGGCGCTGGCATCATTCTGAACGGCCCTGACAACTTCGTCCTCCAATACGCGATCCGTATGAACTTCAAGGCCTCGAACAATGAGGCGGAGTACGAAGCACTCATCGCTAGTCTCGGACTTGCACGAAGTGCCGGGGCGCAGCGCCTCCGAATCCACAGCGATTCCCAGCTCGTCGTGAACCAAGTCTTGGGCGAGTACGAGGCTCGGGATGAGCGGATGGCGAAGTACCTTGCTCGGGTTCGGGACCTCATGGGCCGGTTCGAGGAGGTGCTCATCCAGCGGGTCCCTCGTGAAGAGAACTCACAGGCCGATGCCCTCTCCAAATTGGCCTCGTCCTCACTGCAAGGTCTCGAGCAGACCGTACTGGTCGAAGTCCTCTCTAAGCCGAGCATCGAAGACGAGACACCTGGCTCAGCGGAATCGTTGACGGTCATGTTACAAGATAATTGGATGAAGCCTTTAGTGGAATTCCTAAGGGACGGGCTCCTGCCCGAAGACCCCAAAGAGGCTAGCCGAGTCAGAACCCGGGCCGAGCGATATGTCTTGATCGAGGGCATCCTATACAAATGCTCTTTCTCTCAAATAGACGGCCGACCGTACCTAAGGTGCCTCTCTCCGGATCAGGCCGAATACGCCCTATAAGAGCTCCACGAAGGCATCGGAGGCGCACACTCAGGATTTAGGTCCTTGGCCCGGAAAGCTTTGAATTATGGGTACTTCTGGCCGACCCTCCTTCAAGACGCCGAGCGACACGTTCGGCAATGCAGCTCTTGTCAGAGACACTCCAGCATCCGACGCCTACCTCAGGCCAACCTCGCCACCCTATCAAGTCCCATCCCCTTTGCGATGTGGGGGATGGATTTACTAGGGCCCTTCCCTCCGGCTCCGGGTCAGTTCAAGTTCTTGGTCGTTGCCATCGACTACTTCTCAAAGTGGGTCGAAGCCGAGCCCCTCGCCACAATAACCGAGAACAAGGTGGTACAGTTCTTCTGGAAGAGTATCATCTGTAGGTTCGGCGTCCCCCGCGTCCTCGTGACGGACAATGGGACTCAGTTCACTGGCGCAGCATTCCGAGCTCTATGCGACGACCTGGCCATCCAACAGCGCTTCTCGTCCGTCTCCCACCCTCAGTCGAACGGACAGGCAGAAAATGCTAACCGGCAGATCCTCGCAGGCATCAAGAAAAGGCTAGACAAAAGTTCCAAGGGCTTATGGGTCGACCAACTCCCCAACGTCCTATGGAACTACCGCACGAGCAAGCGGACCCCCACAGGCGAGTCCCCTTTCAACCTCACCTATGGGTCCGAGGCCGTGATACCTCTCGAGGTCGGAATACCTTCCCCTCGGCTCGCAGCCTATGACGAAGCACAGAATGCCAGGGACCTCAGAGCAGACTTGGACCTGATAGACGAGCTGAGGGAAAGGGCATCAATTCGGCAGCAGACCTACCGAAGAAGGGTTGAACTAGCGTACAACAAAAAGGTCCGACCCGCCAACCTTAAGCAGGGAGATTTGGTCTTGAGGAAGCTATCCATATCTTTCCCCAGTCAGAAGAGCAAGCTGGCTCCGAACTGGGAAGGGCCGTACAGGGTCACAAGGGTTGTTCGGCCCGGAGCATATCGTCTTGAAGACCTAGAGGGCAGAGAGCTTCCGAGGACCTGGAATGCCGACCACCTCCTAAAATACCAAGAAGGCGCTCCGGCGCCGCTCTAAGTATCATAGGATATCGAGCCATTCCAGTCCTCCGACTTGTAACCTATTTTCAAAAATTGTACTATGTAAAACGGTTCGCCGTCGATTATTAATAAAGAAAGCTCTCGCATGTTTTTGAATTTGTCTGTTTCTCTCCCCTCTTGTCACCTGCTTTTTAAGTAAATGATTTCAACCAATGGTTCGGAGTCCACGTTCGGCTCGACCTCACCTCCTCGGCTCGTCCCCGGACGAACCAGGGGTAGACCGTCGTTCGGAACTGCTCTTACAACCGTTGAACTACACCGATGGTTCGGAGTCCAACACTCGGCTCGACTTTACCTCCTCGGCTCGCCTCCGAGCGAGCCAGGGGTAGATCGCCGTTCGGAACTACTCCCACAACCGTTGAACTACACCGATGGTTCGGAGTCCAACACTCGGCTCGACTTTACCTCCTCGGCTCGCTTCCGAGCGAGCCAGGGGTAGATCGCCGTTCAGAATTGCTCCCACAACCGTTGAACTACACTGATGGTTCGGAGTCCAACACTCGGCTCGACTTTACCTCCTCGGCTCGCCTCCGAGCGACCCAGGGGTAGATCGCCGTTCGGAATTGCTCCCACAACCGTTGGACTACAACGATGGCCCCGGGGTCCAACACTTGGCTCCCAGTCCCCCCAAACTCACTTCGCGGCAGACTGGGAAAGGACCCCCCACTCCGCTTCGCCAGTGGGGGTGTACCGAAGCTACGTTCGGCCACATAATCCGATCTATCCTACCTAGTAGCCGAAGCCCGAAGCCCTACACCTTCGGTCGGCTACCGAGCAAGTGCCTTCCCGAGCTCGCAAACGGAGAAAAGTCACTTTCTCCTCAACTTTCGCGCCTGATCTCGATCAGACGGCCCAGATCTTGCCACCTGCGCTAAACGACAAGATAACGTTTTCTTGGGAACTGAGCCGCCTCGAGATTCGTTCCTACGTTCGACGGTTCAGATCTTGCCACCTGCGCTAAACGACAAGATAGCGCTTTCTCGGGGACAGAGCCGCCTAGGAACTCGCGCCGTACCTTGTCAGAGTCACTAAACGACAAAATACCGTACATATAGTGACCCGTTCGGTTCAATGCTCTCGCCGACGGAACTAACACGCTCGGCTCAAAGACCTCGGCGCGGCCAACACAGTTATAAACAAGACAAAAAGTGCAGAGCAATGAAAGATATTTTATTAAACAGCCAGGCTAAAATACAAAGCGCATCTGTTCCATGGTTACAAAGTGCTTGCAAATAAAATACACGACGCCGACCTACTACACTTGGCCCTCATATGGAAATATCCTCACTAGACTGTTCGGCCGACTGTTCGTCCTCCTCGGATGGTAGCTCCCCTGCATCGTCCCGGAGCTTCGCTACCACAGTCTGCAAGTGTCGAATCTCCGAGAGCAAATCGTCCCACTCGGCTATAATCTTCGACTGGTTGTGCCGAATATATTTGACCCGAAGAGCGTTGCTGAAAGCGGTTTGTGAATCTTCGTCCCCTTCTGCAGGGGTCAACTCGGCGATCCTGTTCTCCAGGCGTTGGATCTCGGTTTCCCGTAGGTTGAGGACGGACAAGAGGGGGGCCCGCTCACTCTCAGCTCGGCGTAGCTCCAGCTCGACACTCCTAGGACTCAGAGCCGCCGTCCCAGAAGTGGCCTCGGATTCAGAGTCACCATCCAAGCCGTGGAGATCAGCATATGGGTCGGCCGCCTCGAGCTGAAAAAAGGGAAAAACAAATAGCAAAATTTCAATGCACTGCCGAAGTCCAACACTTGGAAATTTTCTGAAGAAACTTTCAGATTTGCATTCATATATACATATATATATTTGCACCCATATATACATATATATAGTGGCTTCGCATACATCAAGACCGACTCTACTACAACATTTTACAACAAGTCAGAAGGGATGAAAAACGACATGATCAGGGCCTCTTCGGAAGGGGAATGCTTCGGTTTAGGGAAATGCGAGGACGACGAGGCCTGCCCTCCGAGCTCGATCCTAAACCAACGAAGCGCGACCCCCCTTCGCTGCTGGCTCTAACTGCGGCGCCAGCCGAGGCCCCGCTCGACGAGACGGCCGCACTGCTCTGAGCATCGGCTGGACTCCGCCTGGTCATAGGCGAGCGTGTCGCAAGTTCGTAAAACGTAATCTCCCTCTCGCTCTCTTCGCGAGTGCACGATGTGCTGCGAACATTAGCCCTCTCCGGCACGGGCTTGAGCGATGCGATCTCTTCCTCCAGTTCAATGATTCTGTCTCTCAGAGCGTCGTCCTTCGCCGACTTCTTCGGACGAGAAGGCCTTGACGAGCCAGAGGCGTTGGCACCATCGGCTGCGAGCCGGCAGGAAGTGGGTGACCTCGATTCCCCTATCTATCGTGATCCTTCGGAGCCTGTCGACTTCGGCCAATAACCTCTTGCGCTCGGCCGACGCCTTCTCCAGCTCGGATCTCAGCTTCTCTTCCTCCGCCGAGCGTTCTTTCTCCGCTAATTCCAAGTGTTGAACCTCAGCCAAAAGGTCGTCATTCTTCTGCTCGGCGACAGTAAGCTCTCTACGGAGCCGCTCGACTTCCCCTTCGGGACAAGGAGCTTGGGGGTACTTCCGCAGTTGCCACAGCTCGCGACAGTACCTCCGCACAGCTGCCTTTGTCTCCTCCAGCTTTCCGATCAGAAGAAACCGATCCTGCCGGCTGTGCGAGAGCTCGCCCTTCGTCCTCGCCAGCTCCTTCCGAAGGTATACAACCTCCGTGATCGGACCGAACTTCACCTGAAAAGCGGAGATAAATCCGATGGGACAATACATGGAAACGTTTACAACTAGTCACACACAAATCCGAGGCTCAACACTTGGATAAATTTTGGCCAAACAAAATGTTTTCATTCAAAATCAAGGTGAAAGTTTTACACAAGCGGTGGCCAGTCCGCAGTTAGGCTTACAAAAGAAAAAAGACTAAAAAAGACAACCGAGTCAGGGGTCGACCTTTTTGCCGTTCGGGTCCGTCGACCCCCCGGTCTTGTCTTCGCCATCGCCCTCGCCTCCGCCTTCGCTCCAACTCTCCTCCTCGTAGTCGTCCTCCTCCTCGCCCTCGGCCTCGGTCTCCCCTGGGCCTTCGACGGGTTCCGTCTCTCCCTCAGGGCCGAGCAACCCCTCGGTAACCCCCTCCTCCCCTTCCACGGGGTCGTAAAAATGGTAGGAGGACGTGTCGAAGCCCGGGTTCTTGGCGGCTACGTGGAGCAGGGCTCGACCGTAGGCATCCTCCATGTTCTGGAGCATGTGCTGCGCGGCCTCCTCCTGCACGGCCTTCCTCACCTTCTTCACCTTCTTCTGGTGCTTGGCCGTGATCCTTTCGGCCCTCTTCCGAGCCTTCTCTGCTTCCGACCGGGCGTTGGCCAGCTCCTCCTTCAGCTCGGCTACCTCCTTCTCCTTCGCCTCAAGTTTGGCCGCCGCGTCCTTCGACAGCTGAATGGCGTTGGCCAGCTGCTGCTCCAGCCCCTTCACTTCAGCAGCCCTCTTCGTCGAGAGAAGCTGCTCGGCATCAAGCAGCTGCGTAGCCTTGACGCGCTCAGCCCTCTCCCGCTCCCTCTCCTGCTCCTTGTTCGCAAACTCCTCGACCAGGAAATTAAAGTGGCAGAGGGTCTGAAAAAGAACAGCGGATTAAAATCCGAGCCCAAAGACTTAGAAAAAATTTGGATAAGGGAGAGCTCAGCCTACTTACCGACATAGTATTCCGAGCGATCTGCATCACGGCGTCCCCTGCTTGCCCGGCCTTCAGGGTCGCTCGGTCCTTTGGGGTCGGCAGGTGCCTCACCGCCTCCATGCAGATGTTGCCGTCGCCCAAGAAGCCGTCGACGTTCATCACCTGCCAGTCGGGCACGAAGATCTGCTTGTGATGCTCGGTCAGGATCTTCTCCGCATCGGCAGTGAGGGGTGGAACTTGGAGGGACAGCACCTCCTTCACACCGAACGTACCGCTTGACGAACCGGGAGCATCCACCTTCGGGGTCGGAGCCGGCACATCCGAAGCAGGGGGATCGAGAACGCTGATCTCCCCCTGCTCGAGGACCGCGACCTTCGGTTGGTCGGCAGTCTTCTCGACCGAAGGCTTCTTCGAGGCTCGGCTGTCCTGAGGTCCTGCCGAAGGCCTCTTCTTCTTCGCCTCCTGCTCCGACCGGCCCTTCGCCACCAGAGCTTTGTAATCCAGCCTCATCGTCTCTGCAAAATCCGAATGAAAAAACTTAGAACAATTTTCATGAACTTTAAACAAAGAGTATAAATACCATAAGCATACTAGGGTCGATCAGACTGAGACCCCCACGGAACAGATCCTCCTCGGTAACATCTTTCCAGCTTAGCGCTGGCAGTGCGAGGAGCTTCCTCTGGACCTCTGCCTCCTCATCACTCAGCGCCACCTCCTTCTTGGTCCGCTTGGGCAGACCCTCCTTTGCCCAAACCGTCGGTATCACCCACGGCGTCGGAGCTCGGATGAGGAAGTACTTCTCCTTCCAATGCTTGATCGAGTCCGGATTCTCGATCAGCTTCACGCCCGTCCGGGGCGAAAGATAGAACCTCTGTTCGTCTCTCCTTGGCTGACAGGGTCGATAGAGACTCCGAAAGAGGAACATACTCGGCTTACCCCCGACCTCTTGGCATCGGAGGACGAAAGCCATGACGTGCCTCCATGTGTTCGGCATCAGCTGGGCGGGGCTCAAACCGTACCATGTCAGAACATCAACCACGAACGGGTGGAGGGAAAAGCGGAGTCCGGCAATAAGGGAGTCGATCGGAAAGACGCACAGGTCCGATGAGGACTTTGTGTTGGCTCGGAAACCCGGCCCGGGGAGAAGCAGTCCATACTCGCCAGGGATCCGGATGCCCTCTCGGATCATGTGAAGGTCACCCTCAGTGAGAGACGAGATGGTATGATCCGCCTCGGACAGCTCCCGCGGCTCGTTCTCTTCCACCAACTTAGCCGTACCTTGGGTCACTCTCTCCAAGGTGTCCTCGGCGTAATCCCGTACGCCTCCCACGCTCGACAAAGAAATGGGCTGCCGACCGAACGCTCCCACCGTCTTCGGCGTTTCCATGATCGTGACCACGGCCTTCCCTTCCCGGGACACCGCCGCAACCTCTTTAGGCAACTCGGCCACTTCTCCCTCTCTGTCCGGACGAACGACATTCTGATCGCTCGGCTCCACTACCTCCTTCCCTTTATCCCCTCGGCCAATGGCATGCTCCGAGGCGGGGGTCTCATCCGTGATCTTAACCATTTTTTCTAAAAGAGAAGGGAAAGAGACTGACCTTGAAGTGATAGGTACGGTTGGAAAGTTCGCCGGAGACAACGAACGCTACCGCGACAGCCAGCAACGCCACCAGAGAGCAGAAAACTTCGAAGGCAAAGCAAAAACTGAAGAGAGAGAGTAAAAGTGAAAAATGAGACTTGGTCTAGAGGGGGGTGAAGATTTATAGTAAAAATGGAACGTCCCTTGGACTTCCAAACGAATAAGTGCGACTTTTGGGCTGCTCTCGAAACGTCGCGAAGGCCCAACACAACTGCCTTCCTCACCAAGTCAACCAGCTCGGCGCAATGGGATCTGAATCCGAGCCGCACGCAACCCGAGCCAGATTGCGCAGACTCCGGTCGGCCTCCGAGCAAGTGCCTTCCCGAGCCTGCAAACGGAGAAAACTCACTTTCTCTTCAAACTTCGCGTAAAATCTCGATCAGACGACCCAGATCTCGCCGAGAACACTAGACGACAAGATAGTATTTTCTTGAGGAATGTGCCCGTCTCGAGATGCGCACCGTCATCCAACGGCTCAGATTGCGCCTCGTCGCTCGGACGATCGAACCTTCGGACGCCCCACCAATGCCCAGAGAAGCCAGAAAAAGTTTTGATTCGAAGTTTTAAGGCACCGCCCTAGGCGGGCCCCCGGGCCCCACGTCTCGGTCGACATTTCGCTGACCCGCGAGGCCCGGTTGAAAGCAGATGAACACTCAGAGATGGGGAGAAGCGCACCATTCCGAGCTAGTTGATTGTAACTGGAAGGCTCGGCCTGGCGGAGGACTCTGGCAACAGAGCCTTCACAGTTGCAAACAACAAGATCGGAACGCCCTTTATTTCTCCCCCCTCAATCTCACCGATGGACAGGAAGTGAAAGAGCGATCACCCGTCCTTCCGAACAAGCTCACCCCTCGGATTTGGACATGGATCATCACCTCTCCCACCCTGATCTCTGCCGACCCTGACACACGCTGCGGAGCAAACAGAGTAGGCAGAAGATCTTGGTGGAAGAACGACCACCCGTCCCTCCGAAGTAGCTCACACCCCGGGTCCGGACTACGGTCGTCGCCACTACTGCCTCATTCTCTCCCGCTCCTGACATCCCCTTCCGAACCGCGAGGAACGGGAAAAGAACAAGGCAACAGGGCAACCACCCGTCCTTCCGAAGTAGCTCATCCCTCGGGTCCGGACTATGGTCGTCACCACTACTGCCTCGTTCCCCCCGCTCCTGACATCCACTTTGGGGCCGTCAGGAACGGGAGAAGAAAAAGGCAAAAGAGCGACAACCCCCTCGGACCTCGAAAGACAAGTTACCCAAGGCCAATACCTCCGAGGTTTGAAACTCTACATTTGTTGCGATTGAAATGACAAAGGGAGTGGAATACTTATAAGCTCCCCTCCAAGGTCCAAGCCATTATGACCCTCGGAAGTTGAAACGACACGCATTAATTGGAGGAGTTATCCTTAATGAACTTGGGAAGGTGGAACGCCGCACAAACCCCGGAGCACCATTAATGCCCCCGGGAACAGGATCGTCTCGAGACAGATTGCGCCACGTCGCTCGTCCCGCCGAGACCCCCTGTCTCCGGACGGATTCCGAGCAAGTGCCTTTCCGAGCTCGCAAACGGAGAAAACACACTTTCTCCTCAACTTTCGCGCATGATCTCGATCAGACGGCCCAGATCTCGCCGAGGACACTAAACGACAAGATAGTGTTTTCTTGAGAAGTGTGCCCGTCTTGAGATGCGCGTCGTCATCCAATGGCTCAGACTGCGCCACGTCACTCGGATTTGCCGCGACCCCCTACCTCCGGTCGGCAGCCGAGCAAGTGCCTTTCCGAGCTCGCAAACGGAGAAAACACACTTTCTCCTCAACTTTCGCGCATGATCTCGATCAGACGGCCCAGATCTCGCCGAGGACACTAAACGACAAGATAGTGTTTTCTTGAGAAGTGTGCCCGTCTTGAGATGCGCGTCGTCATCCAATGGCTCAGACTGCGCCACGTCACTCGGATTTGCCGCGACCCCCTACCTCCGGTCGGCAGCCGAGCAAGTGCCTTTCCGAGCTCGCAAACGGAGAAAACTCACTTTCTCCTCAAAAATCGCGCCTGATCTAGATCAGACGGCCCAGATCTCGTCGAGGACACTAAACGACAAGATAGTGTTTTCTTGGGGAATGTGCCCGTCTCGAGATGCGCGTCGCCATCCGACGGCTCAGATTGCGCCACGTCGCTCAGCCTGCCGAGACCCCTTGTCTTCGGTCGGCACCCGAGCAAGTGCCTTTCCGAGCTCGTAAATGGAGAAAAAAGACACTGAGCTATTATGACCGTTGGATCTCTCAGAAATTCGTGCTTCTAATGATGAACGGTCCAGATTGCGCCACGCGCGCTAATAGTGTTCTCTTGGGGAATGTGCCCGTCTCGAGATGTGCGTTGCCATCTGACGGCTCAGATTGCGCCACGTCGCTCGGACTGCCGAGACCCCTTGTCTTCGGTCGGCAGCCGAGCAAGTGCCTTTCCGAGCTCGTAAACGGAGAAAAAAGACGCCGAGCGATGGAGACCGTCAGATCTCTCAGAAAATCACGCCCGACGATGATCAGAGGTCCAGATTGTGCCGCGTCATAAATCAGTATTAAAAATCGTTTTTTATTTATTTAAATCGCTTTATTTATTTAAAAATTGTGAAAAATTGCTAAAAATTCTGGAAATTTAACTAAAAATTCTAGAAAATAATTGAAAATTCGGGGGTACATTTTTGGGCCCCTGAACGAACAATTATTGCCCAGAATACACTGTTAAGGCCCCCCCCTGAACGATCAGCAAACACATCGCAAAATTAAATAAATAATCCGAAAAAAATAGATGAAAGATGCCAAATACTCGATATGGCTAGGAAACAGCACATGGCATCAAAAAGTTACTTCACTACCCCCTTCAAGATCCTAAGTCCTCCACATGGACTCCGATGCAACTCCACTAGCCACCAAAACAGTCAAACTACTCCTCAAAGGCTGATCACGCTCAGTCTTTAGGAGTGGGGGGCTCGTGATATGGCTAAAAATGGGGTTAAATCGGAACCGTCCAGATCGGGCGCGAATCTTGATGCTCGGGGGTAAAAAGGTAATTTCACATACCAGTGGGTCCAAGGCGGGTACTGAATCTCCTCCTCACAGATCCAATAACCCGCAAACGGATCCACACCTATCGGGTACGGGTCCCGACCCGAGGTGAACACAAACCAACGAGAGACAGATCAGGATCCCTGATTTGGCCAAATCAACAGTCCTGATTTGCTCTCACCGGGAATCAAGGAAAGATTTCCTAAACAGACTGAGGATTTTGCTCCCGGCTGTTACACAGGAAATCAAACCCTTAAACAACTCCCCTGGCGACTATAAATACCACCCCTCTACCACCATGACCAGGTTAATCACTTTTTCACCACTTTTAAGCTCTTTCTTAATCTCTTCTGATTACTGACAAGAGTGTCGGAGGGTGCGTCGCCGGAATCAACCCCGGTGTTTCGCACTTCCTTGCAGGTCGCGGCAGGAGCAAGAAGGCTGAGTCAACTGTTCAGGTTTTTCTCGGACTCACAAATTCTATCTGTTTACCCCCACACCGAAATCAGCGGTAACAGTAAGCAAATTAATGAAAGTGATAAGAAGTAGAATGAAAAATATACTTGAAGAAAAATAAAGATCATAATGCGAAAGTAATAAAGACATAAATGTAAGAAAGAATTAGTTTTTTTATTTATTTTAAATGTAGAGATTCTTGACTAAACTAGTAAAGAGTTAGAAAGAAAGATAGTTAGAAATATAGTGAAATTTACATAGTTAAAATATAAAGTAAACATATAAAGTATAAAAATAAAAATAGAAAGCTTAGCTTAATAGAGTATAGTAAAAATGTAAAACAATTTAGGCAATGGAGAACAAAAGACTAGAAGGAATAGAAGAATTGAAATACTATAGATAAATTGCAATGCGTTAGGAAAATTTTGAAAATAAATCGCCTAAGAGCGTAAATAAATATTAGATAGCTAAAAGAAATTAACTATGATAAGAAGAGTAGCATTGTGAAAACAAAATAAATAGTAAAAATAAAATGCAAAAAAAATAAAAAATATCGAAATGTAAAGTGAGTTGGTAACTAATTTTAAGAGCATTATAATTGAAAAGTAGTTAGCAACAACTAATGAAAATTTGAAAAACTCCAAGAAAGAGAAGTTAACTAAAAGAAACGCGAAGAATAGAATGATTAAATATTAAACTAAACTAGGATTATATGCTACGAGATAAAAGAAAGTAGTAATTTACGAGAAAAATTTTAGATAAAAATCTGAAAAATATGAGTATGAAATTTTGTTAAGAAGTATAAACAATATATGATGAGTATAAATTAATATTGTAAAAATGTCATTTGTAAAAATTATTTAATAACTATATATAGGATTTAAAATTAAATATATAGAATAGTGATTAGTATATATCAAATTATCTATAAATTTTCAAGTAAAAGAAGAAAATCTACATATAATATTTTATACATAAATAAGCTTAAAAGTTATATGACAAAACAACAATACTTAATATGAAAGTTATATGCAACTGGAGAAACAAAATAAAAATAGTAGTAAAAGTAACAATATATTATTGAAATAATATATGATGTTTAATTGTATAGAAATAAAATGAATAGTAAACAAAGTATAAACAATAAAAGTTATATTATATGAGTAGCAAACAATAGAAGATAAGTTAGGCGAGACTTCCCAAGCCTCCCCCGCATTCTCCCGCCTCTGCTCCTCTAGCTTTAGGCGAGACTTCCTCTCAGGTGCTAGCGGTTGCCCAATCAAATCAGAGTGTGAAGGGGGAACAATGGCCCAAGTGGGAGGTGAATCCCTCCTTCACTTCTGACTGGGAAAAGTTCCTTTCTGCGGCTCATGCGGGTCATAGCACCTCCATTTCGGGTCCCCTTCTCCTCTCTCAGTTGGGCGAAATTGCTCCCATCCCTTCCCAGAAATCTGATGCTTGGATTGACAAAGATAATATCTTGGAGGAAGAATTGGCTGAGTTGGACCAATCCCTCTCACACAAGTTGGTAAGCTCTTCTTCATTGGCTTTTGCATTCCAATTTTTTTTCTCTATTTGTCGTGTTTCCCTTGTCAGCGACTTTTCTTTCTTGAACAGTTATTCTCCCTTGTTGGTTAGTTTTAACCTCGATTACAGTCTCTCCTCTTTCTATCACTTTTATTTTCGGTTCGGCTTGCTGACCTTGGGTCAGCCTGACTTTAAGTTGCTCGGTCGCGGGAGACACAAGTCGCCCCACGAACTTTTCCCTTCTCATAGTGCGTTGAGCCCCTATTCTCAGCCCGCTCCGTATCAGATTGAGACAGGCTGCGTTGTAGCGGAGCCGGACATTCTAGTCCAGCACTCCCCCGCTCTTAGTCAGACCTCTCTTGTGTCCTCCTCAAAGGATACTAATTCTCAAGTCTTGAATAGAAACAATAAAAAAAACAAAGAATTACCGTTCTCGGTGATTCGTTCTAGCGCTCGCATTCAGACTAATCGAGCGTCCCTGGCGGCTCAGGTCCGTAAATTGGATTTATCTCCGCCTCTTATCTCTCCTAAAGGGAAGCCCCAATTGGGTTCACTATATCAGGTGCATTTTGACTCTCTTTCTATCTGGACATGCTTTCTCTTACTAGGAAAATGGGATTTCTAGTGGATCCGAATAGCTTTGTTGACTTTGACTCTATCCGTTGCCATGAGGTATCTCGGGCATTTGAGACTAGTTCCCCCGATGATTAGCTTCTCTTGGAATATTCGGGGGTTGGGTAGCAGGTCCAAGTTGCTTGCGGTATCTCAGCTGATAGCTTCTTCCCACTGCGACTTAATCTCTATTCAAGAGTCAAAGCTCCAGTCCCCTTCGCCCCTACTCCTCCGATCCATTGGAGGAAATCTCATTTCTCATTGGATCTCTCTTGATGCCGCCGGCACTAGATGAGGTATCCTTTTTGGGTTCAAAGAGTCCAAATTCTCTCTCATTTCCATTAATCGCTTAACATTTTTCCTTGTTGTCTGTCTGAGCTAGATTGAATTTAACTGTGACCTTACCGTGGTATCCGTGTATGGTTCATCCACCGCGGATCGTCGTGATGTGTTTTGGAACGAGTTCAATTCCTTCCGAAAAAACATTCACGGATTTTGGCTCTTTTGTGGGGATTTCAATGTAACCAGATTCTCTCACGAAAGATCAGGTAACTCGATCTATTCATCAGACTCCTTGCTTTTTAACGACTGCATCCGTTCGCTCCATTTGACTGACCTACCTCTTAGTGGTAGATCTTTTACCTGGTCCAACATGAGGTTATCCCCGTCTATGGCTAAACTCGACCGCTTTTTGGTATCCTCGGATTGGATTAACTTCTTCCACAAGTCCTTCGTGTCAGCAATGCCCAACCCTTCCTCGGACCATGTGCTTATTGCGTTGTCCTCCAACTTCAATTTTCCCAAAACCTTCAAATTCCGTTTTGAAAAATTTTTGTTGCAAGACCAAACCTTCATCAATCTCATCACGGAATGCCTATCCGCCATTACAGGCTCCTCCGGGCTAGGGCGTATTCTTATTAAACTGCATGCTATCAAATTCGGTAGTAAAATCTGGCATAAAGAGAGAGTAGTCAATGATTGTTTTTTTAAGAATGTTTTCTTGTCTACTATTGAATCAATTGATGTTTTAGGGAGCCCTATCTCTGATTCCCTCCGTTCTGAACTGGCCTCTTGTAAAAGAGGCTACGCAGACCTTCTTCATAATAAGCACATTAAATGGGCTCAGAGGGCCAAGCTTCGCTGGCTTAAAGAGGGTGATGGCAACACTGCTTTCTTTCACAATTTTGCTTCGCATCGCCAGCGATGCAACCGTGTATCCTCGCTCTTTTTCGACAGATCCGAAGTTACTTCGGATTCGGAAATTCATTCTTCCTTCCTTCATTTCTTCAAAGATTTGCTAGGCTCTCAAAAACATCACTCGTTGCACCTCGACTGGTTACATTTATACGGTCAGCCCACACATGATCTGTCTGGTCTGGAAGCCCACTTCTCTTTAGAAGAGATTAAGTATGCGGTGTTCTCTTTAAAAAGTGACTCCGCTTCGGGCTCGACAGTTTCCCTGCTTTCTTTTTCCAACGGTTTTGGGATTGTTTCAAAGACGACTTTCTCCAAATGTTTGCTGACCTCCACCGGAAGAACTTCTCCTACGATAGGATTAATTATGCGCATATCGTTCTCATCCCCAAATTCTTGGGGGCCAACTCTATTACAGACTTTAGGCCTATTAGCCTTCTCAATTCCACTTTCAAGATCATCATGAAAGTGCTTTCTTCCCGCCTCAGTTCGGTGATTTCTCCTTTGATCGATCCTTCGGAATCTACTTTCATTAAAGATCGTTTCATCATTGACAGCGTAGCGTTGGCCCAAGAAATCATCTCCAAATGCCGTAGGACCAAATCGGAGGGGATTCTTTTAAAATTGGATTTTCAGAAAGCTTATGATAATGTCAGTTGGGATTTCCTTTTCGAATTACTTATTCATCGTGGATTCGGTCTCAAGTGGATTGCATGGATTAAATCCAGTCTCTTCGCTGGAACCTCTTCCATTTAGGTAAACGGTATGGAAGGACACAAATTCAAGTGTAAATGTGGCCTTCATCAGGGTGACCCGATCTCTTCTTTCTTATTCGCCATAGTTGCGGATGTCTTCAGTAAGCTGCTTCATAATGCCTGGGAGGCGGACGTTATTGAAGGCCTTGGGTTTTCTAACAGTTTTCGAGGTGTGTTGAACCTCCAATATGCGGATGATACAATTATCTTTGCAAAACCTAACGGAGAGACCCTTCGGAATCTTAAGCTTCTTCTTTATGTGTTTGAAAGCACTTCGGGTTTAGCTATCAACTTTCAAAAATCTTTCGTTATTTGGCTTGGTGGGTCTCTGGACCGTCAGCCTGAAGTTGAGCAGTTCTTTAACTGTAGTCCTTCCTTGTTCTGCATCCTTTACTTAGGCATCCCATTGAGATGGGGTACGCTTCACGGATCAGACTGGATGCCGATGATTGAAAAAGTTGAGTCTAGACTAAACCGTTGGTCTGGTAAGCATCTGCCGCATGGGGGAGACTTATTCTTTTTAACTCTGTCCTTTCTTCGATCCCTTTATACATGATGTCATTCTTTTATCTGCCATCGTGGGTGATTAAGAGAGTCGACCGGATAAGAAGGAATTTCTTCTGGTCTGGTGCAGATTTGTTTAAACCATGAGCCCACCTCTGTAATTGGAAGGTTATATGCACCTCCAAGGCAGCTGGTGGGTTGGGAGTCTTGAATCTCAGGCACCAAAACTAAGCCTTGTTAGGGAAATGGATATGGAGATTCCTTAAAACGGATCACCTGCCCTGGGCCCAAATTATATCCCAGAACTGTTATTCCCGTCGTTCCACGTGGGATTCTCCTATTTCTCTCCCCCGTAAAGCTTCTTCTTTATGGAAAGGGGTCTGGAATGTGGTCGAACCTTTCCGTTGTGGTTTAAGCCACGAGTGTGCGGTTGGTTCCAAGACCAAATTCTGGATTGATCTTTGGTTTGGAAATATAAAGCTCACCTCTGCTTTTCCTTCCCTCTTCTAGTTAGCATCGAATCCTGCGGTCTTAGTGGAAGATTATGTGGTGGTCATCAATTCTAAAAAGTTCTGGTCGATCCAGTTCGCTACCGTGCTATCGCCGCAGCTGTTGTTGCAGCTCCAAATCCTTTTCGACGATATAAATCATTATTCTTGGTTCCCTTCTGATAATTTCAAATGGAGGTGGACCGCCTTGGGTATTTTCTCGGTTAAATCTTTCTACAATTTTCTTAACTTCGGTGGGATCAGCTCTCCGATAGAGAAATATCCTTGGAGTAGTTGTACTCCTCTCAAATCCAAAATTTTAGCCTGGCTAACACTTAACAACAAACTCCTGACAGTCGAGGTTCTCAATAAGAGAAACCTTGCATTGGGTTAGTTATGTGCGCTATGCTCTAGTCACCATGAGGACGCCAATCATCTGTTCCTTTCGTGTTCTTTTATTCGTCCTTTATGGAGTATTGTCGCCAGAGCTTGGCTAGCGCCGGCTATTCCGACAGACTTTTTCACTTGTTGGCAAAAACATCTCAGAAAAGAATTTCGCAACTCTTGGATTTTATCCATGATTGCGATCATTTGGGTGGTTTGGTCGGCTCGGAACAATCGTATTTTTTCAAATTCCATTTTATCGATTCAGAGCATTATTGATGAATTTCTTTTCTTTACTAAATTTTGGCCTGCCACCTTATCCCCCGATAAGGTGGAAGCTTTACACTTATATCATCTAGACGAGGCGATTACTTTTTATTCACTCATCTAACTTTTACTTCCTTGTTGTTTTTTAATTTCTGATTGCTGTTTCTTTTGTCTTCCGTGTGCAGCTCTAATTTGCGGAATTTTCCTCTTGCTCTGGACTCTTTTGGTTGTTTGGTTGGGCAGTTGTTTTGGTGTGGTCTTTATCTTTGGGACTCTCCGGCTCTCTAACGTTGGTACACCCTCAGACTACATGCTTTGTCTCTTCCTTTTAATGCTGGGATTTTGGCTGAGCTTAGTCGGCGCTGGGGTTTGCTGTTGGCTCTGTTTATTATGTCTTTACGGATGTGGTTGTGCATTCTGTTATCACTCGGGCTAGGCGGCTTTGGGTCTTTTGTATATATGCTTTTATTCTGGGTTTGTTATACTTTTCTCGCACGTATGTTGGTGGAGTGCTCCTGAGGGCGTCACTGCTTGGTCTGGGTGTTTATTTTTGTTCTCTCTGGAGGTTCCGACCTGGATGGTTGGGTTTGGGTTCAATGTATGACCCTGATCTTCTCCCCTCTGTTACTGTGGTTTTATTTTTTTTTTCTTTTTTGTGTTTTGTCTCTGCGCTCTTTTCCCATTAGGTCGTTCCTGGTTTTTAGTGGTAACTTTGTTGTGCCAATACTCTATTGCTGTAGCTGCCTCTGCGACGCACTCCTTCTTGTCTGTGCAGTAGTTGGCTTTTTAGGGGCTATATTGTTTTGCTCCTAGCTCAGTTTGTTCACCCCGTTTTTCGTCGGGGTGATCACACCCGGGCTGACCTGGTGGTATTTCTATGTTGCGTGTCTGCTGCTGTGTTTTCATTTCTCTTCTCCCTTTTTCATGGCCGATTATTCGGTGTTTGTGTTAGTTGGTTGTTACGGTGAGCTTTTGTGTTGCTTAGCGGGTGCTCCTTATTTCTCCCCATGGCCTTCCCTCTCAGCGTCTTCATCGGCGTTGGGTTTAAGGTCTGTTCATGGGGAGTGAGTCCTTTGCTGTGGGTCTTGGAGCGCGCTGTCTTCTCTTGCTTTGGGTGTTGCTGTTTTGTGCTTTTCATTCGGTGTTCCTTAGGTCCATAGCGGCTGCTTTCTTGGCTCACTGCGGTGCCTGTTTGGACCCATCGCGCTGGTCCCCGTTCAGGTCGCCGCAGGTTCCCCCCACGTTGGAGGGTGGGGTGGGGGGGGGGTCTTCTAATGCACTTGGTTCATCGGGTTCTGCTCGCTGGTTGCTTCCTTGTGGTGGGCTGCTTTTTGGCGTGTGTTTTGGTTGTTTTGGTGCGGTTCATTTCTTTGCATTGTAAATATGTTGTCATGCTTGTTTTTTCTCGTTTTTCTAATTTTACACCGTGTAAAATTGAGATGACGTTTGTTCGTTACTTTTATTAATATATTTGTTTGGCTGGAATCGGCTGACTCTATCCACTTTATCAAAAAAAAAGTTAGTAATAAAATATAAATAAAAATGAAATTGTATAAAAAACACAAAAGTATTAACATATGTAAAATTAATAATATTAGGATAGCAAAATAGTTAACAGTAACTAGTAATATAGATTGAAAAATAATTAAAATAATAATAACACATATATGATAGATATCGAAGCAAGTATAAATAATAAGGTAATTAATTATATGCGTATATAAGTATAACTGTATTATAAATAATAAAGTGAAGTAGTATAGGTTAAGTTGTAAAACATTATAAAATGGTATAAACTAGTGCAAAAGAATGATATAGTGGTAAGTAATATATAAAAAAGTAGAAATGAAAGTGGGGGTTAGTAGAAGTAGAAAATCTTGTTTGTTGTGGGTTCGCTTCATTGATGTCTAGCTGCAAGCTTGCCTTTTCGACATCAGGTTGCATATTTGTCTCCACGATATTCGGTTGCAGATTGCCTTCTGGACATTCGGTTGCAGATTTTTCCTCCCGACTTCCAGTTGCATGTTTGCCTCCATTGACGTCTAATTACAGATTTGTCATATCGACATCCGGTTGCACCTAAATGGTGAAAGGAATGATGTAATCTTCCATATGTAGTTGGGTATTGAATGTTTAATTAAGTATGATGTTATGTTTTGAAATTTATGATATCTCTAATATTATAATGGGAGAATGTCTTAGTGTCATTTGTAAATTTACTGAATCGTGCAACGCACGAGCATAACTATTATAAAAGAGATCTTAGGTTCAAACCCAGACTACGTCTGAATTTTCACTTTTAAAAAACTATATTTATTAAGATGTGCATCGCATGTATAAATTACTAGTAAAAATAGAAGTAAAAGTAGGAAATGAAATAGAAAATTAGAACGACAAAATATTAAAATAGATGTATAGATTATAATTATCCAACATAAATAGTAGAAATTAGTAGTAATGAAAATGATTTATAAAGTAAGAAGAAAAATGGAATGTAGTACATTGACATAATAAACATATATTATAAAATATATAGTAATGTAGTAATTAGATAAGTGTAAAATAATATGTATGGTAAGTATTTTGAAATATATGATATATATAGTAATCAGTATAAAGTATATATAGTAACAACGAATGTAAAGATAATAAAATTGTAATAAAGTAAAAATATAAATAGTAAGTGAATATAGTAGATTAGAAAAGTAAGAGTATAATAAAATAAAGCAATAAAATTAATAAGTAGTTATTAATAGTGAAGATTAAATATAACAGAAAGTAGTAAATAATAAGTAATAACAATGGTATTGAATATAAGATGTTAAAATAAAAATAGTAATAAAAGAAAAAAAAATTAATGTGCATAGGTATATTATATTTATATAAGTAAAAATATTACAATCATGTTAAAACATCTATTTAATAAAACACAAAGAAAGCTATCAAGTGGCTCTCTTTCACACCCCCCCCCCCCCCCACCTATTTAATAAAACACAAAGAAAGCTATCAAGTGGCTCTCCTTCACCCCCCCCCCCCCCCCCCCCCCCCCCCCCCCCCCCCCCCCCCCCCAAAACTACTCATTTATTTATTTAATTATTCATATATATATATATATATATGGAAACATTGACTTTTATTTACAACTAGTTATTGTCATACTATTGAAACTTCAGCTATATGGAAACATGGACTTTTATTTACAACTAGTTATTGTCATACTATCGAAACTTCAGCTACATAATTGTTGATTTACTGTTTACAAAACTTTTCATATGCTGTATCATTCCGAAAATGTGCCGTAGGCACGTGGCCATGTGCAAATCTAGTACTGAAATAAATAAGACAATATAAAATAATGGAAAAATATAGTATCGTTGTCACGCCCCGCTTCCCAAGATACGGAATACAAGTACGTAACGTAGGCCCAGCGAATAATGTAAACACCATCCATAAGCTGTACTAGACTAACTCAACAATATGCAGCAGCAAATACAACCACGCGGAAAGAAATAATCACATGAATAAAGATAACTTCAATAAATAATGAAATAATCCAACAATAATAATATCCAACACAAAAATCCAACATCTGGGAAAAACGAACTCCCGGAACATAATCCCAAAACAAAATACAAAGTCATAACAATGTTCAAAGAAATAAGTTAGCAATAAATAAATTAAGTAGCGCAATCTTGGAATCCATCTCTAGAATCGTTGCTCACCAATACCTTCAAGGATTGATCCTTCAGTACCTGTAAAATATTGATCTAAAAAGAAGAAAAAGAGTGCCCTTAGAGCTAGTCGTGGGCAGCAGGTAGAGAAAACAGAGGATAAAGGAATGTATGTATATCAAAGAAAAAGGGACAGGATCAAAGTCAAAGAACAAAGCAATGAGCAGGCAATAATATCATAGGTGTACAGTAATCACGCATGTAACGAGTGATGTCAAGTCAAATACAATATAGGATCAAGTATGCAGGTTATTAATCATTTTATTAGCCTATCTAGTGCATGTACTACTGCATCCCATACTACAGGTTCGGTACAAGCACACAGTGAATGTTTTAGATTGATGGTGAATTCACGGATCGTGTACTCGGTATCGAGATATCGAGATAACAAGATAAAGATTTCCATGTCAAGATTTCTCCTCCTTCCATGCCAACATTTCTCCTCCATCCATGTCAAGTGTTCAAGTGAGCAAGAAGGCCTTACCGAGTACATTTTCCGATCGTTCACTACCAAGTCTACCCATAATACCCCGGCTTGTTATCAGTTTACTTTTATCCTATTTGAGCATGAAAGAGGGTGTAAATGTTTTATAATACTAAGTGTGAATAATTCTATGCGCTGTAGACAAAGCATGAAGCAAACACATCAAATAAGTACAATTCACACAATCAGGACAATATGACCTTGCTGTACTAAAATATGTATTACAGTCACTACGAAATAGCAAACTTGGATCCGTCAGAAGTTCGAGAAAGTAGACTTCCACACGGTTCCAGCGAATATAATTAAGGCATATAAAAGATACACGAACTAAGGTGAAAACTCTATTCTATTCAGGTTTTATGTTCAGGCAGCATGCAGTAAATTGTGTTCAACTATTTATTTCAGGTTAGAGAATTCATCAAATAAATCTATAAAAATTCTGGGTGATTCCTCCATGTGTATAGGTTCAACTAAATTTATTTCAGATTTTTATTTTACTGTTAGCATGGTCAATTTAATTAAGAAACAGCAGGATACGCATGCATTTGTGAATCTAAAAATTCTGACACAGCCGCACTAAAATGATGATATCTAACAGACCACACATCGGAATTCAAATCCACAAAAAGGGCAGCAAACTAGATATTAGAGGCTAAATTTCATGTTCAGAAAGTTATTTCAAATGATGACAGTAGCATGGTTGAAAATCTTATTTCAAAATGGAACAACTAGTAGTCCAGAAATTGTTTTAACATAAATGGGGCAATAAATAAATCATGTAACCATATATTTCATGCAAATTGGTAATCAAAGTGATCCTAGGTGTCAACATGCATATTTCTATATTTAAGATACGATTTCACAGGCATGGTATATATTCATCAATCAAATTCAATCTACCATACATACAATTCATCAATAAGTCTATAGCATGGATCTAGTTAATTACATGTAAGTGCATATGCATGAAACAATAGGGACTAGGTTTTAGACCAAAGAGAATGGCATGATGTTAATAGTATGTCGGGTTAGCTCGTGTAAACCCTCGATAAACTTAACGGAATTGTCAAATACAGCATGATAGGAAAAGGACAGGATCTACTTGCAAAGATCAAATAAACTTGAACAAAACAAAATATTAGTTCAAGTAGAGACTTGCCTGTTAAATATTGCAGATTCAAATAATAAAGAATAACGGGATCAGAATCCCGGGCGACGATCCACAAGATCACAAGCGAGACACGTGCAAAACACCAATCGGCGATTCCAAGACAGCAACCAGCAGCAAAAGCAACTCCACACACACAGCGGATCAGTGCAAAACAGCCAGTGAACCCAGATGCAATGCGCCAAAACAACAAACGACAAAATTGGCCAATCACACTCCTTCTTCAACCTTCGACAGAGAGAAAGAAGGAGAGAGCGGGCTCCGTCGAGACTCAGCAATGCTGGGGACAGCGCGACACTACGGTGGCGACTGCAATGACGAAGAGGATGATGACGTTGCGGTCGGGAAGTGACGGCGATGCGAACTCTGTTTTCCGCTCGAAAACAGGGGAAGACGACGACAGCCTGAACGGTGACGAAGACGCTAGGAGGGGACTCCGGAGGGTGTATGGGTGCACGTCGAGGGATCATGGCGGCAATGGGCGAGAACGGGGGGTTCGGCAATGGAGCAAAGGGTAATGGGGGTGTTCGGTGATGGGTTCGAAGGCGAAGACGAGGATGAGTAAGACGATCGGAGGGCGACGAGGGAACAGGGAAGATGACGAGGGGATGGTGATGACGGTGGTGGTCAGAGGAGACAAGGTGGCAAGGGGTTTGGCAATGGGTTTGGTTGTTTCGGTCTGGGGTAAAACAGAGATAGAGAAGTCGGGGTGAGAGATAGAATAATTAGGGTTTAATTAATGAGGGTACTTATAGGAGATTAGAAAATTGGATTTTGGGTTGCGCTTTAGTCGGTTTTGGGTATCGGTTTTGGCTCCAAAAAGAGACGAACAAGCATAAAACAAAGAGATGAACATAAAAAGGAACTAATCAGACTCAAAATAGGAAGAGCGAAATCTCGCAATGAACCAAAGATAACAAAATACAACCAAAAGAACACAGAACAAACAAGAGGAAATAAAAGAAACCAAGAAAAGCCAAAAATATAATATAATAAAGGGATCCAGATACAATAATCAAAAGAGAACAAAATACAATAAAATCCTAAAATAGGGGTTACAAATCCTACCCACCTTACAAGAAGAATTTCGTCCTCGAAATTCATATAAGAGGCACATAGGGCGAACCCCGAAACAAAACAACAAAGCAAAACAAAACAAGCACTACTCAAAAAAATGAGGAAACCTCTCCCAAATGTCCTCCTACAACTCTTAAGTCGACTGACCTGGAGAGTGAGGATTCCAAGAAACTCGGACCAACTTGATGACTCTATTCTTCAACACCTTCTCTCGACGGTCTAAGATAGAGACTGGTCGAATTTCATAGGACAAATCTGCCCTCACAGACAAGTCTGAGTAGTCAACCACATGGCTTTCATCCCTAATATATTTCCTAAGCTGAGAAACATAAAATACATCATGGACACCCGCTAAAGCTAGCGGTTGCACAAGCCTGTAAGCTACCTTGCCCACACGTTCCGCAATATCGAATGGACCGATGAACCGAGGATTCAACTTGCCCCTGCCTCTAAAAAAGATAACACCTTTCCAAGGTGATACCTTGAGGAATACATGCTCGCCTGCCTCAAACTCTAGCGGTCTATGATGACAGTCAGCCCACCTCTTCTGCCGATCCTGAGCGGCCTGCAAATGCTTTCGGATCTGAGCCACGACATCAACAGTCTGCGTGATCAACTCAGGACCTAAAAGTTTTCTCTCGTCGATATCATCCCAACAGATCGGCGATCTACACTTGCACCCATACAAAGCTTCAAATGGAGCAGCCTTGAGACTCGCCTAGTAATTGTTATTATAAGAGAACTCGGCTAAGTGAAGATGATCTTCCCATGAACCCCAAAACTGAAGAACGCATGATCTCAACATGACCTATAGGGTTTGAATTGTCCTTTCTGACTGAACATCCATCTGAGGATGGAACCCTGAACTGAAGCTCAACCTGGAACCCAAACTCTTCTGCAGGATCTCCCAGAACTGAGATCGGAATCTCGTATCTCTATCCGATACGATGCTGACAGGAATTCCATGCAGACAGAAAACCCCCTGAACATACTGCCTGGCCAAACTCTCTGTGGACTGACCCACATGGAAAGAAACGAAGTGAGCACACTTTGTCAGCCGATCCACGATCACCCAAATAGCATTATGACCTTTAGGAATCCTTGGAAAAACCGTCACAAAGGCCATCGTGATATGCTCCCACTTCCACTCTAGAATTGGAAGAGGTTGCAAAAGTCCTGAGGTCCTCTGATGCTCTGCCTTCACTTGCTGACAGATCAGGCACTGGGCGACGAATTGAGCCACATCCTGCTTCATGCCGTGCCACCAGAAATGTTGCTTCAAGTTCCTGTACATCTTGGTACCACCAGGATGAATAGAATACGAAGATCGATGAGCTTCCACCAGTAGCAACCGCCTGTCTTCCCCTCTAGGTACACACAATCTAGAGCCAAAACAAAGAGACGCGTCAGCATGAATGGTCAAATCGGATCTCAAGCCAGCTTCTACCTTACTCCAAAACTGCTGCAACTACGGGTCATCCTCTTGAGCTTCCTTAATCTACTCAATCAAAGAAGACTGCAACTACAACATCATGAGCTGTCGATCTGATCCGGGAAGCAACACATCCAACTCCAGCCTCCTCATGTCCTCCACTATCTCCTTCTGCTGAGTGAGGAACATAGCGGCAGGCCTCCGACTCAAAGCATCAGGCATCAAATTTACTCTGCCCGGGTGATACTGCAAATTGATGTCAAAATCTACCATAAATACCAGCCATCTCCTCTGCCTCATGTTCAACTCCTTCTGCATGAACACATACTTGAGGCTCTTGTGATCTGTGAATATCTCCACTATATCCCCAAGCAAATAATGCCTTCACAACTTCAAGGTAAAAACCACGGCTACAAGCTCCAAATCATGCATAGGATAGTTCTTCTCATGAGGTCTCAACTGCCTCGATGCAAAAGCACCAACCCTGCCTCGCTGCATCAGCACTGCTCCAAGACCTTGACCTGAAGCATCACAAAAGATCACAAAACCACCCGAACTATTAGATATAGTTAGCACAGGCACTGACGTCAACCGACGCTTCAACTCGGCAAAAGCTTCATCACAAGCTTCACCCCAGACAAACTTCTACTCCTTCTTGGTCAAACTGGTCAGAGGTCCAGCAATCTTCGAAAAATCCTGAACGAACTTCAGATAATAGCCAGCCAAACCCAGAAAGCTTCTTACCTCAGGAACTGACTTCGGAATGGGCCAATCCTTTACTGCAAAAATCTTTGTAGGATCCACAGAAACACCAGCACCAGAAATAATTTGGCCAAGGAAAGCAACCCAATCCAGTCAGAACTCACACTTGTTGAGCTTCCTAATTAGCTGGTTCTCCCTCAAGGTCTGCAGAACCACCTTCAAATGCTCAGCATGATCTTCCTTGTTATGAGAGTACACCAATATGTCGTCAATGAAGACCACGAAGAACTGATCCAAGAACGGCGAAAACACCCTATTGTTGTGCAATCTAGATGATCTAAATAGCTAGATAAACTAGACACAAATTAAAATCTCGCAAGTGTACGAATCGTTTATGGAAGCGTAGTGAAAAGCAAGGGTCGATCCCACAGAGATTGTAGAAGTTAACTTACTAACCAATAAAAAGAAATAAGAATCTTGAAGTGTTGTTCTAAAAGAAATGAAAAGATTAAAAACTATATCAAGAAGTGCTAAATCACAAATATCTATTAAGTAGTTGGGTTTTTGATCTCCACCAATAGTCAATAATGCTAAGTCACCTTCTGTACTACTCTAATTACTCATGTTTGTTCCTTTAAGGGCATGGTATCTACTCCTTAAAGTTATTGTTTCCCTAAGCCAAGAATTAGGCATGGTATCTACTCTAATTCGTTTCTTTCCTTAAGTATTTAGCATGGTATCTACTAAGTTGCACTTAAGGAAAACATAGGAACAATGGAAACGAACAAACAGTTGAAGTTCTAGAAATTGGTATCAGATCTAGATCCTTCAAGTTGATTAAACCAGGAATCCCTAAAGATTCCTGTGTTACAAATTATGGGCATGAGATACGGGTCGTCTCTATACTCATATAACAGATTCAGTTTTATAATATGCAAACTTGATAATCTCAGGTTCTGTATGGCAGTCGACTTGCTGTCACTCTCAGTCGACTGCTCTTAGAACTTCTGAACAAGTTTGATTATTATAAATCTATACCAATTCAATCAGGTTCAATCAATAAGTAAAAGAGAAGGATTCAGAAGAATTTAGCATTACATGACTACGGTTTCAATCTACCCAACTATGAAATTAGTTCTACATAATAAGACTTTTATTGACTAACAGTTTCGAATACATGATTAACATAAAAGAACTAGAAAGAGAAGAAATAAACTGATGATGTCCGGCCAGATAGGTCGACTGGCTGTCACACAGTCGACTGTCTCGTTCCCTTCTGAGTACTTGATCTCCTCTCTTCTTCGGTCCCCAGAATAATGCCTCTTGGTTGATATTTATAGAACACGGGAAGAGAATTAGGGTTTGCACCTTGTGCAGAAAAGTCCTCTTCTTTCCTTGATTTCTTTCCTTCTTTAATCTGCGTTTTATTTCTTTCTCTTTTCTGCTTTTCTTCCTTTTCTGCTTTGATTTGGATTTAGATGAGGATGGATCTTTAATTATCTTATCTTTTCACTCCGCTGGATGCAGTGGACTGGTGTTGGATGTAAGTCGACTGTGCCGAGCCCCATCAATCTCTCTGTCCAGTCGCCTGTTGGTGGAATCAGTCGGCCTATGCTTTGCAGTTTCTGTGTATCCTCCTCAAAATCCTGAATCTGCTTCGTTTTGCTGTTTTAGGCTATTTCCTGTGGAAAAGAGAAAATAAGAGTAAAATACCACATATAAAGCATTTAAATGTCCAATTGCATTAAGATTATTGCTCCTAAATGTGAATATTATTGAGTTCATCAAATACCCCCAAACTTAGCTTTTGCTTGTCCTCAAGCAAAAAGTAAAATTATGAACAAGGGAAAAATACTAGTCTCAACCCACCACACCAAGAATTCTCATTATGCAAGCATCAAAATTGCAATTAAAAATATAAACAATTGCAAATAAAGTAAAAACAAGCTTACCCACTTTCTCCAGTGCGATTATTTAGTCATAATCCCCAAACCTAATCATATTCGTCATGCAATTATTTTAATTATAATATGTAATAACTCCATCTGTGATTATCCCTTTTCACTACTACAAACCGAGTAGCAAACTAGAGTTTTTTTTTTTTTTTTTCTCTTCTCTAAGTTGTCACTTGCCTTTTGACGCGAATGAAAGACATTTGTGATGAATCCACCCGGTTACTCAACAAGTCACAAACTTAAAAGTGTTTTGTATACTCATATTTCAAGTTGCCGTTTGACGTAAAAGTAAACATTTGTGATGAATACCCCTAGTTACTAAGCAACTCAAAACATTGAAGTAGATTGACTTTATTCATATTTTTTTTTCGTTATCACTCTATTTACTTAAACTCAGTTTAGGACTAGATCAAAGGGAATAATCACCAGAAAAAGCATCACATTTGTTTTTATGTATAATCGCATGACCCATACAATTTTGTAAGGAATTATGAACTCAACAATCCTAAAGAAAATAAGTAAACTTACTCTTACTTTTACTTTATAAGAAATTGTTTATCACAAAAAAATATTTCAATGCTTATCTAAATGAAAAACTCAAAAGTGTAATGGTGAGATTAATTTAAATCCTTTAAAAATTTTGTTTTTCTTTTCTAAAAATAAATAAAAAATTTTTAAACCTTCCCCCCCAAACTTAAATATCACATTTTCCTCAATGGGAAAGGAAAAAGAAAAACAAAAAGAATGCAAAAGTTCAGAAATTCTCCCCTAATTCGTCTTGAAAATTCTGCACGAGCAGCGTTCGGTATTTTGGCAATATCTGGAGCTTTAGATGTCCAAATGGGATGAATTGTTTTTTGCTGGAAAGCTAAGAAGACAGGCTACAACTTCTCTTTGAATCACTTTTCCAGATTTTGACTCCAAATTGCTCGAAAACAGCCGTCAATGCATGTGTTCAAAACAGCTCCGCCCTGGCGACTTCAAATTTTCTGCAATCCTACAAGATAAAATCCAAAAATTAAAATAAAATAAACTAAAAAATAAATCAAATCTAAATTCAATAAAAGAAAACATGGGTGTAAGTACTTCCCTAAAAAATTGGGTTGCCTCCTAATAAGCGCTAAGTTTTAAGTCTTCAGCCAGACATGATGAGTTTATGCAATATCTTCCTCTTGCAGCTCAAAACTCATCTCGCTATAAGGTTTCCCACTATGCCCATCCACCTTGAACGTTTTATTTTTCTTTTTGCTATGAACCTCCAACGTTCCATGTGGGGAAACCTTTTCAACAATGTATGGACCATACCATCTTGACATAAGCCTATCAGCATTGGTCCACCTTAATGCACCATTGTGTTCTGGCAATATTCTCAACAATGTCTCCTCTTCCCGCATGCTTAAATTTTCAGCGACTATCATAGGTAACGTCTGGTTTTCACCCGCATATGTATACTTCCAATGTTCAGGCAGCGGCTTCAGCTCCACAACTGGTGTCCTGGCAAAAGAAGAAACAAAAATATTATTAGACACAAAATTTTCAAACACAGGTGCAAACTTACCTGAATATGATTTTGGATTTCCAAGGTAATCTACTGTCTCTGCAATCCTCCAATCATCATATTCCTGTTCAATTTGAGATAGTATTAGAGGGTGTGTAATTGTGGCTTGTAATGGCTCGACACTATGTTCCTAAAATGTTTGGTCACAAATTTTCTGAACCACATAAACATTATAACATTCATGATCATCGTGTGATAATTTTGGTGCATCAAACATTTTAAACTCAATATTGTCCTCTAGGGTTGTCACCGATTGGAGCTGTTCTTGTCCTCTAGGGTTTGGTATGGTTTGTGGTGGGAGTTCTCCTGCCTTTCTTTCACTTAACTCCTTAGCAATTTGACCGATTTGAGTTTCCAATTTTTGAATGGTCTGCCCTTGTTGGTTGCTTATTTGCTATTGCTGTTGGAGTAATTGAAGAACGGTGGATTCGAAATCCAACTTCTTCTGTTCTTGCACTGGCCGAGCAAACCAATTCCCATTCTGGAATTGCTGCGTATGCCCTTGTGCGAATTGAGTGCCTTGATGGTTTTGATTATTGCTCCATGAGAAATTTGGATGGTTTCGCCACCCTGGGTTATACATGTTTGAAAAAGTGTTGTTCTGGGGCGGGTATATTGCGTGCTCCTGATCTGTGAAAGAAGACATGGGACATGTATTAGTTGTATGATCAGAATGATAACAAATTGCACAAATTTCTTTTGGTTGGTTTTTTACGCCACCCATCGTCGAAATTGCATTAACAAGCATATCAATTTTTTTGTTCATGTTTTCCATTTCTAGTTGCATGTTATTATTATTGGAAATTTCGTAAACTCCCTGTTTTTTCGAAAGGCCTCTTCCCCTTGTTGAGAATTGCTATGAGTTCTCACTGAGTTCTTCAAATAGTTCGATGGCATCCTCACCACTTTTCCTCATCAAGATTCCATTGCAAGCTGAACCTACAATTGCTATGTTAGTGTCATTTAAACCCTCATAAAATGCTTGTACCTGATCATCCTTGGGTATGTTGTGCATAGGACACTTGAGAAGCTTGTTCTTAAAGTCCTTCCATGCCTCGAAGAACAAATCGTCATCTTTTTGTTGGAAGAGTAGAATTTCTCTTTTTAGTTGTTTGGTTTTCTGAGCTGGAAAGAATTCCTTCGAGAACTTTGTTGCCAATTGCTCCCATGATTGAATTGATCCTGGTTCCAAAGAATTATACCACAATTTAGCATTAAGTTTTAAAGAAAATGGAAACAAGATTAACCTGATTTATTCAAGGGTAAGCCCTTGGATGCTTTGTGTTCTGCAAAGATCAAAGAAATCTTGCAAATGTAGATGCGGATCCTCGTCTTGTAATACCCTGATTTTTCAATTAATGAAAAATTATTTATTTTGCACGTAGTGTGCACGTGCAATATTTTGTTTGGATTATTTTATTATGATGTGTATAAATATATATATATTTGTTCTCAAATTATTTGGTACAAAAGCTTTTTTTTATAAATAAGGAAGCCTTATTTTAATTTAATTAAAAGCCCTTTTTCTTAAAAGCCCAAATGTATTTTATTTTATTTATTTTAATAACTATTTTTGGCCCAAGAATAAAGCCCATGAATAAATCTATTTTTAATTAAACTTGTAATGTAGAAGACTATTTTTAACTAAATTATTTTTTTACAAAATTAAAATGTACAAATTTGGCCTAGTTGCATGCACGTGCACTACACGTACACGTGCATTGCACACTTTTTTTCATGGCCGGCATGCACTCTTTTGGAGGGAGTTTTGAAATTGATCATGGTGTTCATGGAGGTAGTTTTGTGGATGTGGGTAGTTTTTATAACTCCTACTCTAATCTTGGCCCTCCATTCTACAACCACCTAATCAATCTTGGCCCTTCATTTCACTTGATTTCAAGTATAAATACCCCCCCCCCCCTCTCGTGGCTATTTTCATATGCAATTACATATTTCCAAACTATAGTCTGATTTTAATATTAGTGTGAGTTATAAAAGAGTGAGAGTTGTGTGCATTGTTGCTTGGTGGCCGGCTACTACAAGAAGGGAGCTTGCGGTTTGCTTAGGGGCTTGGAGGTGCTCGCATTCGGCTAGGAAGTGGTGCATCTTGTTGCAAGGACTTGGTTGCTTTTTGTGTTTTCTCTCCATTCAAGGTGGGTAAACCTTCCATATTTCTAATGTAGGAATCTATGCTATATTTAATTGTCAAAACTATGCATGAAAAAGAATACTAATAAGAACACACTTTAATTGAAAAGTTAGTGTATGAATAGTTTGAAATATGGTGATTAACTTGTGTGAAATTCTAGCATGAAATTAAATTGTGTGTAGAATTCTCCATGATTATTAGTATGAATGAATGATGGTGGAATATTGCTAGCATGATGCATGAAAATTTCCAATTAGAACGCTTGTTAATTGTATTATTGAAACATGAAATTGATTAAGAAAAAGGCACACTTTAATTTGAAAAGAATGATTTTCTTGAATGATTGAGTTGTAATTATGCTAATTAATGAGTAATAGTATACTTTGTGACATAGATGAACTAATGAAATTACTTTGTTATCATCAAAGAAGAGCTACTCAAAAATTAGTAGTTTTGAGTTTACCTATTCATGTGCTAAATAAACCTTTATGTTGATATAGGTATGGATAAATCCAAAAATGTATGTGTTGTGAATAAAAATTAATAACAGTGAATTATCATAAGAAAAATTGTGAATAAAAAGGGATTAGAAGACTAATTGATTATTCAATGTCGAAAATAAAAAGTATGGTAGTCTTAATGAACAATTTATTAATTTGTGTGGAAAAACTATGTTTTTAGCACAAAAAATTATTTTATACTTGCTGTTATGAAAATCATGTGAAGTGGATTTAATCTGGAATTTTTCAGTAGTTTTTACAAAGGCAATATGAACCAAGACTAATTTGAACATCGAGTTGTTTTTAAAAACAGTACGATTATGACTCATATGGATTTTTATTGGGTATCGTGACAACCTGAGCCAGTAGCTCAGGCGGTCACTGAGTGCGGCTGGCTTCTCTGGGTTGAGCGGTTCGAACCCCAGGATTAAACATCTTTTTGTTTAATTCTTTCAAAAGAATTAAACAGCAGACTGAGAGCATTTAAAGCTCTCAGTTGCTTTTTACACTGTGGCGGCAACCGGCCTAGTGGCCTGTTCTCTGGGCTGTGTCAGTGGTGTGCTTGGGTTCGATTCTTGCTATCGGCATATATAAAAAAATATTTTTTTGGGATTTTTAGATGTCCAAAAAATTTGAAAAAAATATGGTTATTCTCATAAAAATGTAAGGAATTTTATAAGAAGGATTTGGGTATTATTTGAATAAATTTAACTATGGTTTGGAGTCAAAAAGCATATATAGACATATGGTTCTAAATGGATTATTGGTATGAAACTATAACTTGAAAGAATAAGTGAATTGGCACATTAAGAGTTGATTTGGCAAAAAGAAATGTAGTTGTGTGACATGATGCAATTATTTTCTCACTTGTGGAATAATATGAAATGTGTACATTGTTTAGTAATGTAGAATTATTATGATGTGATAATTGATAAGTATATGCAAACTTATGTGCAATGATGGACTTGTGAACAAAATGAGAAATCATGGATTGAAAAGAAAATGTACATGTGAGAATGAGAACTCAACATGGAAATTTATAAGTTGAAGATTGTGAAATGAAATTTGAAATAGAGTAGCTAAGTCTCCCCGGCATTGAGAAATGAGTTGAAATGAAATTAGACCAAGGTTGGTAATGATGAAATGAATGAATAAGTCCGGTTGATGGAGAGGCTAACTCTAGAGATTAATTTTGTTCATGATTTTTAATAAAACTAAGGACTAGTGCATAGTGAAGATGTGATGAAAGTAAGAGAAAAACATTGAGTATGAGGGCCCTGGGTAGCGGCGAGAGCGTATCCCAGGAATTCCCATGACGAGTCTGGGTGAGGATACTGTTCCAGAGTACCGTCCCAGTGGCGACGCTCGTGGGATGTTTGAAGACTACGGGTGGTGTCATGTTTATGGTGAGAGCGTATCCCAGGAATTCCCATGATGAGTCTGGGTGAGGATACTACTCCAGAGTGCCTAGACATGAGTTCGTAGGTCAGATAACATCTAGGATACTTACCGTAATTACAGTAGTAGATTAAATCATAACGAGGGATTGAACCCTATCAAGATGAAGAACGAATAAGGGCTTGCCCTCGGACCTATGTAGTATGGGATGCATAGAATCCGAACAAGTGCGCATTAGTGTCATGTAACATTAATAAATGCATTAAGGATTAAGTGCACAATCACAACACGACATCAATAGGGTAGTCCCTTTAGTTTGAATTGTGACAAGTTTGTGTTTGTTAAATATGGAAAGTTAAGTTATACTATTTCCGACATAGAGAGGATGACCGTGTATAATATTCGTCGGTTGAATAAACTGACATAACCACAGTCTTATATGCAGGTAAATGACTTGTTAAAGATTAAAGAAGAATGGATGCTTAAAGATTATATCATGCTGTTGTACTTTTATTCAATTGTTGTAAATTTTACTTCCGCTGTGCAAAAGAAAAGTGTAATTTTGATGTAATCTCTGATGTATGATGAAAAGTTTTAATTTCCCTGTAAAATTGTACTAAAGAAAGTGAAAAGATCCTGTAGAACATCTCGAATTCAGTGTATTTGGGATTCGGGGCGTTATAGAGTGGTATCAGAGCCACGCTTTCTACACTTTCACACTTGTACAAATTTATAGGGAACGACACCCTAGAAGTGGACATTAGAGTGTGTGTTTGAGTCTAGAGATTTAAATATAAGTGACTTACATTTGTGTTGCTCTAAGATTTATGCTTCTTCCTCTCTATTTCTAAGATGGCTGATCACTTCGACCCTGCTGGAGGCGACGACTGGCATATTATCGAGGAAGAGTACCATCCTGGACAGGCAGATTCCGAGGACGAGTACTACCCTCGGCAAGCAGATTCTGACGGTGAAGAATGGCCTGAATCCCGAGAGATCACCCCACCTCCGGATTCATCTGATGACTCTTCTTCTGACGAAGAAGAAGAACCAGTTCCAAGTGGTCTTGTGACTTCTCTTCAGAGGCAAGTGGAGACACTGCGAGAGAGAGTCGGATTGTTGGAGGCTCAGCTGGCGAAATGGAAGGACGACTTTTCTGTTCTCAGTCATCGGGTTTGGGAACTCGAGAAGAGGAAGAACCTGACTGATGTGCTGAAGGATGAGGTTGAAGAACTACGGGAAGAACTTCGAGCAGCGAAGAGGACCCGTAGGAGTTAGACTGTCTTAGCTTCTTTTATTTTACATTCTGATGTCAGAAATGTTTTTCAATTCGAATGTATAAAGTTTGGAATTCAATGAAATGAAAATATTGACTTGAAAGTTCATGTCTCATACTTCAAATTTGATGGACCTTTTACATCAGAATATGGAATGAAAGCTGTTATATTGTTCGATATTGGATCCTCTCATACATTTGTGTCTCCAAAGTTTGCTAAATTGTTGGGAGTTGAACCGAAGATTTTTCCAGGCAAGATCTTAGCAGTAGCTACTCCGTCAGGGGAAACTTTAACCACTGATCGGTATTATGCTGATTGCGAGATAGTGATTGGAGATCGAATCTTTGGCTTTGATCTGATCGAATTGACTATCTTGGGAATCGATGTTATCATTGGTATTGATTGGATGTCGGTGTACAGTGCAAGCATCGAGTGTAAGACCAAGACGGTATCAGTGAAGGCTCCAGGTGGACCTGAAGTCACTTTCCAAGGGAAGCAGAAGTGTTCTAAGCTGGTGGCAACTATCCGCAAGGAAGAGACTCCTGTGGAAGTGCAAGGGATTCCTGTGGTTCGGGACTATCCGACTGTGTTCTTGGAAGATTTTCCTGGGTTACCCCCGCATCGTGATGTAGAGTTCAGCATCACTGTTCAACCGGGAAGTGAACCCATTTCTAAGGCACCGTATAGGATGGCTCCAGTGGAACAGGATGAGGTGAAACGGCAGATTGAGGAACTGTTGGGAAAAGGCTTTATTCAACCTAGTGCGTCACCTTGGGGAGCACCAGTGCTTTTGGTAAAGAAGAAGGATGGATCGATGAGAATGTGTATCGATTACCGGGAGCTGAATAAGGTCACTGTTCAGAATAAGTATCCGATTCCTCGAATTGATGATTTGTTCGATCGTCTACAAGGAGCAGCTGTATTCTCCAAAATAGATCTTCGATCAGGATATCACCAAGTGCGAGTGAAAGCTGAAGATGTGCATAAAACTGCGTTTAGAACTCGGCATGGGCATTACGAATTCTTAGTTATGCCATTCGGAGTGACGAATGCACCCGCAATCTTCATGGATTTGATGAACAGAGTTCTGAGGCCGTTTATTGATTCTTTCGTCGTGGTGTTTATCGACGATATTCTCGTGTACTCCAAGTCTGAGGAGGAGCACACTGAGCATCTGGCAGCAGTTTTGCAGAAGTTGGAAGAGCAGCGGTTGTATGCCAAGTTATCCAAGTGTGATTTCTGGAAATCTGAAGTGGCATTCCTAGGTCACATCCTTTCTAAGGAGGGAGTAGCAACTGACCCTCAGAAGATAGAGGCAGTGAGAGATTAGGCTAGGCCTACTACAGTGAAGGAAGTCAGAAGTTTTCTTGGGATGACTGGATACTACAAGAGATTCATTCAAGGTTATGCTCAGATAGCTGTACCGCTTACTTGACTGACCAAGAAGAATGTGAGCTTCAAGTGGACTGAGCAATGTGAGGCGAGCTTTCAGGAGTTGAAAGATAGGCTGACTACTGCACCTATTTTGGCTTTGCCTAGAGCAGGTGTTGAGTATGATGTTTATAGCGATGCTTCAAATCGTGGGCTTGGTTGTGTCTTAATGCAAGAAGGAAGAGTAATCGCTAATGGGTCTAGGCAACTACGACCGCATGAGAAGAATTACCCGACTCATGATCTAGAGTTGGCTGCAATTATTTTTGCCCTGAAGCAATGGAGGCACTACGTGTACAGTGAGAAGTTGAATATGTACACGGACCACAAGAGCTTGAAGTATATATATCAGCAGAGGGATCTCAATCTGAGGCAGCGGAGATGGTTGGAAGTGCTCGAGGATATGCGACCTGAGATCAAATATCATCCTGGAAAAGCTAATGTTGTTGCTGATGCACTTAGTCGCAAGAGCAGTTTGGCCAGTTTGATTACAACTTAGAGGCATCTGATTGAGGAGTTGGACCGAGCAGGTATTGAGGTTGTCTTGCAAGGATTGGGAGCATCTTTGGCTCAGTTGAGGCTTCAGCCTACTTTGAATGCTAGGATCATTACAAGTCAGGAAGTTGATGCTGATATTTTGGAGATGAAGGAGCAGGTTGGTGCTGGCAGGTTGCCCGGATTTCAAATCAGGGATGGAGTGCTGTGGTTCGGAGATAGGCTGTGTGTTCCAAATCAGGCGGACCTGAAAGAGAGTATTCTTCAGGAGGCGCACACTACTGTTTTGTCGGTACATCCTGGGAGTACTAAGATGTACAAGGACATCAAACAGCATTTCTGGTGGTCAGGTTTGAAGCAGGATGTGGATGAATTTGTTGCGAAGTGTGAGGTTTGTCAGCAAGTCAAAGCCGAAAATCAGAGACCCGGAGGTCTATTACAGCCGTTACCTATTCCGGAATGGAAGTGGGATAACATCAGTATGGATTTCATCACGGGATTGCCTAAGAGTTCTAAAGGCAATGATGCAATTTGGGTTATAGTCGATCGACTTACCAAGTCCGCTCACTTTTTGGCGATGAAACTCACTGCTTCGATGGACAAGTTAGCTGAGATGTATGTTGGTGAGATTGTCAGGCTTCATGGCGTTCCGTCAACTATTGTGTCTGATCGAGATGCGCGGTTTACTTCGCATTTCTGGAGGAGTCTTCAAACAGCTTTGGGTACCAAGACAGATTTCAGCACTGCTTTTCATCCGCAAACCGATGGGCAAACCGAGAGAGTCAACCGTATTCTTGAGGATATGCTTCGGTGTTGTATACTAGACTTCGGAGGCAGTTGGGAAAGGCATTTACCTTTGGGGGAGTTTGCCTACAACAACAGTTTTCAGGCTAGCATTGGGATGGCGCCGTACGAAGCTTTGTATGGCAGGAAGTGCAGGACTCCTGTTTGTTGGTATGAAGTTGGGGAGCGTCAGTTGTTTGGTCCTGAGCTTGTGCAGCAAACTTCTGAGAAGATTGATCTGATCAGGAAAAGGTTGGTGGAAGCTCAGAGCAGGCAGAAAAGCTATGCAGACAACCAGAGAAGGGACCTTGAGTTTGAGGTCGGTGACTTTGTCTTCCTGAAGGTATCACCCAGCAAAGGTGTGGTTCGATTTGGCAAAGGCGGGAAGTTAGCCCCGAGGTTTATAGGCCCGTATAAGATATTAAAAAGGATCAGGAAAACTGCTTACCGGCTTGAATTACCGGAAGAGTTGTCTCAGGTGCACAATGTCTTTCATGTGTCTATGCTGAGAGGTTATATTCCAGACCCGAGTCATCATTTGCCTGAAGTGCCGGAAGGTTTGCAGTTAGACCTGAATTACATCGAGTCCCCTGTTGAGATTGTTGATCGTCGAGAGAAAGTCTTGAGGAATAAGGCGATACCGATGGTCAAGGTAGTCTGGAGAAACCACTTGGTTGAAGAGGCTACTTGGGAATCTGAGGAGAGGATGTTGAAGGACTATCCTGAGCTTTTTGCTTGATTGTATTTTTGTATTTTTTTGTTCTTGTTGTGGTGTGTATTTTATTTTATTTCTCGCTCTTGATTGTAGTTCCGGGGACGGAACTATTCTAAGGAGGGAGTGCTGTAATACCCTGATTTTTCAATTAATAAAAAATTATTTATTTTGCACGTAGTGTGCACGTGCAATATTTTGTTTGGATTATTTTATTATGATGTGTATAAATATATATATATATATATTTGTTCTCAAATTATTTGGTACAAAAGCTTTTTTTTATAAATAAGGAAGCCTTATTTTAATTTAATTAAAAGCCCTTTTTCTTAAAAGCCCAAATGTATTTTATTTGATTTATTTTAATAACTATTTTTGGCCCAAGAATAAAGCCCACGAATAAATCTATTTTTAATTAAACTTGTCATGCAGAAGACTATTTTTAACTAAATTATTTTTTTACAAAATTAAAATGTACAAATTTGGCCTAGTTGCATGCACGTGCACTACACGTACACGTGCATTGCACACTTTTTTTCATGGCCGGCATGCACTCTTTTGGAGGGAGTTTTGAAATTGATCATGGTGTTCATGGAGGTGGTTTTGTGGATGTGGGTAGTTTTTATAACTCCTACTCTAATCTTGACCCTCCATTCTACAACCACCTAATCAATCTTGGCCCTTCATTTCACTTGATTTCAAGTATAAATACCCCCCCCCCCCCCTCTCATGGCTATTTTCATATGCAATTACATATTTCCAAACTATAGTCTCATTTTAATATTAGCGTGAGTTATAAAAGAGTGAGAGTTGTGTGCATTGTTGCTTGGTGGCCGGCTACTACAAGAAGGGAGCTTGCGGTTTGCTTAGGGGCTTGGAGGTGCTCGCATTCGGCTAGGAAGTGGTGCATCTTGTTGCAAGGACTTGGTTGCTTTTTGTGTTTTCTCTCCATTCAAGGTGGGTAAACCTTCCATATTTCTAATGTAGGAATCTATGCTATATTTAATTGTCAAAACTATGCATGAAAAAGAATACTAATAAGAACACAATTTAATTGAAAAGTTAGTGTATGAATTGTTTGAAATATGGTGATTAACTTGTGTGAAATTCTAGCATGAAATTAAATTGTGTGTAGAATTCTCCATGATTATTAGTATGAATGAATGATGGTGGAATATTGCTAGCATGATGCATGAAAATTTCCAATTAGAACGCTTGTTAATTGTATTATTGAAACATGAAATTGATTAAGAAAAAGGCACACTTTAATTTGAAAAGAATGATTTTCTTGAATGATTGAGTTGTAATTATGCTAATTAATGAGTAATAGTATACTTTGTGACATAGATGAACTAATGAAATTACTTTGTTATCATCAAAGAAGAGCTACTCAAAAATTAGTAGTTTTGAGTTTACCTATTCATGTGCTAAATAAACCTTTATGTTGATATGGGTATGGATAAATCCAAAAATGTATGTGTTGTGAATAAAAATTAATAACAGTGAATTATCATAAGAAAAATTGTGAATAAAAAGGGATTAGAAGACTAATTAATTATTCAATGTCGAAAATAAAAAGTATGGTAGTCTTAATGAACAATTTATTAATTTGTGTGGAAAAAACTATGTTTTTAGCACAAAAAATTATTTTATACTTGCTGTTATGAAAATCATGTGAAGAGGATTTAATCTGGAATTTTTCAGTAGTTTTTACAAAGGCAATATGAACCAAGACTAATTTGAACATCGAGTTGTTTTTAAAAACAGTACGATTATGACTCATATGGATTTTTATTGGGTATCGTGACAACCTGAGCCAGTAGCTCAGGCGGTCACTGAGTGCGGCTGGCTTCTCTGGGTTGAGCGGTTCGAACCCCAGGATTAAACATCTTTTTGTTTAATTCTTTCAAAAGAATTAAACAGCAGACTGAGAGCATTTAAAGCTCTCAGTTGCTTTTTACACTGTGGCGGCAACCGGCCTAGTGGCCTGTTCTCTGGGCTGTGTCGGTGGTGTGCTTGGGTTCGATTCTTGCTATCGGCATATATAAAAAAATATTTTTTTGGGAGTTTTAGATGTCCAAAAAATGTGAAAAAAATATGGTTATTCTCATAAAAATGTAAGGAATTTTATAAGAAGGATTTGGGTATTATTTGAATAAATTTAACTATGGTTTGGAGTCAAAAAGCATATATAGACATATGGTTCTAAATGGATTATTGGTATGAAACTATAACTTGAAAGAATAACTGAATTGGCACATTAAGAGTTGATTTGGCAAAAAGAAATGTAGTTGTGTGACATGATGCAATTATTTTCTCACTTGTGGAATAATATGAAATGTGTACATTGTTTAGTAATGTAGAATTATTATGATGTGATAATTGATAAGTATATGCAAACTTATGTGCAATGATGGACTTGTGAACAAAATGAGAAATCATGGATTGAAAAGAGAATGTACATGTGAGAATGAGAACTCAACATGGAAATTTATAAGTTGAAGATTGTGAAATGAAATTTGAAATAGAGTAGCTAAGTCTCCCCGGCATTGAGAAATGAGTTGAAATGAAATTAGACCAAGGTTGGTAATGATGAAATGAATGAATAAGTCCGGTTGATGGAGAGGCTAACTCTAGAGATTAATTTTGTTCATGATTTTTAATAAAACTAAGGACTAGTGCATAGTGAAGATGTGATGAAAGTAAGAGAAAAACATTGAGTATGAGGGCCCTGGGTAGCGGCGAGAGCGTATCCCAGGAATTCCCATGACGAGTCTGGGTGAGGATACTGTTCCAGAGTACCGTCCCAGTGGCGACGCTCGTGGGATGTTTGAAGACTACGGGTGGTGTCATGTTTATGGTGAGAGCGTATCCTAGGAATTCCCATGATGAGTCTGGGTGAGGATACTACTCCAGAGTGCCTAGACATGAGTTCGTAGGTCAGATAACATCTAGGATACTTACCGTAATTACAGTAGTAGATTAAATCATAACGAGGGATTGAACCCTATCAAGATGAAGAACGAATAAGGGCTTGCCCTCGGACCTATGTAGTATGGGATGCATAGAATCCGAACAAGTGCGCATTAGTGTCATGTAACATTAATAAATGCATTAAGGATTAAGTGCACAATCACAACACGACATCAATAGGGTAGTCCCTTTAGTTTGAATTGTGACAAGTTTGTGTTTGTTAAATATGGAAAGTTAAGTTATACTATTTCCGACATAGAGAGGATGACCGTGTATAATATTCGTCGGTTGAATAAACTGACATAACCACAGTCTTATATGCAGGTAAATGACTTGTTAAAGATTAAAGAAGAATGGATGCATAAAGATTATATCATGCTGTTGTACTTTTATTCAATTGTTGTAAATTTTACTTCCGCTGTGCAAAAGAAAAGTGTAATTTTGATGTAATCTCTGATGTATGATGAAAAGTTTTAATTTCCCTGTAAAATTGTACTAAAGAAAGTGAAAAGATCCTGTAGAACATCTCGAATTCAGTGTATTTGGGATTCGGGGCGTTACACGTCTAGTCTACCACTGAAGTGGGGAACCATGCTAAGTAATTGAGGTGATAGATGCATATTTCCTGTGACATTAGGTTGAAAAGCTATGCAAGAAGGTTGCTCAATATTCTTCGGAGTGAATTTATCTTGCATTGGTACTCGATTTGGTACTTTCTCACCCATTGTTGCTTTTGGAAAAATCCTCTGTACAGTCGACTGATCCTTGGAGACAGTCGACTTATCTGAATCTGCAAAATGTAACCTAAAAGAAAATATAAGAAAAGAAGAAAAAAAGAAAAAGAAAATGATTTGTATTGATTTTGCAAGTTAAGATACTAAACAATCCCCGGCAGCAGCGCCAAAAACTTGTTGTGCAATCTAGATGATCTAAATAGCTAGATAAACTAGACACAAATTAAAACCTCGCAAGTGTACGAATCGTTTATAGAAGCGTAGTGAAAAGCAAGGGTCGATCCCACAGAAATTGTAGAAGTTAACTTACTAACCAATAAAAGGAAATAAGAATCTTGAAGTGTTGTTCTAAAAGAAATGAAAAGATTAAAAACTATATCAAGAAGTGCTGAATCACAAATATCTATTAAGTAGTTGGGTTTTTGATCTCCACCAATAGTCAATAATGCTAAGTCACCTTCTGTACTACCCTAATTACTCATGTTTGTTCCTTTAAGGGCATGGTATCTACTCCTTAAAGTTATTGTTTCCCTAAGCCAAGAATTAGGCATGGTATCTACTCTAATTCGTTTCTTTCCTTAAGTATTTAGCATGGTATCTACTAAGTTGCACTTAAGGAAAACATAGGAACAATGGAAACGAACAAACATTTGAAGTTCTAGAAATTGGTATCAGATCTAGATCCTTCAAGTTGATTAAACCAGGAATCCCTAAAGATTCCTGTGTTACAAATTATGGGCATGAGATACGGGTCGTCTCTATACTCATATAACAGATTCAGTTTTATAATACGCAAACTTGATAATCTCAGGTTCTGTATGGCAGTCGACTTGCTGTCACTCTCAGTCGACTGCTCTTAGAACTTCTGAACAAGTTTGATTATTATAAATCTATACCAATTCAATCAGGTTCAATCAATAAGTAAAAGAGAAGGATTCAGAAGAATTTAGCATTACATGACTACGGTTTCAATCTACCCAACTATGAAATTAGTTCCACATAATAAGACTTTTATTGACTAACAGTTTCGAATACATGATTAACATAAAAGAACTAGAAAGAGAAGAAATAAACTGATGATGTCCGGCCAGATAGGTCGACTGGCTGTCACACAATCGACTGTCTCGTTCCCTTCTGAGTACTTGATCTCCTCTCTTCTTCGGTCCCCAGAATAATGCCTCTTGGTTGATATATATAGAACACGGGAAGAGAATCAGGGTTTGCACCTTGTGCTGAAAAGTCCTCTTCTTTCCTTGATTTCTTTCCTTCTTTAATCTGCGTTTTATTTCTTTCTCTTTTCTGCTTTTCTTCCTTTTCTGCTTTGATTTGGATTTAGATGAGGATGGATCTTTAATTATCTTATCTTTTCACTCCGCTGGATGCAGTCGACTGGTGTTGGATGTAAGTCGACTGTGCCGAGCCCCATCAATCTCTCTGTCCAGTCGCCTGTTGGTGGAATCAGTCGGCCTATGCTTTGCAGTTTCGGTGTATCCTCCTCAAAATCCTGAATCTGCTTCGTTTTGCTGTTTTAGGCTGTTTCCTGTGGAAAAGAGAAAATAAGAGTAAAATACCACATATAAAGCATTTAAATGTCCAATTGCATTAAGATTATTACTCCTAAATGTGAATATTATTGAGTTCATCACCTATTCATCAGACTCATGAACATAACTGATGCATTAGTCACTCCAAAAGGCATCACCAAGAACTCGTAATGCCCGGACCTCGTTCGGAAAGCCGTTTTCGGAACATCCTCTGACTTCACTCTGACTTGATGACACCCGGAACGAAGATCCAACTTCGAGAACACTGAAGCACCTCCCAATTAGTCGAACAAATCATCAATCCTCGGCAATGGATACCGATTCTTGACAGTGACATTGTTCAACTCCTTGTAGTCAATGCAAAGCCTGCGGCTTCCTTCCTTCTTGTTGACAAACAGAACTGGGGCACCCCAAGAAGAAACACTAGGCCGGATAAAACCCTTATCAAGTAGCTCCTGAACTTGCACCATCAGTTCCACCAATTCAACCGGTGCCATACGATACGGACTCTTGGAAATAGGCATCATACCTGGCTGAACATCAATGTTAAACTCCACATCTCGGTCTGGCAGGCAAATTGGGCAAATCCTTGGGAAACAAATTAAGGAAGTTCCGCATAACTAAGGATGCAACAACCCCATCAGAGCTCAACGACACAAGGGAAACAGCCTTGGGATCCATCGAGTTCTTGACACGCCCAAATGGTGTCTCACCCTGCATGGAAAACAAACTCTGGTTGACCAGAAAGCCTGAAAGTCACCTTCTTTCCCGACAATCAATCACGGCACAAGAAATATATAACCAGTCCATGCCCAGAATGACATCAAAACCGAAATTGGGAATCATAATCAGATCAGCATAGAACTCCACACCACCAATCAGCAACAGACTCCGCTTGCAAACCCTAGAACAGACAATGACACCTCCACCTGTGGTGACGGCCCAATCTGCGGGCATAACATCGCTAGCCAAACCATGCTGATCAACAAAGTGGGAAGAGATAAAAGAGTGGGTAGCACCCGAATCAAACAACACATAAGCTGGAAGAGAGAAGACTAAAATCACACTTAGAAGAAGAAGACGATCAAACAAAAGAATAAGGTGCTAGAAGGATTTACACACGAATAATTGTACAAAAGAAGGAAAGAATAACATGCAGGAAACTAAAAAGAAGAAAAGAAAGTACAACTACTGTGATATACTTGCAACAACTCCAATAGCAACTTCTGCTTCCTCGGCTGTCAGGTTATAAGCCTGACCATGACCTCCTAGACTGACCTCCTCTAGGGGCCACACGCCTCTGATCAAAGACTTGCCACTGCGGAGGAAGAGGACGTCTACCCTGACCATGAGTCGGAGCTTCTAACTGAGCACTACCAGAAGCCGGTGCAGAAAACCTGTTCCTCGGACAGTCACAAACCATATGCTCACTACTCCCACACACTAGGCACAACCGGTTGGTCATCCTGCAGTCTCGCTGTGAATGCCCAGGCTTGTGGCAATAGCCATAAGTCTCAACAGTCCTCGGGACAACTGGTGTGTACGGCTGTACTCTCGCGGGAGAGGGGCTGGACTGGCCTCCGAAACAGTCCACTGAGGAACACCTAACCTGCTGAGGTTCTGATCCTGAATCCGAGCCACATCCAAAACATCGGCATAGGCACGAAGCCGAAGAGCAGCCAAACAGTCCTGGATGGAAAAACTCAAGCCCAACTGAAATCTGCTAGCCCGAGCTTCATCAGTGGCAACAAGGACAGGAGCAAAGCGACTGAGTCGAGTAAACTCTGTAGCATACTTGTCCACAGAACGGTTTCCCTGATGAAGACAATGCTCAAATTTATACTGTCACAGGTGAAGTAGGCAACAACAATGACATTTAAGAGCACTATCTAGCTGACCTGAGTTATGGAAACAAATTGTCGCTCCATATCTGCCTTAGTGACACTGGGAAATAACTTCGCCATGAAGCTCTCAGAGAAAGCGGCCCACTCAATGGGTCACGGCATCCTCTCGGATTTAACATGCCACTAGATGTGAGCAAGATCCACCAATTGGATGTGAACCACATCCACACGATCTGCATCGGCAACACGAGTGGCGATTAGCAGTTGCTCCGTCCGGATAAGTCATTGCTCGGCCTCCAACGGCAACTCGGTACCCGAAAACTTATCCGGGGGCAGCCTCATGAAATACGCTACTGTACCAGGCCTAGGTGGTAGGGGCCCAGGTGCAGGTCCAGTGGCAGGTCCATTGGCTGCCAAAGTGGCTCTCATCAGCTCATTGTGTGCTCCACCTGGAGAGCCATCATATGCCGAATCGTCTGGAGAATGGCAGCGTTATCCGGCTGCTCATCCCTCAGGCGAGAAGAAGAAGAATTTCCACGAGCCATAGCCTGAAACACGGTCAAAGATGGTCAACACCCAGATGATATGTTGGTTATTATACATGCATTCATGTGATCATCGTGGTATGCTCCTCCTTAGTCAACCCGTTAGAGACAAACTCAACTAATATATCAATCAAAGCCAAACCTCCATAAAGTTGGTCATGTTTGACTGATATATTACTCAACCTTGGGCTCTGATACCACTCAAAACCTTGTCACACCCCGCTTTCCAAGATACGGAATACGAGTACGTAACGTAGGCTCAACAAATGATGTAAACACCATCCATAAGCTGTACCAGCCTAACTCAACAATATGCAACAGCAAATACAACCACGCATGAAGAAATAATCACATGAATAAAGATAACTTCAATAAATAATGAAATAACCCAACAATAATAATATCCAACACAAAAATCCAACATCTGGGAAAAATGAACTCCCAGAACATAAGCCCAAAACAAAATACAAAGTCACAACAATGTTCAAAGAAATAAGCTAGCAATAAATAAATTAAGTAGCGCAATCTTGGACTCCATCTCCAGAATTGTTGCCCACCAATACCTTCAGGGATTGATCCTTCAGTACCTATAAAATCTTGATCTAAAAAAAAAATGCCCTTAGAGAAGGTCGTGGGCAGCAAGTAGAAAAAATAGAGGATAAAGGAAAGCATGTATATCAAAGAAAAAAAGGACAGGATCAAAGTCAAAGAACAAAGCAAAAGCAGGCAATAATATCAAAGGTGTACAGTAATCATGCATGTAATGAGTGATGTCAAGTCAAGTTCAATACAGGATCAAGTATGCAGGTTATTAATCATTTTATTAGCCTATCTAGGGCACGTACTACTGCATCCCACACTACAGATTCGGCGCAAGTACACAGTGAACGTTTTAGACTGATGGTGAATTCACGGATCATGTACTCGGTATCGAGATATCGAGATAACAAGATAAAGATTTCCATGTCAATATTTCTCCTCCTTCCATGTAAAGAATTCTCCTCCTTCCATGTCAAGTGTTCAAGTGAGCAAGAAGGCCGTACCGAGTACATTTTCCGATCGTTTACTAACAAGACTACCCGTAATACCCAGCTTGTTATCAGTTTATTTTTATCCTATGTGAGCATACAAGAGGGTGTCAATGTGGTATAATACTAAGTGTGACTAATTCTATGCGCTACAGACAAAGCATGAAGCAAACACATCAAATAAGCACAATTCACACAATCAGGACAATATGACCTTACTGTACTAAAACATGGATTACAGTCACTACAAAATAGCAAACTTGGATCCGTCAGAAGGTAGAGAAAGTAGACTTCCACATGGTTCCAGAAAATATAATTAAGGCATATAAAAGATACAGGAACTAGGGTGAAAACTTTATTCTATTCAGGGTTTATGTTCAGGCAGCATGTAGTAAATTTTGTTCAACTATTTATTTCAGGTCAGAGAATTCATCAAATAAATCTATAACAGTTCTTGTTGATTCCTACATGTTTCTAGGTTCAGCTAGATTTATTTTAGATTTTTATTTTACTGTTAGCATGGTCAATTAAATTAAGAAACAGAAGGATACGCATGCAGTTGTGAATCTAAAAATTCTGACACAGCCGCACTAAAATGATGATATCTAACAGAACACACATCGGAATTCAAATCTGCAAAAAGGGAAGTAAACTAGACATCAGAGGCTAAATTTCATTTTCAGAAAGTTATTTCAAATTATGACAGTAGCATGGTTGAAAATCTGATTCAAAATGGAACAACTAGTAGTCCAGAAATTGTTTTAACATAAAAGGGGCAATAAATAAGTCATGTAACCATATATTTCAGCAAATTGGTAATCAAAGTGATTCTAGGTGTCAACATGCATATTTTTATGTTTAAGATACAATTTCACAGGCATGGTATACATTCATCAATCAAATTCAATCTAACATGCATACAATTCATCAACAAGTTTATAGCATGGATCTAGTTAATTACATGTAAGTGCATATGCATGAAACAAAAGGAACTAGGTTTTAGACCAAAGAGAATGGCACGATGTTAAGAGTATGTCGGGTTAGCTTGTGTAAACCCTCGATAAACATAACGGAATTGTCAAATACAACATGATAGGAAAAGGACGGGATCTACTTGCAGAGATCAAATAAATTTGAACAAAACAAAATATTAGTTTAAAAAGTGACTTTCCTGTTAAATTGCAGATTCAAATAATAAAAAATAACGAGATCAGAATCCCGGGCGACGATCCACAAGATCACGAGCGAAACACGTGCAAAACACCAATCGGCGATTCCAAAACAGCAACCAGCAGCAAGAGCAACTCCACACACACAGCAGATTGGGGCAACACAACACACAGCGAACCCAGATCCAATGCGCCAAAACAGCAAACAGCAAAATTGGCCAGTCACACTCCTTCAACCTTCGACAGAGAGTGAGAAGGAGAGAGCGTGCTCCGTCAAGACTCGGCGATGCTAGGGACGGCGCGACACTACGGCGGCGACTGCAATGACGATGAGGATGACGGCATTGCGGTCGGGAAGCGACTGCAACGGCGATGCAAACTCTGTTTTCTGCTCGAAAACAGGAGAAGACGACGACGGCCTGAACGGGTGACGATGCTGGGAGGGGACTCTAGATGGTGTAGGGGGCTGCACGACGAGGGATCACGGTGGCAAATGGCGAGAACGGGGGGGGGGGGGGTCGCCTCCTCCACCTTCGACTGCAGCAACATCGCGATGCCGACGAGCTCCCTGCAGCGACCACAGTGCACTCCTCGCACTGTGTCCCTCCGACCTCCGACGTAGCTTCCTTGCGTTGTGTTGTGCCGCCTTCAGCGTGCCACTGCAGCACCGCGACAACACACCCCTGCGCTGACCTCCTCTCGTCAGCCAACTGCAGCTTGGGTGACTGCAGCAAACTGACTGTGTCGCGCCCCTGCGGCCGCCACCGTGTCACCTGAGCGTGCCGTGTTCTGCCATTGTCTCGCCCCTGGTTGTTCTTCGTGGTGTGGTTACTGTTTGGTTGGGTTTTGATCTCCTCTTTGGTTGTGAGCCATCGATCAGCTTGATCATCTTGATCTTGATTGATTGAGTGTTAGCCGTCCGTTTGATCTTGTTCATGATCTTGATTCTTGATCTCTTGATTTGGGTCGTCGGATCTTCTTCACCATCGGGGTGATCTTAGCCGTCTGTTGATTTAATCTTGATCATCACTATTGGGGTGATCTTGGCCATCCGTCGGATCTTGATCATCATCTTTGATTATGGACCGTTGATCGCGTTATCATCATCTTGGAGTTCTTGTTTGCTTTGATTGGTGGTCGTTCGATTGTCGATCTGATCCGATCATCATTATCATCATCAAGATACTGATCACATATCGATCTTGATCTTGATCTTTGATCAGAGTCGTTCGATCTGATCGGATCACCTTGATATCTTGATCTTTTGATCTCAGTCGTCTGATCGTGTTCGTGATCTTGTTCGTGTTTGCTTGTTTATGATTTTGTGTTCGAGCCCGAGAATATGTTCCCATTATTTAGGCTCTTTGCTCTGTTGAATTCGTCGTCTTCCAGGCAAGTAACTTGTACTCAAATTCTTTTGTATGATACAAGTCAAAACTACCAGCTATAATGTGGTTGGGTTCTAGAGACGAATCTTGTGTGTTATTCTTCTTGGGTTTAGTCTCTATAGTGCTATTTGACCATAGTTGATTCACGACACAAATTCGACATGAAACAACTAGGTTTTCGCCCATTCTGGACTTGATCATGTATGTGAACTATGTGTGAGAATTTGACCATTTGTTGAGATCCATGTGATAGACTTGTTTTAGATATGTTAATTACCCTATTTCATGTTGTTTGGACACTTGGTAGACTCGATTTCATGTTGATTTTGGTTTTTGAGGAAATTCTGTGTTTTGCCGATATTCTGTTTTGCTCAGTAATTTAGACCATATTAATGTCAGAATCTTAATTTCAGTATAAAATATGATTTATAGAGAATTTTATCTACTTTCCAAACCCTCTGACCTTGATTGATTTCGTTTTTTTATGTGTGAGATATGACTGTTTTACAACAGAGGTGTAGATCTTTTCCAGATTTCGTTTCATGGTGTTTTTGATGACTAAATCATTTTAATATTTGTGCTACACAAATTATTTTGATCCAAAACTTTGGTCAGTATTTTTTTATCTAGTTAGGGATTACCAAAAATTTTGGTAGATTTTATTGATGAGTTTCATACGTTGCTTCATGCTTGTTTATAAAGACTGTACTTGCTGTATGTTACTCGTTGTTCTGTATAGAATCGTATTTTCACCTTATTTCCTTATACTGTATGAAACATTCTTGTGAAATATGAAAGTTAATATAATTTGTCTATTTTAATCTCCCTTTGGCGGATTTAGATTTCGTTTTACTGGTTGTGAGATATTATGGTTTTCGTGCAGCAGTGTTGGGATTTCCAGATTTGCCAAACTACTGTTTATTGATGTTTTCCGATTTTTGATGAATGATCTAATTTTACTGGAAAATTATGAAACTTTATATTTAGATACTGGACATATAGGGGAATACCCCAAATTTTTCATGGATTTATTTACTGATTTTTCATGTTTTTTTTTGCTGTTGAATACGTTTTCCTGATTTCTGGCTGAACCTATTTTCTGTATTCGAATTAGTTTTGAGCTATGTTTTTGTGAATTAATATATGACTTATTTATACTCGATGGATTTGGTTGGTAGTCTACTTTCTATATGTTTTGACGGATTCAGATTTTCATGTTTGTAACACTGGGAATCACTGTTTTACTGCAGTGTGGTCTTGCTGTCCTGAACTTGAGATTTGTTTATTTTATTGTTTTATGAGATATCTTGCACTCGTACATGTTTATCTTGCAACTTGAACTTGTTACATGAACATGACATGATATACTTGATATGTTTTGCACACCTACATACTTATTTGACATTAATAATAAAATAACCAAGCAGGGATTAAGGGAAAGGTCTAGTAGTGGATAGTGCAGAAAAGTGCTCGGAAGAACCTAGTGGTTGTTGGAGCTTGTTTACATGTGGAGCTTGATACGATATACATGACATGTACACACATGACACTGGAGCTTGTTTACATGATATATGATTACATAATACTTGGAGCTTGTCCCTGAGTACACTGCCCTGTATGGTCCCCTACAAAATCTAAAGCGAAATTGTTTGTTGTAGCAACCATGTGTTATGTTTTTGGGGCACATGAAGTGCTACATAGATAGTAATAACTACAAGACTTGATACATGATACTTAAACATGACACTTGAACGTGATACATGCCTACTTGACACTTGACTACATGATACTTGAACATGATACTTGAACATGATACATGCCTACTTGATACTTGACAACATGATACATGAGATTTGATACTTGATACATGCTATATGATTACATGATTCTTGATACTGGTTACTTGATACATGACACTTGTTTACTTGACACTCGACACATGCTATTATACTTGATCATCTTGCCATGCCATGATTTATATTCTGTTATCATGCTTATACCATGCTAGGCTTGTTACTTAAATTTAGTTAGTTTCCCCCGTGCTTGTGTCCTACATTATAAGTGGCCCATAACTTGCAATTGAAGGGTACTTGTTTTTTTTTCCTTCTTCTGCAATTTATTAATTGCAGATCTTGGTGATCAGCTGCCCGATAAAGTATGTGATCTAAAGTTCTTGTTGGCTGGAGCTTTTTTTATTTTTATCTATTTCATGTGCTCAATTTGTACAATGTATCAGTTACTTGGATTTTTTGTATTTCTGCTGTATAACCCAGGATTCTTGATTTGTTTTCAGATCTGATTTATTTGAGAATAAATATATTTTGTTCAAGTAAATTCTTGTTGGTATCTTGTTTCAATTATGCCTACCTGGTTGTATCTTTTGCTTCCGACTCTGATTATCTTGTGAAATGTTGTAAAGATTCTTGAACAGCTTATGGATGATAAAAATCATTCGCTGGACTTTTATCGCGTAACCGTATTCCATATTCTTTTTGGGAAGCGAGGCGTGACAGGGTTTTTAGTCGTATCAGAACCTAGGTTTGGCTAATGTATTAGTTGCCTAATATATTAGACAAGCTTGGCTCGAACTGGGATTGACTTAATATTTCACCAACCATGCATGCATAAATTAATTATAATCAACATTGATTTAGATACTAGTCTTATTCCATTCATTTGATCCCTCCTTATTCAATCCATTGATTCCTTAATTCTTCCGTCTTCCTTTTTTTCAGTCGTCCTCTTTGATTGATTTCTCTTTGGGTATGAATTTATTCTTTTGTACCCATGTTCTCTTTGATTTCGGTGCAAACAATCTCTTATCTTCTGTTAGCCTGATTGATTCCCTCTTATTTCAGCTCGTGTACCATTCATTACTTTCTTTGCCTTGCATTCATCCTCACTTATTGATTCATTTTTGCCATATTCTCTTCAAATTCCGCTTGTGCCCCCTTGTTCATCTTCCTTCATATTCAATTCTTTGATTTCTTTTTTTTTTCTTTCGTCCCTTGTAGTCGTCCTCCTTTGTTGACTCTTTATTGAGTATAAAATTCATTCTTCTCCTGCCTATATTTTTTATTATTATTTGTTATATTTTGGATCTTTTATAAAATTATTTTTTGAAACGAAAATTTTGTTATTTCGAATAACTGTGTATTTTAATATCACAAATTTCAAAACTTAACTTCGCACTTAAATTGAGCAATCAATATCTAAATACGTATGGAAGATTACATCATCTCATTCATTTTTTTGTTGCAACTGGATGTCGAGATGGCAAACATGCAACTAGACGTCAATGGAGGCAAATTGCAACTGGATATCGGAAAGGCAAAATGTGCAACCAAATATCTAGATGGCAATCTGCAACCTGATATCGTGGAGGCAAACCTGCAACTTGATGTCGAGAAGGCAAGTCTACCGATGGATATAAATTAGGCGAACCCAAATCAAAGAATTTCTACTATTATTATTATTGTTTTCCTTATTATTATTAGTATTATTATTATTATTGTTATTACTATTACTATTATTATTATTGTATTTTTTACTATTTTATTTTGTTGTTAATATTGAATTATTTTCACAAATTGATGAACCCCAAATTATATTCTGTCTTGCGTTATTATCCTTACCAATATTGTTAATGTTATTATTATTATTATTATTATTATTTTTACCAGTATGATTATGATGATTATTATTGTTATTATTATTTTTATTATTTTTGTTATCACTATTTTATTATTAATATGTGTTGATTATTGTATTATTAATATTATTTTTGTTTAGACTCATTAGTTTTGACCTAATTATTTAAATTAAAGCCCCCATTTAAAGCCCAATTTTATTCTGGTGTCTCATTCCTTTCTTCCTGCTTGCGTCAAAAGGCAAGTAAGACTTTGAGAAGAGACCAAAAAAAAAAAAAAAACTCTAGTTTGCTACTCAGTTTGTAGTAGTGAGAAGGGAAAATTCTAGATTAAGTTGTTACATACTATAATTACATTAATTGCATGACAAATATGATTGGGTTGGGAATTACGAATGAATAATAGCACTGGAGAAAGTGGGTATGTTTGGTTTTACTTTATTTGGTATTGTTTATATTCTAAATTGAAATTTTGATACTTGCATGATAAGATCGCTTGGTGTGATGAGTTGAGCCTATTATTGATTATTATTCCCTTATTCATGATTTTACTTTTTGCTCGAGGACAAGCAAAATCTTAAGTTTTAGGGTATTTGATGTGTCTAATTTTTATATAAATATTTATACTCATTTACCTGTAAAAATTGCTTGTATTCGTTTATGTTGTTAATAATTTATCTTATTTTCATAGATTTCAGTTAATTAATTATTTTTGAAGAAATAAGATTTTTGATGCAAAAGGTGAAAATTTTTGGTAAAAATAAACAAACAAAACAAGCAGAATGATTTATTAATATTTATTGATTTGTTGAATTTTAAATTTTACAATTTGGCCATGTGAAAAACAGAATAGAAATTTTAATTGCCAATAGAGGGTGAAAATGAAATAAATAATTTTAAAAGAGTTTAATTGAGCTAATGTGATTATTAGTTAGTTTAATTAATTTAAACTAATTGATTTTAATTTTATTTAAATTCTAAATTCGGATTTTGTTTTGTGTGTGCAACAAGTGGTTCAAGAAAAAGAAAAAGAAGAAAAAGAAGCAAGAAATAAAGAGCAAACTACATAAGAAAATAAATAAATGAAGAAGAGGGAGTTTTCTACAAAAATAAACCCTAAATCTCCCTTCCGCGCTCTTATATATACAACTCAAAGAGAAGCAGCAGAGAGAACCGAAGATACAAACACAATGACGGCTGACTCCAAATAATTAAAAAAAAGTACAGAAAGAGACAGAGGAGCTGTGTGCGTGACGTTGAAGGAAGAGAAAGAAGGAAAGGGACAGCAGCTGCAGGCGTGACGTGGTGCTGCTCTCCCTTGCGCGTGCTTCAAGACGACGAAACAGAAGAAGAGGACGCGCTGACGTGGCATGGGCGCTGAAGTGGCAACGGGACCCAGGAGCAAGAGACAAAACAGAGAGCAGGAGACAGGGGCGCTGACGTGGCTTGCGGCATGCTTTTCGAGACAGACAGAGAGAGGATCTGACGTGTGTTGTGGCGCGCAAATTGAGGCATCTCGGTTTGCATTTTTTTTTACAAAATAGTTCTTCCTGTATCGCTTTCTCTTTGTCTAATTTTATAATGCAATTCAAAACAGTATTTGTTAGTTGCAATTTTATTATGAACTAAATTTTATTTTTTTAGGGCTTTGATGTAGCCAAGTTTTGAGAACACAAATTTAATTCCATATTATTTTTCTATTTTTTATATTTGTGTGTTTGATTTTTGTTCTTAATACTTACAATTGTTTGGCCAACTATTGTATGATTTATTGGATCATGGAGAGACCGAGAGGTAATTTGTGATTTAGAACTATAAAATTAAATACCATTGATTGAGCGAAATTAGAGATGATTTACCGCGATTGATGTGACTATAAAGAAATCCATAGAACTTAATGAATTTTCAATAATTAAATTTGCATAGAGATATGACAACCTGTTAGTTGGAGATATTTTTGGTGTTATTCGAGAGAAAGCATTGAATAATTTGGAGATTTTGGTCTACAACTTGAAAAAAATAATTTTTTTATTCACATGGAATTATGAATTGTGTTGGATTAATTAGGTTAAATCAAAAACCCTAGAATTAATTTTGCCATTAACAAATCACAAAAATTTCAGATATCGCACATTTTAATTAATTTAGTTAGTTCTTTAGATTAATTTAATTTATTTATTTTATTTATTAAAATTCAGTTTTCCAAATAGTAGTTGATCTAGTAATTTCGGTAATCGATAAAATAATTATTCCTTGTGGGTTCGACACTCTTTTCAGTGATCTATACTACTTGTTGCGATTTTGTACAGTTGCAAATAATTCACATCAGTGCCCATGGCAATACTGCCCTTTAATATCTACCCACAACTCCTACTGCTTCAAGCAAAAATCTAGCAAAGTGTGCAATAAGGCAAACTCCAGGCCCTCCAGTCACTCATTTAGCACATGGAATCCAACTATCTCCTTACTAGATTATTGCATTCCTTGGGAAATTATCACATCTTAGGGCAACTCTTCTTGGAAGGGGTGTCCAATGGATTTGCTTTCTCAAAATGAAAATATGTGTTAACATTGTCCTCCATCTCAAAGATGAAAGACTACCACACCGTAGTGCTGACAATCTCTTTATTCCCAGTTCAATTTGTTGCACAAAATCAATCATTCTCCTATACATGCAATGGTTTTCCATGGTTATCGCAAAACCAAACCCTATAGTGGCACAATGAAGGACAAAAGCTAATCACCAAGATGTAGTGTCTTACAATTGCAAAAACCAATTCCAAATCAGCGAGAAACGATTACCATTGCCAACACCGATGTCTGTCAAGATAGATTCATTGCTTAAACTTGCACAGATTGTGCTCAAGCTTATCTACCTCAAAGACTACGGGTTGACTCCAATGGGTTAGTTTGTCTAGTTCTCTATCGATAAATGTATCATAAATATCGATGAGTTACTACAGGAATGCTCCCAGTGAATGGAGCAACATTACTCATCTTGAGACTTTACAGGAGTTTTCCCACTATGAGGAGGTTGTGCCCTGTGGTGGGGCCATTGTTAAGTTCTGTAGGGCACATAGATGGGCGTAGGCATACAGGTTAAGCAGGTTTGGGGCGTTAAAAATGGTATCAGAGCCACTTTTGACACCGATGATGGTGCTATAATGGATGTACACACTGATAATGTAACCCCTATTTTCACCAATACGTATTTTCGGTGTATTTTTGGTATTTTGATTTTTCTTTTTTTTTGTAAATTATTTTTCCGCTTTCAAATTCTTTTTGTTAAAATGTATTGTTGGATCTTCTGTTAAATTCTATTTTAATCAATAATTTTATTTGTAACTAGTTTCCAATGATTTTTATATTTTAATACAAATCTTATTATTATTATTATTATTATTATTATTATTATTATTATTATTATTATTATTATTATTATTATTATTATTATTATGACTTTGATTATTATGGATATTATTATTGTTGTTGTTAATAAACTTATTGTTTATTAAAATTTTTGGAAGCCTATAGATATTAATCTATATTGTATTTTTATTAGAGTATGGATTTTATAAATACCAATTTATCAAATTAAATAATATGTAATATCACTTCGCTCCTTCTAATATTTTGGTTCGATTCAAATACAGTCTTGTTCTTTTTGTGAGGTCCTACATTCTATTGTATTTAGTAGTATCTGAGTATTAATTTATACATACAAATTGATTATTTGTATTACTATATTATTATTGATCTATTTATTCATTTATTTTTCTACAACCCTATAGCCTTTTATTGGATCTGTACCTGTAACCCACAAATCCCCTATGTATATACATCTTAACCTTAATCTACCATAACCCTATCTTCCTGTGTAAAACCCAGCCGCTATACAGTCGACCCCCCCTTCATCCCCTACCTCCAGCATCTCCAACCTCCTGCCATTTCCCTCACCTCCGAAAACCCATTATCCCTTGACTTCCTCCCCTCGCGACCATCGTCTTCCCTGGTCGAGCCTCACCCTTAGTCATCCCGTCGTCGACGTCCATGCCCCGAACCTCCTGTCGCACCCCGAGTCGATGCCCTGTCTCCTGCACGCCTCAACTGTAAGCCCGGCATCTCTGGCCTACCTTTCGCCCTTACCATGTTTCTGCCTGCACCGTACCGCCATTAGCGCCATTAGCACCCTGCGGTTGTTGCTGCTGTGCTTGGTGTTTCCGTCGACTAGGTCGAGCACCGTGCCCCATTGTCGCCCCCGCTCGACGCCAGCAAGCTCCGTCAACCCATTCAGTCGACCCCCCATCGTCATCCAGAACATCGTTGACCACCGCCTGTAGCCTTCCTCGTCGCCGTTCTGTGAACCAGTCGCCGTCCACCATCAAGCCAGAGCTGAAGCCTAATGGGTTGGTGTTTGATCAAAGAGGAGTTGATTATTTGATCTGGACCGCCCGATCTCCTCCCGATCTGATCAGATCGTGATCATCTTTATCAGTGATCTCAGCCTTTCGTTTGATCTGATCTTGATCATCACCTTGATCTCTTGATCTGGACCGTTCGATCGATCGATCGTGATCATCATCACCATCAGCGATCTCCGCCGTTGATCATCTTTGTCTGGATCATCATCAAGATCTTGTGTTTGTACTCATTGCCCGGGATCCATTCCCGTTAATCTGTTCTTCTCGTCGATTTCGTCATCTGCACCCCAAGGCAAGTAACTTATATTTTTTTGTTCTATATACAAGTACTAAATACCGCCTGGAGTGCCACCTTTGTTTCTAGATTCATCCCTATGAAAATCCTTGTTAGATCTTGTCTCTATTTATTGATCCATCCGTAGTCGTCTTTGTTACACACACGACATGAAAATAATTTAGAATAATCTAGATACTTGATGCATGTATGTATGATGTTCGTGATACATAATATGTTGTATGAATCTTGCATGCTTGATGTGTTAGTCGTAATGTCTTGTGGTAGATTTGTAGAACACCGATTGCATGTTGTTTTGGAAATCTATTATACCATGCATTGTGTTTCGTTTTAATTTGGATTTGTTGCATATGAACTATTTGAATTAATACATGAAAAGATTTCTGTTTTTGCTGCTGCCCCATTTTTGTTCAATTTTTAGATCTTGTTGAGGTCAGTAAATCAAATTAATTTTTGAATATAAATCATAGATCTCTTTTTCTATTTTCCAGAATTTCTGACAGATCTCAGTTTTGATCTGTGAGTTATGAGTTATTGTTATTTTGCTACAGATGTGTTAGAAATTCCAGAATCGGTTTTATGTGAATTCTGTAGAGCTATTTATTTTAATACTGATGTTGAAGATAAGATTTGAATCTAATATTTTGCTGGCTATGACTAGACTTGACTGGGATTAACCCTCAATTTTTGTAGATTTATTTGATGACATTTATAAACTATTCTATGCTTGTGAACAAAGAACTATATCTCCAGTTTTGCATGCTGTTCAGTAAATAACTATGTTTTCCACCTGACTCTAGTTGCAGTTGGTAAAAACTTTGTAAACATAAAATGTAGCATACTGTATCTGTTTTATCACTCTTTTGACGGATTTGGATTTCGAGCTATACTTTATAATCTATTGCTGTTTTAGTAAAAATGTATCAAGGGTATCAGATTTACAAACCTGCTGTATCTTGTTGTTTTATGATTTTATTTGAATATACTATCTATGTTGGAATGTTATGAAATTATATTTGCTGATACTAGACATACTAAGGAATACCCCAGATTTTTCTTGGATTTAATCAATAAGTTTTTATGCAATTTTCATGCTTGTGAATACAATCTTGTGATTTCTGGCTGAACATGTTTTCTGTGTATAATTCTGTTTTGAGTCTTGTTTCTGTGATTATTATGTGACTTGTATATATGTGCTAGATTCGACTGAGAGTCTATTTTCTAGATTTTTTTACGGATCTAGATTTGCATGTCCGTGGCAACGGGAATCCCAGATTTGGTGTAGTGCTGTCTTGCTGTCCAGAATTAGAATTTTCGTTGTCTTAGTCTATTTTGAGTTATTCATCATCCGTTCGTGTCCTTTATTCAACTTGTACTTTTCCCTTGTTGTCTTGCCATATTTCTTGACTTGTTTGTGCACTTCCATGCTTGCTTGAATAATAAAAACAAGAAACTAAGCCGGGGTTAAAGGAAAAGATTTAATAGTGAAAAATACAGAAACGTGTACTCGGAAGGGGTTCCATAGATCCTACGTAATACTTGATACTTGATACTTGACACGTGATTACTTGACACTTGCACACATGACACGTGATACTTGATGCTTGATACTTGATACATGATTACTTGATACTTGTCCCTGAGTACACTGCCCTCTATGATCCACTATGAAATCTAAAACGTAACATGTTTGAATGTAGCAACCATGTGTTAAAAATCTGTGATGCATAAAGTGCTACCTAGACAGGACTAGATACAAGAATTGAAAACAACATGATCACTTGACACTTGCTACTTGTTACTTGTACATGATACTTGATTACTTGACACTTGTTACATGCCACTTGCACCCATTTATCTTGCCATGCTACTTGTTCTGTTCTTGACTTAGAGTTAGTTGCTTTATTTTCCTGTTACATCTTTCCATGCTATACTTGATTTCGCTGTTACTCTATACTTGTCTATTTGTTTCCTCCTGTACTTTTTCCCTGCACTACAATCGGCCTATTACTTGCATTGATGGGCTTTTTGTTTCTCTTTCATTTTCCTACAATTTGTCACTTGCAGACTTTGGGGACCAGCTGCCCGATAGAGTAGGTGATCAAAGATTCTATTTGGCTGGAGTTCTTGCTATATTTATTTATTCTCGTTGCTTATCTTGAATAATTGTAATTTGTTACATGGATATTTGTATTGGGCATTTTGTTCCAGACTTGTGTTTTTGTTCCAGACTTAATTATTTGAGATTCAGTATTCTTGCTTTCAAGTAATCTTGTTGACTATTTTAATTTAGTTATTCATGCGTGGTTGATTATTTTTCTTGTATATCTCTTGTTTATTCTTGTATATGTTGTAAAGATCCTTAAAGTTTATGAATGGTGAAAGCCATTTGTTGGACTTGTGTCTCGTATCCGTATTCCGTATTTTCTTTTTGGGAACCGGGGCGTGACAAGGTTTTTAGTGGTATCAGAGCCCCACGTTTAGCTAATGTATTAGCTCGACTAATATATTAGAAAATTTTGGTCTCGATCAAGGATTGGCTCAACAGAACACAGACCATGCAATAACATGAATGGATTATAATCAACTTGATCTGGATACTAGTCTTATTCCATTCATTTTGATCCATTCATATTCAATTCTTTGATTCCTTGTTTCCTTCTGTCATTTGCAGTCGTCCTCTTTGATTGATTTCTTCTTGGGTATAAATTCATTCTTTTCATACCCATGTTTTTCTGATTTTGGTGCCATCCATTCTTTTATTTTCTGCTTAGTCTGTCAGTCGGCATCGCTGGTTCTACTTCGACTTGTCAGCAACTTGGATCATCACCAAGAGAGGAAGTGTCATCATTTGCTCCAAGATGTGCATGCAGAGTCCCAGGAACTCAGGAAATGTTCAAGATCTACAGTTGCTCGAGTTCGAACTTCATGCTACAGACATGCCATTTGGATGTGTCAAGGATATGGTGAGCCGTGAAGCAGATTGCTGGAACTAATGGACGTTGTCGACAGTGTCTTCCCCGATCAGAGTTGCGCAGCGAAAGCGTGGTGGGCCCATAACCTACAGGTCCCAAGATCCTCTTGTTGCTTCTTCTTCTTTGTACCGTTTGCTTCCTTCTACTCCTTGTAATCATCCTCACCCGTTGGCTCATTGTTTGATTCAATTCTTCCCGGTCTTTTCTCTCTTCAATTCCAGTTCTACCTAACCCTTCATCTTCATGCTTCATGCTTCATTTTCCCACAAGTCTTCTGTTGTTTCTTCCTTTTGGACTGTTTACTTCTTTTGTTGCATTCCATTTGTCACCTTGCATCAATTCATTATTTGATATCATCGTTATCCACTTCCTCCTCATTTTGGTATTGCCACTTTGTTCCTTTCCCAAATTCTCTGTTTTGTTATCCCCTAAATTTTCTTTTGCCTTGTCCTATGTACCGCCTAAGCAAATTTCGAGAACGAAATTTTGTTGTAAGGTGGGTAGGATTGTAACCCCTATTATCGCCAATACGTATTTTCTGTGTATTTTTGGTATTTTGAATTTTTTTTTGTAAATTATTTTCCTGATTTCAAATTCTTTTTGTTAAAATGTATTGTTGGATCTTCTGTTAAAGTCTATTTTTAATCAATAATTTTATTTGTAACTAGTTTCCAATAATTTTTATATTGTAATACAAATCTTATTATTATTATTATTACTATTATAATAATAATAATAATAATAATAATAATAATAATAATAATAATTATTATTATAATTATTATTATTATTATTATTATTATTATTATTATTATTATTATTATTATTATTATGACTTTGATTATTATGGATATTATTATTATTATTATCGTTAATAAACTTATTGTTTATAAAAAAATTTGGAAGCCTATAGATCGTAATCTATATTGTATTTTTATTAAAGTATGAATTTTATATATACCAATTTATTTAATTACATAATATGTAATATCACTTCCGATGTTACTTTATACTTTTCTATTTGTTTCCTCCTGTACTTTTTGCCTGCACTACAAGCGGCCCATAACTTGTATTGTTGGGCATTTTGTTTCTCTTTCTTTTTCCTGCAATTTGTCACTTGCAGACTTTGGTGACCAGTTGTCCGATGGAGTAGGTGATCAAAGATTCTAGTTGGCTGGAGTTCTTGCTATATTTATTTATTCTCGTTGCTTATCTTGAATAATTGTAATTCGTTACATGGATATTTGTATTGGGCATTTTTTCCCAGACTTGGTGTTTAGTTCCAAATTTTATTTTTTGAGATTCAGTATTCCTTCTTTCAACTAATCTTGTTAACTATATTAATTTAGTTATTATGTGTGGTTGATTATTTCTCTTGTATATCTCTTGTTTATTCTTGTATATGTTGTAAAGATCCTTACAGCTTATAAATGGTGAAAGCCATTCACTGGACATGTGTCGCGTATCCGTTTTCCGTATTTCCTTTTGGGAAGCGGGGCATGACATATAGGGACAATGTGCTGGTAGTAAGGCCAGGGCAGTACGATGGTAGGTTCAGGATAGTGGCATCCATGAGTATCACATCGGCTAGAAAGAACGTTCTAGATTGGATGTGGGTCCCGAGCTTAGTGATGACGCTAAGCCTAAAGGAGGGTGATTGTAATACCCCTATATATACATTGTCCATATTGGTTGGAAAGTTTGGTATGAGTTATTATTTATTTGATTGTCAATGATCAAAGAGCACCTACTAAACTACAACACTTTTGGTGGGACTGTGCCCTATGGTTGGGTCGTGGTTAGGTTCTATATGGCACGTAGGCGTACAGGCTGCTGAGCGGACCCGGGGCGTTACAAACAACATCTAACGGAGTTCGAAAATGAGATATGCAATAAAAAATTGGGTTAAGGCGAGTGAGTCAAATTCTCACCACTAGGGAGAACATCATCATGGTTCACAACCTCTCAAAGGGTGATCACTTTTGCCATGAGTCAAGCCTCATACTAATTAATCAAACCATCTGCTTTATGCAAGATCTTGAGAACTTTGTTCTCGATGTTCGCATTTAGCTAGGGCTCACGACCAATTTATTCAAGTAGTTAGTGCACATAGATGGAAAGACTTGCAGGAGAATAAAATACAATAGAAGGAGAAACTAGATTAGAAAGAAAATATAAAAGATGAAATCAGTAAGAGAAATACAAGGAGAATAATAGAGAATATTGTTTCCATCTGTAGTAGCATCCAATATCTTAACACACTATCCCCCCCCCCCCCTCCCTCACTTAGGATTAAGGAGTGAGTGTTTGCGCGAAAGAATTGAAATTTGAACTAGGCTAAAGTCGTCGAAAAAACTGGGATGTACAGAGCAGAGCATATGAGGGTTGCAGCATTGTATGAATGTCGGATGGACCGAGGTGGTGCGTTGCTGAGAGTATTGGTACCAAAAACAAAACAAATCCTGTGTTGGATTATGCATATGAAAGCCAGACAGACCAGGGCTGTGCATTGCACATAGAGTTCACACAAAAATGCGAGCGGTGTCATTGTACTTAAGCTGGTTGATGTTGTTGGAGGAAGCCAAGTTGAAGTTGTGCTTTGAGATGAGTGCAATAAGCGGGTGTTTGTTGAGAAGTAAGTTTGTCTTGGAACAAAAAGGGAGAAGAAAAACATATTGCGAAAAGAGAGTGAGGTTGTTGCCAGCGAAGGGAGATTGTAAGTAAAGAGCAGGTCACCGACGAGGGGAGGTGGAGTGATTCCGGTGATGGTTGTAATCACTTCACCTCGACGATGATGAGGAAAATAGCACAGGCCTTATAAAAGTAAAAGTGTTGATACTATGCTAGATTTGTGAGGAGAATATAAATCATGCTTGACATGCTTTTGATGTTATCGATGTTGATTGTTGTGGCTCATGGCCACTCTATACAAGTAGAGAGTTCACATAGAAAGAAAGACTTGTAGGAGAAGAAAATACAAAGAAGGTGATACTTGAATACCCCTAGATATACAGTGTCTCATATTGGTTGGGAAGTGGGGTAAAAGTAATTATATATTAGATTGCCCAAGGGGGTCCAAGAGAACCTACTAAGCTATAGACATTTGGTGGGGTTATGCCCTGTGGTGGGACCGTGATTAGGTTCTGTAGGGCGCACGTACGTGCGTAGGTGAGTGCGGGTTGATTCTTGGTTTTGATGACTACAATACAATGCAAAGTTGTGCTACTTCTTATATATTGCAGGATGTATCAATGTCAATACCATGTGTGATACCATGTGAATCTCTCAAAGAAAATTTGATCAAGCTACAAAATTCTAAGTTCAAGACAAGATTGATCAAGCAAGATTCAACAACTAAAGACAATGGCTCAAGCTCAAATTCAAGACTCAAGATCAAGACAAGATTCAGTGCTTCAATCTGTTTTATTAAATGTCTTGTAAACAATTGTAATTTTATTTCTTTGAGTCTTAGAATGATGTAATAGCCTTGTCACACACACACTCTCACATATCTTTATAATTGAGTGTTTTTCACAAGTTTAAAGGTCGAAACAAGCTTGATTAAGATCAGTTGTTTAGTACCAGTCGACTGTACTAGTACGAAACTTTCTAAACTTTATCAAACTCTGGCCAGTCGACTCATCATGGCAACCCAGTCAACTGTTCAAGTCGTTTCGACAGCTTTCAGAATTTAAAACTTATTTTTTGAATTCAAAAGTTTTATATCCGTTTTAAATCAGTTTTATTAATTGTTTTAAAATGTCCTAGTGATTCCTCTTTATAAATAGAGCCTAGGAATCACCATGGAAAGGTTCCAAGCATTTTTGATAAAAAGTTTAAGTTTTTGCTTTTAAAGAAGAACAAGTATTCGAACAAGCTTTCATAATCTTCTAAGTCTTGGTTCTCTGAAATCAGTCTGGTATAACATTGAATTCGTTTTAGACTGATTTCGGAAGTTGACCTATTAGACTCCATACAAAAATCACAATCACAACAAGGCTATAGGTTGTTGTAACTCTTTTATTGTTTTCTTTCACTCTTGGGTTGTGAGAGTGGTCCTTTCGGTTGGAGAGTAGGGCTCTAGGTTGTAGAGTTAGGTTTTCACTCTTGGTTGAAGAGTGGGTTTGCTCTCTCTAGTGGTGAGAGAGGTCTACAGGTTGGACAAGGTTGTTGTCTAACGCCGTAGGGTATTCTTGTATTTTTTCAAGAATAATGGAAAATCTCAAGTGGGTTGCTTAGGGACTGGATGTAGGTCGGGAGGACCGAACCAGGATACATCGCTGTGTACTTTGTGGTTGATTCTCTCTGTGGTTGTATTTTCTTTACTTGCATTTTAATTTCTCTGTGAAACTTTTCTGGCAAGTCGACTATTCCTCTTCTATAAGTCGACTGATCAGACTGGTATAACATAATCTTCGAAAACTTGTCTGACAAGTCGACTGAGTTCCGCTATCAGTCGACTGATCATACTTGTATAAAATACTCTTCTATTCTGATGCCCCAGTCGACTGGACAGTAAGAAAAAGTTCAATTTCGTTATTATTTTTTACACAACACTATTCACCCCCCCCCCTCTAGTGTTTCTTGCCTTGCCTACAGGATCCAACAGTACGTAGCTGAGCAGGACCAGGTGTTACAATGATATCAGAGCCAACTTTCGACACCGATGGTGGTGCCACAGAAGATGTACAGTCAATAAGTCCAGGGCAGTATAATGGTAGGTTCAGGGTAGTGGCACACATGTCGATCACATTGGCTAGAAGGAAGGTTCTGAATTGGATGCGGCTCCTGAGCTTAGCGAGGACGCTAAGTCCAAAAGATCCAAGAGCACCTACTGAGCTATAGCACTTTTGGTAAAGTTGTGCTCTATGGTGGGGACTTGGTTAGGTTTTGGAGGACGTGTAGATGCGCGTAGGCGTGGAGGCTGCTGAGCGAACCCGGAGCATTACAAAATATTATCAAAGCTGACTTTCGACATTGATGGTGGTGCCATAGTAGATGTACACACTGATAGAACCAGAGATAGTACGTTGGCAGTAAGGCGAAGGCAATACGATGGCAGGTTCAGCGCAGTGGCATCCATGTGGATCATATCAGCTAGAAGGGAGGTCCTGGATTGGATGCTAGTTCTGAGCTTAGCGAGGATGCTAAGTTCAAAGGAGGGGTGATTATAATATCCCTAGATATACATAGTCCCATATTGGTTGGAAAGTGGGGTCTGGGTTTTTTTTGATAACGAGGATAGGATCGACAGATTCCAGCCCAATATATAAATAACAAGACAGTCTACAAGGAGAGCCAATTTTACACAAGTGTAAAAATGGGGATAGAATTAAAGAAAAACAAATAAAAGCTAATAAGCAATTAAGGACATTGCCTGAAAAACAACCACAAAAAAATTAAAAGCAAAACCCACTTAATAAAACATCAGCTCCGAAGAGGAAGCAACAAGTCCGGCCGCTCAAAACTGAACGCAGGCTGACCTAAAAACAAGTGGGGTCTGAGTTATTATATATTAAATTCCCAAGCATCCAACAACACCTACTAAGGTATAGCACTTTTGGTGAGGCTATACCCTGTAGTAGGGCTACGGTTAGGTTCTGTAAGGCGTGTAGGCATGCAGGCTGCTGAGCTGACCCAGGGCATTACAAATGGTATCAGAGTTGTTTTTGACACCAATTGTGGTGTTAGGGCATCCACAGTCGTGTTTCTCATATGTTAAAAAATGGCAGCTACAGTAGTAGCAAATAGCGATATTTGCTGCAGTGGTCGTTTGCTATATGTTTCTCATTTTTTAGAAAATATTGCGCGGGACGGTAGAACATTTCCCGTCTCATTTGAAATAAGCGAGCGACGGTATATGTTATACCATCTCATCGTGTAAAAATAAATTAAAAAAAGTTAATTACTTATTAACTATTAAACTATATTAATTAAATAAATAAAATAATATAATAATAACTAAACCTAATTAAAAACTAACTAAACCTATTTAACTACACCTAACCTACCCACTAAACCTATTAAACTATAATAACTACAAAATTGGTGAGCCGGTATAACATATACCGGCCGGTATATGTTATACCGTCCCACCCTTTTTTTTTAACACAAAATCTGACTGTTGGATTGGAAAAAAAAATTAAATAAAAATAAAAATAAAAATGGGACGGTATAACATATACCAGACGATATATGTTATACCGTCCGACCCACTTTTAAAAAAAATAAAAATAAATGGGACGGTATAACATATACCAGACGGTATAACATATACCAGACGGTATATGTTGTACCGTCTTTCAAAATTTGAGAATCTCTATTCTATTTCTCATATATGAGAAACGAATATAGCATGTTTGCTAAAAAAATGGCAAAATAGAAAACCACTGCAGCGATCTATTTGCTATAAAATGGCAATTTGCCAAATATAAGAAACCACTATGGATGCTCTTATAGTGGATGTACACACTGATAGGGTCAAGGACAGTACGCTGACAATAAGGTCAGGGCAGTACGTTGACGGGTTCATGGTAGTGGCATTATGGATCACATCGGCTAGAAGGGAGGTGTTGGATTGGATGCGAGTCTCGAGCTTAGCGAGGATGCTAAGTCCAAAGAAGAGAAGATTGCAATACCTATAGATATGCATCGTTCCATATTGGTTGGGAAGTGTGGTATGAGTTATTATATATTAGATTACCAAGGATCCAAGAGCAGCTACTAAGCTACAACACTTTTGGTGAGGCTATGCCCTGTGGTGTGACCGTTATTAGGTTTTGTAGAGCTTGTAGGCATGCAGGCTGCTGAGCGGATCCGGAGTGTTACAAATGGTATTAGGGCCGACTTTCAACATCGATTGTGGGGTGACAATGGGTGTACACAGTGATGGGGGCAGGGGCAGTATGCTGGTAGAAAGACAAGATCAGTATGCTAGCGGGACAACGGTAGTGGCATCCATGTGGACCACATCAACTAGAAAGGAGGTCCTGACTAGATAAAGGGTCCCGAGCTTAGCGAGGACACTAAGTCTAAAGGAAGAGTGATTGTAATACCCCTAGATATACATAGTCCCATATTGGTTGGGAAGTGGGTATGAGTTATTATATATTAGATTGTCAAGGATCCCAGAACACCTACTAACTTATAGCACTTTTGTTGAGGTTATGTCCTGTGGTGGGGCCGTGGTTAGGTTTTGTATGGCATGTAGGCATGCATGCTGCTTAGCGGATCCGAGGCATTACAATACTTACCTAGAAAGGAAATATAAAAGAGGAAATAAATAAGAGAAATAAAAGGATCATAATGGAGAAGATTGTTTCCATATAGAGTAGCATCCATGTATGTTAAGAATTAGATTCTCACCCTTACCACAACTGCGGGGTTTTGGTCTATCAATATAGTTTTTCACATGGTATCAGAGCAACCCAAATTTGAACCATACTAGCTCCGTAATTAAATGCACTTAAAAAAAACCACTATGTACAGTCCAGATCTTGACCAAAAATGGAACCTCGATTCAATACAGTGAATCATCGATGTCATAAAATACTTTCTCCTTATACCACGAAAGTAATAAAAACTTATCATAATTAAACCATGCTCTAATCCTACTACTACATCGCAAATTCCATCAACAAATGTTGTTAACATGTCATCATCGAGTCTACAATGCTTAAAGGAATGAATATTACAAATTTGTTCCTACATTTATATATTAGATTAGATGATATAGATATATGAGTGATTATTTATCTCTTATCTATTTCTATTTCTCGTAGACTAGTATAAACATTTTAAGAAACACCGTCTTATGCAATTACGCCTTTACATGGCTAATCCATCACCTTCACCTTCACCTTCACCATCAAGAAAGAGAGATACTTGCCCTCAAGGGTGCCATGTTGAAAAATAATCTATGTAGGCTCACATATGTGACTAAATGTATAATTGCTATTCTAAAGTTTAACTCAAATTAAAGTGATCTAACCAAGGTTAAGTGATGGGTTAAAAGCATATAATAATAAAGTGTGATGGGAAAAATTGGAAATCACTAATTCTGTTAGGGTTGTGGTCCTCTATATATACGTATCAATTCTTTTCTATCTGCCATCCCATTAACAGAAAAAGAAAAGAGACTCTCTCATAAAAATACGTATCATATAAAAGATCCAAGATCCTTTGTGCAATCTCTATCAATGGCTTCAGGTTAGTGCTTCCGCTTTTATATTATTCTTCTTAGATTTAGCAAAGGATCTATAGAAATATGATTTAGGATTTTTATATTTAAAACAATTTTCGTGACATAATTAGGATCTAGACTTATGTGTAATGACATCAATATTTTATGCATGTTGCTTAAGTGTTATAGATAAAATCCATCAATTGGTATTAGAGCTATCTTTGCTGAATTAATTGAAGAATTAATGATTTTGTTTAAGAAATTTAGGGTTTTCTAAACTTTAAAAATTAAAGTTTCTTTTTTATCTTCCTTTTATGGTATTTGTCTTCTAAAATTCAGATTAAAAAATAAATAATTAATTAATTGAATTTGGATATGTCAAGGCCAATCGTCAATGTTAAATTCTAGATCTGATCATATCTGTCAAATCATAATCCGCTATTGCTTTTGCTAATGATTTATCCCGGTTAATTTTATTGTTATAAGTCCTCTGTCAACTCATTATCCCGGTTAATGACTTATTGCACGATTAATTATTTATCTCGGTTATCTGTCAACTCATTATGATCTTAATCATATGGACTTGCATGGACTTCTAAATTAATGTTAATGTTAACTCATATCTGCTACTAATAAATTAATTTGCTTTGCTGATCATATCTTGCTAATGATTACTTTGCTGATCATATCTGCCCCCAATAAATTAATGTTAACTCATATACTATCATGTCAAAGTTCTCATGTGAAAAGATATTATAGTTTTCAGTTCACGGGAAATCATACTGTCATAGACTAAATTATATTATTCAATCATACTGTCATATCAAAGTTCTCATGTGAAAGATATTGATGAAGTTTGTAACTAATTATGGTTTTGGATATTGATAAAGATTTTAGTTATGGTTTTGGTATGGTTTGGATATTAGATTCTGTTATGGTTTTGATATGGTTTTGATATGGTTTAGATATGGTTTTGATATTAGTCAGTATGAAAACAGTAATCTATATTTCGTACAGATCTAAAATTATTTTTTAAAATAATAGAAACAATTAAATTCAAATTTTGGTTTTGGTTTTTCTTATGAATGTCTAATATTTTGAATAGATTAATTAAAACAAAATGTTACCAAAGTGACATCTTTTGTGTAGATTAATTTATTTAAAATATCAAGATGATTTTGTGTATGTAAGTCATGCGTTTATTAACTGACCCAAAGGTAAGTTGATATTTTGCCAAATTTCATGCACATCTGTGGTGATAAATGTGTGACAATTATAAGGTATTCCATGTGAATAATATGTCAGTCCAAAGAATAACTTATTATTTCACAGAATTTATTATCAATGTTTGATTGCTACAACAAGAGTACCGCTTACAGTTAATGTTATTGTCCAAAGACTTGACATTAATGTTGTGTCTAGTATCTTGAGATGGGATTAACCATTGTTTGTGTAATACCCTGATTTTTCAATTAATGAAAAATTATTTATTTTGCACGTAGTGTGCACGTGCAATATTTTGTTTGGATTACTTTTATGATGTGTATAAATATTTAAATATGTGTTCTCAAATTATTTTTTGTACAAAAAGCCTTTCTTTAAATAAATAAAAAGCTTTATTTTAATTTAATTAAAAGCCCTTTTTCTTAAAAGCCCAAATGTATTTTATTTTATTTATTTTAATAAACTATTTTGGCCCAAAAATAAAGCCCATGAATTAATCTATTTTTTAATTAAACTTGTCATGTAGAAGACTAATTTATCATTATTTTATTTTTGTACAAAATTAAAATGTACAAATTTGGCCTAGTTGCATGCACGTGCACTACACGTACACGTGCTATGCACACTCTTGATGGGGCTGGTTTGCATCTTTTTGGAGGGAGATTTGATTTTTTGTCATGGTGATCATGGAAGTGGTTGTATAGTTGTGGGTAGTTTTTATAACTCCTACTCTAATCTTGGCCCTCCATTCTACAACCAACCAATCAATCTTGGCCCTCCATTTCACTTATTCTCTAGTATAAATACCCCCCCTCTCATGGCTATTTTCATATGCAATTTCATATTTCCAAACTATAGTCTTATTTTAATATTAGTGTGAGTTATAAAAGAGTGAGAGTTGTGTGCATTTTTGCTTGGAGAGGCCGGCCATTGAAGGAGAAGAAGCATTCGGTTTTGCTTGGTGGCTCGGAGCTTGTGCTCGCTTTTGGCTAGGAGGAGGTGCATCGTGTTGCAAGGCTTGTGTTGCTAAATTGTTTAGTTCTCTCCATACAAGGTGGGTAAAACATTTCATATTTCTAATATAGGAGTGTATGCTAGATCCAATTAGCAAATTGCATGAAAAATGATTAATAAGAATGCGCCTCTAATTGAATAAATAATCTCTAGTTGATTGAATTATTGACATGTGAACTATATGTGATTGTATGCCATAAGAATGTGATTACAAAGTGAGTTGATTATCTTTGTTTCTAATTAGAAATAATTCATGGAGGATGTTAGTGGATTACATTTTTTTTTAAGTTAGTTTACAAATTGATTAGCATGATAATGAATAATGTGCATGTGATTATTATTGTTAATTAAGTTGTAGATAAAACTTTCCACGCTCATTAGAATAAATGGATGATGTTAGTATTGATGCTTGAGAATACTAATGAGGATGTTAGTTTAATTGAAAAATTTGAAGTATGCCAATTGATTAAGAAAGAGCACGCTTTTTAAAGGAGCAACTTTCTTGTATGTTTGATGTGTGAACCTAATAATTGATAAGTGACTTTATATTTTTGTGATGCGCATGATTGAACTAGAAGTATTTGTTGATTTAAAGAAAACACAATTTGTCATCACTAATTGCATGAAAAAGAAAATCTATACCTTGTTTGTGCTAATTTGTGAAGAGACCTCCTTAATTATTGTGGGGATGGACAAATGAAAAAGAAGTAGATTTGTGTGTTAGATGAAAGATTAATATCAGCAAAATTTGTATAAGAATTTTGGGTAGAAGAGATTTGAAGACTAAGTGTAACCAATGTCGAAAATAAAGAATATAATGGTTTTGATGAACAATTCATGGATTTGTGTGCAAAAAAATATATTTTTATTAGTGCAAAAATTATTTTAGTCTTACTGACATGAAGATCATGTAAGAAAAAGCTAATCTAGAATTTTTCAGTAACTTTCACAATAGCAATATGAAACTAAGTTGATTTGAACATCGAGTTGTTTCTAACCACAGTACCAAAATAACTTATATGGGCTTTATACTAGCACTGAGACAACCTGAGCTGGTAGCTCAGGCGGTCACACCGTGCGGTTGGCTTCTCTGGGTTGAGCGGTTCGAACTCCAGTGTCTACAATACTTTTTCTACAAAATTTTGAGAGTTTATAACTCTCGGCCTGAACACAATATGTACCATTTCGACCCCTCTTATGTCGCTAGCACAGTTCGGCCGGTTGGCGGGTGCTCTTGGCTTTGGTTTCGTTGTGCCTGGTTTCGATTCTCCCCCTCGGCATTTATAAAAAAATATTTTTTTTGGGAGTTTTTGATGTCTAAAAATTATGAAAAAAATATGGTTATTTTCATAAAAATATAAGGAATTTATAAGAGTGGTTTGAGTATTATTTGAATGAAATACAATATGGTTTGTGAACAAAAGGCACAATTAGAACTATGGTTCTAAAATATACACTTGTGAAAAATTATAGTTTATAAAGATAAATTGAAATGGACTATTATAAAGTAATTGGCAAAAAGAACCTTGTTGTGTGACATGATACTATTTATTCTCACTTGAGAATATTGTGCAAAATATGAAGTATGAATGTTCTTTAGTGATGTGATTTTCAAGTGTGAAATTATGAAGTGCATGAGTTCATGTATGATATGAATTAATGAAGGAATTAGAAATCATGTTAATGAAAAAGAAATTTGTCGGTTATGAATATGAATTTTATGAGTTATAAGTATTCATTATGGACTTGTGAACAAATTGAAATCATGAATTGAATTTTATAAGTTGAAGATTGTGAAATGAAATTTGAAATAAAGTAGCTAAGTCTCCCCGGTATTGAGAATTGAGTTGAAAAGAAATTAGACCAAGGTTGGTCATGATGAAAAGAATGAATAAGTCCGGTTGATAGAGAGGCTAACTCTAGAGATTAATTTTGTTCATGATTTTTAATAAAATTAAGGACTAGTGCATAGTAAAGATGTGATGAAAGTAAGAGAAAAACATTGAGTATGAGGGCCCTGGGTAGCGGCGAGAGCGTATCCCAGGAATTCCCATGACGAGTCTGGGTGAGGATACTGCTCCAGAGTACCGTCCCAGTGGCGACGCTCGTGGGATGTTTGAAGACTACGGGTGGTGTCATGTTTATGGTGAGAGCGTATCCCAGGAATTCCCATGATGAGTCTGGGTGAGGATACTACTCCAGAGTGCCTAGACATGAGTTCGTAGGTCAGATAACATCTAGGATACTTACCGTAATTACCGTAGTAGATTAAATCATAACGGGGGATTGAACCCTATCAAGATGAAGAACGAATAAGGGCTTGCCCTCGGACCTATGTAGTATGGGATGCATAGAATCCGAAAAAGTGCGCATTAGTGTCATGTAACATAAATAAATGCATTAAGGATTAAGTGCACAATCACAACACGACATCAATAGGGTAGTCCCTTTAGTTTGAATTGTGACAAGTTTGTGTTTGTTAAATATGGAAAGTTAAGTTATACAATTTCCGGCATAGAGAGGATGGCCGTGTATAATGTTCGTCGGTTGAATAAACTGACGTACCCACAGTCTTATATGCAGGTAAATGTCATGTTAAAGATTAAAGAGGAATGGATGCTTAAAGATTATATCATGCTGTTGTACTTTTATTCAATTGTTGTAAATTTTACTTCCGCTGTGCAAAAAGAAAAGTGTAATTTTGATGTAATCTCTGATGTATGATGAAAAGTTTTAATTTCCCTGTAAAATTGTACTAAAGAAAGTGAAAAGATCCTGTAGAACATCTCGAATTCAGTGTATTTGGGATTCGGGGCGTTACAGAGTGGTATCAGAGCCACGCTTTCTAGACTTTCACACTTGTACAAATTTATAGGGAACGACACCCTAGAAGTGGACATTAGTGTGTGTGTTTGAGTCTAGAGATTTAAATGTAAGTGACTTACATTTGTGTTGCTCTAAGATTTATGCTTCTTCCTCTCTATTTCTAAGATGGCTGATCACTTCGACCCTGCTGGAGGCGACGACTGGCATATCATTGAGGAAGAGTACCATCCTGGACAGGCAGATTCCGAAGACGAGTACTATCCAGGGGAAGCTGATTCTGACGGTGAAGAATGGCCTGAATCCCGAGAGATCACCCCACCTCCGGATTTATCTGATGACTCTTCTTCTGACGAAGAAGAAGAACCAGTTCCAAGTGGTCTTGTGACTTCTCTTCAGAGGCAGGTGGAGACACTGCGAGAGAGAGTCGGATTATTGGAGGCTCAGCTGGCGAAACGGAAGGACGACTTTTCTGTTCTTAGTCATCGGGTTTGGGAACTCGAGAAGAAGAAGAACCTGACTGATGTGCTGAAGGATGAAGTTGAGGAACTGCGGGAAGAACTTCGAGCAGCGAAGAGGACCCGTAGGAGTTAGATTGTTGTAGCTTCTATTTCTTTCCGTTCTGATGTCAATAATGTTTTTAAATTCGAATGTGTAAACTTTGGAATTCAATGAAAAGCAAGTTGGTTTAAATTCTTGTCATATACTTCGAATTTGACGGATCTTTTGCATCAGAATATGTCGAGAAGAGGAGCTAGGAATGGGGAAGGGTTGGATCTGGAGACTGAACTTACAAGGGTTTACCAGACGCTTAATGCAGTGGCTCAGAACCAAGCAAGGGGGCCGGCGAATCCAGTGCCTGAGGCGATTAAGCTGGTGGAATCGTTTAAGAGAATGAAACCACCTGTATTCGAGGGAAAGTCAGACCCAGATGCGGCTGACAACTGGATCCGTCAAGTGGAGACGATCTTTGAGGTATTGGAGATCCCTGAGGGTAGCAAGGTCAAGTTGGCGACTTTGCAGCTGGAGAAGGATGCGGCGGTTTGGTGGCAATCCATAAAGAGGACCATGGGAGGCTTGTTGTTTGGCTGGGAGGAATTTCTGGAAGAATTCCGCAGTCATTATTTCCCCTCTGACGTCCAGGAGAAGAAGGCGATGGAATTTCTGTCGCTTCAGCAAGGCAGCATGTCGGTGAGAGCATATGAGACCAAGTTTACTCAGCTCTCCAGGTATGCTCCAGAACTGGTGATGGATGAAGCTAAGAAGGCTCGCAAGTTCGAGCATGGTCTGAGGCCGAGCTTGAGGTCTCGTATGATATCCCTTGGTATCAGGCGATTCGATAAGCTGGTCAAGAGGGCAGCAGCGACGGAGGCGGATATGGAGCAGTTCCAAGTTGTTCAGAACCGGAGGAACAACTGGCAGTCTGGTAAGAGGCCTGCACATACTGGGAGTTTCAAGGGACAACCATCTGCACAGAGGTTCAAACCGACTGGGGCGAACGCTATTAGTGTGGCTGGAGGACCTGGAAATAATGTGGTGAGACCTCCTGCAGTGACTTGCTACAACTGTGGTGAAACAGGGCATTACAAATCTCACTGTCCCAAACTGCAGAGTGGTAATAGCAACGCACCAATGCAGCAGACTGGGAAGAGGCCGTACCAATCAGGGCGAGTATTTGCTTTGACGGAAGCTGATGCTGATGAGGCAGATCAGGTCATCTCTGGTACGAGGGCTGGTGTTTAGAGTTTTTGTCATTTCTTTTCCCGTTGTTTAGTGAGACTGTTATGTAATGGTGTGTATTATGTAACAGGCGAACTCTATCTTAATAGAATGAAAGCTGTTGTATTGTTCGATACTGGATCCTCTCATACATTTGTGTCTCCAAAATTTGCTAAAGTGTTGGGAGTTGAACCGAAGATTTTTCCAGGCAAGATCTTAGCAGTAGCTACTCCGTCAGGGGAAACTTTAACCACTAACCAGTATTACGTTGATTGCGAGATAGTGATTGAAGATCGAATCTTTGGCATTGATCTGATCGAGCTGACTATCTTGGGAGTCGATGTTATCATTGGCATTGATTGGATGTCGGTGTACAGAGCAAGCATCGAGTGTAAGACCAAGACGGTAACAGTGAAGGCTCCAGGTGGACCTGAAGTCACGTTCCAAGGAAAGAAGAAGTGTTCTAAGCTGGTGGCAACTATCCGCAAGGAAGAGACTCCTGTGGAAGTGCAAGGGATTCCTGTGGTTCGGGACTATCCGACTGTGTTCTTGGAAGATTTTTCTGGGTTACCCCCACATCGTGATGTAGAGTTCAGCATCACTGTTCAGCCGGGAAGTGCACCCATTTCTAAGGCACCGTATAGGATGGCTCCAGTGGAACAGGATGAAGTTAAACGGCAGATTGAGGAAATATTGGGAAAAGGCTTTATTCAACCTAGTGCGTCACCTTGGGGAGCACCAGTGCTTTTGGTAAAGAAGAAGGATGGATCGATGAGAATGTGCATCGATTACCGGGAGCTGAATAAGGTCACTATTCAGAATAAGTATCCGATTCCTCGAATTGATGATTTGTTCGATCGTCTACAAGGAGCAGCTGTATTCTCCAAAATAGATCTTCGATCAGGATATCACCAAGTGCGGGTGAAAGCTGAAGATGTGCACAAAACTGCGTTTAGAACTCGGCATGGGCATTACGAATTCTTAGTTATGCCATTCGGAGTGACGAATGCACCCGCAATCTTCATGGACTTGATGAACAGAGTTCTGAGGCCGTTTATTGATTCTTTCGTCGTGGTGTTTATCGACGATATTCTCGTGTACTCCAAGTCAGAGGAGGAGCACACCGAGCATTTGGCAGCAGTTTTGCAGAAGCTGGAAGAGCAGCAGTTGTATGCCAAGTTATCCAAGTGTGATTTCTGAAAATCTGAAGTGGCATTCCTAGGTCACATCCTTTCTAAGGAGGGAGTGGCAACTGACCCTCAGAAGATAGAGGCAGTGAGAGATTGGGCTAGGCCTACTACAGTGAAGGAAGTCAGAAGTTTTCTTGGGATGACTGGATACTACAGGAGATTCATTCAAGGTTATGCTCAGATAGCTGTACCGCTTACTGGACTGACCATGAAGAATGTGAGCTTCAAGTGGACTGAGCAATGTGAGGCGAGTTTTTAGGAGTTGAAAGATAGACTGACTACTGCACCTATTTTGGCTTTGCCTAGAGCAGGTGTTGAGTATGATGTTTATAACGATGCTTCACATCGGGAGCTTGGTTGTGTCTTAATGCAAGAAGGAAGAGTAATCGCTTATGGATCTAGGCAACTACGACCGCATGAGAAAAATTACCCGACTCATGATCTGGAGTTGGCTGCGATTATCTTTGCTCTGAAGTAATGGAGGCACTACGTGTACGGTGAGAAGTTGAATATGTACACGGACCACAAGAGCTTGAAGTATATATATCAGCAGAGGGATCTCAATCTGAGGCAGCGGAGATGGTTGGAAGTGCTCGAGGATGTGCGACCTGAGATCAAGTATCATCCTGGAAAGGCTAATGTTGTTGCTGATGCACTTAGTCGCAAGAGCAGTTTGGCCAGTTTGATTACAACTCAGAGGCATCTGATTGAGGAGTTGGATCGGGCAGGTATTGAGGTTGTCTTGCAAGGATTGGGAGCATCTTTGGCTCAGTTGAGGCTTCAGCCTACTTTGAATGCTAGGATCATTGCAAGTCAAGAGGTTGATGCTGATATTTTGGAGATGAAGGAGCAGGTTGGTGCTGGCAGGTTGTCCGGATTTCAAATCAGGGATGGAGTGCTGTGGTTCGGAGATAGACTGTGCGTTCCAAATCAGGCGGACCTGAAAGAGAGTATTCTTTAGGAGGCGCATGCTACTCTTCTGTCTGTACATCCTGGGAGTACTAAGATGTACAAAGACATCAAACAACATTTCTGGTGGTCAGGTTTGAAGCGGGATGTGGCTGAATTTGTCGCGAAGTGTGAGGTTTGTCAGCAAGTCAAAGCCGAAAATCAGAGACCCGGAGGTCTATTACAGCCGTTACCTATTCCGGAATGGAAGTGGGATAACATCAGTATGGATTTCATCACGGGATTGCCTAAGAGTTCTAAAGGCAATGATGCAATTTGGGTTATAGTCGATCGACTTACCAAGTCCGCTCACTTTTTGGCGATGAAGCTCACTGCTTCGATGGACAAGTTGGCTGAGATGTATGTTGGTGAGATTGTCAGACTTCATGGCGTTCCTTCAACTATTGTGTCTGATCGAGATGCGCGGTTTACTTCGCATTTCTGGAGGAGTCTTCAGACAGCTTTGGGTACCAAGACAGATTTCAGCACTGCTTTTCATCCGCAAACCGATGGGCAGACCGAGAGAGTCAACCATATTCTTGAGGATATGCTTCGGTGTTGTATACTAGACTTTGGAGGCAGTTGGGAAAGGCATTTACCTTTGGTGGAGTTTGCCTACAACAATAGTTTTCAGGCTAGCATCGGGATGGCGCCGTACGAAGCTTTGTATGGCAGGAAGTGCAGGACTCCTGTTTGTTGGTTTGAAGTAGGGGAGCGTCAGTTGTTTGGTCCTGAGCTGGTACAGCTGACTTCTGAGAAGATTGATCTGATCAGGAAAAGGTTGGTGGAAGCTCAGAGCAGGCAGAAAAGCTATGCAGACAACCGGAGAAGGGACCTTGAGTTTGAGGTTGGTGACTTCGTCTTTCTGAAGGTATCACCCAGTAAAGGTGTGGTTCGATTTGGCAAAGGCGGGAAGTTATCCCCGAGGTTTATAGGCCCGTATAAGATATTGAAAAGGATCGGGAAAACTGCTTACCGGCTTGAATTACCGGAAGAGTTGTCTCAGGTGCACAATGTCTTTCATGTGTCTATGCTGAGAGATTATATTCCAGACCCGAGTCATTATTTGTCTGAAGTGCCGGAATGTTTGCAGTTAGACTTGAATTACATCGAGTCTCCTGTTGAGATTGTTGATCGTCGAGAGAAAGTCTTGAGGAATAAGACGATACCGATGGTCAAAGTAGTCTGGAGAAACAACTTGGTTGAAGAGGCTACTTGGGAATCTGAGGAGAGGATGTTGAAGGACTATCCTGAGCTTTTTGCTTGATTGTATTTTTGTATCCTTTTGTTTTTGTTGTTGTGTTGTATTGTTTGTTTTCCTCGCTCTTGATTGTAGTTCCGGGGACGGAACTATTCTAAGGAGGGAGTGCTGTAATATCCTGATTTTTCAATTAATGAAAAATTATTTATTTTGCACGTAGTGTGCACGTGCAATATTTTGTTTGGATTATTTTTATGATGTGTATAAATATTTAAATATGTGTTCTCAAATTATTTTTTGTACAAAAAGCCTTTCTTTAAATAAATAAAAAGCCTTATTTTAATTTAATTAAAAGCCCTTTTTCTTAAAAGCCCAAATGTATTTTATTTTATTTATTTTAATAAACTATTTTGGCCCAAAAATAAAGCCCATGAATTAATCTATTTTTTAATTAAACTTGTCATGTAGAAGACTAATTTATCATTATTTTATTTTTGTACAAAATTAAAATGTACAAATTTGGCCTAGTTGCATGCACGTGCACTACACGTACACGTGCTATGCACACTCTTGATGGGGCCGGTTTGCATCTTTTTGGAGGGAGATTTGATTTTTTGTCATGGTGATCATGGAGGTGGTTGTATAGTTGTGGGTAGTTTTTATAACTCCTACTCTAATCTTGGCCCTCCATTCTACAACCAACCAATCAATCTTGGCCGTCCATTTCACTTATTCTCTAGTATAAATACCCCCCCTCTCATGGCTATTTTCATATGCAATTTCATATTTCCAAACTATAGTCTTATTTTAATATTAGTGTGAGTTATAAAAGAGTGAGAGTTGTGTGCATTTTTGCTTGGAGAGGCCGGCCATTGAAGGAGAAGAAGCATTCGGTTTTGCTTGGTGGCTTGGAGCTTGTGCGCGCTTTTGGCTAGGAGGAGGTGCATCGTGTTGCAAGGCTTGTGTTGCTAAATTGTTTAGTTCTCTCCATACAAGGTGGGTAAAAAAATTTATATTTCTAATATAGGAGTGTATGCTAGATCCAATTAGCAAATTGCATGAAAAATGATTAATAAGAATGCGCCTCTAATTGAATAAATAATCTCTAGTTGATTGAATTATTGACATGTGAACTATATGTGATTGTATGCCATAAGAATGTGATTACAAAGTGAGTTGATTATCTTTGTTTCTAATTAGAAATAATTCATGGAGGATGTTAGTGGATTACATTTTTTTAAGTTAGTTTACAAATTGATTAGCATGATAATGAATAATGTGCATGTGATTATTATTGTTAATTAAGTTGTAGATAAAACTTTCCATGCTCATTAGAATAAATGGATGATGTTAGTATTGATGCTTGAGAATACTAATGAGGATGTTAGTTTAATTGAAAATTTTGAAGTATGCCAATTGATTAAGAAAGAGCACGCTTTTTAAAGGAGCAACTTTCTTGTATGTTTGATGTGTGAACCTAATAATTGATAAGTGACTTTATATTTTTGTGATGCGCATGATTGAACTAGAAGTATTTGTTGATTTAAAGAAAACACAATTTGTCATCACTAATTGCATGAAAAAGAAAATCTATACCTTGTTAGTGCTAATTTGTGAAGAGACCTCCTTAATTATTGTGGGGATGGACAAATGAAAAAGAAGTAGATTTGTGTGTTAGATGAAAGATTAATATCAGCAAAATTTGTATAAGAATTTTGGATAGAAGAGATTTGAAGACTAAGTGTAACCAATGTCGAAAATAAAGAATATAATGGTTTTGATGAACAATTCATGGATTTGTGTGCAAAAAAATATATTTTTATTAGTGCAAAAATTATTTTAGTCTTACTGACATGAAGATCATGTAAGGAAAAGCTAATCTGGAATTTTTCAGTAACTTTCACAATAGCAATATGAAACTAAGTTGATTTGAACATCGAGTTGTTTCTAACCACAGTACCAAAATAACTTATATGGGCTTTATACTAGCACTGAGACAACCTGAGCTGGTAGCTCAGGCGATCACGCCGTGCGGTTGGCTTCTCTGGGTTGAGCGGTTCGAACCCCAGTGTCTAAAATACTTTTTCTACAAAATTTTCAGAGTTTATAACTCTCGGCCTGAACACAATATGTACCATTTCGACCCCTCTTATGTCGCTAGCACTGTTCGGCCGGTTGGCGGGTGCTCTTGGCTTTGGTTCCGTTGTGCCTGGGTTCGATTCTCCCCCTCGGCATTTATAAAAAAATATTTTTTTTGGGAGTTTTTGATGTCTAAAAATTATGAAAAAAATATGGTTATTTTCATAAAAATATAAGGAATTTATAAGAGTGGTTTGGGTATTATTTGAATGAAATACAATATGGTTTGTGAACAAAAGGCACAATTAGAACTATGGTTCTAAAATATACACTTGTGAAAAATTATAGTTTATAAAGATAAATTGAAATGGACTATTATAAAGTAATTGGCAAAAAGAACCTTGTTGTGTGACATGATACTATTTATTCTCACTTGAGAATATTGTGCAAAATACGAAGTATGAATGTTCTTTAGTGATGTGATTTTCAAGTGTGAAATTATGAAGTGCATGAGTTCATGTATGATATGGATTAATTAGAAATCATGTTAATGAAAAAGAAATTTGTTGGTTATGAATATGAATTTTATGAGTTATAAGTATTCATTATGGACTTGTGAACAAATTGAAATCATGAATTGAAAAGAGAATGAACATGTGAGTATGAGAACTCAACATGGAAATTTTATAAGTTGAAGATTGTGAAATGAAATTTGAAATAGAGTAGCTAAGTCTCCCCGGCATTGAGAATTGAGTTGAAAAGAAATTAGACCAAGGTTGGTCATGATGAAAAGAATGAATAAGTCCGGTTGATGGAGAGCCTAACTCTAGAGATTAATTTTGTTCATGATTTTTAATAAAATTAAGGACTAGTGCATAGTGAAGATGTGATGAAAGTAAGAGAAAAACATTGAGTATGAGGGCCCTGGGTAGCGGCGAGAGCGTATCCCAGGAATTCCCATGACGAGTCTGGGTGAGGATACTGCTCCAGAGTACCGTCCCAGTGGCGACGCTCGTGGGATGTTTGAAGACTACGGGTGGTGTCATGTTTATGGTGAGAGCGTATCCCAGGAATTCCCATGATGAGTCTGGGTGAGGATACTACTCCAGAGTGCCTAGACATGAGTTTGTAGGTCAGATAACATCTAGGATACTTACCGTAATTACCGTAGTAGATTAAATCATAACGGGGGATTGAACCCTATCAAGATGAAGAACGAATAAGGGCTTGCCCTCGGACCTATGTAGTATGGGATGCATAGAATCCGAACAAGTGCGCATTAATGTCATGTAACATAAATAAATGTCATGTAACATAAATAAATGCATTAAGGATTAAGTGCACAATCACAACATGACATCAATAGGGTAGTCCCTTTAGTTTGAATTGTGACAAGTTTGTGTTTGTTAAATATGGAAAGTTAAGTTATACTCTTTCCGGCATAGAGAGGATGGCCGTGTATAATGTTCGTCGGTTGAATAAACTGACGTACCCACAGTCTTATATGCAGGTAAATGTCATGTTAAAGATTAAAGAGGAATGGATGCTTAAAGATTATATCATGTTGTTGTACTTTTATTCAATTGTTGTAAATTTTATCTTCCGCTGTGCAAAAAGAAAAGTGTAATTTTGATGTAATCTCTGATGTATGATGAAAAATTTTAATTTCCCTGTAAAATTGTACTAAAGAAAGTGAAAAGATCCTGTAGAACATCTCGAATTCAGTGTATTTGGGATTCGGGGCGTTACAGTTTGAATTTATTATTTTATATGGATTCTTATGTGAGCTTATTTTGTTTGTTTTGTTCTATATTCAGCTAGATTATCTTTTATTGCCTCAATAACTTCTAATATCAACTCTATTTCCATGCTTAATGGGACCAATTTCAGGGATTGGAAAGCGACTTTACTTATAACTTTTGGCTGTATGGAATTGGACCATGCATTAATGGAAGAACAACCTCCACCTCTCATTGCGGAAAGCACTCCTGATGCTAAAACGGATTTTGAGATGTGGGGTCGTTCAAATTGCATGAGTCTAATGATTATGAAACACAGCATTCCAGAAGCCTGTAGGGGCACAGAATCCGATGGGATTACTATGGCCAAAGATTTCCTCAAAAAAATTGAGAAACGTTTTGCCAAAAACGATAAGGTTGAAATGACTTCTTTGATGTCTATGAAGCATAAGGGTCGAAGAAATGTAAGGGAGTACATTATGGAGATGTACCATATTGTTTCAAGACTTAAGGCACTTAAGCTTGAGTTTCCTGAGGAATTGCTTGTGCTTATGTTTTGGTATCACTTCCTGCACAGTTCAATCAATTCAAGATCAGTTATAACTGTCAAAAGAAAAAATGGACTCTAAATGAGCTCATTTCTCACTTTGTGCAAGAGGAAGAAAGTTTAAAACAAGATAAGACTGAAAGTGCTCACTTGGCCAATGCCTCTAAGGATAAGGGCAAGAAAAGGAATTCTGAGAATGAAAAAGCTAAGGGTCCAGCTCAAAAGAAACAATAGAAGGATACAGAGAGTTGTTTTTTTTGTAACAAGCCTAGACATGTGAAGAAGGAATGTACCAAATATCACGCATGACATGCAAAGAAAGGTATGTTTCTTACTTTTGTCTGTTCCGAGGTTAATTTATCTTCAGTACCTAGAAACACTTGGTGGATAGATTCTGGTGCCACTATTTACATAAGTGTTTCTATGCAGGGTTGCCTGAGCTGCCAAAAGCCAAATGACGGTGAAAGACACATCTACGTGGGCGATAGAAAATCGGTAGAAGTGGAAGCAGTTAGGCACTTTAGGTTGTTGTTAGGGACTGATTTTTATTTGGATTTGAAAGAAACTTTTGTTATACCATCTTTTAGACGAAATTTGCTTTCTGTTTCTTTGTTGGACAAATTTAGATATTGTTGTTCATTTGGAAACAATCAGTTTAGTTTGTCTTTAAATTTGAATATTGTTGGAACTGGTTATTTGAATGCTTATGACAACCTTTATTTGCTCGAAACACTTGCATCCTATAATGAAACCTTGTATGTAGAATTACGTGGTACTAAACGTAAATTGAATAAGGAAAATTCAGCGTTGTTATGGCATAAGCGCTTAGGTCATATCTCAAAAGGTAGAGTTGAGCGTCTTGTGTCTAATAGCATTTTAGAGTCCCTGGACTTCACAGACTTTGATGTCTGTGTAGACTGCATAAAGGAAAAACAGACCAAGACTAAGAGATTAGGTGCCAATAGATCTTCAGGCATCTTAGAATTGGTTTATACAGATATTTGTGGGTCATTCCCTACGGCATCTTGGAATGGTCAATAATATTTTATATCGTTCATAGACGATTACTCACGTTATGGATACCTATGTCTCATTCATGAAAAATTCCAGTCTCTGGACGTGTTCAAAGCTTATAAAGATGAAGTTGAGAATCAACTCAATAAAAGGATTAAAAATCTCAGATCTAATCATGGTGGTGAGTACTACGGTAGATATGATGGCTCAGGTGAACAACGTCCAGAACTGTTTGCTAAATTTCTAGAGGAATACGGTATTGTCCCACAGTACACCATGCTAGGATCACCTAGCATGAATGGTGTTTCTAAAAGATGAAATAGGACTATTAAGGATATGGTAAGGAGTATGATTGCTCATTTCACCTTACATGATTGCCTCTTAGGAGAAGCATTAAAAATAGCAGCTTACATTGTCAATAGAGTACCAACTAAAGCAGCTGCAAATATACCTTATGAGCCTTGGATATGTCGAAAGACTAGTCTAAAGTAGGGGTGGTAACGGGCCGGACTTATATAAGCCCGAGCCCGAGCCCGAGCCCGAGCCCGAATTTATTTTTTGGGTCCAAGCCCGGCCCGATTTTGCATCAGGCTCCAAAATACAGGCCCAAGCCCGAGCCCGAATTAACCAAAAAAGCCCAAACCCGGCCCGATTTACCCAATTGCTAAAAAAATACATAGATGATGATGAAGTGCAACTTTTGGAGTTTTTGATCCTTCTTACAGTGGAAACAAATAATGACTAAACTGACCCACTTCCAGTGTTCAGTGTCTGATATATAGTTCTGAAATGACCAAATATGGTTTTCAGTGTTTGATATAGTTTTCAGTGTGGGTGTGCGCGCGCATATGGAAACAAACTGAAATGACCAGTGTTCAGTGTTTGATATATAATTTGGAAGTGGGTCAGTTTGGTAATTATTTTGAGAATTGGGTCAGTACGGAATTTTTTTTGAAACACTGAAAACCAGATATGGTTCTTTCTCTTCATTTCAGAACGGAATTAATGCGCATTCAGCATTCTTGTGCATTTATTAGACGGGAAAAGGTGACAGAGATGAAGGGACGAGGAGTATTTATTAGACTTATATAAATCGGGTCGGGTTCGGGTCGGACTCATACACACCCGAACCCGGCCCGAAAATGTAATCGGGCTTATTTGTTGAGCCCAGGGTCCGAAAAAATTGAAAAAAATCAGGCCCAAGTCCTACTAAAAACGGGTCGAACTTGATCGGGCTCGGATCGGGCTCGGGTCAATTGACAGCCTTAGTCTAAAGCACTTTCACACTTGGGGATGTCCAGCTGAGGCAGGGCCTTATAGGCCACATGAAAAGAAATTGGACTCTAAAACAGTGAGCAGCTACTTTATTAGTTATTCTGAGCGATCTAGGGGCTATAAGTTTTATGATCCCACACTTAGGAATATTTTTGAGATGTGGACTGCAACATTTTTTGAGGATGTTGAGTTTGGGGGGAGAAATAAGGTTAGGGACATTGATTTTAAGGAGAAATTGGATTCAATTACAAACACAATTCCTACTATCACTTTTGACAATATTCAGGTTCTCACACCTATCATTAATCAAGAAGTGAATCCGGTACCTCAACAAAACAATGTTGAACAAACCCCTATTCAAAATGAGGTAATTGTTCCAGAAGAACAAACTCAACAACCTCAAGAACCAGCTCCATTAAGGAGATCCACGTGAGAAAGGACGAATGCTATTTCAGATGATTATATTGTATTTCTCCAAGAACATGAGGATGACAATGGAATGATAGAAGATGATCCAATTACATTCAATCATGCCATGAAAAGTTATAACTCTCAAAAGTGGATGAGTGCCATGAATGAGGAGTATAAGTCCATGTAAGACAACAATATTTGGGAACTTGTCCCATTACCAAAAGATGCAAAACCAATTGGTTGTAAATAGATATTTAAGACCAAGAGGGATGCAAATGGTAATGTGGAGAGGTATAAGGCATGTCTTGTAGCTAAAGGCTATACTCGGAAAGAAGACATCGATTTTATAGAGATTTTCTCTCCAGTTTCAACGAAAGACTCCTTCAAGACAATTATGGTACTTGTTGCTCATCTTGACCTTGAGCTACATCAGATGGATTTCAAGACAGCGTTTCTCAATGGCGACATTGATGAGAAAATTTATATGGTGCAACGAGAAAACTTTGTGTCGGGAGACCCAAAGAATATGGTTTGCAAATTGACGAAATCAATCTATGGACTCAAGCAGGCTTCTCGTCAATGGTACCACAAGTTTCATCAAGTAATTATCTCATTCGGTTTTGCGATGAATATTGTTGATGATTATGTGTATCACAAGTTCAGTGGGAGTAAGCATATATTCCTAGTTCTGTATGTCGATGACATATTGCTTGCCACTAAGGATATAGACTTGTTGCAAGAAACCAAAAAGTTTCTGTCCAAGCATTTTGAGATGAAGGATCTTGGGGATGCCTCTTTTTGTATTGGGAATTCAGATACACCGAGATCGTTCTCGAGGTATTCTTAGATTATCACAAAAGGGATATATCGGTAAAGTACTCAAAAAGGTTTGGCATGCAAGATTGTAGACCAGGAGATACTCCTGCTGCTAAAGGAGACAAATTTAGTCTTAGTCAGTGCCCTAAAAATAACCTTGAAATTCAAAAAATGCAAAAGATTCCCTATGCATCAGCTGTTGGGAGTCTAATGTATGCTCAAGTATGTACACGTCCGGATATTGCGTACATTGTCAAGATTTTAGGCAGGTATTTAAGCAAACTTGGTATGGACCATTAGATAGCAGCCAAGAGGGTTATGGGGTATCTTCAGAGAATAAAAGATTACATGCTCACATATAGGAAATCAGATCATTTGGAGGTCGTAGGATATTCTGATTCTAATTTTGTTGGGTGCCAATATAGCAGAAAGTCTACATCAGGCTATATTTACCTGTTAGCTGGGGGAGCTATATCCTGAAAAAGTGTCAAACAGACACTTGTAGCTTCTTCTGCTGTGGCAGCAGAGTATGTAGCATGCTATGAGGCATCGAATCATGGAATAGGCCTGCGGAACTTTGTCACTGGGCTGCGTATTTTGGAGAATGTAGAAAGACCACTCAAGTTGTTTTGTGACAATAAGTCAGCAGTGATGTATTCCTATAACAACATGAGCTCAACAAAGTCGAAGCATATTGACATAATTCTTAGTTGTGAAAGAAAGAGTGCAGAGTGGACAGATATCCATAGAGCACATTGGAACAAACTCCATGATAGTCGATCCGTTCACAAAGGGATTACCACCCAACGCCTTTCATGAGCACACTGCTCATATGAGTGTTGTATTATTTGAGGATATCATGATTTAGTGGGAGTTCGTATTTTATTTGCTTTATGTTTGTCTGAGACATTTATACATTTGGTTATTTTTCTGATCAGATTAAAGTGTTCAGTTTTTTCTCACTCTTTTGTCATGTTTGATTCTGACCTCACTTAAGTTTAAGAGGACCAGTTAGAAATAGGCATGTATATAGATCACAATCCATGAATTTTCCATGCTGCACATTCACACTTGATCTATGTCGTTTGATTATGTTGATATATGTGACCATTGATGAATTTAGTTATGATAAATGTAACAAAAATTGCTTTGATCCTATATTTACATGATTAATGAAAGAGATTATTTGGCTATGCTTTTGGTTATGATAGCAAAGTTTTGAGCTCATAAAATATGTACATTTGTAAGGTGTAACATATGTGGCCCAAGTGAGAGATTGTTGGAAAATAATCTATGTGGGCTCACATATGTGACTAAATGTATAATTGCTATTCTAAAGTTTAACCCAAATTAAAGTTATCTAACCAAGGTTAAGTGAGAGTTAAAAGCATATAATAATAAAGTGTGATATATTACGTGTAGAAACCGGAAAATGAATTTTTAGTTTTTTGATGGGAAAAATTGAAAATCACTAATTGTCTGTTAGGGTTGTGGTCCTCTATATATACGTATCCATTCTATTCTATCTGTCATCTCATTAACAGAAAAGAAAAGAGAGACTCTCTCATAGAAATACGTATCATATAGGAAGATTCAAGATCCTCTGTGTAATCTCCATCAATAGCTTCAGGTTAGTGCTTCCACTTTATATTATTCTTCTTTGATTTAGCAAAGGATCTATAGAAACATGATTTAGGATTTTATATTTAAAACACTTTTTGTGACATGATTAGGATCTAGACTTATGTGTAATGACATAAATGTTTTATGCATGTTGCTTAAGTGTAATAGATAAAACCCATCATGCCATCTTTCTCTCACTGGAAGACCAAGTTCGGTTGGGCTTCCGCATGCATTACCGGCTACTTTCTCTTTTAATCCTTCGTCAGGAAGTTTGTTGGGTATTTGTTTGCATTCCAGCACACGGGCGCCTGGGTCATCTTTGACGCTGACGACCGGGCTGATGTTAAAGAGGATTTGCACAAGCATTTTGGTGTGGAAATTGCTCTACATGATGTTTTGTTGAAGTACAGTCACCACGATCCCAATAGGACTGTGGTGAACTTGTGTGCATTTTGGGCAGCGGTTGGTCTGGCCGAGGGAGGGGGTTGCCGCTGGAGAATGTGGGGGAGGTTGAGCATGAGGATTTTTATACGGAGGTTTTTGGTGGCAGGCAGTTTATTCGGCAGGGGCTGCCGAATGGGCTGCCGAATGTGGATTCCGAGCTTTACATTACGAGGAAGTTGTCCAGGTTGTAGAGTTTCAATATTAGGTTTGATGAGGATGCGCCGAGGGCCGGCCTGAGTTCCCGCGGACCCAAGGCGAAATGCACAAATAATTATTTTTGGGGCCCCTAATAATAATATATTTTTTTATGTGCAAAATCCATGTCTATATTTACAAGAAAAATATAAATTTGGGGGTCTCTAAATTTGTAAAAAATTCGGAGGCCTGAGGCACCCGCCTCACTTACCTCAAGGTGGGGACTGGCCCTGGATGCACCCAAGGTGGCATTGCCACAGGGGACGATGATTCCTGTGAATTGGTTCAATACTTTGTTTCATGCACATGCATTTTGGGGGGTTGATGCTGCCAGTGAACCTGACTTCGATGGTGTCGGATGTGTTGAATGGAGATTGTTGCATGGATGGATATTCAGGACGGTTATAATTTTGTCAGACAAGAAGGATTTGGGTCAGAGAAGAAGGATTTGGATTTTTTTTTTTTTAAAGAAAATGTGAAGTTAGCTAACAATTTGATTAATAAGGAGTTTATTTAATAAATAAAGAAAACTTCACATAATTACAAAAACAATAAAACAAAAAATAAAATATAATACCTCCAAAATACATAGAAGTAGCACTGTCAGTCACATTTATCCGATACCCGGATCCGACCCGAACCCGACATTGGACCGGAACCGACTCGATGTATACGGGTCCGAGTCCGGGTCCTAAAATAAGCCCCGACGCACTTCCGGGTCCTGATCCGGGTCCGCTCAAAATAGAACCGACTCGGACCCGGACCCGCGGCCATTAAAAAAATACCCCCAAAAATATGGAATTTGAATAATAAGGTTATAGGGATTTACATGTAAATAGTAATTGTTGAAGATAGATGTGTAAATATAATATTTATTCATGTACTTAAATGCAAAAAATTGTTGGAACCGTAGGGTATAGAGTGTAAAAATATTTTAAGTGCAAATATTTACTCCCCGCTAGCGAACCCGACGGGTAGATTTTTTTAACTAGGACCCGGAGACGATTCTCGCAAGTTCGAGTCTGGGTCCAATTTTTGGACCCAAGAGGTACCGGGTCCGGGTCCGGTAGTAGAGGACCCAACCCGATTGGATCCGATAGCAGCTCTACATAAGAGGGTGTGAAAGATATAATAAAATTCAAATATACAAGAGCATCAAAACTCGAGTACAATAAGATAGAAGATGTCCTCCAACAAATCCCTGAAGAGTGGACAACCGAGGCGTGACGTGCCACAGTTCCGAGTGGGACCAATCACCACCTCCTCAAAGTGGGATCTGTTAGGTTTTGTGCTTCCAAATACACCATAGTGGGGCTGGAGAAGACAGACGAGAAGAAGAGTCGAAGATGGAGCAAACAGTTCAGAGCAGCCAGCAGCTGCTGATAAGTTGCAGTCGACCGCACACGTACAGGAAAATGTACGGTCGACCGTCTCTTTCTCTGTTGGACCCTGCAGACTTGAAGGAACGACCGATCGACCGGGCGGTCGACCGGGCAGTCGACCGACCCATTCTCTGTTAGACCATGTACAGTCGAAGGCATGAACCGATCGACCATCACTGTGTTTCGGTCGGACGTTGCGACGCTGATTAATACTGAGATTAGAAGTTGTGTAAACCTATATATGTTATATTGTGTACGATTTTAGGGTTAAGTAAAAAGAAAAGAAAGATCTAACAGCCGTCATAGAGAGAGAGAGGGAGATAGAGAAAAACCCTACACCTTGGTGGTAAGTTCTTGAGAGATTTGTAAACTTGTTTCTTTATATTTCTAGTGAAAATCGCAGGAGTGCCTCTGTGCGGGAAAATACCATTGCATTGGGTGAACCTCGATAAAATCTCGTGTATTCATGTGTGTTGTTTTTTGTTGTTCTTTGTTCTCTTGCTTTTTAGTTCTATTGTTCTTGTATCTTTATTGGTGAGTTATTCCGCAGTTAAAACTCAACAGTTGAGCAAGGGGATTTGCCACATGGGTACAAGTGGATCTTCAATTTGATTTATGTACTGTACGTTTCATTGTTTCATTATGCATATTACTTTTGTCAAATCTAGAGTTATCTTCACTAAAAGATTAGGCTTTCAGCTTTATCGGTGGCTCAAAGTTTAATGTGATTACCTAAGTATAATTGGAAGCGAAAGTATCTTCAAACACCATCCCGATCTTCACATTAAATTATTATATTTTTAAAAAAGTGTTTTGAACCAAACACCCACCTTTATGTTGGTAACTTCACCTTAAAGAACAGGTGTAGGGGTGGCGAACGGGTCGACCGGGCCGGTCCGGGTCCAATCCGTACGGGTTGGCACGCTTGGGTAGGCGGGCCGGACCGGGTTGGGGTGTTATGCGGGCCGGACTGGGCCGGGTCAACTTCTTAATTGGGTGGCCCGCCCCACACGTGAACCCATTAGGGCTCAACCCGGGTTGGGCCGGGTCGACCCGCGGGTTGGTCCGTTTAATAATATATATATATAATTTTTTTTTTCTTTTTTTTTTGGTAGCTAAAATTGAACTAATAATAATAATAATTTTACAAATGATGTATACAATTATACAAACAACCATATTTTTGTGACCTCACATATCATAAAGTCCGAAATTGATTACAATAATATAATAAATGATTTTGCATCTCAAAAACTTCGAAAGATAACATTTAAATAAAAATATATTAATTTTAACAAAATATTGTTATAAGCTTTTAAAAGGCCTCATTCTGAAGGGGGTTTGAAGCTCCGTTGGAGCCTCCCCGGGCCTTCAATTTGTATAAATAAAAAACTGTTGGAGATATTTTAATATGAAAAAAACCTAAAGATAACTTCAACGTTGTAGCACTTATCTATTTCAAATTTTGTCTGATGAATATTACATTTCTTAAAAAATTATAATACTAAGTAAGTAATACTACATTACTACTAATAAGTAATAATACTACAATTCTTCAAATATCCCCAAATGATGTTTAATTATACTACTAAGTATGTAATTCACTAAATTCAGTAATAATACTAATAAGTAATAATACTACAATTCTTCAAATTGAATCAAATATCCCCAAATGATGTTTAATTATAATACTAAGTAAGTAATAATACTAATAAACAAAAAAAATCGTGATAATAATAATAATAAAATTGAAAGAGTGAAATTGACAACAAATTTTGAAATTTTATTCATACGAATTTAAGTGATACAATTTGAACAATTTATAACGAAATGAAATGAAGAATTCAATTCACAAATAAGTTTTATACAATAACATATTTCTTATGTACAATTTTAATTGACTACAATTTTTCTAATTTAACATAAGATGAAAAGCTATTGTTGTTGTTGTTGTTGTTGTTCGGGCGAGTTGCTCCCACTTGTAGAACTTGATAGTGCTTTCCCTTGCGTCCTATCTTCAGCCTTCAGCCAGTCTTCTGTGCAAACGAGCATCTCCAACGCCTCGGGCTTCAACCGGTTTCTGTAATCAGATAGAACCCTGCCACTTGTAGAAAATGCACTCTCAGAAGCAACTGTAGAGACAGGAGGAGTTAGCAAATCTTTAGCCATAATAGACAGAATACTAAAAGTGTGTTCATGTTCTTTCCACCATTGTAAAATATCTAGTGGGGAAAGAGTAGGCTCAGTATCCTGTTGGTTATACCAATTTAATTCATTTGGTTGATTAGTCCTAGGTTTTTTAGACTGAATTTGTTCAAGTAGACTAAATGTTCTATCACCAATTTTACTTTTACCTTTAGAACTACCAGAAGAAGAACTAACTACAGAAGTTGTACTACTAGAAGCAAAACGTCTATCATAATAATCATACAAGTTATTTAATGTAGATTCAAACTGAACTAAAAAAGTAGCGCAATCAATTATTAATTCTACATTGTTATCTAAACATGCAAAAAACATTTCTATCAAATTCTTCGTACCTTCTAATTTGATACGAGGATCCATAACAGTAGCAACACAAATCAACATAGGAGGAGGAAAATAATATTTCAAAATTTTTTGAAATGCAGGTATTACAATGTCACTAATATAGGGATCATTTAACATTTCGTTAAATATTTGCATCATGCTAACTAATTCAATAAAAATGCTACTAGAAGTAGATTCATATGTTTTTGAAAACTTTAAAGTTACGGTTTTAAAAGGTTCTAAAAATTTCAACAAAGCTTCGACAAAATACCAATCGGGCGGAGTCATTTCAAAATTGTACATATTTTTTGCGATACAAAAATCATTTACAACTGCTTTATAATCGATGACAACATTCAATAAATCAAAAGTAGAATTCCATCGGTGTCTAACATCCTTTGGAAATTTTCTAAAAGGAACATTTCTAACCCTACACCATGCTTTCCATTCTTGTAAAATGCTTGGACTTAATGCAATGAAATGTACACAATTTCTAATTTTAACAATATATGGATCAGCTATTCTTAATGCATCTTGAAAACATAAATTTATAATATGACATGCACATCTAACATGAAAAATATTGTCAGATGAAGGGTTTAATACATATTTTAAAGTAGTAATTGCTACATTGTTGTTAGATGCATTATCAAAATTAATAGCCATAATTTTATCGTGAATATGAAAAACATCACAAATTTCTATAATACGGTTTGCTATTTCAGCGCCACTATGGGGATACAGCAACGACGCAAGTGATATGATTCTTTTTTGAAGAATCCAATCATTGTCGATCCAATGACAGGTTATTCCCATCGTTGGAATATTGTTGACACCCGTCCAACAATCCGAAGTTAAACTAACCCTACAAGTTAAACTCCATAAAATTGCAATCAACGCATCCTTCATTTCAACATACATTTTAAAACAATCCAATTTGCAAGTATTTCTCGGAATTCTTCTAAAATGAGGGTTTAAGGCCGTTTGATTAAAATTTTCTAAGTTCCTACTCTCGAGATAGGAAAATGGCAACTCTTCCTTAATGACTAATCGGGCCATTTCCCGACGAACGAGTTCGGGATCATAAGGGTGGCTATCTACTTGACCGGTCCTAGGGTTAATTTTTTGTTGGCCTTGTATTTGATCAAGAAGTTCTTTGTGATTATGTTGTATGTGTCTACTAATTGTACCGGTGCCGTCACCCCTCTTGAATTTGTATGTTTTGCTACATGTTTTACACACTTTCAAACCTACACCCAAAATATGTTCGTCCGGGATATACTCATAAAACTTGTGCCAATCGCTAGTTTCTCCTCTACTTTTCCTACTACTACGGGGTTGTGTGGTTTCGGGTTGTTGTTGTTGTTCTTCTTCTTCTAATTGAATGTCACCTACAATATCCATGTCGTGTGTACTCCATTGTTCCATAGTAGGATCAATGTAATCTTGGGCGGGCTCACTAATTGGGACAATTGGTGACCTACGTGAAGAGGAGGAGGAATCTTGGTGGCTACGACCGCTACCGCGGGATCTAGACATAATGTGGTAATGCAATTTCTATAATACGGTTTGCTATTTCAGTGCCACTATGGGGATACGGCAACGACGCAAGTGATATGATTCTTTTTTGAAGAATCCAATCATTGTCGATCCAATGACAGGTTATTCCCATCGTTGGAATATTGTTGACACCCGTCCAACAATCCGAAGTTAAACTAACCCTACAAGTTAAACTCCATAAAATTGCAATCAACGCGTCCTTCATTTCAACATACATTTTAAAACAATCCAATTTGCAAGTATTTCTCGGAATTCTTCTAAAATGAGGGTTTAATGCCGTTTGATTAAAATTTTTCGTGGGCCGGGTTTTGCGAATTTGATTCGCGTATATTGCGACCCGGGTCGACCCGGTACTGTTCACCGGGTTCGACCCGAACCCGTGAAAGTCTTAAGCGGGCCGGGTTCGTGGGCCAGGTCGCGGGTGGGTCGGCGGTTGACCCGGCCCAGTTGCCACCCCTAAACAGGTGGCGTTATTCCACCTTTAACCTAAAAAAAAAAAATCCATGTCGTGTGTACTCCATTGCTTTTCCTACTACTACGGGGTTGTGTGGTTTCGGGTTGTTGTTGTTGTTCTTCTTCTTCTAATTGAATGTCACCTACAATATCCATGTCGTGTGTACTCCATTGTTCCATAGTAGGATCAATGTAATCTTGGGCGGGCTCACTAATTGGGACAATTGGTGACCTACGTGAAGAGGAGGAGGAATCTTGGTGGCTACGACCGCTACCGCGGGATCTAGACATAATGTGGTAATGCGCTCAAATATATAAAAAAAATTCTACAATGTAGGAGCGGACCGAGCGGTGAATTATACAAAAAAAATCTAAAAAACAAGAAGGTTGAGATAGAGAAGTTCAAAAAACAAACAATAATTTTAACTACAACGCAAAAAAAAAATTAACAAGAGAGGTAGAGAAATTTTGATGCCGTTCACCGTAGAATACGCGTATGTAAAAAAACCGGGAAAATAAGAAGAAAAGCTACAAGATGGAGGAGCGCTTTGCCGATTCCGCAATTAAAGAGTTGAGAAGAGGTTGAAGAGAGTTGAAGACGTTGAAGACGTTGAATTTTGTTTCCGATACGACCGAAATTTGATCGTGTATATGCCTCCTTGTACAATTATTTGATGAACACTACAATTGTTCAAAAATTTCTTTAAAATGATGTATAATAGTAGAGAGAGTAAGAGAGTGAGGTGTAATTTTTTTTGAGAATTTTAGGGGATATTTATAGGTGAATTTGTGGGAAAAAACAAAAAAAAAATTTAAAAAAAAACCCAACGTTCGGCAGGAACGGCTAATAGCCGTTTGCTGTGCTGACTGCTGCCCCAACGGTCGAACCCACGTGCTTCGACCCGTTCGACTCGCAGGTCGAACGGTCGGCCCGTCACGGGTTGAACGTTCGACCCGTACGGGTCGAGCAGGGTTGACACACACGGGTCGACCCGCGGGTTAGCGGGTTTAATTCGTTTTTTTAACGGGTTCGTGGGCCGGGTTTTGCGAATTTGATTCGCGTATATTGCGACCCGGGTCGACCCGGTACTGTTCACCGGGTTCGACCCGAACCCGTGAAAGTCTTAAGCGGGCCGGGTTCGTGGGCCAGGTCGCGGGTGGGTCGGCGGTTGACCCGGCCCAGTTGCCACCCCTAAACAGGTGGCGTTATTCCACCTTTAACCTAAAAAAAAAAAACTTCACCTTAAAGGATTATCTCAAAAAGAAAAAAAAAAAAAAAAAAAAAAAAAACTCCACCTTAAAGGATTAAGCTAGTAGTTTTTTTTTTTGATGAAAACGGATAGAGTCTGTCGACTCTAGCCACACCAAAATAGCATATAATAACTCCAAAAGTAATGTACAGTAAGCTGTTTTACAAGAGGTAAAACACCGAAAAGAATCGCAAAAATACAATCGATAAAACCTAAATAAAACTATACAAAGAGAAGAAAACGAAAGACTGGGGCGTTGATGGCTGAATGCATCGAGGGCAGTAACGAAATCACTCGAGTCTGCTAGCGCGTGGAGCCAGGATGACAACACAGATCGATAGATCATAACAAGACCATCAGCAGGAGATGAGGCCACTGCAGGGAGCCACCGGAAGGGCACCAAAGGAAACAGCCAAGCATTAAGGGGGCCCTGAAACGCTCGCTAGATACCTGCACTGAGAGCCAACATAAACCAAAACCAATGGAGTCCAAACAAGACAAAAGAGGTCGAGGCATCAACACATCAGTGCCCATCTAATACCAGCAAGAAGACTTCGCTGGAGAGGGCACAGCACACAAGCCAGGCAAAGCTGGAAACAACCACGCACCACACAACCCAACTAAAAGAGAGGTGCTCCACTCACTACCAACAGCCAAAGCTCTAAAAAGCCACAATAACGAGCTAAATAAGAGCAAACACCAGGCAATAAACGAGTCGTCAAAATAACGAAACATACCAAGTACAGAGAAAATCCGATCAGCCAAGACAACGACCAATTAAAGCCATACATAAAGAGAACCACAAAAGGATGCTAATGAAGAAGAACATCAGCAAATATATAATTAATCACTATGGGAACAACCATAAGCTCCCCAGGCTCAAAAAGCCAAAGACCAAAATAAAAACAACCCAAAAGAAGAGAAGAAGAGAGGGAAAGAAGAAGGTGAACTACCAACCGAGCTTGAACCCAGAAGAACAAAAAAAAAGGGAGCAGTTACATTCCAGCAAAAGTCCTCATGGTCAGGAGCTCCACTAGAGGGAGATCATGTCTGCAGGGGAAAGAAAAAGATAGTACTGTCAAACTCAGTGAAAAAATAGTATTAAGCATTTAGAAAAATAAAATACTAGGGAAGTAAAGCTTGCATGTTACTGAGACAGCCCACAGAGTCGGTAAGTTTTTGAAAATCAAGGGAAGCTCTGCCTTTGTAAGAAGGGTCCGAGCTCCAGAGCTTGAACAAATAAGAAAATGATTCAATAATGGCCATAGGAGAGGAGCAGCGATGCTAAAACAATCGCTGGTTCCTTTCCTTCCAAATAATCCATACGATGATATGAACTGACAAGACCCACGCGCAATTGAACAAAACGTTCGATGGCTTTAAAGACCAGACGTCGGTTAAAGTGGGGGGAGTCGAACCCGTGTCCCACGCAAGAGAACAGATCCTCCATAACGGAAGGATGGAAGGACACTGAACGAAAAGGTGATTAACGTCTTCCGGGAGTTGGGCACATAAAACGCAAAGTTGCCCCCATGCTAAATTCATCCTATTAAGAGCCTCAACAGTGAGCAGTTTACCATGATACGCCAGCCAGAAATTAATCTTCACTTTAAGGGGTGCGGCTGACCCCCAGAGCAAATTCGCGACAGGGGATTGAACGCCCCTAGAGTTAAGAAAACTGGAGAAGGATTTAACAGAGAAGGAGCCTGATTCAGACCAACGCCAAGCAATGCCTTCGCTAGACCTCCAAACAAAGTGATCGAGGTGAGAGATAAGTTTATTGAAATTCTCTAAGAGAGGTGGAGGAAGGTCGATCACGAAGGGAATGATCCAATGACGCGTACCGTCAATGGTAGTAAAAGACTCTGCAACCGTTGCAGAGGGGTCGGAAGCCAGCTGAAATAGTGAGGGAAACTCGGAAGAGAGTTTGATGTTACCGACCAAAAGGTCAGTCCAAAGTTTCGCTCTAGACCCGTCTGCGCAGGTGCAAGAAATACTACAGAGGAAAGCGGCCGATGCCTTCCAGACACCTTTCCAGAAGGGGGAGACTTGGGGACTAACAGTCGCAAGGAATTCCCACCAGTTGCGAGAGCGAGAGCGATAATCCTTTCCAGAAGGAGGATTAAGCTAGTAGTTAGGTCTTAACTTTTGTCAGACACCAAGATACTTTGTTACTTATCAAATGAAACAAATACGGAATTTCCTTTTTGTATCTGTTTTCTATGTCTCAGAGAATTTGGAGGAAAGTATTGGTAATTAGGATTTACAGGTAGCCTCTTGATGCAGAATGCATTACGAGTGGCAAACCGTTTTCAGGAAATTGATTTTATTGGAAAAAACTATGACAAAAAATCAATTATTCCGCCTCACTTTTGTATATTAGTGAGTTTAAGCCTTTGTTGGAGAATTTGTAGGCTAATAATGTGGTTTAGGATTCAGCTTTTGGATCTTTTGTCTTTGTCTAGGAGAATTTGGATGAAACTTTTGACCTTTATATAGTCTGGGGTTACAGAAATGCCTCTTGATGCAAGATGCATTATCACCATCTTTTCCTTTACTGTCGTCCTAGAAGCAAAGCGGTTTTTGCAGAAGTTTTCAGTGCACTAGGGACATCTCAATACCCTAATTCATACGAGGACCTGTGGGTAGGAGCCAAATTCACAACGGAGAGGGGTGCTATGAGAGAGGCGTGGTTTATCGCGATTGCCGCAATGACCTGGGTGCTATGGCTAGACAGAAATAATCTTTACTTTCGTAGAACTTGCAATACTATTTCTGGCAATCTGAATCATATTATGCATCTAATTTTATTTTGGGCTAATGTGGCAGCAGGAGGTCCCAGGGGCAGGATTGCATCAGCCTTCCAGGTACAGGAGACGACGAGGAGATCGAGATCGGGCCGACGATTGACTGAGATTAGGCACGAGCTCTGATGGACATTGATACCCACCACCCCAGGGCTTGTTGGGGGGAATGATGTATTACTTTTTGGCTACTTTATACTCTGTTTGTATTTTGTCCCACCCCCCATGTTCGGGGTGGAGTAGGTTTTTCTGTTTTATTTCTAGGATTTTGTTGTATGCTCAGTACCCTGAGTTTTGTTTTATTAATCTCTTATTAATGAAACAGGGTGGTCAGATTCCACCTTTTCCTCAAAAAAAAAAAAAAAAAAAAAAAAAAAAAAACTTAAGGGTAGGCACTAGAAGAAGATGTGATGAAACTTGGGCAAACATAAGTGGGACATTTCTATATAGTCAGGCGGTGTACTCCCGGACTATGATTCAGTCGGACGGTGTACTCCGGGACTATAATTGCCCTGTATCCAGTCGGGCGGTGTACTCTGGGACTGTGATGCAAAATAAGATGAGTCTCAATTAAATTCGGAATTATGAACGATCGGATGGTGCACTTCGGAATCATGAATAGTCGGGCGGATGGGAGGCGGATCTCTGATATTCCTTGGCTAGAGCAGCATTTGCGGGATATCCGCATGAGGTGGATTCTGTATAGTCCGGCGGTGTACTCCGGGGCTGGAATCCATACTTGTGGAATGTCTGAACTTTGTTTTATTACCGAGTAGGATTTCATGACGAGGAATCGAACCCTATAATGTGGAGTACGTAAGGGCTTTCCCTCGGACCTATATAGTATGAGATGCATAGAATCCGAACAAGTATGCATTAGTGTTATCGTAGTGTAAATGTCTGTATTAGGCATTAAGTTCATATCATACACTGACCTGACTAGGATAGTTACTTTTCCTGTTTGCATTCAAGTTTGTGCTTGCTAAATTAAAAAATCGTTGTATTATAGCATTGCGGCAGTTGTATGCAACTGACGTGCCCACAGTTTTCTAGTTGCAGGATTGGATTTGGCATGGACTTAAAGTCACTATGAAGAGTTATTACAAGATTGAAGAATTTTTATTATTGTAGATTGTATTGTATTCATTTGTTTTCGTTGTGCAGTTGTAAAGAACATGTTGTAAATAAAAAGTTTTAAATTTCTTATAAATTTGTACGAATTTGAAGTACAAGAATTACATATGTTTGGAATTCGGAGCGTTACAAATTAAGAGATGGTCGAAATTTTTAAAAAAACATTTAATGTAACATTGTGCTCCGCAGTGAACCTCATTTCAGTTGGAAAGGCCTAGGAGGATAACGTGTGATCCATTGCTCGGATCAAGACTAGTCTTGTTGGTCTCTACAGAATATATCAAATTAGTAGTACTGAACGTTAACTCTTAGATGGTCATGGTACATGGATTTCATAGAATTGAACTGCTAATAGCTATCTAAGGTACAATATACTTCATCAGCTGACTTACACTACAACTAAAATACGCTACCCCGGCATTCATACTCCGGCGTTTGATCAAACGTCGGGGTAGACTTCTGGCCTCCCGTAGTTAAATAGTAAACCCAATCTACTCTGGCATTTTAAAAAAATGCCGGAGTGTCTGGAGATGTTTTATGATGTTCTCCCCCCCACCCAAAAAAAAAAAAAAAAAGAAAAGAAATCAACACACAAAAAAATATTACTCTCCCCAAAAAAATTTGCTCTCCCGCTCAAATCGAAACCCTATCTCCGCTGTCCCCCGCCGTCTTCCACATCCGACCTTGCTTAATCTCTCTCCGGCCATCTCATTCCCGAACCCCAGACACCACCATTGCCCTTGTCGTCTCCTTCCCCTGCCGTTGTCCCTCGTCGTCCCCCACTGTCTCCCTTCCCGTTGTCGTCTCCCGCAGTCCCCCATCGTCTCCCACCGTCGACGACCTCAGATTATTATGGTAAAAATAAATTCAATGTTAATCTTAAGGTTTTAGGGTTTTAGGGTTAATTTTGTTTTGGGATTTGTTAGTTTTAGGGTTTCCTCAAGAAAATTTTGATTCAATTGATATGATTTCGATTCACTCGGATCTCAAGGAGTTGGGAATGGCTGCGAAGAAATTTGCGAACCATGTCGTCATTTTGGGAAGCGGGTTGGGATTTGGAACCACCTTCTTGAAATTCCTTGCTTCATTTGCTGCAATGTGAGCTCTCTCTCTCTCTCTCTCTCTCTCTCTCTCTCTCTCTCTCTCTTCATTAGCTTTGAGATCTTTGTAAATTACTTGTGAGTTGATTTTTTATATGAATGTTTACTCCTACTTGTTAGTGATCACTTGTTCAAATATTTGTTTGTTGCAAGAGTATGAGAATTGAGTTTGTGGTTCTGCGAAATCCGGCCAATATTTAGAGGACTATTGAAATTTTACTTTGTACGTAGCGTGCCAGAACTGACGTGACAATATGATCACTATAAGCCTTTATTTGATTTTTGCTGCAATGTGTAGGATTTCACGGTTCATTTGGTTTTTTTTATTTTTTATTGCAAGTAAAATATGTTGGAATATGCCTCTTTACAGAGTTAGAGATTTTCTCATTTTTGGATGCAAACGGAGTGAAGTTTGTGCACATGGACTTATGGACCTATCGTCTCAATTGCCTCCTTCAAAGTTCATTTTGATCGAAACCACTAACTTTTTGGTATCCCTAATATTTTGATCGAAACCACTAAACTTTACTCTGTTTCATTGATCAGTGATAAGCTGAAACATAGTAGCTATTAATAGTATTTCCCTACATTTGTTTCATCAATCTTAATCTAAAATATATCGGGGCTTCAACTCAGGTACTGTTATTGGATTAGGAGTACCATTTCCGAGTGAGGAATTCATAAGAAAGTAGTAGTAAAATGGATCATGTTACAATCCAGCCCCTTCTTTTATTGTTAAGTTTAGAATGCATATATACTTGTTGTAGTTCTTCGAACACAAATTATTCAAACTTACAGAAACTTTGTTTCTATTTAATGTATATGTGTTCAACTGCAGATATTTGTTGGTATTGGATTGGACAAACTGGAGGACAAACATGTTAACCTCTCTTTTGGTTCCTTACATCTTCTTCAGTCTTCCTTCAATTTCATTCTCAATTTTGAGGTTTGTTTCCAACACCACCATATCACTTGGCCTTTCGCATTTATTCTGATTATGTTGAATGCTTTTACCTATAGTGTGGAACAATACTTCTTATTTTCTACAGAGGTGAGGTAGGCAAATGGATTGCGTTCGTTGCCATTGTTTTCGTCTCTTCTTTCCTAAGCACTTTCCAGGTTCATTTTCTAATCAGATGCCTCTTTTTCCACACAGGAACATTTTTTGTAGTTCGAACTGAATTAAATGGACAAGTATGGCATATATATAAAGATATACGAATTTTCTTATGTACATCCATTATTTTTAATTTTCATTTTTTATAGCCTAATTCAGTAACATTAAAGTATAGACTCAGTGAAGTTCCAACTACCAGAGTCTAGAGATGGACACATAACACATTTACACACGAAACAGTGACCCAAAATACAGAACCACTCTCATTTACCTAAAGCACACACTTTTGAACAAAATACAGAACCACTCTCCGATAGTTTAAAGATGACTACCTAACATGAAAATCTTAATTTTCAAATACATGTATTGAGATAACTGCCATTGTTTTTGCAGACTGATTGGAAATGCCTGGATCATTGATTCTTTTGCTGGTAGTTGCACCCAGCTTGTTTGCTCACACAGTCAGAAATGGCATCATCGACACGATCATCTGCCTGATCATTGCCTACTATCTGCTCCAAGAGCACATCCGAGCATCGGGTGGTTTCAGGAATGCCTTCACTCAGAAAAAGGGCATATCAAACACAGTGGGGATCGTTCTCATAATGGTTTACCCAGTCTGGCGCTTGGTTCTCTTCTTCCTGTAGATAATAATGCATCACTTTATTTCCCTTGTGGCAATTGTTTTGTTTGATTGTTGTGTGATTATTGTTCGTAAAGACTATAGTATATATTTGATTGTAAGTGTGCTGTAGTTTTTTTTTTTAAATTTTTTTTAATTTTATTATTTAAATTATATACCTAAAATTAAAAAACCTACGCGGGGGTGTTGTCCGAAAAAAAAACCCAAAACGATAACACCTCTACGCCGGCGGTTTTAAAACGCCGGTGTAGGTATTTATCTATGCCGGTGTTTGCTATAAACGCCGGTATAGACCAATACTCTACCGCGACGCTCGATTCCCCGACGTATATAGCGGCGTTTTCAAAAACGCTGGTATGAGATACACAGGCATTTATAAACGCCGGGGAATCCACACAAAAAAAAACGCCAATGTAGACGCTTATTGTTGTAGTGTTAGCCATCTCATCTGAGTAGTTGATCTCACCAAGGGCTTAAATGAGGCCATGTTACTTAAATTGTTGAGTACCTCTTCAGATTTAGGACTAACGCATCTGAAGACTCTCATCTACTCTAAAAGTTTCTCGTATGTCAGGTACGTGTCTGCCTCAAGTCAACCATTGGAAGGGAAATAACTGATAATCTATCGACTAAAACTATGAAAATATCTGGCCAATTTATATTCCCTGATGAAGTAATAGAATGCTTAAAGATTGATAATTGATCAATAGGAAGTGCACAAAGATTAGGGTATAACAAACGCTGTAGTTCTGGAGTATATTTTGTTGAATAGATGTGCTTTAGTAATTGTAGTGAAAGCAAAAAAAGAAATAAAATGGCCATGTGCGGTGGTGCCAGGCTAATTAACATGGTTACATGCATGCTTCAAAACAAACAGTTGTCTGTATAATGTTGGCATTTGGTGTGATGGGTTATGCAGGTCTATATTACAATTTATGATGGTAAATTAATTAAGAAATATGCTAATAAGTTTTTTTTTATAAAGTAGCTGGTTAGAAGGACAAGCTCAGGCAGAAATCCAGGCTTCGGTGGGTTATACCCTAGAGAAGCGGAAACAACTAGATAAACAACAGAGTTGTGCGAAGAGGATGCAGAACCTGTGCATCCTAATTGTCTTTTACACTAATTAATGTTGTGAATACACTGTCAAATATATTCCCAAAATAGTTGTGCATTGTATTTGAAAAGAAGAGAAGATGCCTTGCAAAGCCACACGCCCGTGTTAAATAATGGACGCTGTCATAATTATGACGTGCACATATTTGGACACGACATGACTCACTGACACATGATAATTTCTAGTAGCCAGTAAAGTAAATAGAAATAACATGGCAAAAAGTTTCATTCTCATATGTGGCCAAGATGTGTACTACACATCACTGAAGAAGCTTCCATGTTACATAGATAGGTACCAGCCCAAAGTGTTTGATTGCTAGCCTACGCTGGTGCCGAGGGATTTCTGTTCCTCCAGGATGATATGATATGATTCTCAACCACTGGAATCTCTTGCAGGTAAACAAGGATAACCTGTGGATCAGCAACAAGGTATTAATGACTTCCTGTACCAAAACTCTTGCTGACAAAATATTCATCTCTCTGCATCTCTCTGTACGTGCCTATAGTGATGTCAGTCAACTGTTAGAAGAGCTGACTCAGTAAATCATATTAAAGAGGAGAATGTTATTTTGTATGGCTATCATTTCCTTTATACTGAGAATGTGGTCCATGGTTAAAGAATTTACGATAGAAATTTTATGGGGTATTGTTGGGATTTGTGGATCCAATACACGATAATAAGTTGAAGAAGATAGTCGGAAAAAATGGTCGAAGTGGGAGCTACAGGTCAAGAGTAGCAAGTGGCTACAGCAGAGTTGCGGTCAACCGCACCCCCCGACCGCCCAGGCAAAAAGACTGGTCGACCGCGCAGTCGACCGTCCCGCTCTCTGACTCAACTCTGTAGCTTGAAGGAATGACCAGTCGATCGCGCAGTCGACCGACCCGCTTTCGTGCAGTCGAAAGGAAGACCGGTCGACCATCAAGATGGTGTGGTCGACCGTCCTGACGCTGAAGAGATGAACGGCTGAGATGGAAAGTTGTGGAATCCTATATATATTGTATTGTGTACGATTTAATGGTTAAGCCAAGTGAAAAGAAAAGAGAGATCTACCAGCCGTCATTAAGAGAGAGGGAGATAGAGGGAAACCCTACACCTTGGTGGTGAGTTCTTGAGAGATTTGTAAACCTAATCTTCATATTTCTAGTAAAAATTGCAGGAGTGCCTCTGCGCGAGAAAGTAGCCATTGTTTGGGTAAACCTCGATAAAAATCTTGTGTGTTCTTGTGTGTTGCTTTTGCTTGTTCTTTGTTCTCTTATTTTTTATTCAATAGTTCTTGCATCTCGTCGTCGTTGTTGAGTTTATTCCGCAGTTAGAATTCAACAAAGTGGTATCAGAGCTACAGGTTGGTAGTCTTGATTGAGATGGGGGACAAGAGTAGAGTCAAAGAGTTCGATGGAACGGATTTCACAATGTGGAAGATCCAAATGATTGCGTATCTCCGACAGAAGGATCTAGATGATCTGTTGTTTGGTGTGAAGCCAAAAGGGCGGAGGTCGATCCAGTTGCATTGGCGGGCTGGAATACATTGGATCAGAAAGCGCTTGGGCAGATTCAGTTGTCATTGAGCAGGAAGGCGCTATTTTATATTGAGAAGGCAAGAACCGCAAAGGAGGCATTGGAGATATTGACAGACATATTTGAGAAGCCGAATGCAGCGAACCAGATCTTACACCTAAAGAAGTTGGTTAACTTAAAGTTGTCAGAAAGGGGTTCGGTTGCTGAGCACATCAACAATTTCTGTATGGTTTACAATCAAATGGAATCGTCAGGTTTAAAGTTTGAGGAGAGGGCACAATCGTTGTTGTTGCTATCCAGTCTTCCCGATAGTTATGGCACAGTAGAGCAAACTATTACTAGCATCATGACTGATACGACAACCCTAAAGGATGTTATAAGCAGCATCATGAATGAGGATGCAAGGAGGAAGAGACATGGAGAGACTTCGGTGTCATATCATAGCAATATCGCGCTATCAGTTGATAACCGTGGTAGAAGTAACCACAGAGGGAGGTCGCAAAGTAGGAATCACAGGTCCAGGTCAAGAACAGAAAATCACAAAGGTGAGTGTTGGTACTACAAGAAGCCAGGACACAAGAGAGACCAATGCGAGGAGTATAAGAAAGTACAAGTAGGGTCACAGGTAGCCAATGTGGTAAGTATTGAACCCCGTCTAGATGAATTGTGTTTATCTGTTGGATTTAATATTTTGCAAGATGATTGGTGTATAGACTCATGTGCTTCTTATCATTGTACCCCCATGAGGGATGTTTTTCAGGATTACAGGATAAGTGACTTCGGTGCAGTTTCAGTTGGTAATGGCCAGATATGTCCAGTTGTGGGTAGAGGTACTGTGAGAGTGAAGGCTCGCAATGGTGGGCAATTGGTCTTGTATGATACAAGACATATTCCGAACTTGAAGAAAAACTTGATCTCAACTAACAAACTAGACAAAGAAGAATTTATAACAACTTTTGGGTATGGAGAATGAAAGGTGACTACAGGTGCCAGGTTGGTGGCAAAAGAAAAGCGTGGTGACACGTTGTACTTACTTAGAAAAGGTGATTCAGGTAATATCATTGCTACAACATCAGTAGGTAGTTCCTCTTCAATTCTATGGCATGTCAGGTTGGGGAACCTTGGTAAAAAGGGTATCAAGCAGCTTTGTTCTAGGGATATTTTGCCGGGGCTGAAGAAGGCTGGGATGAATTTTTGTGAGAATTGTGTGATGGACAAACAGAAGACAGTTAGCTTTCAATTGGGTGGGTGTGAGAAGAAGCTTGCGAAGCTAGAGTTGGTACATACAGATGTGTGGGGTCCAGCTCAGGAATTCTCTTATGGTGGTAAGAGATACTTCGTCACATTCATCGATGATGCTACAAGAAAGGTTTGAGTTTATACAATTCACGAGAAATTAGAAATTTTTTAGGCATTCAAAGCTTAGAAGACCAGGGTTGAGAATGTGACGGGTTGCACGGTGAAAGCAATCAAGTCCGACAACGGAGGTGAGTACACAAGCAAAGAGTTTGTTAACTACCTGGCAAAGGAAGGTATCAGAGGAATCAAAACAGTTCCTAAGACTCCACAGGAGAATGGTGTAGCAGAAAGGATGAAACGCACGATACTCGAAAGGGCAAGATGCATGAGACTTCATGCGGGTCTTCAGGTCCATCTTTGGGCCGCTACAGTTGATACAGCAGGTGTACTTGATTAACCGTTGCCCGTTTAGTGCCCTTGATGGGGCCATTCCAGAAGAACTATGGTCAGGTAAAACTGTTAATTATTCGCATTTGAAAGTTTATGGTTGTATGGCATATGCACTAATTGATAGGGAAGAAAGAAAGAAGTTGGACTCTAAGTCCATAAGGTGTGTCTTCATTGGCTACAGTGGCGATGAGTATGGTTACAGGCTTTGGAATTTTTTGGATAACAATGTCATTCGCAGCAGGAATATTGTGTTCAATGAAGAGGTTCTATACAAGGACAGGCACACAGGTCAAGACATTACAACCAGTTCAGAATCAGATTGGGGTTCAGACACAGACTCAGACTCAAATTCAAATTCTGAAGGCATTCCTAGTGGTGGGGATACTACGGTACAACAGCAGGTACAGGTACCACAGGCAGTACAGGAGGCTCGTGGTGAGCCTATTAAGAATGAGCAGGTTATCCAAGACGAACAGGTACAGCCAGAACAGTTCGGAGAACCTGAACTGGTCGGTGAACCGGTACCCACGTTGAGGAGATCGACACGAGAGAGAGGGCCAACCAGGATATTTGATCCATCAACTAGTGTTGTTTATGAGCATGTTCTATACACGGATTCGGGGGGAGACAGAGACTCATGAGGAGGCTTTGAGGGATGAGGCTCGAATTCAGTGGAAGTTAGGCATGAAGGACGTGATGAGCTCCTTGGAACAGAACCAAACTTGGGAGTTGACCAAGTTACCTGCAGAGAAGTGCGCTCTTATGAACAAATGAGTTTTCAGAGTCAAAGATGAGGCAGATGGCAGTAAGAGATACAAGGCCAGGCTTGTTGTAAAAGGATTCTTCAAAGAGAAGGTGTTGATTATAGTGAGATCTTTGCACCGATTGTGAAGATGACTTTTATTAGGGTTCTACTCAGTACTGTGGCAGTTGAAGACTTGTACTTAGAGCAGTTGGATGTGAAGACATGATTTCTCCATGGTGATGTCGAAGAAAAGCTGTATATGAAACAACCCACAGGTTTTGAAGCTAAAGAAAGGAAGACATGGTATGTCGATTGAAGAAGAGTCTTTATGGGCTCAAACAAGCACCGCGGTAATGGTACTTGAAATTTGATTGCTTCATGAGAGGAAAAGGTTTCGATAGGTGCGAAATGGATCATTATGTATATATTCGTAGATATAAGAACAATGATACAGTTACCTTGGCATTGTATGTGGACGACATGCTGTTAGCAGGTTCATGTATGGAGAAGATCAAGAAAGTGAAAAAGATGCTAGCTTCGGAGTTTTCAATAAAGGACTTGGGTGAAGCAAAGCAAATCCTCAGCATGAAGATCAGTAGAGACATGAGTAGCAAGAAGCTTTGGTTATCTCAAGCGGACTATGTGAAGAAGGTGTTGAAGAGATTCAATATGGATGGCGCGAGGCCAGTCACTTGTCCCTTGGCTACTCACTTCAATTTATCAATGGACTTTTGTCCTCAGACAGAGGCGGAGATGGAGGAAATGGCTGCTAATCCTTATGCCTCATCCGTTGGGAGTTTGATGTATACGATGATGTCTACAAGACCGGACATCGTACAAGCAGTGGGAGTTGTCAGCCGTTACATGAAGAATCCAGGTAAACAGCATTGGGATGCAGTAAGGTGAATTCTTAGATATCTAGCAGGTACTTCAAATCACTCTCTTTGTTTTGGGGAAGATTCTTTGCATATACATGGTTATGTGGATGCAGGTTTTTTGGGCGATCGTGATAGTTGCATAAGTACTACAGGGTATGTATTTACAGTTGGTGGAACAGCTATTAGTTGGGCTTCGCAGGGATGATGAACTGTAGTAGAGCATGGGACAGCGCTCAGTGGCACAGGGATGACACTCGGTAGTGGCTCATCGGATGGCACACAGTGGTGTAGGGACGGCGCACGGTAGCAACGCATGGGACGACCCGGCTCTTGGATCTGGAAAGTGTGGGAGTAGTGCTCTTCGATAGGAGGTAGAAGAAGTAGCATTCTCAGGTCGAAGTAATAGAAGTTGTAGTGGTAGTAGTAGGGAAGTAGTAGTGGTAGTAGCAGGGATGGCGCCCAGTGATGACACATGGGGCGATTCAGCTCTTAGATCTCGGAAGTTGTAAACTGCAGAAGTAGTAGTGATGGTAGAAGGGATGGCACTCAGTGACGGCGCATAGGACGATCCGACTCTTGGATGTGGAAAGTATGTCGAGATTTCCTCTCAAACTCACGATGGATTAACCAGTATGAGGTTGTATTGGAATCTGGATGTGGAAGTGGGAGGGCGTCGACGGGATCTGGGATGAGAGAGACGGGAGTTGGGATTTCTTTTTGGAAACGGGTATTAAGGGTTTAAAGTATATGGTGTCGGGTATAAGGGTGTTAAGGTATCAGGGTTCGGATATAGGGTATTAGAGTTTGGATTCGGATTGGGTTTCGTGTTTGGATGTATGGGTTTTGGATTGGGTCACGTTTGTCTTTCTTTTTTTGGTTTTGGAGTATAAGGTGTCGGGTATACGGGTATAAGGTACTAAGGTATCAAGGTTTCAGATATAGGGTATTAGGGTTTGGATTCGGGTCAGGTTTTACGTTGATTTGAGGGTAGGGTTAGGATTTGAGGGGATCTGAGGTCGTATAGGGTTAGGTTGTGAAGAGATAAGGAAGAAGATAGCGGCTAAGGTTTCGAGGTGGTCGAACAGCGTGAGAGGAAGGGTGGGCGGCTAGTGTTTTGGTTTGGGTTTGGAGTTTTGGGAACAGATGTGGAGAAGGGATCTGGAAGAGTAGGTTTAGAGTTCGGGGATTGTTGGAGTTGTTGCTGCTGTTGCTGGAGGTGGAGGTTAGGGTTCGGGTTGCACACCTGGGAGTCGGCACCTGGGATTTGGGTGGTGGGAGGTAGGGGGCGTCGGGATTAAGATAGTGAGTTGGGTTGAAGGTATTTGAAGAAGGCAGCGGAGTGGTGATGGTGGCGTTGTCGATGTGGTGGTGGAGAATGGTAGCAGGGGACAGCGTCGAGTTAGCAACAGGAGGCAGCGTCGAGTATGGCAGCAGTGGGAGTCGGTGAAGAGATTTGATGGTGGCGTTTGATTTGAGGATGGACATAGTGATTAAGGTTTTGATTTTGGAGATTTGGGGTTAGGGTTTGGGAGATTATGGATTGAGTAAATAGGAATTTGATAGGGCTCGGGAAAGGTATGTCAGCGACGGGAGGTGGAGTGATTCCGATGAAGGCATGAACCACTCCACCTCGATGACGAGGGAAAAAATAGTATAAGCCTTATAGGAGTAGAGGCTCTGATATCATGCTAAGGTTAATAGAGAGATTGAGAAAATTGTATTGGATTATTGGATTTTATTGGAATGATGGATTATAACTGAGTACAATGCAACATATAGGAGAGAAGCAAAGACTAAATTAATACATTATTCGATATGTGACTAAACTAATATCTCACATCTAACACAAACATCCATGCTAATACAAGATATAAGATTAGCATCGGGAAAGATAGAAGATTCTGGAAGGATAAATGGTGTGGGAACTATACTCTTCAATCTTTATTCCCAGTGGTTGTTGGAGATGCGGTGAACGTTGACACGGTAGTCGCTGAGGTATGGCGAAATGAATGACTTAGGATTCATATACGAGATCAGCCATCACCAAAATGTCTACATAAGCTACAGAAATTAAATGACTTTATTAGGACGAAGGAAAGGCACATTAACGGAGTTGTTGATGAAAGATGTTGGAGTTTGGATCCTAATGACACTTTCTCGGTTGCATCCATTTACAAGTGACTAAACGACGGAGGAGTTAGAAGTAAGGAATCCAATACAATATGGAGGACCAATGCACCAATGAAAGTGAAAGCGTTCCTTTGGTTGGTGGTGAACGATGCAATTCTATCAAAAGTAAATCTACACAAACGAAATCTACAGTTAGACATCAGGTGCACGAGATGTAAGGTTGGAGACGAGGATACTAATCACATCTTCTTCATTTGTCCTAAGGCCATGCTTGCTTGTGAGGTTGCATGTCCAGGTTTCGGCATATTAGAATGTCCGAGCTCGAAATTTGAATTTGGGGTAGAGAGAGCATAGTCAAGAAGGAGAATAGATTAGCATGGGATATCTTTGTTGCTGCTACATTATAGGGGTATGTGGCTAGATCGAAATGAGTCGTATTTTTATAATAAGAACAACCGGTTCCCTATAATGATGCATAAGATTTTTGCTCTCATTCATGTGTGGGCAAATCAAGTAAGAACGCAGAAAAGACTACGCATGGAGAAGGAGTAGGACATGGTAGAGGTTGCATGTCTTTGGATATGTGATATTGTACCAATATCTTCTTTGCGGTAGGTAATGTAGTAGTAGTTGTATCCGTGTTTTTGAATGAGCCTTGGTTTCCAAGCATTAGATGTTGTAATATGTTCTACTTTGTTTCGTTAATCAATCGTTAATGAAGCGGTGACGTGGTGACCTTTACTCTCTCTCTCTCTCTCTCTCTCTAATAAAAAATAAATAAAATTAAAAATAAAATAAATAATGATAATAATAATAACTTCAGATGACCTGATTGGGTGGCTCGACTCGGTGTGTACTAATACTGCAACATCAACAGATCCTTCATCCCAAATATATTTCCCGACTACTTGAATTCAGGCATGAAAATTAAGAGGGTTGTTGGGAAGCAGATTATTTAAGTTGTACTGAACCTTATTAGTTATATTTACTCATCAATAGTCATTATATGTGAAAAAGTATGTACTCAAAAAATTTAAATCGATCGGTGAGTCAGCATGACATAATATGGGAACTAGTAATAGATATGGTCGTTGAATTTTAATTCATTATAATATGTAGGAAAGAATATCCTTGTAGTATCAACTTCCAACGAATTTTTTTCTAGAATTTGATGTTGAGTTGTCTTATAATAGACTAAATGTCTTCCTAATATCCAAATGCCTGTTTTTCCTAAGATTCAAATTTCTTTTTCCCTAATATGCAAATTACAACCAACTTACAATTAGCAAGAAAATATACTCTAGTTGGTGGGGCGATAGTAGTCCAACAATTTTATTATTTGGGCTCTACTTTGTCCTATTCAGGTCAAAGCGATGGGTGCCTAAGGTCTCTCTCATGTTAGGGGACTTGGAGGGGTGGTGGCGTTTGTTGAGCAGTCAGGAGAGAGGATAACCTTCGTTGTGAGGTGCTAGTGAGAGTCAACGAGGGTCAAGTAAGGGAATGAGAACCATGACTCAATCTGTACAGAGAGTTTTCAGATTGGTGGAGTGAATGCGGTCTCTCGTATGGTGCTTGAAGTTGACGCATGAGTCACTAATAGGGGCGACGGCGGTATCTGTGCGAGCAGTCAGGGGAGAAGACAACATTCATTGCGAGGTGTTAGTGAGAGTCAACGAGGTTCAGGTGAGGAGATGAGAACCAGGATTCAATCTGTACAGGGAGTTGTCAGATTGGTGGAGTGCCTGCGGTCTCTCATATGGAGCTTAAAGTTGACGTATGAGCCACTGATGGTGTAACGCCCCGAATTCCAAATGAGACTGAATTCGAGAATTCACAAGATCTTTACTTCACTTCGTACAATTTTACATGGAAATTAAATTTTTTTCAATAACATCAGAGTTCAAATACAACTTTGTTTACACAGCGGAAGAATACAATGAAATACAACAATGAGAATGATATACAATTTATACATCTTTAACAAATAATAATTCAACAGCATCGAAATCAACTTTACTCCTTAAATACGTCCATTTTCTGCATAATAAATTGTGGGCACGTCAGTTGATTACAACCAACAAAATGTTGTACATGGCTATCCTCTCTATGCCGGGAATAGTATAACGATCTCCATACTTTAACAAACCACGAACATCTTGAATGAAAATAAAGTGTAGAAAGTGATTATTCTAAACATGTAAGTGTATGTCATGCCTTAATGCCTAATGCACACATTCTATACTAAGATGACACTAATGCACTCTTGTTTGGATTCTATGCAGCCCATACTACATAGGTCCGAGGGCAAGCGCCTACGTACTCCACAATAAAGCGTTCGATCCCTCGCCATGACACCTTCCAGTAATAAGACAAGGTTTAGATCATTCCACGAATTTGAATCCCAGCCCCGGAGTCCATCGCTGACTGTTATCACAGATCCCACATCGTGCGAATCATCCTGCAAGTGCCCCTCTAGCCCCGGTATACGCATATACATTGGAGTACGACAAAAAAAACTATCCGCCCGATTACTCAAGATCCTGGAATCCACCGCTGACCCGTCCTCATAATCCCGGATTTAAAAATAAAAGCTCGTCTCCCACGGAGCAACCACAGTCCGCCGACTGGATCTATAGTCCCGGTGAATCGCCGCAGCCAACCCACCGCCCGACTATATAGAGCAACCCACTTACGTTTGCCCAGGTTTACTACAACTTCACTTATGTGCCTAATTATTTAGTTCAAGACATGAATAAGTTATCATCCATAGAATCAGTTTTACCTCCTACCGTACTTGTTCTCAAAATACGAGATCACTCGACGGTAATATCTCGAAATCATATTTCAAAAATCTTTCTTTAAATATTGTCGGTAACCGAGGTCTTACTAATTCTAAATCACAAACTTTTTCATGTACAAGAATCCAAGGGTACACATACCCTTTAATAAACATGTCTTAAACCTAGATATTTTCATCTTCAACTCATTCACAAATGATCAATATCTTGTATTAGCACTTATCCACAAGGTAATCATTTCTTAGTCTTGACACTATTCATGATCTAGTTATTCATCCATAGTCTTTATAAGCAAATAAATTCTTTTAAGAACACAACTTTAGCATATGAAATGTTACAACAAATTCAAACTCTAACAATTCTTTTCATGAACACCTTTTTATCACTTGAAATCTTATTAACAATTTAAGCTCATACAATGTATCTCAACAATTCTTAAACCAAGTAAGAGTATAATCTTTTCAAAAGAATTCACTTCACACAAACACATTCTTCTTCAAAAATATAAATTTCATAGCTCTTTACTAATTAAATCTTAAGTTACAATTCACTTTCTATTTCAAATCCACTTTAAATTTCTAAAAATATACTTGAAAAGTTTTGAAACTATTTTTACTAGATTCCATATCAAATTATAAGAGTATTAGAATTTTCTTCCAAATTTAATTGCATTAGAAATCCCTTTAAAATATTTAAAGCACAAAAAAGAATAAGTTGCGGCCACTGGGTTTCGAACCCAAGCCCAACCCAGTCAGCACCTAAGTCCCGCTCCATTAGCCACTAAGTCCAAATGGACTTGTTGTTCTAATTCCACACCGAAATCCCTAAGCACACAGTCTCGGGTTCGAGTTTAATTTAAAAGAATTAAAAATAAATGTAACTATCAAGTTTCGAACCCAAGATCTCTCACAAACAATGCTCTGTGTTGCACTAGCTAACCAGTAAGTCCAAGTGTGATTCTGATATCAAAATATACTATTATGCTTTTGTTCAACTTTTCTGTCATTCTATTATTTTCATACAACTCTCTTTTTCATTCACTCTAATCTTTCGTTAGAATATAATTAGTTCATCTAAACTAAATTTTTTAAAAAAAGTAACCCATGAATAAAAAAATAATATTTTGACAATATCTCTAAATTTCAAATCCATCTCTTCTCTTTTATGAATAAGCAATTTATTTCTTCATTTTAGTCAACTAGCAATTTCCAACAACCAAATGAAATTATGAGCACCAAAATACAATTTTTTACAAAAATTCATTTGCTTATCAAAAAGGAAAACTCAACAATCTTTCACATAATCAAAAATCTCTACATTCAAGTATACTAGTTTATGACAACTAATCAATTATTTCTTTTCTCATTTGCAAACAACATGGAGATAATTTGTGTATTAAACATAGCAAAATTCTCCACATTTCTGGACACAAATAAAAGCATGTATTTGATCTACATAATCTCATCAAACTTTCTATACTACTCATTTATTAATACTAGCATGTATAGTTCTACAATTAGAAAGCATGAGAACACCCACCTTTAAGAAGAGAGAAGACCACAAATGAAAAGAGATTTCTTCTAGCTCCTAGCTCCACTAGCACTTCCTTCTCTCCTAGCAAGAACTTCTCCAATCAAGAACTCCTCCAAATAAGAACACTCTACTCTTTTTTTTTTCTTTTTTCTTTTCCTTTCTCTTATTTTGATTTTGTTTTTGGTGTGAAAAGAGAAGGAGAAATGGGATGCTATTTATAGAAAAATGGGACGGTCTAATTTGCAAAATTCTCAACTTAATAAATTGCTCTTTTTAATTTTTAACCCTTCACTTTCTTAACTCACAAAACCTCCAACCTTTCACATTTCTAACTACTTTTTCATCTCTTCAAAACCCTAACTCCCAAAACTCCCAACTCTTCATGACAAAACAAGCCAACTCCCACCCCTTTATCTTACACGTGCACGTGTTGTGCACTAGTGCACACACATACACAAAATATATAAAACTCCTTTAGTTTAAAAATGTATATTAGAAGTTGTAACATGTCATGTAATAGTCCATGCACAACTTAAAAATAGGTTTTTATTAATGGGCTTATCCTATGGGCTTTTATTTTAATTAACTAACTTAATTATTCTAGTGGGCTCTCCGTTTAATTAGTCTAATGGGCTAGGATTTAATCTTTAGGTCCGTGGATCAAAAGAAGGCTAATATAAAAACTTATGCATGCTAAAATAAGAAATGAGAGTAATAAAATGGAGATGGAAAATTAGCACGTTACATGCAAAAATAAAAAAAAAATGCATTTTAATCAAAATAGGGAAAAATAAATTTTCATTTTATAAAACTAGTTCGAACACGTAAAATAAATAATCAATACACATAGAAATATCACATCTAGTGATGGAAAACTATGTAATTGATACGTGCATCGAAAACACATAAAAAGCACGTAAAATACAAGGTTGAAATATTATATTTTTGTTGACTCAAAATAGGGTAAAATCAGTACGGAAAGTACATAAATAGTCGGTAATCCAAATACGTGGTGAAAACACGTTACAAAATATACGTGCGTAACACACAAGAGCAAAATTGTCATTTCCAATTTTACGAGGTGTTACAGATGGGGGCGACGGAGGTGTCCGTGCGAGCGACAGAGCGGATAAACGGTGTACAAGCGAGGGACTGAGAGAGAGAATGAGCTCAAATTGGCAGAAGAAATTGACTTGGACGAGGTCGGCCGATCAGTAGGATTATATTTCGTTGTATTTTTATTTGTTGGTTGGGGTGTATGAGTTCTAGGACCCAGCATATTGGGATCTGAACTTCATAAGCCTTATTTTGTTGTTGTATGTTTTGTTAAAGTCTTTTTAATGAAATACGGGGGTATTCAACCAACCGTACAACGATAAAAAAAATAATAGAGTAATGCTACATCCACTACCAATTTCACTACCATTTTCTTCACCACCTTAGGTGGCACACTCCAATAGGTAGGAGAAGATAGAGTAGGTGGAAGAACTCTCCAATAGAAGTATGCCACCTAAGGTAGTCAACAAAATGGTAGTGATATTGGTAATGGATGAAGCATTACCCCCTATCATATAAACAAAAATGTAGGTCCATGCCCCTAGACTCCATACCCTACATGTAGTTTCTTAACCTAGAATTATAATACTTCAAAAATCGCAATTACTATATGTTTTGCCTTTTCATTCATTATAAACTTGATACTGTTTTTGTTAGTTTAAAATTTTTGAATCATATGACAATTTGCAGCAATCAGTTGCTTAATGGTTAGATTGTTTGATAATATTCAAATGTCAAGGAATCTGTTGAGTGTTCATCAGTCACACTCTTTTTGTTCTTGAACTGAACTACGTCTCTGAGCTTGGTAGTGTAATAAAGAATGTATCGGGTAGTGTACTTCATAGTAGGTCTACCAACCTAAACTAGCATGTTGAGGTTGTGCCATGCTATTTGTTTATTAGCTGAACTTAAATTCTGTCACTTGCTCTTGGGAAAGTACTTGAATGATGATGATGATGTTGCTGATGATGGTTGTAAGTTATAACTAACATACAAAAACTTGCAGGTTCGAGAGTCATGGGTTTCCGTAACTATTGATGGGAACAACCCTCGGTGGTTCTCAGATCAAGCTGCTCCAGTGAAACGGGTGGTTAATTTTCCTGTTCACTTCCACAGGTCAGTTACAAGGAAAACATTGGCGAAGAGAACAAGCTCATCATATGTAGCAGTGAGATATTTTACGTTCCACCGCGTTTACCGATCTTGTGGGTCTGGTAGGGGACTTGGATATGCATCACAAGGATGTTGTCCCTGTGTTTTTCTTGGCAATGGACTCACCGCAGAATTATGACTCTTAAGCTCTTTCAAAGGTTATATATATATATGTAGTATTTGTTGCTGCTTATTTTGGTATGAGAGCAAACAGATAGTGAATTAATATTTGATGAGAACTACTAAAAATTTGACATTTGATCTTTGTCGTAAAATACGGTTAGAGCTCCTGAGATTGAATTTGGATCGTTAATTGAACAACGTGATCTGGATCTGACGGTTGCTGACGCGTCCGATGGACCTACAAAAAACCTGAAACACTAGGAGTTGATCCCGCGACAGACCCTCCAACGCTCAAGTCAGAACCAAAGAGAGAAAGAGAGTTTGAAAGAGAAATTTTTGATCACCTTCTCACTGTGGAGGGGGGAGGTTATTTATAGGCTTGAGAAATAGTTGAGGAGATCGAGATGAATCCATTGGATTGATATGACTTTCTTATCTCATGTTTCAATCTCTCCCTCAAAAGATAAGCTCTCTTGTTTGGGAATAAGAGATTTGACACACAGTCTTCATGGACTGGGTCTCTCGTAGTAGACCTAATCTATCACCTTTTATGGCTTGAAAATGGCCCATGTCTTGTAGGGAAGCCTGGAAAATGCACATACCTATTAAAGAGACCCGTTATGATTAATCTGCTTGTAGAAGCTTCGAGATCTATATTAGGATTGTCGGGCCCTGATTTGCTGTGATTTTTACCATTATCATAAGCCCCCCACTTCCGAAAGACAATTTTCTTCGCTTTCAGGGAGTAGTATGCCTTATTGTTGGATTCTGGAATACAATCTTAACTTTCAAGGTGCGTGGCGATACCTAGAACTGATTAGTTGCTTCTGAAGGCGGCGAATACTTTACTAGAATTTTCCATATTTTTTTGGATTTTTCCGATTTAATTTGGATTTTTTATAATTTTCCCAATTAAAAATTATTCTTTTTTTGAATTTTATAATTAATTAACCCAATTTTAAATTATTTTTCAAAAAATTTAATGAATTTTCCGAATTTAGATAATTATTTTTTTGATTTTTTCATTAACTTTGATGAGGGGTTGCATGGCACCATCAGGATCGTCCATCACTGCCCGCAGAGTTGAATATGTGGTTGAGATGTGACCGCTGCAACGATGGGGGACGTGGCTTCATCAGGATCGTCCATCAGCGCTCGGCTCACCCGTTGAGTGAGATCAAGCGGTGGACAGGTGAGCGGATCAATGGGGATAGCGTGATTCGATCTAGAGTGTTGAACGCGCTGGGGCACGATTTCTTGGACTATATGACGGTCTACGAGCACTTTCGGAGCCCCCTTAGCTCGGCCGACAATTTGGTTGAGCTATGGCCGTTTCTTCTTGGCCGAGCTATAGGATAGCTTCGTCGCCGAGCTATAGGCACTCCTTTGTCTCTGAGCTCTCGATTCCTCCTAGCTTTGGAGCTCATCGTTGAGCTGCATAGCTCCTATCGTCTGTTGGATCCTGTATGCAAGGCAAGTAACACTAGAAGGGGGGTAAATAGTGTTATTAAAAAAATTATTAAAAAATATTCAACTTGAAACACCTGTTAAGTTGACTGGGACAAAGAAACTAGTCGATTGACTCGACAGAAATAAGAGACTTAATCAATTTGAAAAACGAGTCTGTAAGTCGACTTAATAGGGCTACCAGTCGACTGATCAGACACAGTCAGAAATAAAATGCAACAAAATTAAATTTACAAGTTAGAAAGATCAAACCACAGAGAATCAGCAATGCAAACACAGCGATATATCCTGGTTCGGTCCTCCCGACCTACGTCCAGTCCCCAAGCAACCCACTTGAGATTTTTCACTATTCTTGAAAAGAATTACAAGAATACCCTACAACCTTTGGCAACAACTATGTCAAACCCGTAGACCTCTCTCACCACTAGAGATAGCAAGATCCAACTCTACAACCTAGAGTGAACACTGACTCTACACCAAGAGCCCTTCTCTTCAACCGAGAGGACCACTCTCACAATCCGAGAGTGAACAGCAAGGAAATCGAAAATTACAACACCTAAAGCCTTGATTTTTGAATGTGCTTTTTGTATTGAGGCTATAGGTCAACTTCTAATCGCAGTCATGAACTTAATCGTTGGTATACAAGTTTGAGATTAGAGAACCAAGTCTAAGAGAGTGATAGTTCTTTTAAAACTTTTGAGTTCTTTTTCAAAAACACTTGAACAAAAAGTAAAGACTTGTTTAATGCGATAGGTAACCTTTTCCAAGTGAATTCTGGACTTTATTTATAGATTAAACACTCCAGAGTCGTTGGAAAACAGTTAACCAACTGCCATCAAACGGCTGAAAAGATTTGAATTCGAAAATCAAATTTAAATACTCAGAAAACTATCAAAGATGCTCGAATAGTCGACTAGGTTGCCAAAGGAGTCGACTGGTCAGAGCTTGAGTAAGTTCAGATTGTTTCGTACTTGAACAGTCGACTGCTTAGCAACGTAAGTCGACTGGTACTTTACAGCTGAACTCATACAAGCTTGAATTTGACATTTTTTGATTTTTAATAGACTTTATTTTAGTCCTAGGGGATATGTGTGTGTGTGCATCAAGGATATTACAAGATTTCTAAGAAAACATATCAAAGATTACAATTTTGTACATCAATTGACAAGACACTCTTTTTTTCTTGAAAATCTTTGAGGCTTTGAATGACACTTGTCTTGGAGCTTGATCTCGAACCTTGAAAGCCTTGGAAACTCACTGTAAGAGACATGTTGAATAGAACATATGTGTATCGTGTTGTAGTCATCAAAATCAAGAATCTACACTCTCCCTCTTTCTGATGATGACAACACAATAACTAAACAATATAGAATAGTAACTTTAAACAACATGCATAACACACATATAGATATGCAACAAAAAATACAGTTAAATTTGCTCCCCCTAAATAAGGTATAACATGTACATAACCAAGCATCATAAAGCAACACATGAAATTCTCCCCCTTTGGCATCAACAAAAACATAAAGGGAAATCCAAAGAGAGAACATAAAGTCATACATGAACATAAAGAACATAAAGTCATAATCCAAAATCAAGGATAGAGTCTTACAATACCAAAAAACAACAAAAAATTAAGACAAAATACATCAATCTTCATCTTCGTCACTGTCGGGGGCAGGAGTAGGCTGAGGAAATTGCCGAACAAACAAATTAGTAAGATTGGCAAGACTAGCCTCTATAGAATCCTGACGATCCATAATGTAGTTGTTAGACGAATAGAGACTTTGAGGATGAGAAAAGTTAGCCGTAGGACGAGAACGACTACCGAAGACGAACTAGATGCAGAAGGATGAGATGGAACGGAAAAGGCCAAAGGAATAGGCGGAGTAGTACGGTTAAGTGAATGAGGTGGAGTATGAAGAAATTTCATACGTGCAAGACTGGCTCGATCAAAAGTTTCAAAATGAGTCACAACACTAGACTCAAAATCTAAATCTACCTTAAAGTGGCTAAAGATATGTGATATGACTAAAAATGGGGTTAAATCGGAACCGTTCAAATTGGGCACGAATCTTAAAGTTACAGGAGAAAGATGATAATTTCACCTACAGACGGGTCCGAATTGGGAACCGGGTCTCTCCTCTTGGACTCGCTAACCCATGAACGGACCTGTTCAACTGAGAACGGGTCACAACCTGCTAAGGACCAGGTCAATAGGATATGAGGAAATCATTCCTTATCTACTGGAGGTGGTTTCAACCACTTCAATCTATTTACACCGGGAAGTAGGGATTCGTTCTTATCCCGAAGCAGATCCCCACGGTGACTATAAATACTCTCCTACCTCCTGCTATTACAGGGTGATCACTCTTTGTCTACCTAAGCTCTTTTCCCTTTCTTTACTGAGTACTAACAAGAGCGTCGGAGGGTTCGTCGCCGGGATCCATCTCGGTGTTTCGAACGTTTGTGCAGGTCTGCAGGAGCACCAAGAAGTCAACTTGTCAACAAGGGAAGAAGTCAGATTCAGCCCGTTCGAGTTCCTACGAATCCACAAATACTGTCTGTTGCTCCACACCAGATTTAGCAGCAACAGATTGGCGATGTCTATGGGAATCCACTCGAATAGCAATCCAACCTTCCTCCTTCAACCAAAGCTACTCCTAGCAATGCCTCCCAAGAGGAAGTCCATAAACTCCAACCGAAGAACCACTTCCACTATCCCTCCTCCTCCTCCTCCGTCGGATGATCTTCCTCCGCCCATCCAACCAGCTCTACAGCTCGAACAACTGAACCCTCAGTCCATTCAGCAGCCTCGAGGGCCCCAAGCAACTGTTGGGGAGCCCTCTCGGTGAAGCCACCAGTAGCATCCTCTACACCAAGTCTGGGTCTCCATCCACAATGCCTCCACAGATTCCAGGGCCTCCGATAGCCCTCCAACACCGAATGATCTACGGGATGTGCTCAACAACCGAAAAAATGAGTTCGGACCCAACCTTCGGATCCACCTGGATGAGAGGCGGACCCGCGAAGTGAACCCTTGCCAAGAGCACCAAAAGGACCGGTCTCCCCATCGAATAGACCGCAGGGGGTCCAACTCTCCTCGGAGACGGAGAGAGTCACCCCAGCATCACCCAAGACGAAGCCGTTCCCCAGCTGGCCATCCTGCAGCTCGAGTCCATCGCGAGCAGGAGGCCCCCGTTATGAGGGCGGAATTTCAACAATTCCAGGAGGCAGTCCTTCGGGCACTCAACACCGCCCCCAACAACGGCCATCGGGCTCCCAGCCCTCAGCCAACTCCTCACCGTCATCACCACTCCTGCAGTCCTTGGCCGGCTCCAAGCCATCACCGCCATTCCCTAAGTCCTAGGTCGGTTCCGAGCCATCGCCATCCTTCTCCTGATCACCGCCGCAACTCCCAAAGTCTGCGGTGCACTTCGAGTCACCTCCGTCATTCTATCAGTCTACCACCTACTCAGAGCCATCACCGCCGTAGCCCCAGCCCTCTTCAGCGTGAGGACGATTCTCGGGGCTCAGCGAGGTACGACCAAAGGGAGGACTCGATCTACCACTGTCTCCACGAGATGGAGAGGTGCCTCAGCCAGCTGGACAGAGACGAGGAGCAACGGGCGAGGAACCTCCACCCAAGCAGGCCCCCATTCTCCCGCACCATCATGGAGGCCCCTGTCCCAGACAACTTCGAGCCTCCACACTTCGAGACTTACACAGGGGAGTTGGACCTCGCAGATCACATCAAGAGTTTCAAAACTCTTATGATGATCCATCATGCATCTGACGCCTTCCTCTGCAAGACCTTCCTGGCCACACTCAAGGAGCCGACTCGGAAGTGGTATTCTCGACTTGCATCGGCGTCTATCTTCTCCTTCGACCAGTTCGAAGGCCTCTTCCTCATGAATTTCGTGAGCAGTCGCCGCTACGAGAAGAAGAGCACCTCGCTGCTCTTCCTCAGCCAAAAGAAGGGCGAACGACTGAGGGATTATGTCAAGCGGGTCACCACAGAAGCCAGGTCCATCACCTCCTTGGATCAGTCGGTAGCTTCGGCTGCCTTCCAATCCAATGTCATCAACCCCGACCTCAGGGCTTCCTTGGCCAAGAAGTCTCCTCGGAACTTCTCCGAACTACTCCTTAGGAGCGAGAAGTACATCCGAGCTGAAGAGGCTCTCAATTGCCCCACTCTGGAGGGGTCGTCTTCTGCGAAAAAACGGAAGACTGCAGAGGAAGAAGTAGCTAAGAAGCTCCGAAAGGATAACAGAGGTCAGCGGCGCCCTCTCCCCAGCTTCAAAAAATTCACTCCACTCAATGCGAGTGTCTCTGCCATCCTAATGGAGATTGGGAATGAAGGTCTCCTACCGCCACCTCCGAAGATGAACACCCCCGGGAAGAAGAGAAATCGGGACAAGTGGTGCTGCTTCCACCAGGACCATAGGCACGACACTGATGATTGTCGGGCCCTGAAGGACGAGATCGAAGCCTTTATCCAGAGGGGGAAGCTCGCTCGGTTTGTAAGGAAAGACAGAGCCGATCCGCCTCCACCACCCAGGGGGGCTAACAGGCGAACAGAGCAGCGCGTGGAGACCCCAGAGGCCGAAGCAGAGGCCATTTTGCACCTTATACACGGAGGCCCAATGGGGGGAGATTCTAACTCCTCCCGAAAAGCCTTCGTTAGGGAAGTCAACTCCGTACAGAGCCATCCTCCCCCTAAGGGCATCGGAGTCCCTGTGAAGTTCTCCAATAAGGACTTGGAAGGCGTCTGCACGCCCCACTGTGATGCCCTCGTCATTAACCTCAAAATAGGCAATTTTGACGTCCACCGGGTGCTGGTGGACAATGGAAGTTCGATTAACATCCTCTTCTTGGAGGCATTCAAGGGCCTCCAGCTATCAAGGGATCGGCTCAAGCCAGCTGGCTACACCCTTCATAGATTTACCGGGGTTCTGATAACGATCGAGGGAGTTATAACTCTCGACGTCATCACTGGAAAAACCCTGACCACTCGCACGAAGCCGATGGACTTCATGGTGGTGGATCTGAAAGCCGCCTACAATGTGATCCTGGGTCGACCAGGCCTCGCCGCCCTCCAAGCTATCCCTTCGGCCTACCACATGAAGATGAAGTTCCCCACTCCCACAGGGGTAGGAGAAGTGAGAGAGAGTCAGGAGACGGCTCGCAAGTGCTATATGACCTCAATGGGAGGCCCGGTCCTCTCCCTAGAAGCCCTCGAGCTCCCACCAGGGAAGTAGCCAGACCATTTTCGAACCAGTGGATGAGCTAGAAGAAGTGACCTTCTCAAAGGAAGATGCCACCAAGATGTTCCGGGTCAGCAAGGCACTTTCTCCTCCATAAAAGAAGACATCTCCCAGTGCATTAGGGAGAACCGTGATCTCTTTGCCTGGACCGTGGCCGATATGCCTGGGATCTCCAAGGAGCTCCTAATGCACCATCTCCGCGTCGCCCCGGGTGCCAAGCCCGTTCAGCAGAAGCGACGCAAGTTCGCTCCCGAGCATCAACAGGCATTCAAAGAAGAAGTCAAAAAGCTCCTCAATGCCCAATTCATCCAGGAGGTGAACTATCCCGAGTGGCTATCCAATGTGGTGATGGTCAAGAAAGCCAACGGGAGCTGGAGGATATGCATCGACTTCACCGATCTCAATAAGGCGTGCCCGAAGGACCCTTTTTCCCCTTCCCAGCATCAACGCCTTGATCGATGCGACCTCCGGGCACGAGCTCCTCAGTTTCATGGATGCTTTCTCGGGGTACAACCTGATTCGGATGTTCCCTCCCGATATCCTAAAGACCTCGTTCGTGACGGATCAGGGCTTGTATTGCTACAGGGTTATGCTGTTCGGCTTGAAGAATGCAGGAGCTACTTATAGTGCCTCGTGAACAGGGTCTTCCGAGACCAGATTGGCCAAAATATGGAAGTCTACGTAGACGACATGTTGGTCAAGAGCACCCGAGGGCAGGAGCATGTTCTCGACCTCCAAGAAGCCTTCAGGGTGCTCAAGAGGCACAATATGAGGCTGAATCCAAACAAGTGTGCGTTCGGAGTCTCATCCGGCATGTTCTTGGGGTTCATGGTCAGCCTAGAGGGGCATATAGGCCAACCCCGAGAAGATCCAGGCCATTCTCAAAATGGCTTCCCCCTCCAGTGTTAAAGATTTACAGAGGCTCACTGGTCGTCTCGCGAAAATTAGGGCGATTCCTCTCCAAGTCCGGGGAGAAGTGTCTCCCCTTCTTCAAGGCCTTCAGGGGGGCTGAAGGCTTTGAATGGGGGCAAGCGCAACAAGATTCCTTCGACCAGCTCAAGACGTACTTGGCCAACCCCCCATTATTGAGCAAGCTGAGGCCCGAGGAGGTCCTCTACCTATACCTCGCCTGCTTCGGAGCAGACCCTCAGTGCAGTCCTTGTGAGGGAGGAGGATAGGATGTAGAGGCCCATCTATTATGTGAGTAAGGTCCTCGGGATGCTGAACTCTGTTAGCCCGAAGCTGGAGAAGATGGCTCTCGCCTTGGTGATGGCGGCCCGAAAGCTGCACCCCTACTTCTAATCTCATTCGGTGGTCGTTCTTACCGACCAGTCGCTCAAACAAGTTCTCTATAAGTCCGAGACCTCTGGGCGCCTTATGAAGTGGTCCATCGAGCTAAGCCAACATAACATCAGCTACCAGCCTAGAACAACAATCAAGGCCCAATCTCTGGCAGAGTTCATTGTAGAAAGCACCATCCCCGACCCTTTCGAGTCATCTGCCGACCCCTGGTCTGGACCGTTTATGTGGATGGATCTTCTTGTGCCGATGGAAGTGGGGCTGGCGTCATCTTGACCGGCCGTCATCTTGATCGGCCCAAACGCTTTCGTCCTCCAATACTCCCTCCGCCTAAACTTTCCGGCATCAAACAACAGAAGCAGAGTATGAGGTCCTCATAGCGGGGCTCTTTATGGCTTGCAAAGCAGAGGCCAAGCACGTCAGAGTCTTCAGTGATTCGCAGTTGGTTGTCAACCAAGTGTCTGGGAAATACGAGGCAAGGGACGAGCATATGGCTAAGTACTTGGCGAGGGTTAAGGAGCTACTAGCCTTATTCGAAGACGTTCAACTCTAGCGGGTTTCTCGTGAGGAAAACGCACAAGCAAACGCTTTCTCAAAACTCGCCTCTTTGTCCCTCCAAGGTCTAGAACGGACCGTCTTGATAGAGGTCCTCCTCAGACCGAGTAATGATGTAGATAGCCCGGAGTCAATCGAAGCCTACCCCCTAACACTTGGAGAGAACTAGATGAAGCCTCTCCTCGAGTACCTCAGAGACGGATTCCTTCCCAAGACCCGAAAGAGACGAGGAGGATCAGGATACGAGCCGACCAGTACACACTCCTTGACGGAGTCATGTACAAATGCTCTTACACTCAGATTGACAGTCGACCCTATCTGAGGTGCCTCTCCCCAGAGGAAGCGCTCTATGCCCTAAAGGAGGCCCATGATGGTCTGTGTGGTGCGCACTTGGGAGATAGATCTCTCGCCCGTAAACTCTTAATTACGGCTACTTCTGGCCCACACTACTGAGTGACTCCGAGGAGTACATACGCCAGTGCGACTCCTGCTAGAAATTCGCCCCGATCCATCACCTGCCTTAAGCACAACTCACCTCCTTGGCAAGTCCAATCCCCTTCGCAATGTGTGGGATGGATTTGCTCGGACCCTTTCCTCCAACCCTGAGCCAGCTAAAGTTCTTAGTCGTTGCGATAGACTACTTCTCAAAATGGATCGAGGCAGAACCTCTTTCGACAATTACCGAGCAAAAGGTCCAGAAGTTTTTTCGAAAGAACATCATTTGTCGGTTCGGGGTACCCCGCATCCTTGTAACCGACAACGGGACTCAATTCGCAGGAGCAACCTTTCGTAACTTCTGCGCCGACCTCGGCATCCAGCAGCGGTTCTCCTCAGTAGCCCACCCTCATTCCAATGGTCAAGCAGAGAACGCCAATCGACAAATCCTCTCTGGACTGAAGAAGAGGTTAGATAAATCTACCAAGGGGTTGTGGGTCGAACAGCTCCCCAGCGTGCTCTGAAGCTATTGCACCACCAAGAGAGCCCCGACCAAGGAGTCCCCCTTCAACCTCACCTATGGTTTCGAAGCCCTCATCCTCTTAGAGGTGGGCCTGCCTTCATCCCGATTGATAGCCTACAGCGAAGCACAGAATGCGAGCCAACTTCGTAACTGCTTAGATCTCATAGACGAGGTCTGTGAGAGAGCTGCCATTCTACAAGAGAACTACCGCTGTAGGATCACTCAGTCTTACAACAAAAAGGTACGGCCAGCTAATCTTACAGAGGGAGACCTAGTACTCTGAAAGTTGTCGATCTCCATTCCGAGCAAACAGGGCAAGTTAGCCCCCAATTGGGAAGGACCATATAGGGTCTCCAGAGTTATTCGCACAGGAGCGTATCAACTCGAAGACTCGGGGGGCAGGAGAATACCAAGGACATGGAACGTAGAGCACTTGATGAAGTACCAAGAGGGTGTCTAAATACCGCTCCAAGCAACTTCCCCAAGAGCATTCCATAAAACATGTCAAAAAGTTCTTATTTGTATTTTCTTTACCAAAGTATAAAAGCAGCTCGCAACTTAGAAGCGGCCGCCTAATTGTTTTCAATAAAAGCAGTCATTCCCCGCAAGTTCTCTATTTTTGAGTAGTCCAATTGTACTTTAAAAAAATTGCATTAAAATGGCATGCTCGGAGTCCAACACTTGGTTTGAATCCGCTTCAAATACTTGCTTTTAAGCGAGTACGAAGTGGTTCACCATTCGGAATTGCTCCCACATCTGCTGAAATTCTTCAAACGACACGATTGGAGTCCAACACTTGGTTTCACTCTACTTCAACTACTTGCTTCTAAGCGAGTACGAAGCGGATCACCATTTGGAATTGCTCCTACAGCTATTGATATTTTCTAAATGACACGCTTGGATTCCAACACTTGGTTCGATTCCGCTTCAACTACTTGCTTCTAAGCGGGTACGAGTGGTTCACCATTCGAAATTGCTCCTACAGCCGTTGGTACTCTCTAAACGAAAGGTTCAGAGTCCAACACTTGGTTCGATTCCACTTCAACTACTTTCTTGTAAGCGAGTACGAAGTGGTTCACCATTCAGAATTGCACCTACGACTGTTGACAATTGCAAATGCTAGCAAAACACACAAGTTCACAAAATAAGTACAATTTTATTAAAGTTTGAGATACAAGTCTAACTACAGACCAACGACTCATCTTTATATGGAGATACAAAACTTGTGAAACCAAGATTACAAGATCATAGAAAGCTACTTCAACCCCTCCTAAGGGCGGGGATACTTTTGTGAAGAGACACCCGTGGGCGACGAAGGTCATGCTGTTGACGCCCTACTTCAACGGACGTTCCTAGGCCGGCAAGCCTGGAAGCATCGTCCACACCCGATCTAATGGTGGCCCCAACAGATGCTCCACTCGACGAAGCTGCCATCCCCACTTTGCACATCTCTGGGGTCTCGATGTATAGGGGGCAAGGAAAGCGCGAGCTCGCAGAACGTTATCCCCCTATTATACTCCTCCCGAGTGCAAGAAGTAGTTCTGACAGTGCTTCCCTCATATCGTGGTCGAAGACTGAGTGATCTCCGCCTCAAGCTCGACAATTCGCTCTTTAAGCGGTTCATCCGTCGCAGTTATCTTTCAACTCGGCAGTCGCATCGAGCCTGCACCGCGAGAGGCATCGGTGATTGTCCGCCGAAGATGAGCAACCTCCATGCTCGTATCGAGAGTTACCTTCTTCAGGTCGTCCCTCTTTGCTGTCACCTTGGCCAGGGAGTGACGAAGGTGCCTAAGTCTCAAACCGAGGTTGGCAGCTGCCGACGAACTCACCTCAGCGCCTTCGTGGGTCGTCTCGTTAATCCTCTCTTCTAATCGTCTCCTCTCTATGTTTCGACGAGCTAAAACCAATCTCAGATGATTCAGCTCACACTCCACTTTACGAAGCTCCCACTCCGCTTCGCGAAGCTACTCTTGGTTCCTAGCAAGCCCCAACCTCGTCGCCCCTAGACCAGTCTTAAGAAGGGCCACTTCGGCCACCCAAGGTACTTCGGCGAGTGGTAGCGTTCGACGATCTAAAAAAATCCAAAGCACGGAGCTACTAAGTTTAAGCGACTCGTACCCAACAACTCAAAAACAAGACAAACAGTTTTGAAACTTCACCAACACTTAGACAAAAAATTTCATTTCATTAAACACCAAATGCGGTGGCCAGTCCGCAACAAGGCAATACATAAAGGAGAAAAATACAAGACAAATAAGGGGTCGACCACTTTCACACGATCCAGCACTGAAGACGCCTCCTCAGGGGCCACGATAGCCAGGGGTGTAGCCTCCGACACAGCGCCATCCTCGGGTTCAGCGCCTCCGGCCTCGACCTCCTCGTCCTCTTCTTCTTCTCCTTCGCCCTACTCGTCTCCTTCCGAGACATCGTCGAACCCGGGGACGGGGTCGGAAAGAGACGCCAGCTGGCACAGTCCGCTTCGAGGAACTTCTCCGTCACCTGATCTATGGATCGAGCATACACCTTCGCCATGTTCATGATGAGGAACCCCTGCGCCTTCGCATTGGCCTACTCCTCGGCCATCTTCGCTGCCTCCAGCTTCGCTGCAGCCACTGTGTCCGCCTTGTCCTTAGCCACCTCCTCGGCAGCCTTAAGAAGCCGAGCATTGTCAGCCTCCAGCTTGGTGACCACAGCTTTGAGGTGCCCCAATCTCGAGTTCTTTGACACGGCATCAAGCCTCGCCTGCTCGAGGTCCTTGGTGACCCGGACGCTCTCCACTCGAGCCTTGTCTACCTCCAGCTTCAGCTCCCTCTCCTGCTCGACCATCTTCTCCATCAGATGGCCGAAGTGGCGGTAATCTGAGGAGAGTAGGACTTGAGTTATAAACACAAAAGGGGGGGAGAAGAACTTTTCAAGAATCACCGACATTGCCGAATGAGCGACCTTGAGCACATCATTTCCCACGCTCCCCACGTCCATAGCTGCTTTGTCCTTCGGCATTGCAAGATGCCAAATCGCCTGCATGCACGTCGATGAGTCTCCTAGGAACCCGTCGAGCTTATGGACCTGCCAATCTGGGATGAATATCTTCTTGTGTTCCTCGGTCAGGAACACCTCGGCATCGGCGGTTAGCGGTGGGGCCTCCAGACCTAAGGCTGCAAATAGGGGGAAGACCCCCGTGTTGGTAGAGGCCGATGCCACCACTGGGGTCAGTGGCTTCGGAGCCAATGGCCGCCTCGCCAACTGCTCCACGACGATGCGATGCACCTTTGCCCCCGGCGAGGTCACCTTCGAAGCTACTCTCTTCCTCTTCTTCGGGGCTTTGCTGCCCAGGGCACCCCTCATCGCCAGCAGGTCGTCGAAGTCCATAGCCTCTGCAAGAAGGGAGAAAGCAAAAAAGTTAGAAAATATGGCCTACCTTGCAACTAGTGCCGATCAAAAAAAAAAGGAGACAAATATAACAAGACCATACTGGGGTTTATCGAGCTAAGATCCTCCCCTGGAAGAGCACCTCGGTCAAGTCCCTCCAACCAAACTTCGGGCGGTCGAGTAGCATCCGAACCATGTCCTCTTCCTCGAACCAAGTGTCGGACACTCGTTGACTCTCTTCGAGACCGCCTCTACCCAAGCCGTAGGGATCTCCCAAGGGACCGGACTTCGGATTAAAAAGTATTTGTCCTTCCAATTCTTTATTGTGTCCGGACAGCTTACCAGCTTCGCCCCATACCTCGGAGAAAGATTGAAACGATACTCCGTCTTATGTTGTTGGTGAATCCGGTACACTGTCCGGAGAACGCTCATCCTCAGCGCGAAACCGGACGCTTGGCAGTGCAAGATGAATCTGCTGATCAGTCGCCATACATTCGACATGTACTGAACGAGGCTGAGGCGGAACCACCTCCGCACTTTGACGATGAAGGGGTGGAGCGGGAGCCGAACACCTGCCAAGAACGCGTCGACAGGCCAGAAGCACATGTCAGCGGGCATCGACGAGTTGGCCCGCACTCCCGTCCTAGGGAGCATTAGGGCGTACTCCCTCGGAATTTGGAAGCCTTCCCGAATGCGTCCCAGGTCCTCCTCGGTGAGGATAGAAACTGTCTCGTCTACCTCCGTTGTCTCTTTAGCTTCGTTTTCATCGAACCTGCGACCCATCTTGTACATAATTAGCTCCGCCTGGTCCTCCGGAAGTTCCTGAACCCTCTGCAGTCCGGTTAGCACCCTTGGCAACCTTCCGAACTCTCCTATTCTCTGCTCCTCCTCAACCCTCGTCTCCACAATTACCGAAGAAGACTCTACTACGGCCTTGCCCTTGTCTTTTGGGAGGACCTGACTAAAGGAGGCCTCGGTGGCAAGAGGAAGGGAGGGCTCCTGCTTTACGGGGTCGATGGACATTCTCTAAAGGAAGGAAAATATCTAAGTATAGAATTATCTTGAGTTGACAGCAACGGTCGGAAAACATACCGGAGCACCGTAAAAACTCGTCAGGAAGCTCTCGCTAGTGAAAAATCTCTCCTGAGTAAAAAACGAGAATAGAGGGCAAATGAGAGTGGGGGTGGAGACTTATAGGGATTGGGGTAGTTGGCGCACTTCCCAAGGGTAAAAGGCCCCCAATGATGCAAAGGCCTGGCCCATTTAGCAGAAACGACAAAAATATCTGGGCAACTCTAGAGACGTGCGAAATGGCCACGTAGCGCTCCTATTCGTCTCTAAAGTCAGTTGCCACCGACGTCCAAATGCAAACAATTGCGTTGACTGGTCAACGGTGGCTGGGACCCACTGGCCACGTAGGCGCTCTCCCATTTGTCCCCGAAGTCATTTGCCACTAACGCCCAAATGCAAACAATTGCGTTGACTGGTCAACGGTGGTTGGGACCCACCGGCCACGTGGCGCTCTCCCATTCATCCCCGAAGTCATTTGCCACCGACGTCCAAATGCAAACAATTGCGTTGACTGGTCAACGGTGGCTGCGACCCACCAGCCATGTGGTGCTCTCCCATTCGTCCCAGAATTCATTTGCCACCGACGTCCAAACGAAAGAAATTGCATTGACTGGTCAACGGTGGCTGAGACCCACTAGCCACGTGGCACTCTCCTCTTCATCCCCGAAGTCATTTGCCACCGACGTCCAAACGCAAACAATTGCGCTGACTAGTCAACGGTGGCTGGGACCCACTGGCCACGTGTCGCCCTCCTATTTGTCCCCGAGGTCGATTGCCACTGACGTCCAAAGCACGAAAAAATAGGGGCCCACACGCCACGTGTCGATCCCCTAGACTTCGGCAAGCTTTCCAAAGTCGTTTGCCACCGACGTCCAAATGCAAACAATTGCGTTGATTGGTCAACGGTCGCTGGGACCCACTGGCCACGTGGAGCTCTCATATTCATCCCCGAAGTCATTTGCCACCGACGTCCGAACGCAAACAATTGTGTTGACTGGTCAACGGTGGCTGGGACCCACTAGCCACGTGGCGCTCTCCTATTCGTCCCCGAAGTCGTTTGCCGCCGATGTCCAAACGCAAACAATTGCATTGACTGCTCAACGGTGGCTTGGGACCCACTGGCCACGTGGCACTCTCCTATTCGTCCCCGAAGTCATTTGCCACCGACGTCCAAATGCAAACAATTGTATTGACTGGTCAACAGTGGCTGGGACCCACTAGCCACGTGTCGCCCTCCTATTCGTTCCCGAGGTCGATTGCCATTGACGTCCAAAGCACGAAGAAATAGGAGCCCACACGCCACGTGTCGATCCTATAGACTTCGGCAAGCTTTTCGAAGTCGTTTGCCACTGCCGTCCAAAATGAAGCTAGAGCCCACATACCACATGTTGCTCCCCTAGACTTCGGCGAAGCGTCCCGAGGTCGGTTGCCACCGACCTTCAAAGGGGCAAAATTCACCCTCTTCACAGTCATCAGATCACTTCGAAAAGCGTGCCACGGTATGATCAACGTCTTAGATTGCGCCACGTCGATTTTTTTTTATAAATCCTTTTATTTTAAATATAAATTTGGATTAATTGTTTAAAAATTGCGAAAAATAATTTAAAATTCATAAAAATTAATTAAAAATTCTAAAAAATAATTATAAATTCGGGACAAATATTTTGGAGCTCCTTAGTAAATAATTATTTATTAGATTAATTAATTGATATTTCTTAGAGACAAATTGTTGCTTCGCAAGACTAAATAAATGATCCGAAAAATAGTTTAAAAATTGGGAAAAATCTCCGGAAAATCCAAGAGAGCCTGACAACAATCTTAAGCGCATTACCAACTCAGAAAGGCACCATCACCCCTCAAACGAGATTCGAACCCCCTTTGAGAACTTCGATAAAGCCCTATACGCCATTAAGACAACAAAACTACTCCTCAAAGGCTGTAATACACAGTCTTTGGGAGTGGGGGGCTCGTGATATGGCTAAAAATGGGGTTAAATTGGAACCGTTCAAATTGGGCACGAATCTTAAAGTTACAGGGGCAAGATGGTAATTTCACCTACAAACTGGTCCGAATTGGAAACCGGGTCTCTCCTCTTGGACCTGCTAACCCATGAACGGACCTGTTCAACTGAGAATGGGTCACAATCTGCTAAGGACCAGGTCAACAGGATATAAGGAAATCCTGGCTCGTCCTTATCTACTAGAGGTGGTTTTAACCACTTTTATCCAGTCACATGGGAAGTAGGGATTTGTTCTTATCCCGAAGTAAATCCCCACGGCGACTATAAATACCCCCTACCTCCTGCCGTTACAGGGTGATCACTGTTTGTCTACCTAAGCTCTTTCCCTTTTCTTTACTGAGTACTGACAAGAGCGTCGGAGGATTCGTCGCCGGGATCCATCCCGGTGTTTCGAACATTAGTGCAGGTCCGCAGGAGCCCCAAGGAGTCAACTTGTCAACAAGGGAAGAAGTCAGATTCAGCCCGTTCGAGTTCCTACGAATCCACAAATACTGTCTGTTTCCCCCACACCATATTCAGCGCCAACAATATGAGTGAGAATAGCCCCATAAGGTAAGAAAGAGGTGTGAGCTTTTGTGGAGACGACTAAAGATAACTTGATTCGAGTTGATATGGATATTCTCAAAAATAGCATACACCGCCGCTTGTAATTCGTGCGAATATTGATTGTAGCTCCCAGTGTTAGGGATAATATTATATGATAGAATTCTTGCATCAAGATTCGCAAGCGGGGTGATGTTCTTATTGGTCATAGGAGGACCTTGAAGCAAGTATTGAGGAAGAAAAATTTTAGACAAAATGGAGGGATCATCATGTTCAATTTCACCTAAATCCAACCCATCAAAAGGAATTTCAAAAACTGTTCTAATTTCTTAACATCAATTTCATCCTCACATTTTTAACAGAGGTAGTGATAATTATCTCATCACCATCAGCATTACTAGCAACTTTCATATTAGCATAAAACAAATAAATAAGTTGCGGGTAGTAATAAGGTTGATTGACAAGAGATAAAAGATCAAACAATCCACACTATTGAAATAGTGGAGCAATGGGATATTTATCTAAATCATTAAAGTTAATAAACCTACCAGGAAAAATAACCAATTGACAAAGTGCAAAGTGTTTTTCAACTAGGTTTGGATTCCTTAAGTATTGAAGGTAGTTTGGATTGGTATGCTCATCCTCAACATGAGCAGATGACCTAGATATTTTGGATTTTGACATGAGTAAAACAACCCAAAAGAACTAAAGAGAGAAGACCAAAAATTACCCAATCAGCAAAGAGAGAAAAACAAAATCAGGAACACTCCGAGCAAGGAAGGAAGCTCTAATCAGCGAACTGGCGGCTAACTACAATCATGGATCGTGCGAGAAAGAGAAATCCAAGAAAATCTTCTGCAATCGTCGATCTTGAGGCAGAAGATGAGTAAAAAGGGAAAGTGAATAGGAACTAGGGTTTTGACTAGATAAGATAAAGAAAAATAAAGGTGGACATTAAAAGATAGGATAGATGAACGTTGGAGATCAAATGGATAGTAAACATAGAGCGGGTCGGGTCTAAGAAGAGCAAAAGAAACCCCAAACAAGTGATGATTTAGGGAAAAAATCTGAATACAGTCGCGATAGTCGACTAGTAATAGAGATCAGTTGACTGAGGCGAGAAGAAAAATGAATCCAAATAATAAACAGTTTTAAAGAAGTGCCAGTCGACTGAAAAAACGAGACAGTCGACAGTTTTTAAAAAAAATCAAGACAGAAAACAAATACATAAGCTTGGTATAAGTCGACTGAAACACATAAGTCGACTTAGATAACATTTTTTAGAAATATCATGAGATGAAAAGATTCCTAGTTCTCATCTAAACTTTATAAAAATGTCTTTTTTCAATGGTTTGGTAAAAATATCCGCTATTTGTTTATCAGTGGAAATAAACTCTAAAAAGATATCTCCTTTTAAAACATGATCACGTAGAAAATGATGTCGAATATCAATATGTTTCGTACGTGAATGTTGAACTGGATTTTTAGACAAATTAATGGCACTGGTATTGTCACACATTATAGAAGATTTTGAAAAAGAAATACCATAGTCTAAAAGAGTTTGTTTCATCCATAAGATTTGAGCACAAGCCAAACTTGCAGTAATATATTCAGCTTCTGTAGTAGACAGAGATATGAAATTTTGCTTTTTTACTACACCAAGATACTAGAGAATGTCCCAAAAAGTGACAGGTTCCACTAGTTGATTCTGCGGTCAGTTTTACTTCCAGCAAAACCAGCATCACTATAAGACAGTAACTGAAAATTATTGGTGTGAGGATAAAATAAACCATATTCAAGTGTGCCTTTAATATATCTTAAAATCCATTTCACTGCTTTTAAGTGAGATTCTTTTGGATCAGACTGATATCTAGTACACAAATATACGCTAAACATAATATCTGGTCTACTAGCAAGAGCTTTTGATCGACACTCTTACCTAATTCATCTTTGTCAAGTGTATTTGTAGTAGCCATAGGTGTGTTCTTACTACTAGTACCATCCATGCCAAATCGTTTAAGTAACTCCTTAGCTTATTTTTCTTGATTAATAAATATGTCTTTTTGAGACTGTTTTATTTGAAGTCCAAGGAAGTAATAGAGTTCACCCTATGTGACTCATCTCAAACTCATTTTGCATGGTAGTAGCAAACTCTTGACATAGATTACTGTTAGTTGATCCAAAAATTATGTCATCTACGTAGATTTGTATGATTAATATGTCTGATTGTATTTTCCTAATAAATAATGTAGTGTCTACTTTACCAATTTCAAATCCTGTTTCTAAAAGAAAAGTTTTTAGATGATCATAAGATGCACGAGGTGCTTGTTTAAGATCATATAAAGCATTTTCTAATTTAAAAACATGGCTAGGGAATTGTTCATGTTCGAAACCTAGTGGTTGCTTTACATAGACCTCCTTCTTAATGAAACTGTTTAAGAAAGCACTTTTAACATCCATTTGGAAAAGTGTAAAATTCATAAACATGCAAAAGATAACAAAATTCTAATTGATTCTAGTCTAGCAACAAGAGCATATGTTTCATCAAAATCAATACATTCTTCTTGATTATATCCTTGAGCAACTAGTCTAGCCTTGTTCCTAACAACTTATCCTGATTCATCTAACTTATTTTTTAAAACCATTTGGTACTAATAATAGTATGATCAGGAGGTTGTGGAACTAAATCTCATACATCATTCCTTACGAATTGGTTAGGTTCATCTTGCATAACATTCAACCAAAATTCATTTTCACATGCTTCTTGAATATTCTTAGGTTCAAAATTCGATAAAAAAGCAGCATGAAAAATCATATTAAAGTGTGATCATGTTTGAATGCCGTGTGAGATGTCACCAATAACTAAGTCATGAGGATGATCTCGAACTTCAACAATCGACTTTGGTAAAGTTAGAGTTATCTCTACAGGATAGTTGCTTAATGAACCCATCAGCCGACTGATTCAACACATCAGTCGACTTATGAAACCTATCAGTCGACTTATCTAGAGTAATTTGCTCAAGTGATTTAAAAATGTTATCTAGTGGTGAAGATTCAATTTCATCATCTTAAATAACATTAGATAAAGGTAAAGAATCATCAAAAGAAACATGCATAGATTCTTCAATGGTCATAGATAACATTAGATGAAGGTAAAGAATCATCAAAAGAAACATGCATAGATTCTTCAATGGTCATATATGACTTAGTGAAAATTCTATAAGCCTTACTCCTATTTGAATATCCAATGAAGACACCTTCATTAGATCTAGCATCAAATTTATCTAAGTTATCTTTTGTGTTTAATATGAAACACTTACAACCAAATACTTTAAAGTAAGAGACTTTAGGAATACGTTCAAAAAATAACTCAAAACAAGTCTTATTTAACTTTGGCCTAATTAGTTTTCTATTTAAAAACATAACATACTGTAGAAACAGCTTCAGCCCAGAAGTATTTAGGCAAATTACTTTCAACAAGCATGGTACGTGCACATTCTTGCAAAGTTCTATTCTTTCTTTCAACCACTCCATTTTGTGGTGAAGCTCTAGGAAATGCAATACCATTCATGTTGCAATATTCTGAAAATGTTTCATTCTCAAATTCTCCACCATGATCATTTCTAATTGTGACTGTGGTTGGAGATTTTTGATTTTGAACACGTTTGGAGAAATTTGTAAATTCTTTAAAAGCTTCATTTTTATGTCTTAAGAAAAATACCCATGTAAACCTTGAATAATCATCGACTAAAACAAATACATATCTTCTTTTATTTAAGAAAGCGACTCTAGTAGGACCAAATAAATCCATATGGATCAATTCGAGAGGCCTACTAGTAGAAATCATTTCCTTTGTTTTAAAAGTGGATTTTACTTGTTTTCCTAGTTGACATGCATCACACATTTTATCTTTCTTAAAATATAATTTTGGCAGTCCTTTAACTAGGTTATTTTTAGAAATTTTAGCGATATTTTTCATGTTTGCATGTCCAAATCTTTTATGCCAAAGCCAAGAATCATTGTTCGAGGCAACTAAGCAAAAATCATCCGAAAAATCATTTGTTTTTAAACAAAGTTCATATTTGTTATTTTTTCTAATACCTTGAAAAATCACATTTTTCAAAGAAGAATCATAAATCAAGCATGCATCTTTTTCAAACACTATCTTATAACCTTTATCACATAATTGACTAATGCTTAACAGATTATGCTTTAAACCACTAATTAAGAATACATCTTCAATAGGAGTAGTATTCTTACAACCATGCCTATTCCGATAACTTTTCCATTGTTATTGTCACCAAATGTAACGGTTCCTCCATCTATATCTTGAATGGAAGAGAGCAAATTTGCATGGCCAGTCATGTGTTTAGAACTTCCACTGTCAAGTATCCGTCGTTCCCTTTTAGGTACCTACAAAATATTATTTGTGAATATGGTACCCTTTTCATTAGGGCCGTGAAAGATTAGTGCTTGGAAAATCAAACCCAAAGTGAGTTTGATTTACCCCCATATGCAGGTTTAAAATTAACGGAATTACACACATTATTTACAAAGGAATTTATATAAGAAATCCTTTCATTTAGACACAGGTTAACTGGTACCCAAATATTTTTACACTGTCCAGTCGACTTATTTTTACCCATTAGTCGACTGTTTTGTGACTTCAGTCAACTGGGAGGCGAAACTAGTCGACTTATATGAGGCTATTGTATTTTCGAATAAGACTGCATCTTTCTGGACATGTGACTTATTTGAGGGGCCAGTCGACTGGTCTTTTCGGAAAACTTTTCCATTTTCATGATTAAGAAGAATTTTTGGCTTTTCAAAGAAATCGTACAACTTATTCTTTGCACTAGAAGCATAATAAAGCTTGTTATTACTAGTGTTATTAGAAGAATGACCTTTTTCAAGAATTTTTTGAAAACCAAGTCCAAATTTTTTATTAGACTGAACTTGATTTTGAAGAACTTCATTTAAATTCTCTTTTCCCTTATTGAACTTAGATACATTCTTAGATATCTCTTCATAATTCTTTTTTAGAGATATAAGATCTATATTCAAGTTGGAAATACGAGAAGTTAAAGACTTGACTTCAACTTGTAAATCAAAGTTTTCTTGAAAAAGAGTTTGATTAACTTTCTCTAGATTCTTACCTTTTATTTTCTCCTTTTTTAATTCTTGAAAAATTTCATTAAAAGCTTCTAACAAATCACTAGAATCTATCTTATCACTTACATCGCTTTGATTTTCCATGAAGCATACGTTTGCAACTTCATTAGATTCCTCATTTTCTTCTTCCGAAGATGAATCACTATCATCCTACGTTGCTTAGTAGGCTTTCTTGTTCTTCATGTATTGGTTCTTGGTAAATTTGTCCTTCTTGAAGTTTGAGACTTTGCCTTTAGACTTAGCATTTTCGAATGGACATTCCTTTTTCATGTGACCTATCTTATTGCATTTGAAACAAGTAGGAGGTTCATTAGTATCCTTTAATTTTGAATTAAATTTACCTTTGCGAATGATTTTTTTGAATTTCCTTGTGAACATAGCTATTTCTTCATCATCATCATCATCATCATCATCTTCGGATTCAGAAATAGCCTTGAAAGCAAGAGTTTTCTTTTTGGCTTGTTGCGGTTCTAAGTCCTTCTTGCGCTCCTCCAATTGTACTTCATAAACCATTAGATTTCCAACAAGATTTTCAAGGGAAAGGTGTTAAATTATTGGCTTCTTCAATTGCGGTAGTCTTCTTTTCCCATTCGGGGGTAAGAGCACGAAGAACCTTTCTCACCATATATGCTTGTGTATATGTTTTGCCAAGAGCCACAAGAGAGTTTGTGGTGTCGGTGAATCTTGTTATCATCTTCAATACGCTTTCATTCTCCTTCATCCGAAACATCTCGAACCTGTGAACAAGAACAGAAATTTTAGATTCCTTGACCTTATTTGTACCTTCAAGTGTTACCTCAAGAGTATGCCATATTTAATATGCCGTTGTTGCGGTTGACACGCGGTTGAATTCTTCTTTGGTAAGTGCACAAAAGAGAGCATTCATCGTCTTTGCATTGTTCTTGGTATTACTCTTCATATCGTTATTCCATTGGGCATAAGGAAGAGTAGGCAATGTAAACTCCATCTCAGTCATGTTCCAAATCTCATAGTTGATGGATTGTAAGTAAATCTTCATTCTACATTTCCAGTGGTTTTAGTTTGTTCCATCAAAAAGAGGCGGCCTTTGTGTAGATTGACCTTCGTGGTATTGATTTGCATTTGAAAAAGAAGTAGATGCCATTGTGATTAACCAGGCTTTGATACCAAGTGTTGGATTCTATATGCAAGGCAAATAACACTAGAGGGGGGTGAATAGTGTTATTAAAATATATTCAGCTTGAAACATCTGTTAATTCGAATGGAACAAAGACACCAGTTGACTGACTCGACAGAAATAAAAGACTTAATCAATTTGAAGAACAACGAGCCTGTAAGTTGACTTAAGAGGGCTACCAGTCGACAGATCAGACACAGATAGAAATAAAATGAAGCGAAACCAAATTTACAAGTTAGAAAGATCAAACCACAGAGAATCAGCAATGCAAACACAGCGATATATCCTAGTTCGGTCCTCCCGACCTACGTCCAGTCCCCAAGCAACCCACTTGAGATTTTTCACTATTCTTAAAAAGATTAACAAGAATACCCTACAACCTTTGGCAACAACTATGCCAAACTCGTAGACCTCTCTCACCACTAGAGAGAGCAAGATCCCACTCTACAACCTAGAGTGAACACTAAATCCACACCAAGAGCCCTTCACTCCAACCGAGAGGACCACTCTCACAATCCGAGAGTGAACAACAAGGAAATCGAAAATTACAACACCTAAAGCCTTGATTTTTGAATGTGCTTTTTGTATTGAGGCTATAGTCAACTTCTAATCGCAGTCTTGAACTTAATCGTTGTTATACAAGACTAAGATTAGAGAACCAAGTCTAAGAGAGTGATAGTTCTTTTAAAACATTTGAGTTCTTTTTCACAAACACTTGAACAAAAAGTATTGTTTAATGCAATAGGTAACCTTTTCCAAGTGAATTTTGGACTTTATTTATAAATTAAACACTCCAGAGTCGTTGGAAAACAGTTAACCAACTACCATCAAATGGCAGAAAAGATTTGAATTTGAAAATCAAATTTAAATACTCAGAAAACTGTTGTAGTCATCAAAATCAAGAACCTACATCATTGAGCTATGAAGGTGGCGATCGAACGACAAAGTTTTTGAACTATGGAGTCTTGATCCTGGTCATTGAGCTGCAAGGTGGTGTCGCTGAGCTACTGAGTTTTAAGCGTCTCGCTGAGCTATAAGCATTGAAATTCTCACGGAGCTATGGAGATTCGGTTGTCGTTGAGCTATGGAGCTTTGAGCATCGGCGAGCTATGAGCTATGGGTTCTCCAACTTCTCGCAGAGCTATTGAGATTCGGTCGTCAAGCTACCACTTTGTCTCGTCGAGCCATGCCCGGTTTTGAAGTTTTGAAGTGTGTGATGCTCTGTTTTGGGTGAACTCATTGCAGCAAGCTATAGCCTTTTCGGCAATGGTCGAGTTATGAGGCTCCCAAGCTAGGCTAAAAGAGTTGGCGAGCTATGGGATCTCTTCATTCTCGTTGAGCTATGAGGTGAGCTATGGGAGTGATGGTTCACCCGAGCTGTGAGGCTTTTTACTGAGCAATGGAGGTGGTAGTGATCGAGCTATGAGCTTTGAACTCGCCGCCGAGCTATGAGAGCTCCCCTGTCTCCTCGTCGAGCTATGAATTTTTACTGCAACTTGTCGAGCTGCGGGACTTGTTCGAAGTCGAGCTATCAAGTTCAGGTTGTCGAATGAAGGAGGTTCTCTGTTCTTGTAGCTCGACCGAGCTATGGGATGCTCTACTATCATCGACCCACTACTTCGTCGACCTATGCTTTGGAACTGGAGTCGTTGTCGAGCGGTAGCTCCTTGTCGAAGGTGGAGATTTATTGAAGGTTTCGATTTCGGAGGGGGTTCGAGCGAGGAAGTTTTGATGGAGTTATTGTGGCTTCACAGTCGAGTGACGAGCGTGGCAGCGATGACGTGGAGCCTGTAGTTGCACAGCTTCATCGAGTTGACGCTCTGTTCTGTTTTTTGAAGAAGAAGTGGAAGAGGAAGAAGGAGTATAGGGTGTTTGGGCTAGGTAGTTCAGATTTGGAACCCGTACCTGCAACCCGTTTAAATCCACATCTGTAGGTTTTATTTGTGGGTTTTATTTGCAAAACAAAAACCCGAATAGATCCCTTACTTCTTCTTTTCTTCTCTTTCTTTTGAAAACCGAAAGCCTCATTTTGGTTGGGATTTTTGGTTGACCTAGATGAGCTGTCGTCAAGGCAATTCTTATGATGGAGTTGAACGTAGAGCTTGTTGTTTGATCCCAATGAGTTTGTGGAGACAACTCCAAGATAGAGTCAGACGTTGAGCTCGCTGTTTGATCCCAGCGAGTTTATAGGGACAATCATGAGATGGCACTGGAAGTTTGAACTTACTTTTTGCGCCCAGCAAGTTTATAGAGGCAACTCTTTGACGAAGTTAGACGTAGAACTCGTTGTTTGATCCCCGCAAGTTTGTGGAGACAGCTCTAAGATGGAGTTTGTGTTGAACATGCTATTTAATCCCGACAAGTTTGAAGATAACTCTGAAATGGAGCGGAACGTTGAACTTACTGTTTGATCCCAGCATGTTCAGAGAGAACCCTGTGACGGAGTTGTACGTTGAACTTTCATTTGTGCCCAACAAGTTTTGAGCGATAACTCCGAGATGGAGTTGGAAGTTTGAACTTACTGTTTGCGCCCAGCAAGTTTTGTAGGGACATCTCTAGGGTAGAGTTGATGTAGAGCTTGATATTTGATCCCAGCAAGTTTGGAGAGGCAACTCTAAGACAGAGTTGATTGTTTGAACTTTCTGTTTGCTCCCAACAAGTTCGTGTAAAGGCAACTCTCAGATGGAGTTGAGGTTGGGGCCTTCATTTCATCCTAGCAAGCTTAAAGAGACAACTTGTAGGGGATCTGATGTTTGGACTCACTGTTTGTGCCCAGCGAGTTTGGAAAGAAAAGTCTGAGATCGAGTTGATCGTAGAGCTTGCCATTTGATTCGGCAAGTTGGTATAGAAATCTTGTGATGGAGTTGAACTTAGAACTTGTTGTTTGATGCCAACTGTTTTAAGAGATCCTTGTAACAGATTGAATGTTGAACTGCCATTTGATCCCAACAAGTTTGGGGATACAGCTCTGAGATGGAGTTGATTGTTAAAACTATTGTGTATTCCCAATAAGTCTGTGGGGGCCACTCTAGTCGGAGTAGAACATTGAACTCAATGTTTGGTACAAGCAAGTTATAGAGACAACCGTGAGATAGGTTTGGTTATTTGAAGTTATTGTTTTTGCCCAACAAGTTTGTAAAGACTCCATGTGACGGAGTTGGATGTTGAACTTACTGTTTGTGCCTAGCAAGTTTTATAGAGATGATTTTAGGTCTGTGTTGGATGTCGAGCCAATTGCATGAAGATGAAGGGTTTTTGGAAAAGCTCGAGCGATAAGCGGGTCACTAAACTCATTGTTTGGAGCCAACAAGTTGTTGATGGAGCTCGAGCGGAGAGCGGAGTGTTGAACTCATTGTTTGGAGACAACTAGTTGTTATGGAGCTCGTGCAGTGAGTGGAGCATTGAACTCGTTGTTTGGATCCAAAGAGTTGCTTGATGGAGCTCGTATGGTGAGTGGAGCATTGAACTCGTTGTTTGGAGCCAACAAGTTGCTTGATGGAGCTCGAGCAGTGAATGCAGCATTGAACTTGTCAATTTGGAGTCAACGAGTTATTGATGGAGCTTGAGCAAAGATTTAGACGCTAAACTCGTTGTTTGGAGTCGACGAGTTGTTGACGAAGCTCGCGCTATGAGCAGAATGTTGAAATCGTTATTTGGAGTCAACGAGTTATTTATGGGGCTAGCGCGGTGAGTGCAATGTTGAACTCGTTGTTTGGAGTCGAAGATTTGCTGATGGAGCTCGAGCAGTGAGCAGAGCGTTGAACTCGTTGTTTGGAGTCAACAAATTGTTGATGGAGCCTGAGCGAAAAGCAAGGCATTGAAATCGATATTTGGAGTCAACGAATTGTTAACGGAGCTCGAGCAGAGAGCAATGCGTTAATCATGTTGTTGGAAGTCAACGAGTTGTTGATGGAGACTGAGCAAAGAGCCAAGCGTTGAACTCGTTGTTTGGAGTCAAGGAGATGTTAATGGAGCCTGAGCAAAGCGCAAGGCGTTGAACTCGTTGTTTGGAGTCAACAAGTTGTTGATGGAGCTCGAGCGAAGAGCAAAGCGTTCAACTCGTTGTGTCATGCCCCGCTTCCCAAAAGAACATGGAATACGGTACTTGACTAAGCCCAGCAGATAGTTTTCACCATCCATAAGCTATACGGACCTGCTTGACTCATCATAACAGTAAATATAATAGTATACTCCAACCAGGCATGCAAAAACAATCATAACTAAACAGTATTTATTTCATTAATAATAAATGTTCCAACAAATACTAGATCCGAAACAAAAAAAAAAATCCTAGGACAATAAGGCCAAATACAAGTCTCAATACAGTTCATGAAATAACATTATTCATCAAAACATTTAAGCAAATTATTCCAATTGCGCAGCTCAAAACTTTTGCTCATCAACTCCAGTAGGAATTTGATCTGCAAAACCTTCTCATATGGTAATTACAAGGAAAACAGGGAAATAGGAAAACATAACGCGCGTTAGATGCAAGTCTGGGCCGCAAGCAATACAAATAGGAAAATGGGGGGAAACTAACTTAACAGGTAATACTAACATGGAGAAAGCAGTAAGTATAACATTCTACAAGTGACAGTAAATAGTGTAGTGATAACAGTAACAGTAATGATCAATAGTAACAGTGTGTCAACGGTAGCAGTAATCCACAGTAGCAGTGAATCAACAGTAACAGTAAATCAACAGTAACCGTAATAGGATATGACAGTGTAAACAATTATTCTTATGTCTAATGTTCATTACTAACTAGGTAGCACTTCATGCGTCCCATTTATATACCACATGGCTGCTACAGCAAACAGTTTCGCTTTAAGATTTTATAGTGGAACTTCTATAGGACAATATATTCAGACAAATAGTAAAAGTAACGGTAATAACAAACAGTAACGGTGTCATGGATCATGCCCTCATGCATCCAGAGATAAACAGTAGGTACCACAGTAAATAGTGGGAAAACAAGTCCCTTCTGAATATGTATTTCTATATAGTCCACTACTCGATCTTTTCCCTTAAAACCCCCGACTTGATTTCTTTTATTACCAATAAACATATGTGAACGAATACAAACAGACTAAATACATGGCAAGAATAGGAAATAAGCCACCTAAGATGAAATAGTGATTGTAACAGTTGATAAAAACAACTCATAATAGTCAAAACAACGAAATTTCCAGTTCTGGACAGCAAAACACTACTGTACCAAATCTGATATTTCTGTTGCTAAAGAATATTAAATCTAGATCCATCAGAAAATCTAGAAACTAGACTCTCTGCTGATTCCAGCACATATATATAAGTCACATATCAGCCACAGATTCAATGCCGAAAATAGCATTTAATATAGAAATCGTGTTCAGCCAAAAAATGCAAAATCTTGTTTATAAGCATGAAAAGAGTTTAAAATCATCATAACTAAATCTGAGAAAAATCTGGAAGATTCCTTAACATATCTAGCTTCAAAATATAAAATATCATGAATTTATATCACAGATAGTATAGTCAACAAAATTGGGAAAACAAAGCAATACGACAAAATCTCAGTTCTGAAAGTTCAGACGCAGCAGTACCAAAACAAAGATAATTAATAAAGTATAATTTGAAATCCAGATCCATCAAAAGGATGATAAAATAGACAAATAAGAATACATTTCATATTTACAAAGTTTTCATCAAAAATGAATAGATACAGGTTAAAAACAAAGTTCTTTACTGAACAGCATGCAGTTTTGAAATATATCGACTAGTTCCATAAGTATGAAATGAGATACAAAAGTCCTTAATTAATTCCATAAAAATTAGAGATTGATCTCAGTAATGTGTAAACATACTCAGCAAAATATAGAGTTCAAATTCTACTTTTAATATCAGTTTTAAAATAATATTTCTTACAGAATACATATAGTTCAGAATCTGGAAAATACAATATGTATGCAGTAAAACAGCAATAAATCATACGTAAAAACTCGGAATTCAGGTCCGTCGAAAGTTCTGGAAACTAGAAATCAGAGGCTACAAATCATGTTTACAAACTTATTTATTTTACTAATGTTAACAGGGTAGAAATTACTCTACAAAATAGGGCAGTAGCAAACACAAGTTCTTTTTTGCATTTTATCAAACATCTTAACAACAAACGGTCCACTCTAGATGTCATACAACGCATGGTATATGTGGGTTACTCAAATCAGAATGGCATGTGTATACATAGTCTATAATGAGATAATACATCTAACAATATCTATACAACAGTCATCTACAACATACGATATACGGTGTGTCACAAACAACATACAGTCAAGATGTCCACTAATCTAATTGTTTTCATGCAACAGGTGTCAATTATTATAACTAATTATGATCAAAAGATGATATCAACGGTTAATCTAACAAAATAGGATCATCATGAGAGTACAAATATTTTCATACTAGATTACTTACGTTATTAACTTGTATGACAAAAGGAACACATACAAGCTACTTGCTAGATTAAGAAAACGACGAAAACGAAGAATAGGATAACGGGAACGGATCCCAAACAACGAATACAACGAATGAGAGACGAGAACGAGGTCCAATACAACCAAAGTACGTGCACACGACGTACGCACACACACACAAGGAGACAGCAGCCAACACAGCAAGACCGGTAGCAGCAACACCAGCAAGAGCGTCGACACCAACAACAAGGGTGACGACGGCGTCGGCTCGGGGTCATGGCGGCGCTCGACCACAGGGAGGTTGACGGCGGGGTCGGCCTGGGGTCACGCTCACAGTGAAGGGGAGAAGAGAGGAAGAAGGGGGGGTCTGGTGGTCGGGGGGTGTGGTCACCGGCATCGGAGACGACGACAGCGCAAGGGAAGGATCGGGGGAAGGTCAGGATGAGGGGAGAGATAGGGTGACGGCTAGGAGGAGAGAGAGAAAAGGTATTAGGGTTGATAATTAGGGTTAGGGTTCAATTAGGGTGTTTAAATAGAGGCAATATGGGCTTGGGTGAACTGGTAGTATCCAATAGGGTAAAAAGAATCCTGTAAGAGACAATTAGGCCATGAAATAGGTTTAAACAATAGAAAAGATCAAGAACAAATTGTAGGCCAAAAAATGAGAATAAAAAGCTGAATTGAACAAAGAATGAATCACAAGAGAGAGAAGAACATGTAACGCCCCGATTCCCATATACTGGAAAACCATGACATGAGCCAGAATCTTCCCTTCAATTATCCACAATACACAAGAAACAGGAAAATTTAAAATTTTTTATTCAACACAATTGTATTACAAGTCTGAATGTTATAAAACCTCAATACATTACATCAGTGTAACAATAATATCTTTAAAAGCCCAAGTGTTACAATTTTCAACAAATTTACATCAGAGTATAATGAATAAAGAACAATACTTGGTAGTTCACTTGGATGCTTCCCAACAAATAAATGAATTACAACAATTGTTACAAGTGGAACAATAGTAAACAATATATATTACAGCAGAAATAAAATCGACTCTTGCTTCTTTCGCCTGGAGTCCTCCTGAATCCTATACCTGTACTTCTGCAATCCAGTACCTATTGAAATGGGGACTTCAGTACATATACTGACGCTTTAAGGATGATGGCTAGCAGCGATTCTTCACTTTAAGCAAACAGATTGATGAAAAGAGAAATGTGTATATATAATTGATGTGTCTGTGTAGGCTATGACTTAGAATCTAATGCCAGATTAACTAATGCAATGATGCTCTTATTCTAATGTAAGCAAGTCTCCGGAACAATATGCATCCCATACTACATACACCCCATCTCAAGCTGTTTCTTCATATATAGGGATTTGAACCCGCGCCATGAATTCTACTATTGTACTTGCCTTTTTTCTGAAGATACGACATGACTGATGAGGTTGCTCTGAATGGTCTAATCCCGCCATTCGCGCCGGACCTCACTCAAATATCTGACTAATCTTTGGAGTTTTCACAGTCGCAGGTTAGCTCGAAGCATCCCCTGTGCCCCCTAGCCAGACCGTAATCTATGGCTTCTCGCCCTTAGATATAAGACAAGACGGAGTTCCGGGGGTCCATCTCCCTAGCTCAGATAGGAATCACTATCGCTTATCAAGGCACTTCAGAAATTAACAGACGAGATACGGATCCCGTGCTCCCAACTCGTGAGAAGGCACAGATCGTATCCCTTTGACAAGAAGGTTACAACCGAATAACACCGCATAGTGTCGGCCTATAGAAAAGGTCGGATCATAAGGTATCACCCTTAACACCAACTCTTTCCCTTTGGCAAAAATGATAATAAGTAAAGGTTAAGTAGTAATAGCCATAAGTTACTACCCTAACGATGTCACTAAACCCAAACATTCTCACGGGGTTTCCAATAAGAACTTTCTTAAGATTATCCCGTTCCAACTCAGGGCCTATCAATCCAAGACACTGGTGATGGGATCTCCCTCACTCATCACTACCCCTAACTCGGATCTCGTCAACACTCTCGGCCCGCGATCAACCCACATCAGTTAAGATTCGTCGGTGCTCGAGGTGTGATTCATCCATAGTTTCCAAGGTGGTAAGATGCGAGTCTTGATGGTCGATGACCCCTAGGGTAACTATAAGACCCTAGACAAGCTTTTATTGAGCTAACAATACTGGTGACTTTCTCAACGATTATTACCCATATATTGAAGATGAAGCATGTTCACATCATATGGTCAAATTTAAATTTGAACCACATACAAGAACTCATGTGTTCTTTTTCCCAATTTGAACTAGGACAACATGCGACTAGGTTCGTGGGTTCTTTCTCAAGATTGAGCTAGAACCACCTAGAACCTAAATGCATGGGTTCCTAGCCAAATTGAGCTAGAACTATCATGGGACTAGTTTCATGGGTTTCTTCTTAAAAATCGAACTAGAACAACTATGGAACATGGGTTCATTTCAATAGTTCAATTGGATTAGCATACAAGCTAAACTCATGGGTTCCTTTTAGAATTTAACTAAAACCACTACAACATATAACTTAAACATGCATGGATTCTTTTCATTCTAAACAACCATACAAACTCAAGCATGGGTTCTTTTAAATCTAGAACAACTACACATCTCAAGCATGGGTTCTTTACTAGAACAACTATAATAACTCAAGCATGGGTTCTTACTAGAACAACTACAACTACTCAACTATGGGTTCTTACTAGAACAACTACAATAACTCAAGCATGAGTTCTTTACTACTACTACTACAACAACTTAATCATGGTTCTTTACTACAATAATTAGCAACTCAAACATGGGTTTCTTTAGCAACAACTCAAGCATGGTTCTTACTACAACAATCTACAACAACTTAAGCATGGTTCTTACTACAACAACCTACAAAACTTAAGCATGGTTTCTTTAGCACATACAACTTAAGCATGAGTTTTTTACTACAACAACCTACAAAAATTTAAGCATGGGTTTCTTACTAAAAACTGTTGATTCTTGATTTTGATGATTACAACACAATTCAAAGTTGTTGTTCTAGCATGAGCACTTGTATTATTTATTCCCTTTATTATAAGCTATTGTGTTGTCATCATCAAAAAGGGGAGAATGTTGATTTTTGATTTTGATGATTACAACACAATGCAAAGTTGTTGTTCTACTTCCTACATATTACAGGATATACAAAGGCAAAATGTTCTAACAAGCTTCTTAAAGAAAGTTGATCAAGCACAGCTACAAACAAAGTTCTTATTGCTAATTGATCAAAGAAAGCTGCAAGGTTGCCAGCTTACAAGAAAAAGACGAAGGCTAAAAGCTATATCAAGACTCAAGATTCAAGAACAAGACATATGCTTCAATTTATTGCATTAAGTGTCTTGTAATAATTGTAAATCTTTTTTGTTTTCATTGAGTCTTAAAAACTCTGTAAAAGCCTTGTCACACACACTCACTCATTATCTTTAAAATAATAGGGTGTTTTTTTCAAACTTAAAAAGATCGAAACAAAGATTGAAAAAGCTCAGCTGTTAAGTACCAGTCGACTGCTATAAGGCACCAGTCGACTGTCTTAGTACGAAACTGACTGAACTTATTCAAACTCTAATCAGTCGACTCATAACAACAACCCAGTCGACTGTTCAAGTTGTTTTGATAGTTTGCTAATTTCAAAATTAGATTTTTCGAAATTCAAAAGGTTATTTCCATTGGATGATAGTTGGTACAACTGCCTCCCAACGTCCAGTGTTTCTAACTCTATAAATAGAGAATAGAAATCACTTTGAAAAGGTTAACAACTTTCCAAGCTTTTTGTTTCTCAAAGTTCTCAAGCTTTTGTTTTTAAAACAAGAAGAAGCATTCAAAAGCATTCTCTTTCTAAGTCTTGGTTCTCTGAAATCAGTCTTGCATAACAGTGATTTCGTTTTAGACTGATTTCGGAAGTTGACCTAATAGCCGCGTATGAAAATCACATCCACAACAAAGCTATAGGTTGATTGTAAACTTTTTTTATTGTTCTTCACTCTCGGGTTGTGATAGTGGTTTCCTCTCGGTTGGAGAGTAGGGCTCTAGGGTATAGAGTCAGATTTGTTACTCTTGGTGGAAAAGTGGGTTGCTTTCTCTAGTTGTGAGAAAGGACTACGGGTTGGACAAGGTTGTTGTCTAACGCCGTAGGGTGTTCCTGTAATTATTTCAAGAATAGTGGAAAATTTCAAGTGGATTGCTTGGGGACTGGATGTAGGTCGGAAGGACCGAACCAGGATACATCGTGTGTACTCTGTGGTTGTATCACTTTGAACTTGCATTTCATTTTCTTACTTTATAGTTTTCTGTAAAACTTGTCTGGATAGTCGACTGTGTACTTTTGTAAGTCAACTGGTCAGACTTGTACTACTTTCTCTCTGAACTTGTGTGATAAGTCTAATGGCTCTTCTGTAAGTTGACTAATTAGACTCGCTTTAAAAATACTCTTCTTAACTGTCGCTCCAGTCGACTGGTTTATCTCTTCAAGTCGACTGATCAGAAGAAAAGTTTAATTTCGCAATTTAATTTTTTTAGAAACATTATTCACCCCCCCCCAGTGTTTCTTGCCTTGCCTACAAGATCCAACACTTGGTATCAGAGCCTGGTTGAGTGCAATGGCAACTACTTCGAATGCAAATCTGTGCCATGAAGGCCAATCTACATAAAGGCCACCCCTCTTCGATGGAACAAATTACAACTATTGGAAGTGCAGAATGAAGATCTACCTTCAGTCCATCTACTATGAAATATGGAACATGACGGAGACCGAGTACACCGCTCCTACCATTCCATATGCACAATGGAACGACGACATGAAAAAACAAACAATGAACAATGCAAAGGCAATGAATGCGCTATTTTGTGCCCTTACAAAGGAGGAGTTCAACCATGTGTCCAATGCAACAACCGCACATCAAATTTGGCACACACTCGAGGTAACTCATGAAGGAACAAACAAAGTGAAAGAATCTAAAATATATGTTCTTGTTCACAGGTTTAAAATGTTCCGCATGAAGGAGGATGAGAATGTGTCCAAGATGATTACTAGGTTCACAGACATTACAAACTCGCTTGTGGTACTTGGAAAGACATACACTCAAGTCGAGATGGTGAGAAAGGTACTTCGTGCACTAACCCCCGAATGAGAGAAGAAGACCACCGCCATAGAAGAGGCCAATGATTTAACACAACTTTCTCTTGAGAATATTGTGTAAAATCTTATGGCTTATGAGGTACAACTTGAAGAGCGCAAGAAGGATGCCGAACCACAACAATCAAAGAAGAAGACATTAGCATTCAAAGCCATGTCAGACTCCGAGGATGAAGAAGAAGATGAGGAAGAGATTGCCATGTTCACGAGAAGATTCAAAAAGTTCCTAAGAAAAGGTAAGTTTAATTTAAAAACAAAGGATTCTAATGAACCTCCAACTTGTTTCAGGTGTAACAAGGCAGGCCATATGAAGAAGGATTGTCCACTAGAAAACGCAAAATCTAAGGGAAAGACATCCAACTTTAAGAAGGATAAGTACACAAAGAACAAGTTCGTGAAAAGCAAAAAGGCATACCAAGCAACTTGGGATGACAGCGATTCTTCGTCGGAAGAAGAAATTGATGAGAAAAACGAGGTTGCAAACGTGTGCTTTATGGCATATCAAAATCAAGTAAGTAGTGAGTATAATTCTAATGATTTACTTGATGCTTTCAATGAAATTTTTCAAGAACTTAAAAAGGAAAAAATTAGAGTTAAGAACTTAGAGAAAGTTATTCAAACACTTTCTCAAGAGAATCTTAACCTTGATAAAGAAGTAAAATCCTTAAATTCTCGTATTTCTAGTTTAGATTTGGATCTTGAATCTCTAAAGAATAATTATGAAGAGATATCCAAGAACGTATCTAAATTTAATAAAGGAAAAGAGAATTTAAATGATATTATTCAAAATCAAGTAAAATCTAGTCAAAAGTTTGGACTTGGTTTTAAAAAGTCACTTGAAAAATCTCATTCTTCTAAGAACACTAGTGTAAATAAACCTATATCTATTTCTAGTGTTAAGCATAAACTTTATGAGTTCTTTGAAAAGCCTAAAGTTGTAAGTTCTCCTGATAAAAGCAAATCTAAAATTTAGCCAAGTCGACTACACTCATCCACCAGTCGCCTGTCCAGAGGTACTGAGTCTTACTCAACAAGACAAAAACCTCAGATAAGTCGACATATACTACCTCCCAGTTGACTGACTAATAGTAAAAGTCGACTGAAAGGTGTTGTAAAGTCGACTGGACAGAGCAAATATGTATGGGTTCCAGTCAACCTGAGTTCGAAAGATAGAATTGCTTATATTAACTCATATATGATGCATGTATATAATTCTACTAATTTCATTTCTACTTATGGTGGAAAATCAAACTCATCATGGGTTTGGTTTCCCACAAACTAATCTTTTTTTGGACCCAATGAAAAGGGTACCATATTCACATTGAATATTTCATAGGTACCTAAGAAAGATCGTTGGATACTTGACAGTAGATGCTCAAAACATATGACTGGTCATGCCAACCTCCTATCTTCAATACAAAACATTGATGGAGGAACAGTTACATTTGGCGACAGCAATAAAGGAAAGGTCATAGGAATTGGTTTAGTCGGTAAGGACACTAACCCCTCTATAAAAGATGTTTTATTAGTTAGTGGACTTAAGCATAACCTGTTAAGTATTAGTCAGCATTGTGATAAGGGTTATAAAATCATGTTTGAAAAAGATGCTTGTTTAATTTATGATTCTATCATGCAAAATATAATGTTTCAAGGGTTTAGGAAAAATAACATTTATGAATTGTGTTTGAAAGCATATGAGTTTTCGAATGATTTTTGCTTAGTAGCTTCTAATAACGATTCTTGGCTTTGGCATAGACGCTTTGGTCATGTGAATATGAAAAATCTCTCTAAATTGTCTAAGTACAACCTAGTTAAAGGGCTGCCAAGACTATCCTTTAAAAAGGATAAGTTATGTGATGCATGTCAACTAGGTATACAAATTAAATCTAATTTTAGAACAAAAGAAGTAATTTCTACTAGTAGGCCGCTCGAATTAATTCACATGGATTTATTTGGCCCTACTAGAGTTGCTTCTTTAAATAAAAGTAGGTATGTATTTGTTTTAGTAGATGATTTTCACGATTCACTTGCACTTTCTTTTTAAAACATAAAAATAATGCTTTTGAAGAATTTGCAAATTTGTGTAAACGAATTAAAAATCAAAAGTCTCTAACCATAGTCACTATTAGAAGTGATCATAGTGGAGAATTTGAAAATGAAATGTTTGCAGAATATTGCAACAAGAATGGTATAACTCATTCATTTGCATTTCCTAGAGCTTCACCACAAAATGGAGTGGTTGAAAGGAAGAATAGGACTTTGCAAAAATGTGCACGTATCATGCTTGTTGAAAGCAATTTACCTAAGTATTTTTGGGCTGAAGCTGTTGCTACAGCTTGTTATGTTTTAAATAGAATTTTGATTAGGCCTAAGCTAAAGAAAACATGTTATGAGTATTTTTTTTATAGAATTCATAAGGTCTCTTACTTAAAAATATTTGGATGTAAGTGTTTTATTCTGAACACTAAGGATAATTTAGATAAATTTAATCCTAGATCTGATGAGGGTATCTTTGTAGGATACTCAAATAGGAGTAAAGCATATAGAATCCTCAACAAGTCAACAATGACTATTGAAGAATTCATGCATGTTGCAGTTGATGAATCTCTGTCTTCATCAACTTTGATTGAAGATGATGAAACTAATTCATTCACTGTTAAATAAAGTAATTACATCTTTAGAACAAACTAGTCTTGCAGAAAAGTCGACCGATAAGGAAGTCAAGTCGACTGATGTGAAACAGTCGACTGAGGAACTTGTCAAGTCGACTGGTCCTGTTGTGATGTCTCCAACTTTACCAAAATCTTCTGTTGAAGTTAGAGATCATCCCTATGACTTTATACTTGGTGAACATCTCACATGGTATTCAGACGAGATCACATGTTAATATGATATCTCACACAGCTTTCGTGTTGGATTTTGAACCGAAGAATATACAAGAAGTATATGAAAATGAATTTTGGATGAATGTCATGCAAGATGAGTTAAACCAATTCATAAGGAATGATGTATGGGATTTAGTTCCACGACCTCCTGATCATACTATAATTGGTACTAAATGGGTATTCAAGAATAAGTTAGATGAATCAGGACAAGTTGTTAGGAATCAGGACAAGTTGTTAGGAACAAAGCTAGACTAGTTGTTCAAGGATATAATCAAGAAGAAGGCATAGATTTTGATGAAACATATGCTCCTGTTGCTAGATTAGTATCAATTCGTATCTTATTATCTTTTGCTTGTTTTATGAATTTTACACTTTTTCAAATGGATGTTAAAAGTGCATTCCTTAATGGGTTTATAAAGGAAGATGTTTATGTTAAACAACCACCAGGTTTTGAACATGAACAATTTCCAAACCACGTTTTTAAATTGAAAAAGGCTTTATACTTTCTTAAATAAGCACCTCGTGCTTGGTATGATCGACTGAAGACTTTTCTTTTAGAAACAGGTTTTGAAATAGGTAAAGTAGATACTACTCTGTATATTAGAAGAATTAAGAATAATATTTTAATCATACAAATATATGTTGATGATATAGTTTTTTGTTCTACTAATAGCAATCTATGTCAAGAGTTTGCTAACACCATGAAAAACGAGTTTGAGATGAGTCACATGGGTGAACTCAATTATTTCCTTGGACTACAAATTAAGCAGTCACAAAATGGCATATTCATTAATCAAGAAAAATATGCCAAGGAATTGCTCAAACGTTTTAACATGGATAGCACAAGTAGTAAGACCACACCTATGGCTACTATCACTACCCTTGACAAAGATGAATTAGGTAAGAGTGTCAATCAGAAACTCTATCGAGATATGATTGGCTCACTCTTATATATAACTGCTAGTAGACTAGACATTATGTTTAGTGTATGTTTGTGTTCTAGATATCAGTCAAGTCCTAAAAAATCTCACTTAAAAGCTGTGAAATGCATTTTAAGATATATTAAAGGCACGTCTGAGTATGGTCTATTTTATCCACGCACCGACAGTTTTCAACTTTTGTCGTATAGTGATGCGGATTTTGCTGGAAGTAAAACTGACCGCAAGAGCACTAGTGGGACATGTCATTTTTTGGGATATTCACTGGTTTCTTGGTGCAGTAAGAAGCGAAATTCGGTATTCCTATCTACTACAGAAGCTGAATATATCGTTGCCAGTTTGTCTTGTGCCCAAATTTTGTGGATGAAACAAACCTTATTAGACTATGGTTTTTCTTTTGAAAAACCTTCAAGAATGTGTGATAATACCAGTGCCATTAACTTATCTAAGAATCTGGTTCAACACTCACGTACGAAACATATTAATATTCGACATCATTTTCTACGTGATCATGTTTTAAAGGGAGACATTTCTTTAGACTTTATTTCTACTAATAAACAAGTAGCTGACATTTTTACCAAACCACTTAAAGAAGACACCTTTATAACCTTAAGAAGAGAACTAGGGATTTGTAATTTTCATGATATTTCTTGAATTTTTTTTGCTAAGTCGACTTACACACTTTGTTCGGTCGACTGCCAAGTATTGTTTTAAATTTTATCTGAAGTTTTTATGCTCTGGACAGTCGACTGAGATTAGAACCCAGTCGAATGACCAGTTGTATTAATATTGTGTTCAACTTTTTTTAAACTCTCGACTAAGTCAACTGTCTACTAATACCAGTCGACTGTCGCGAATCAGTTTTTCTTCAGATTCGAATCTTGGTACATCTTTTGAGGCGACTGTTCATCTTTTTACTCTTCTTTGACCATATCTAAGCCGTTGATATCCTTTTCCTTTGATCTCAGCCATATATTTCTTGGTGAAAACCCTAAACCTACCCCCTTCCTTTCACTTTTACCCTACCTTTATTTCCCAGATCTGAAGAAGAGAGAAGAGAAGTTGACTGCAACAGTTGCTGCTGCTGTCAATTTCTAGCATTGTGAAGATCCAATCCGGCTGATTTCTTGTAGATTTCAAGTCCACTTGAAGTTTTAGAGTCTCCTTGTTGGTATACTCCCTTTCCTCTCTTTTCCTTCTTATTATGGCTCCTAAGAGATCTAAAACATCTCATGTAGAGGAGGGTTCATCTTCTAGGGATTACATTCAATATCTTAGAAGTCCTGATCTTGTTGAAAAATGGTTCATCATATGTTCCTTGATAATTTTTTCGGGTTGGTTTGTCAATTTTTCCGATCTTGATAGGTTTAATCTCGTATCTTTGTTTCAACATTGTAGTCTTTATGAATTCTTGTCTTTAGAAAATCAACCATACTACTACCCTCAACTCATTTATTTGTTTTATACAAATATGAGGGTTGTTCAATCGGATGATGGTGAGATACTCATCTATACCTCTGTCAAAAATAAGAAGATGAAACTCACCTCCGAAAGAATCAACCTTATTTTGGGTATAGACGATGAAGGGCTTGACTTAGGAGAAATTGAGATGGATGATGCCATTATTTTATCTAGAATTTATTTGCCGAATAATGGACCCCCTATGCCAAATAGGTCCATTACCCCTGTTGCAAAACTTGTTGCACGGATACTATCATACAATATCATTCCCAAAACAGAGAGTTATGATCAGTATTCCATGGAATTACAACAAGCCATTTATGCAATTTTCGGCAAAATCAATCTAAATTGGGGTCGTATCATTTTTTCTAGGCTTCATAAGTCTCATACTTCCTTTCTTCCTTTTGGTGCCCTTCTTATTCAAGTCTTTTGTGTTTATGATGTTGATCTCGATTCAGAGACCAATGTAGTAAAGCACTATGAATATTTTGATCGTGCAAGTTTAGCACGCATGAAGCTTCTTACTTCTCCACCTAGGTCTACCTCTAGGACTTCCCCTCCAGTTCCTTTAGCTACTTCAGCTCGTCCGTCTTCTGCTTCTAGTTCTTCTCGTCCTCGAGCAGATTTTGATGATCCTCGCAGTATTTATAGTGCGGTCAATTATATCATGGATCGTCAAGATATTCTTGAGTCACAAATTTCCATCTTACTCACCTGTTCACTGCTCAATTTCCTCCTCCCTCTCATGATGACCAAGATGAAGACGACGAAGATTGATGAGTTCCTATTTTTATGTATTTTTTTTACTTATTGCATTTTCTCTCTATCTTTGTAATCGTTTGAACTAAGACTCAGTTTCTATGAATGCATTTTTTTTGTATTATTTGTTTGTGAGGAGTATTTTGTCCCATTTTTTTGTTGATGATGAAGGGGGAGAACATATAAGCTTTTATGTTAGTTTGTATTTTTTTTGCTTTGTATTTTGCCTTGTATTTTTAAGTTTTCACCTATGCATATTGTACATTTGATAGGAGAGCATGTGAGCACTTGTATTATTTATTCCCTTTATTATAAGCTATTGTGTAGTCATCATCAAAAAGGGGGAGAATGTTGATTCTTGATTTTGATGATTACAACACAATGCAAAGTTGTTGTTCTACTTCCTATATATTACAGGATATACAAAGGCAAAATGTTCTAACAAGCTTCTTAAAGCAAGTTGATCAAGCACAGCTGCAAACAAAGTTCTTATTCCTAATTGATCAAAGAAAGCTACAAGGTTGCCAGCTTACAAGAAAAAGACGAAGGCTAAAAGCTATCTCAAGACTCAAGATTCAAGAACAAGACATATGCTTCAATTTATTGCATTAAGTGTCTTGTAATAATTGTAAATCTTTTTTGTTTTCATTGAGTCTTAGAAACTCTGTAAAAGCCTTGTCACACACACTCACACATTATCTTTAAAATAATAGAGTGTTTTTTTCAAACTTAAAAAGATCGAAACAAAGAATGAAAAAGCTCAGGCTATTAAGTACCAGTCGACTGCCATGAGGCACCAGTCGACTGTCTTAGTACGAAACTGACTGAACTTATTCAAACTCTGATCAGTCGACTCATAACAGCAACCCAGTCCACTGTTCAAGTCGTTTCGACAGTTTGCTGATTTCAAATTTTGATTTTTCGAAATTCAAAAGGTTATTTCCGTTGGTTGACAGTTGATACAACTGCCTCCCAACGTCCAGTATTTCTAACTCTATGAATAGAGAATAGAAATCACTTTGAAAAGGTTAACAACTTTCCAAGCTTATTGTTTTTCAAAGTTCTCAAGCTTTTGTTTTTAAAACAAGAAGAAGCATTCAAAAGCATTCTCTTTCTAAGTCTTGGCTCTCTGAAATCAGTCTTGCATAACAGTGATTTCGTTTTAGACTGATTTCGGAAGTTGACCTAATAGCCACACATAAAATCACATCCACAACAAGGCTATAGGTTGATTGTAAACTTTTTTTGTTGTTCTTCACTCTTGGGTCGTGAGAGTGGTTTCCTCTCGGTTGGAGAGTAGGGCTCTACGGTGTAGAGTCAGGTTTGTTACTCTTTGTGGAAGAGTGGGTTGCTTTCTCTAGTTGTGAGAAAGGACTACGGGTTGGACAAGGTTGTTGTCTAACACCGTAGGGTGTTCTTGTAATTATTTCAAGAATAGTGGAAAATCTCAAGTGGGTTGCTTGGAGACTGGATGTAGGTCGGGAGGACTGAACCAGGATACATCGTGTGTACACTGTGGTTGTATCTCTTTGAACTTGCATTTCATTTTCTTGCTTTATAGTTTTCTGTAAAACTTGTCTGGGCAGTCGACTGTGTACTTTTATAAGTCGACTGGTCAGACTTGTACTACTTTCTCTCTGAACTTGTGTGATAAGTCGACTGGCTCTTCTATAAGTCGACTGATCAGACTCGCTTTAAAAATACTCTTCTTAATTGTCGCTCCAGTCGACTGGTTTATCTCTTCAAGTCGACTGATCAGAAGAAAATTTTAATTCCGCAATTTAATTTTTTTAGAAACACTATTCACCCCTCCTCTAGTATTTCTTGCCTTGCCTACTGGATCCAACAAAAACGACTCAAGCATGATGGGTTTCTTTACTACACAACTTAAGCATGATTTCTTTACTACATCTCAAGCATGATGGGTTTCTTTACTACAACAACTCAAGCATGATGGGTTTCTTTACTACACAACTTAAGCATGGTTCTTTACTACAATAATTAGCAACTCAAGCGTGATGGGTTTCTTTATTACACAACTTAAGCATGATTTCTTTACTACATCTCAAGCATGATGGGTTTCTTTACTACAACAACTCAAGCATGATGGGTTTCTTTACTACGCAACTTAAGCATGGTTCTTTACTACAATTATTAGCAACTCAAGCATGATGGGTTTCTTTTACTAGCAACGCAAGCATGATGGATTCATGGGTCTTCTAGCAACCTAGAATAATTTAGAACATGCTACTAAAGACTTTATCTAAATTATTACAAAGACTACCTCTTTTATGAATTACAAGTCCTACTTATTACGAAAATCTAATTTTATCAATCTACAAGTTCCTACATATTACAAAACATACTTTTAGTTAATCTACAAGTCCTACATGTTACAAAATCTACTTTTCTTCCACCTAAAAGCTCCTACAGACAATAAGAAAAGAAGTAATCCTTTCTATCATAAAAGCAAAATAGACATGCTACAAAAGAACTAATCCTTTACAATCTAGAAGCAAAATAGAAGCTTAATCTTTCATGAACTAGATTTACCAAGGACTTGATTTTTAACAAGTATGAAAGTAAACATACAACAAGTACTAAAAGATTTATCTTTTATGAACTAGAATTAGTAACTTTATTTATAATATGGTAGGAAAACAACATACAACAGGTCCACTGTTTATGAACTAGCTTTAGTAAAAACTTGATTTTTAACAAGGTAGAGAGCAACATACAACAAAGGACTTATCTTTAAATAGCTAGTTGAGTTCTACAACCCCAAAATGGTGTGTGTAGGTATTTTCACTTCACTTATTCTTTATATGCTCATAGATTTAGGTCCAAGTTGTCATTTGTGTTAACAAAATAACCATAATAACAACAATAATCATAACAAGGTTAAAGGTTCAACCTTTATGTGTTTCTTTTAAGTTCTACCATTAATACTTTCATGGGATCATTCTGATCCCTACAACCTTGTCTATGCTTAGGATTAGTCCAAGTTATATTTAGAACATACAACAAAACACACACAACAAAAAAAGAACAAGAATCAACACGAAAAAATAGAGAAACCCCACCTTGATTTTCAACCATTCTTATGCACAAATCTTAGTCCAAGTAGTTCAAAATAATCATAACAAGTCTTAAAGACTCAATATTTATGCCATTTGTTTGAGTTCTACCATCCATATTTTCATGGGATCATTTTGATCCCTACAACCATGTTTATGCTTAAAGTCTTTAGTCCAAGTTGTTAGAAACACACACATACAACAACCACTCATCTTAAAGATGAGTTCTTTTAACCTACAACAAACAACCATCAAAAGATGGGTTCTTTCTCACATAGAACAATAGCTACCCCTAAGATGGGTTCATTCTATACATACAACAAAATAAATGAAAAACAACCATAAGAAAGAAAAGTAGAGAATCCCCACCTTGTTATTTCTAATTGGGAAGGACTAGCTAGCAAACCTTCTCCTTCCTCCTTAGCTTCTACTACAACCTCTTAAGGAAACCTACAATGAAGAACTCTCTAGTTAGGGTTTGTTCTCTCTTTTTTTTTTCTTGTAAACTGAGACAAGAGGTGAAGAGGGGGAGGGGGTATTTATAGGATGGAAGAGAAGGGGGAGAGTGCAAAAAGCACCAAGGAAATTTGCAAAAACCCCCTTAGGGGTGATGGGAGGCCGGCCATACTAGGTGAGGGGGAGGTGAGGGGGAGGTAAGGTGGATGGGTGAGGTGGAGGAGTGCGGTGGAGGAGAGAGGACTTCTAGAAGAAAACACCCTAAACTCTTATGTATCTTTAATTAATCTTAGATCCTATGTTTAATCCTTCAAACGAAACCTAGCCATCCAAATTTCATTTATCATGAAAAAACGAGATATTTTTGTCCAAAATACACACAACACGATTTGTACAAACGTACGAAATCGATACAATACGCATACGTATATATTAATCTATATACCGATAATTTTCGTTTGTTAAACCGCACAATCTGTATGAAAATAAATACCGAAAAATAATAATAATAAAAATAAATTTTATTATCAACTCGGAAGATTACAGTACCAATTTGATACAATACAGATGTATACAGACTAGGTATATATGTACAGATAATGTTTATTAACAAAACCGGGTGATATCCACCAAAAATATTTCAATTCTGAAAATAATAATAAAATAATAATTTTAAATATCTGCCCGGAATTTTCCAGACATTTTCTCAAAAATGCATTTTACAGGATTTTGTACAAGTGTACCAAACCGATACAACATATGTATATACTTACTAGTATATATTCATAGGCAAGTTTTTATTTAGAAAATTCAAGAAATTTCCATAAAATATTTTAATTTTAAAAATAATAAAAATACAAATGTAATATCCGACCGAGATATTACAGAACAACACACCATAAAATGAAAAGAAAATAAATACACCTAGAAATAAAATAAATAATCAAGAATTTTATTAAATATAATTAAAAATACAAATATAAGGGGTTACAAATCCTACCCAGCTAACAAGAAGAATTTTTTCCTCGAAATTCAACCAGAAGTACATAGGGTAACCCCAAAAGAAAACAAAAATACAATAACAAAAGCAAAAACGGCAAAATAAGAGCTACACAAACAAATGAGGAAACCTCCGCTGGATATCCTCCTCCAGCTCCCAAGTCGACTCACCCGGCAAGTGAGGATTCCAAGAAACATGAACAAGCTTGATCACCTTGTTCTTCAAAATCTTCTCCCGCCGGTCTACAATAGCAACTGGCAGAATTTCACAAGACAAATTCGGCCTTACGGATAACTCCGAGTAGTCAATCACGTGGCCCTCATCACGGATATACTTCCTCAGTTGCGAGACATGGAAGACATCGTGCACTCGAGATAAAGTCGGGGGCAATGCAAGACGATAGGCCACCTTGCCTACTCGTTCCACGCTGTCAAATGGTCCGATGAACCTAGGGCTCAACTTGCCACCGCCACCGAAACGAATAACACCTCGCCACGGTGATACCTTAAGGAAAACATGGTCTCCCACCTCAAACTCCAAGGCTCTACAATGAACATTAGCCCATCGCTTCTGTCTGTCTTGCGAGGCTTGACGATGCTTCCTGATCTGACTCACAGCATCCACCATCTTGGTGATCAACTCCGGGCCCAACAATTTCCTCTCGCCAATGTCATCCCAGCACACTGGCAGACCGACACTTGCGAACATAAAGTGCCTCGAAAGGAGCAGCTTTAAGACTGGCTTGAAAGCTATTGTTGTACGAGAACTCTACGAGATGTAAGTGGTCCTCCCAAGAACCTCCAAATTGCAGCACACAGGACCTCAACATGTCCTCTAGAGTCTGGATGGTCCTCTCTGACTGTCCATCTGTATGAGGGTGAAAAGTTGTACTGTACTTCAACTTACTCCCTAGAATACTTTGAAGACTCCCCCAAAACTGCGACCTGAACCTTGTATCCCTATCGGATACAATACTGAATGGAACCTAATGAAGTCTGACAATCTCTTGCATGTACTTCTCAGCTAAGCTGTCAGTAGATTGTCCAACTCTGAAGGGAAGGAAGTGAGTGCTCTTGGTCAACCTATCCACAATCACCCAAATGGCATTGCGACCCTTAGGAATCCTTGGCAAAGTGGTGACAAAGTCCATGGTGATGTGCTCCCACTTCCGCTCCGAAATGAGAAGAGGCTTAAGAAGTCTGGCAGTCCTCTGATGCTCTGCCTTCACCTACTGGTAGATCAAGCACTGCGACACAAATCTCGCTACGGCCCTCTTCATACCATGCCACCAAAAATGAAGCTTCAAGTCCCGGAACATTTTCGTACCACCAGGATGAATAGAGTACGACGATTGGTGGGCTTCCTCAAGCAACTTCTGACGAACCTCACCCTTCGGAACACATATCCTGGACCAAAACGAAGAGATCCATCTGAGTGAATAACCATATCAGTCCTCGTACCCGCTTCAACTTTGGCTCTGAATCCTTGCAATTGCTCATCACCTGCCTGAGCCTCCTTAATCTGCTCAACTAGAGACGACTACAAATGAAGCATCATGCAAATCTGAATAGAACCTGGCAAGATCACATCCAAATACAACCTCCTCATCTGCTCAACAAGCTCTCTCTACTGAGTTAGGAACATGGCGACTGGTCTCCTACTCAAAGCATCTGGCACCAAGTTCAGTCTACCAGGATGGTATTGCACACTGATGTCATAGTCAGCCGTCAACTCCAACCATCGCCTCTGCCTCATGTTCAGCTCCTTCTGAGTGAAAAAATATTTGAGACTTTTGTGGTCAGTAAAGATCTCCACTCGGTCTCCAAGCAGATAATGCCTCCATAACTTCAAAGCAAAAACCACGGCAGCCAGTTCCAAATCATGGGTACGGTAATTCTTCTTGTGCGGCCTCAACTGTCTGGATGCATAAGCAACAACTCGACCCTTCTGCATCAATATTGCACCTAGGCCCTTGCCAGAAGCATCACAGTGAACCACAAAACGATCTGTACCATCCGAAATAGTCAACACTAGCACTGACATCAACTGGCTCTTCAACTCAGCAAAAGCTCCACCACAAGGTCCATCCTAAACAAACTTCTGATCTTTCCCATTCAACTTAGTCAACGGACCAGCTATCTTCGAAAAGTCTTGGACAAACTTCTGATAATACCCGACCAAACCAAGGAAACTTCTCACTTTCGAAACTGAGTTAGGAACAGGCCAATCCTTGACCGCAGAAATCTTGGATGGATCAACAGAGATACCATCGCCTGAGATAATGTGCCATAAAAGGTAACTCGATCAAGCCAGAACTCACACTTGCTGAGTTTTCCATAGAGCTGATTCTACTTCAAGTCCTGCAGAACCAACCTCAGATGATCAGCATGATCCTTCCGATTCCAGAGAATACACCAAAATGTCATCTATGAAGACCACCACAAATCTATCCAGAAATGGAGAGAAAACCCTGTTCATCATACTCATGAGCATTGCTGGCGCATTCGTGACTCCGAAAGGCATCGCTAGGAACTCATAGTGCCCATATCTGATCCTGAACGCAGTCATCTGTACATCAGCTGCCTTCACCTTCACTTGATGATAACTAGAGCGAAGGTCCAACTTCGAAAAGACAGCGACTCCACCCAATTGACCAAACAAGTCATCAATCCTGAGTAGTGGATACCGGTTCTTCACTATAACATTATTCAGCCCACGGTAATCCATGCATAGACGACGACTCCCGTCCTTCTTGCTAACAAACAAGACAAGAGCGCCCCACGGGGACACACTAGGCCTGCTGAAACCCAAATCCAGCAAACCCTGAACCTACAACTTCAGCTCTACAAGCTCAACTGGTGCCATCCAGTAAGGACTCTTAGATATTGCCGCAGTACCAGGCTGAACATCAATACCGAATTCAACATCCCTATCAGGGGGTAGCCCAGGTAACTCCTCAGGAAACACATTCAGAAAATTCCGAACAACTAGAGCGCAGCCTCACAGCCTGAATGCAACTCCACTGCACAACCGGCATCGAAAACAACTTCCTGACCACGCCCAAGCGGTAACTCCCCAGCATGGAACTCAAAGTCCTTATAGCCTGGCATCCTGAAAACAACCTTCTTCGCTCGACAATCAATGATCGCATGGGTCTCACCTAGCCAATCCATGCTGAGAATCACATCAAACCCTGAACTGCCAATCACAATCAAATCTGCTCTGAAATCAGCACTTCCAATCACCACGGGACTCTGCTTGCACTCCCGGGAACAGATGGAAACACTGCCACTTGTAGTGATATGCCAAGCAACTAGAAACTCACTACACACCAACTGATGCTGATCCATGCAGCAGGAAGAGAAGAAGGAATGGGTTGTCCCAGAATAAAAAAGAACACGAGCAGGAACAGAATGAACAAGAATAACAACTAAGATAGAGCCAAACAAGGAAAAAGATGAACGGATGAAAAATAACCAAGGAATATGGAAAATGATGCAGAAAGACAACATGAAGAAAGATGCAAGAGAAATAAATGAAACAAGGAACAAATAACAGAACAACAAAAGAAAACACAAAAGAAATACCTACAACGAATTCCTTCAGGGTCTGAGCTTCCTCTGCCGTCAAGTTAAAAGTGAGCTTCCTCTGCGGTCAAGTTAAAAGCCTGACCTCTCCCTGGAGTAGCGGTCCTCTGACTGACAATCTAACGCTGAGGGGGAAGAGGCGGTCTAGCCTGTTTACGGACTGGCACAACTGCGGCCTGGTCGTGCCTCCTTAGAGGACAATCTCGAACCAAGTGGTCAAAAGTACCATAGCCGAGACAACGGCGATTGGCTTTCTAGAAATCCTTGAGCAAATACCCAGGGGCCTGGCAAAAGTCGCAAAAAACATCCCTCCGTGGAGGAGCAGGATGGTAGGGAGCTGTCCTGACGGCAAGGACCAGAGCTGGCCTCCTGATCGGACCTCTAGTAGGCCTGGCAGCAACAGAAGCAGGGGTATTGCACAACCCGCTGAGAAGGGGTCTCAGGAGCATAAGTCTGCTCTGTCACTCGAGCTGCCTCCAAGGCATCCGCAGTAGGTACGGAGACAGATGGGCAGCCAAGTGTACCTGAATACCCTGATCAAGACCCAAAAGGAACCTCCGAGTATGATCCTTCTCATTCGCCACCAAGGTGGTTGCGAAGCAGCTAAGTCTGGTGAACTCTGCAGCGTACTCGTCCACGGATCTAGAGCCCTGTTCCAAGAAATACTTGGTGTTACAACACTGTATATACAATATGTAACAAAAAAATCTCAAAACATGGCACTAATAAATCAACTAGACAACCAACCAACCAACCTGCTTCAGGGCAAGAAATTGATGCTCCATCTCTACCCGGGTGATACGCGGGAAGAATTTCTCCAGGAAGCTTTGAGCGAAAGTGGCCCAAGTAATAGGCCAGCTTTAGCCTCTCGGACTCTGGCCTCCACCAGATGTGGGCCAAATCCACCAACTAGAAGCATACCACATTCACACGGTCGGCATCAACGACCCTAGCTGCCTGCAGCAAACTCTCCGTCCATATCAGCCACTGCTCAGCCTCAAGTGGCGTCTCAGTACCAGTGAACTTATCAGGGTGCAACCTCATGAAATCTGCAACGGTACCCAGATGAGGGGGAGCAACTACAGGGGACAGGCACAATGGGGGTCAGAACAGCATTCCGGTTAGCAGCTTCCAAAGTGGCTTAACCAGTTCGCTGTGCTCCTGTTGCATCTGAGCAATCTGCTGGAGCACCTGATTCACAGCTGCCAACTCAGGATGGCCTTATTGCGAAGACGAACCATTCCCACAAGCCAAAGTCTGCACAAAATCCAAAACAATTAGCATTCAAATCAGTTGATTAATAATTATTTGTGCAATGTGTGGCCTGTCGGGAGTCAAGTAAATCCGATCGAGCAAGTCTGTCTACTGTATTAGTCAACTAACACATTAGCCAAACGTGAAGCTCTGATACCACTAAAAAATCTTGTCACGCCTCGCTTTCCTAAAAGAATACGAAATACGGTACGTGACTAAGCCCAGTGGATAGTTTTCACCATCAATAAGTTGTACAGACCTGCTTGACTCATCATAACAGTAAATATAACAGTATACTCCAACCAGGAATACAAAAACAATCATAACTCAACAGTATTTATTGCATCAATAATAAATATTCTAACAAATACTAGATCCGAAATAAAATAATAATCCTGGGACAATAAGCTCAAATACAAGTCTCAATACAGTTCATGAAATAACATAGTTCATCAAAATATTTAAGCAAATTATTCCACTTGTGGAGCTCAAAACTTTTGCTCATCAACTCCAGTAGGCAATTGATCAGCAAAACCTGCTCATATGGCAATTACAAGGAAAAAAGGGAAATAGGAAAACATAACGCCCGTTAGATGCAAGTCCGGGCCGCAAGCAATACAAGTAGGAAAATAGGGGGAAAACTAACTAAACAGATAATACTAACATGGAGAAAGTAGTAAGTATAATAGTCTACAAGCGACGGTAAATAGTGTAGTGATAACAGTAACAGTAAAGATCAACAGTAACAGTGTGTCAACGGTAGCAGTAATCAACAGTAGCAGTGAATCAACAGCAACAGTAAATCAACAGTAACTGTAACAGGATATGACAGTGTAAAAATTTATTCTTATGTCTAATGCTCATTACTAACTAGGTAGCACTTCATGCGTCCCACTTATTTACCACATGGTTGCTACAGCAAATAGTTTCACTTTAAGATTTTGTAGTGGAACTTCTATAGAACAATATATACAGACAAACAATAATAGTAACAGTAATAACAAACAGTAACAGTGTCATGGATCATGCCCTCTTGCATCCAGAGATAAACAGTAGGTACCACAGTAAACAGTAGGGAAACGAGTCCCTTCTGTATATGTATTTCTATATAGTCCACTACTCGATCTTTTTCCTTAAAAACCCCGACTTGATTTCTTTTATTATCAATAAACATGTGTGAACGAATACAAACAGGCTAAAGACATGGCAAGAACAAGAAACAAGTCTAAGATGAAATAGTGATTGCAACGGTTGATAAAAATAACTCATAATAGTCAAAACAACGAAATTTCAAGTTCTGGACAGCAAGACACTACTATAACAAATCTGAAATTCTCGTTGCTACAGAATAGAAAATCCAGGTCCGTCAAAAAATATAGAAACTAGACTCTTTTTTGATTCCAGCACATATATATAAGTCACATATCAGGCACAGAAACAGGGTCGAAAACTAGCATTTAATACAGAAATCGTGTTCAGCCAGAAAATGCAAAATCTTGTTTATAAGCATGAAAAGAGTTTTAAATCATAATAATTAAATTTGATAAAAATCTTGAAGATTCCTTAACATATCTTGCTTCAAAATATAAAATATCATGAATTTATATTACAGATAGTATAGTCAACAAAATTAGGAAAACAGAGCCATACGACAAAATCTCAGTTCTGAAAGTTCAGACGCAGCAGTACCAAAATAGAGATAACTCATAAAGTATAATTCGAAATCTAGATCCTTCAAAAGAATGATAAAATAGACAAATAAGGCTACAGTTCATATTGACAATTTTTTCATCAAAAACGAATAGAATCAGGTTAAAAACATAGTTCTTTACTGAACAGCTTGCAGTTTGGAAATATATCGACTAGTTCCATAAGTATGAAATGAGATACAAAATTCATTAATTAATTCTAAAAAATTAGAGATTGATCCAAGCAATGTGTAAACATACTCTGCAAAATATAGAGTTCAAATTCTACTTTTAATATCAGTTTTAAAATAATATTTCCTACAGAATACATATAGTTCAGAATCTAGAAAATATGATATGTTTGCAGTAAAACAGCAATAACTCATGCGTGAAAACTCGAAATTCAGATCCATCGATATTTCTTGAAACTAGAAATCAAAGGCTACAAATTATATTCACAAACTTATTTATTTTACTGATGTTAACAGGGTCAAAATTATTGTACAAAATAAGGTAACAGCAAACACATGCTCTTTTATGCATTTTATCAAACATCTTAACAACAAACAGTCCACACTAGATGTCATACAACGCATGGTATATGTGGGTTACTCAAATCAGCATAACATGTGTATAGATAGTCTATAATGAGATAATACATCCAACAACATCTATGCAACAATCATCTACAACATACGGTGTGTCACAAACAATATACAGTCAAGATGTCCACTAATCTAATTATTTTCATGCAACATGTATCAATTATTGTAACTACTCATGATCAAGAGACGATATCAATGGTTAATCTAACAAAATAGGATCATCATGAGAGTACAAATACTTTCATACTAGATTACTTACGGTATTAACTTGTATGACAAAAGGATCACATACAAGCTACTTTCCTGATTATGAAGACGATGAAAACGAAGAATAGAATAACGGGAACAGATCCCAAACAATGAACACAACGAACGAGAGGTGAGAACAAGGTCCAATACAACCGAAGTACGTGCACATGACGTACGCACACACACACAAGGAGACAGCAGCCAACATAGCAAGACCGGCAATAGCAACACCAGCAAGAGCATCGGCACTAATAGCAAAGGTGACGATGGTGTTGGCCCGGGGTCGCGGCGGTGCTTAGCCACAGGGAGGACGACAGTGGGGTAGCCCTGGGGTCACGCTCACAACGAAGGGGAGAAGAGAGGAAGAAGGGGGGTTTGGTGGTTGGGGGTGTGGTCGCCAGCGTCGGAGTCGACTACAGAGAAGGGGAAGGATCGGGGAAGGTCAGGATGAGGGTAGAGAGAGAATGACAGCTAGGAGGAGAGAAAGAAAAGGTATTAGGGTTGATAATTTGGGTTAGGGGTTCAATTAGGGTGTTTAAATAGAGACAATATGGACTTGGGTGAACTGGGTAGTATCCAATAGGGTAAAAAGAATCCAATATGAGATAATTAGGTCATGAAATAGGTTTAAACAATAGACAAGATCAAGAACAAATTGTAGGCCAAAAAAATGAGAATAAAAAGCTGAATCGAACATTGAATGAATCACAAGAGAGAGAAGAACAACACACCATAAAATGAAAAGAAAATAAATACACCCAGAAATAAAATAAATAATCAAAAATTTTATTAAATATAATTGAAAATACAAATATGAGCAATAGGGGTTACACAGTTGTTTGGAGTCAACGAGCTATTAACGGAGCTTGAGCAGAGAGCAATGCGTTAAACTCTTTATTTGAATTCAATGAGTTGTTGATGGAGCCGGAGCGAAGAGCAAGGTGTTGAACTCGTTGTTTGGAGTCAACGAGTTTTTGATGGAGCCTAAGCGAAGTGTAAGGCGTTGAACTCGTTGTTTGGAGTCAACGAGCTATAGATAGAGCTCGAGCGAAGGGTAAAACGTTGAACTTTTTATTTGGAGTCAACGAGTTGTTGATGGAGCTCGAGCGGTGAGTTGAGCTTTGAATTCGTTGTTTGGAGTGAACAAGGTGTTGATGAGCTCGAGCGGTGAGCAGAGCATTAAAATCGTTGTTTGGTGCCAACAAGTTGTTGATGGGGCTCGAGCAGAAAGCATAGCGTCGCACTCATTGTTTAGAGCCAACGTGTTGTTTAATGGAGCTCGAGCAAAGTGCAGAGCATTCAACTCGTTATTTGGACCCCACGAGTTTCTGATGGAGCTCGAGCGGTGAGAAAGGCATTGAACTCGTTGTTTGGAGTCAAAAGAGTTGTTGATGGAGCCTAAGTGAAGCGCAAGGCATCAAACTCGTTGTTCGGAGTAGAAGAGTTGTTGGCCGGAGGAACTCAAGTGGCGTGCAGAGCGCCAAACTCATTTTTAGAGCGAATGAGTTGTGGGTGTTCTGAATCTTCTTAATATTGAAATGAAGTCACTTGTATTTGTTCAGTGTTGAGGTAATTTCATTCTTCTCTTTGCTGACAAGTAGTTGTGTATATCGAATGAGGTCCTTAGTACATTGCGCTTGCTCTCCTACGCAATATGCTATGCTTTACGGAGTTAGGACTATCCGTTTACACGGTGCATTATGCGAGACAGAGTTGGAGCTTTCTCAGATGAAGGTGGCAGGAAAGACTTGGAGCTTACCCGCCTAAGGAAGGCTTGTCTTGAATTTTTATCGTCAAGAGTTGTTAACTGGTGGGAGGCCTGTGAAGAAGTTTGTGTATCTTAGGCGGTGCATCCCTCTAGTGTGTAGCTAGAAGAACGACTTGCAGGACGGTTTGTTGTACAGTATTTGCAAGACTTTTGGTAGCAATTCTTAGGCATGAAACGTTGACTCATTGTAATTCTGCATTTTTAAGGAACTTGTTGTTGAGATTGATGGGTCGTCGATTAGGTTCTTTGTAGCTAAATAACATGGCCTCAAGTCTGCTGCGTATAGATAACGAACAGTCGACGATGTGCGCAATGTTTTGACTATTTATCTTGTACTTAGCTAGTTGTAGGAGCAACTATGAGGGAGAATTATTTTCCAAACTTGTTGTATAGGTCCTCCAACAAATTGTGAGAGTCGCATCGAGTGGCGAGTTGAACTCTAATTGCAACTTTTGCAAGTTTTATTGGAGTAACTGCAATCTACGATTTTGGACCTCTAATCTGTCTTAAAGGAATTGTAACTAGTTACAGGACCAGATCGAATGGCAGGTTGAACTCTAAACGTGCTTAATTGCAAGGTTGCTAAAGCAACTCCGATCCATGAGTATGGATTCCGAACTTGTTAGTTTAGGAATTACCAGGTTGCTGGAGCAGATCGAATGGCAAGTTGAACTTCGGACTTGCTTTGTCGCAAGTTGCTAATGTAACAACGAGTCATGGGTATGGACTCCAAACCTGTCATCGAGGCGCTAACAGATTGCAGGAGCAGATCGAATAGCGAAGCGAACTCTAAACTTGCTTTATTGCAAATTGCTAGAGTAACTTCGAGGCATGGGTATGGACTCTGAACCAGTCTTATACGGATCTTTTAACGAGTTTTGGGTGCCATTTTTGTGTATAGCTTTGGCACTCAACTCATTATATGCATCTGTAAAGTTGTACAAGAATTTTGCAAATTTTAATACAAAATTTTATTGAAAAATAAAACTAAGCAGGCTGCTCTATTGGCTGGCCGTTATTACATGTCGTGACTAGTTGTGAAAGCGGTCTTTTTTTAAAAGTAAAACTAAATGGCTGCTCTTGTAACAACCTGGATTCTTTAAAATAATTTTTTTGGATTAATAAATGAATTAAAGTGAATTTCGGTGATTTAATAAACTTTTTCTGAAATTTACCTTTTGCACTTGCAAAACAATTGCAAATATATTCTTAGGAAACACAACGTCAAGAAGTTTTAATTGGAGGACCTAATACTTTTTTAGTAAATATTAATTTCAAACTTTCTGGATTTTATAAATCACTATTGGTATTTTTCGCAAATATTGTTAAATGAAGGGGTCTTTTTGCAAAAGTACCACTTGGAGGCAAAATTTCAAAAGACGATATTTTTCTGGGTTTCAAAAAGAGGCCAGTCAGATCTGGAGGAAATTGAGGCATTTAAATCCTACCTCATTTGGTTATTTAACTACCTAATGTGATAAGATTATATATGTAAAGATATCTTTCAAAAGAAATTTTGTAAATCTTTTCAAAAACCCTAAACATAGCAATTCCGACCTATTATATACTACAGTAGCCGCCCCCCTATGGTGAAATCAAAAAATTATTTTCTCTTTATATTTCTTGAATTGGAGGAGTAGATCTTGGAGTTTTGCAAAAGGAGGAGAAGAGCTTTCTTGTTTCTTTTAATTCCTTCGAGTTAATCTTCATTAAAGGTGAGTGATACTGTTATTTTGTTCCATATTCTTTGAGTATGATGGCTTTTCTAGTAGGATGCATGCTAGAAGATTGCATATTTGATGTAGTGAACAAATTCGATGAGTGATTGGTGATTCCTTTGGTTGTTAATTATCTATATGATGAATTGATTATATGTTGTGAAATAAGATGATTAATAGAATAGATTGTATGTTGAGATCTTATAACATGGTAAATTAATGTTGATCTATTATGAGATGAATCTAAGTAGATGAATAATCAAAACAACATCTTTATGAATATAGTACAAATCGATGTGAACCCATCATGTATGTTTGGCCGAAAATTTGCTATTGCACAGATCCAATTTTTTTTATATACCATGCTTGATTGATCATGTAAGATTTGATGTGGGATGTGTATGAGATTATAGGATTTGACATCTAGTCGATAAAGATCGAATTTTTACTTATACAAGAGTTGTTTGACCTATATGACAAATTATTTTATAAGTGACTAGTATACAATTCAAGAAGGGTCTCTTATACGCATACTAATGAATGATGAACGATTAAGTTGTTGTTTCCCCCTATTTTGTTCGCTGTTTTGACTGGGATTGTTGTTTTGAGTTTAATCTAATGAGAAAAGGAAGAACTTGAGTTAGTTGAATGGAGATTTGAAATATTTTGTTAATGGATGTCTACTCTTTGATGAATCTCATTTTTAATGCATATGTATGTTCATGTTTCTGTACAAAAAGGATTTCATGACTGCGTTTACTGACATTTCAAAAATTTTAAGAAAGAAATCTTCTTTATAACTTCTATTTCAATACTGTGAACTTGGGATATTGGTGTTTTGTGAAATTTATGGAAGAATTTGATTGACATATGAACTGAGTTGGATTTGGCCAAGATTGCGTCGATTATATTGTGAGATTCATCAGATGAAACCTATATTTCATATATAAATACATATGTATCAGTTTGTGAGATTTTTGAAGTTCTGGGCCGATACAGACAGCATGTCAGTCGACTGAAACTCTTTTGAGCTATTCGCGATGGTTGACTACCATGTCTAGCTGTCGTCACTGATGGTCAACCACAGTGATTTGCGTGCGACTGTCAGTCTACTGTCATGGGTTTTGGGTTTATTTTTTCTTTGAAGAGCGCCAGTTGACCGCAGTGTTTATACTATGACTGACGGTCGACCGACATGCTCTGTTCTTGCAATATTACTTTCTTTCTTCGAATCAATGTTTCTTTGAACTTGTGGATTATTGATTGACTGTTTCAAAAGAGGTTTTGCTATAGATTACTATATCTTTCAGAGATGTATACTTTCAATTTATAATAGAATTAAATTTGTATTTCCACAGTTTTAAGAAGTGAAATATTTATAAACTTTAAGAAAATGATGTTTTGTGATTTTTCTGTGATCTCGAAAATGTAAATCTCAGTTGCCTGGGCGATTAGTTTCTGTTTTGCATGACTATTACTTGGGGTTGGTAAGTATATGGATGAATTATTCTGAATTGTCTTGAGTTGAAGAAGTTTTTAATGTGAACAAGTTTGGCAATGAAATTAAGAGATTAAATGAAAGATTCGTGTGGTTACTTCGAGTTGTGAGTCTCTAGAGGTTGTGTGGGACCCTAGTACACCGGCAGTTGAGATTTTGTGGTTTATGGCCAGTTAGGGCCTTGATGTTGTCTAGTTGAGTTAAGCCCGGTAGGGTACACCAACTCCAGGAGAACTCTGGTTAATTAAATGAACTTAATAAGTCTAAGGACATGCACTAGAGGGAGATATGATGAAATGGGAGCAACCGTGAGTTATGGACTCTAGGATGATCTGAGGAGTGAGATAATCTCCAGTATTCTTGGATGATGGCTAAAATATGCCACAGAATGATCCATGTGAGTGAGATTGGTCTTCAGCATTCCAAGGATGAGAGCGATGTTCATGGGATGTTTGTGCAATGAGGGTTCCAAGATGACCTGCGGAGTGAGGCAATCCCCAGTATTCCGAGATGATGGATGAAATAGGCCACAGAATGATCCACGTGAGTGGGATTGGCCTCCAGTATTCCAAGGGCGAGAACCGATACTTCAAAAATGTCAAAATCTCGTAGTAGTCATTGTAGTAGGATAGTTGTATAACGTAGGATCGAACCCTATAAAGTGGAGAACGATAAGGTCTTGCACCGGATCTATGTAGAGTGAGGAGCATAGATTCGACAAGTATGCATTAGTTTTTATTATATGCATTTTTAATTTCCATGACTTGATTTATACTTGTTTTCTGCTTTTCTACACTTGAAACTTAGCCTAGTTCACTTGATGATTTACGTTTCATGTATTGTTGTATCATATTTCATCTGTTATTATCATGTTAATATGTTGACTATGATTTTTTTCTTTATGTTTCATTTATGTTGCATTTCTTTTGAATATCACTCATACCGTTATAGCTGACCCTTATAGTTTTGGGGTTTCTGGTTATCTCTAGCCTCATGTTTCAAAGGTAGGTGCCTTAGCATGGAGTTGGAAGCATGTGGTAGATTGTTTAATGTATAGCATATATTGTAAAAAGATTGATCGTAAATTTGAAATTTTGTGATGTGTTGTAAAAATATTTGTAAATTCAAGATGTTTATATTCCACTGTGTTGTAATAAAAGTTTTAAATTTTCCTGTATTTGTACTGTGTTTATAATTACAATTGAGGTAGATGCTGGGAATCGTGCCAGGTATTTCTGAGTTTATTTATTGGAAATTCGGGGCGCTACAGCTCTAGTGGCTAGCCTTTATTACAAATTGAGAAAATTTGCTACTACTACAAAGAGATGACGTTTTAGACACCCTCGTTCATCTTCAGAAGGTTTTTCTACTTTCCAAGTCCCTGCTGATATCTCCTTATCCCCCAGGTCTTAAAGTTGATGAGCTGTTACGCGAACAACTTGGTAGACCTTGCCCAGACTTGCATATTTTGGAACGAGCCTCCCATGATCTTGCAGAGAGAATAGGAGACCTAGTTTTGGCAGGACTATTTCTCTCTATTGAATGAGCAGAGTGGCTTCGAACGGGGGATTTAGGTTTACTATTGTGTTATGATGAGAACTAGTTTGGACCTAGTGAGAGATCGTTTGGCAAGGTTTGAAAGTTCTTAGCAGGATTGTTTACGGTAGTGGCTTCAAACTTGTTTACAGTCTCAGAATTGTGACTGCTTTCTGGTAATAACATTATGGCGTCGAAGGGGAGAATCGAGCCCCTCATTGTAGCGGTGTAGCATGCTCGTTCTGCCTGTTGGCTCCCTACAACTTGGCCTACTGCCTGCTATTGTTAGGAACTTCATTGTTATGTGATAGGCGGAAGCAACTGCATAGAAGGCCGCTAGGCCTGTAAGGCCAAATATTGCATTATACACGGCTTTGACGTCGACTACCATAAAGTATAGTGCTTCCGTTCGAGTTGCAAGAGCTTTTCCTGATGTCACATCAAATATGACAATTCATTCTATTTGAACGGGTGCATAACCGGCTGGCTTGAGTCGGTCTCTGGAGTGCTTGAGGCCGTTGAAAGTATTCATGAAAATGATGTTTACTGAGCTGTCGTTGTCCACTAGGATGCAGCGTACCTCATGATTCACCATGCAAAGGTTTATGCCCAATGCGTGCAGTGAGGCGTTCGGACACCTTTTAAGTCCTTTTCGGAGAAAGTTATCGGGACCCCGGTGCTCGATGTTATTTATGGAGTTGACTTCCCCGACGAAAGCTTTGTGGGAGGAGTTGAAATCTACCCCCATCGGGCCTCCGTGAATGGAGTGGAGAACAACCATGTGTTCAGAGACTTGCAATTCGGATGGCCTCTCTTGACGCTTATTAGCCCCCCGGAGTGGAGGGTTTTCGGCGTTGTTATCTTTCTAAATGAATTTGGAGAGATAGCCCATACGAATCAGGGCTTCCAGTTCTTCTTTAAGGGCTCGACAATTGTAAGTAGTGTGTCCATGATCTCTATTAAATGCGCACCACTTATTCTAATCCCTTCTCTTGCTAGATGTTGACATCTTGGGCAGAGTGCATTGGGATGGGTGCATCGAGGATGGTTTTGCTGAAAGAATGTCAACTAGGGCGGTAGGCCCTGTTGGAGTGGTTTCCCTCATTCTTCATTTGCTCTAGACGATCTTCTAGTTCTTAGTACTGCGAAGGACTTGGTCGTCCTTTCCCTTGGATGCAGTTGAGTTGGTGAATCCTCTATTGGGGGACCTGGCCCAGATCTTGACTACCTTGGATAGTTCGGAGGATGTCGAGCTTAAACTTATCCAATTCAGCCCGAGTGACTGGGGCATCTTTCTCTTTGTTCTGCTCAAAAAGCTTTCAACTCTCATGAGCTGGGCTTCTTATTGCAGTGCGCCCACTATGAGAGGAGGATTGCCTTGAACTGTGTCCAGAAGAGTTGCTTCTCTGTTTTTCCTGGCGTTCTGAGCGGGAGGCCTCAGTACGAGCGTGTCTCTCGTCCAAGCGGATTTGTAGATTAGTCTCTTGTTGCCTGGCACTAATGACTTGGCGAAGATCTCTAGATCCCGGGGGCTTCGCGAGGTAATTGAATCGGTTGAAGCATTATGGACTGACACACGGTCATATAGAGGATGTTGTTCATGACGGCTTTTTCAGGAACCCCCCCGTGCCTCTCCGTTGAAAGGAGCATGACTAGGCTGTCGGGGCGACTGTTGAGGAGGAATCGTATCTTCCACAGGAAGATCTGGTTGGCGAAGAGAGTTGGTGCGACGGCTTGAGGCCGCCGCTTTGCCTTTTAGTCTTGGTGGCATGGTGGTAAGTCTAATTTATGTAGTTTTTCACAAATGGCGTCAATTTGTTGCTGCTTATTTTGGTGTAGGAGCAAACAGATAGTGAGTTAATATTTGATGGGAACTACAAAAAATCTGACCTTTGATCTTTGCCGTAAAATGCGGTTAGAGCTCCTGAGATTGAATCTGGATCGTTGAATGAACACTGTGATCTGGATCTGACGGTTGCTGACGCGGTCGATGGACCTGCAAAAAGCCTAAAACACCAGGGGTTGGCTCCGACGACTGACCCTCCTACACTCGAGTCATAACCAGAAAGAGAAAGAGAGTTTGAGAGGGAAATTATTGATTACCTTCTGACTGTGGATGGGAAGGGTATTTATAGGCCTGAGAAACAGTTTAAGAGATTGAGATGAATCCATTGAATCGATATGAATTTCTTATCTCCTATTTGAATCTCTCCCTCAAGAGATAAGCTCTCTTATTTTGGGATAAGAGATTTCACTCACAGTCTTTATGGATTGGGTCTCTCTTAGTTGGCCTAATCTGTCACTTTTTATGGACTTGAAAAGCGTCCATGTCTTGTAGAGGAGCCTAGAGAAGGCTCAGTCCTGTTAAAGAGGCCCATATGATTAATCTATTTGTAGAATCTTCGAGATCTGTACTGGGATCATAGTGCCCCGATTTGTTGCGATTTTACCATTATCAGTACCAAAAACCTACAAATTAATCTTTAATGAGTTTACATTCTATTAAAAGTACCTGCAGTATATTGAGTGGACATTCGTAGTGAGACTGAATATATTAAGCTGGTCGAGTCATGGCTTCAGGGGATCCTCTTTTAATGGAATTGGTGTGATTGTAGTAAAAATACGTTCCTTACTGTGAGGAAAAACGTTCACACATTTTTTATTTTGTTGTAGGTCACATTGTTGTATTATCCTCACAAGCTTTTTCTTCATTTCATCAATTAATGTATGTTGTTACATTATCAAAGCAATGCATGGCGATTGTCATTTGTTCTGTCGATTTGCCTAGGTAAAATTTTAAAGTTATCTACATTGGATAAACATGCATGATGTAATCCTTGTATATAATGGATTGTATTTGAAAGCGAGAAGTCGTCAAGAAGGAACATACCTAATTTGAATGGTTCAGTACAACTTATTGACAATTGGCTGATTGCATGCATGATAGTATGTATATTCCGTTTACATGTTTGTCGAATTGAGCTGATGTGTACTTAATGAGGTCAGTGTGTACCAGCTATACATGAGCTACATTCAATAAATCAATGTTGATTCATTCGAATAAATCAGTTACTTACCTGTTTGGATAAAGATTTATGTTTTTGACATCTGTAACTAGTTCCTGATTTCTTCTTGTCTGTTACTTCTTTGTTCTTGCTCGAAACGGTTCTGTAATTTCGGATGCTCAATGGCATCACTGAAGGGAAACATCGTAGTGACACTTATTGATGATCATTTTTATTTCTGACGAGGCATTTCTTTACAGTCAAGTCAGATGCCTCGGGAAATCAAAAATTGGAACTATGTGTTGCTGCTTATTTTGGTGTGGGAACAAACAGATAATGAGTTTATATTTTAAAGGAAACTTTTAAAGATATAACATTTGATCATCGCCATAAAAAGTGGTTAATTAGAGCTCCTGAGATTGGATCTGGATTGTTGAAAGAGCACCTTGATCTGAATCCGATGGTTACTGACGAGACTGATGGACCTGCAAAAAATCTGAAACACAGGAGATGGCCTCGGCGATAGATCCTCGGACGCTCAAGTCAGAACCAGAGAGAGAAAGAGAGTTTGAGAGAAAAAATGTTGATTACCTTCTAACTGAGAGAGGGGGAGAGTATTTATATGCCTGAGAAACATATAGGAGATTGATATGAATCTGTTATCTCATCTTGATTCTCTCCTTCTAAGAGAAAGAATCGGTTACTTTCTTGTTGGGAATAAGAGATTTAACTTACAGCCCTCATGGGTTGGGTGTCTATACTAGTGGGCCTAGTCACTTTTAATGAAATTGAAAGCGGCCCATGTCTTGTTAATGAGCCTTGAAAAAGGTCCGGACCTGGTAAAGAGGCATGTTACTGTCTCTGCATGTAGAAGCTTTAAGATCTATACTAGAATCGTACAACCCTGATTTGCTGTGATTCTTACCATTATCATAAGCCCCCACGCCCGGAAGACAATTTTCTTGGCTTTCAGGAAGTAGCTTGCCTTGTTTCGGAGTTCTAGGTTACTATCTTCGCTTTCATGGACGATTAAAGATACTAAAAACTTGTTGGAAGCTTCTGAAGGCGGCGAATATTTTCTTGAACTTTTCTGGAATTTTCCATGATTTTTTTGGATTTTCAATAATTTTTTCCCAACTAATAATTATTTTTTCGGATTTTTTAATTAATTATCCCAAATTTTAATTACTTTATGGTAATTTTAATCAATTTCTAACTTAGTAATTATTTTTGGAAATTTTAATTAAAATTTAGAATTTTAAATGATTTTTGGAGATTTTTTTATTAATTTATCAAACCTGGCTTGCTTTTTGGAGCGATCCTGTGTGTTGATCCGACTTGGGCTGCCCACTGAGTCGGTCGTTCGTAATTGAGCTCTATGATGAGGAGGTGACTTGGCAAAATCAGGTGCATCCATCAAGCTCGAGCTCGGGCGCTGATGGGATTGAATGGGCGATAAACGAGCGGAAGAGCAGAGACAACGTGGCTTCATCTGGCGTGTTCATCATGATGGGGCTCGCGCTTCTGAAAGATTGACCGACTAAGAAGTGAAGCAGAGCGGTATAACGAAGGGGATGACATGGCAAAATCCAGGACATTGATCACGCGCGCACTCACGCTACTGAGAGATTCGAAATATGTTGCAAGCGTCTGACCCGACGGTTTTGGAAACCAACGGCATGATTTCTTGGCCATCCATGGGTTTTTTTGACCTATTGAGAGCCTCGCCGTCCCACGGTCTCATCGACCAAGCCCATAAGCTTGTTTTTTGTCGACCAACCATTTTTTTCTTCTTCGTCAATCAACCACGGAGTTTTGCCGACCACTCCTTCGTCAACTACGAGGCTTCAACGAGCAAACTCTTGGTGACTAAGGGTTTTCTCAATCACGTCTTCCTCGTCGACCAGTGGTTTCGACGACCATGCTCTTAGCGACGTCGAAGCTTGGCATCCACCGAGTCTTCTTGGCAACCCGGTGCTTCAGTGACCACCAATCTTGGCGACCTCAATGCCTTCGCTGAAACACCTCTTTCGGTGACCAAAGCTTCCATCAACCACAGGTTGATCGCTGTTCTTGCTCAACCAAGGGTTTTCGAGTGTCATTTTGATTGACTTCAGAGCTTGATTTATGGGTTGGAGTTGTTGTTTTCTTCGGAGCTTGGGTTTGATTGCTTGAGTCAGTTTTTCGTCGAGTTCGAAGATGGGTTTTGGAGCTAGGATTTTGGTAAAGCTTTAGAGCATTGTGTTTGATCCTCTTTGGCCGAGTTTGGAGTTGAACTGTATGGAGCTAGGGTGTTGTTTTCGTCATCTTCGTTGCTTTTCGATTCAGCCCCTTAGAATTTTGAGACACCCTTTGTTTTCAACTATTTTTGCAAGTCAATAGGTTGACCGCTAGTCCTCTCCTTAACATTGTGGTTGGCACCTTGAAGAATCCTGCTAGGAATTTGTTTCTCAAAACTTTTATGTCAGTGTGCTCTTTATTTATGTCCAAAAGAGCAATTATCTCTTCAAGCATTGTGGCACCTCTTGAAGAAATTCCTGTTGCAAAAGATGTAACGCCCCGGGCTCCGCACAAAGAATTTCTAACAACTGCCCACCACAAGTTGCCTCTCAAAATGTGTCATGACTAGTTGGTGCTTCTTGATCATAGGCAATTCTATATATACACACACAATCCTAACTCACCTCTCATGTGGGACTAAGTCACCACCACCTACCATGAACACCAAGGCTCCATAGTAATTAATTCATTTTTTTCTATAGGCTCTATACACACACTACCAATTGTTGGTGTATGCCCTAGAGGCCAGTTGTGTATTGACATTACAAGTTTACATTGCATTATGACATTTATTTCATATATGAGGCATTTTATTTATTATGTTATTTATTGTGATTAAACGAGCATAATAAAGTCCTTAGAATGGTAGGTTCAATACCATGGAATATTAAGTGCATGACTTGATTGTGAGATCTTATTGGTGGTAATCAGAACACTATTCTTAAATATTCCTAGTCAAGTATTATTGTAAATTAGGACAACAATAATGCATAGAGACTAGTATGTGCATAGACTGATGACCATATCTCACGGGTTATGAATATGAGATATCAAGTCTTCACATGGGTACATATTAGAGTAATAATGTACTGGACTGACCCACCATGAGAACGCTGCATGGATCATTATGTGAGTGTCATAAGCGGTTCTCACAGTGATCATGGTGTATGTAGTCCTTTGACTTGAAGTCACTACAGTTCCCTACATGAGAAGTTATATATTTTAATGTCGTCAAACATTGCTTGTAATAAGGTGATTATAAAGTCGACTATTGGATATACTATAAATCATGCGGAGGGATGTAAGTGGCTTAGATAGGATTTGTCTCTCTTACATAACAGGAGCGATATCAATGGGCCCCTTAATTAAGTGAGACTACAAAATGCATGGCCATGCTCAAATGAGTCAATATGAGATATTGAGCTCATTTGTTTAGTAAGTCTACTCGGAGATCAAGAAACCAAAGATTGAACAATACAGTGGTGAAACGCTCTATGCCTTGTGGTCAATTGAGATATTGTAACCCCTGTGACTCATTATTATATTTTTATTTTTATTTAATTAAATTCCTGGTCATTTTATTTCATTTCTGATTGTATTTCTTTTCGTTCCTTTTGAATTGTTTAATGTTGTTCTCCTTATGATTAATTTTTGCCTTGATTCAGCCTTATATTCTCATTTGATTGATCTACATATTGTTCTTGACCTTGTTTATGGTCTAAACCTAATTCATGGCCTATTTGTCCATATTGGACTCTCTTCTTCCTATTGGATACTACCCAGTTAACCCAAACCTGCTTTCACTCTATATAACCCTCCTAAACACCCTAACCCTAATTATCTAAACTCTAATACGTCTTCTCTCCCCTCTCCTAGCCGTCACCCCTACCCTACTCCTGATCCCAATCTCTCTCCCGATCTCCTCCTTCCTTACTGTTGTCGTCTTGGTCCCTACCGTTGACAGCCCTCTCCTTTCCCCTCACCGCTGACCCCGTGTACCCCCCTCCCCCCCCCCCCCGTGCTCCCTGTCCCCGCTCGAGCCGCAGCAACCACAACCGCCTCGCCGCTATCGTGGTCCGCCATTGCTGTGCCGTCGCTGTGCTGCACCGCCGTCGTCATCTTCTCTCTTGTCGAGGCTGACACCCGACGTGTTGAGCTGCCTTGTCGCTGTCGTCGTTGCCCAGTGCTACTGTCATGCCCTTGTTGTTGCTGTCGTGCGTGTATGTGTGAGACACGTGCACCACACGTGTTTTGTGTTGGTGTTGGTTCCCGCTCTTGTTCGTTCTGTCTTTTATTCGTGTGTGGTGTTCGTTGTTTAGGATCCGTTCCCGTTATTCTATTCTTCATATTCGTGGTCGTTACTAGGCAAGTAGCTTGTATGTATTTGTTTGTCATACAAGTTAAATACCGTAAGTAGTCTTGCATGCACTTGTTTTGTACCCTTATGATGATCATATATCTTGTTCGTTGATCCGTCCCTTCATCTCTTGATCAAGTTCATAGTAGTTTTCACCCGTTCCATGAAAACAAATTAGATTAGACGGATATCTTGATTGTATGCTTGTTTGTGACACACCGTATGTTATAAATAATTTGTACTTGGATGCTTGTTAGGTATATTATCTCATTATAGACTATTAATTCACATGCCATTCTGATTTGAGTTACCTAGATACCATGCTTTCTATGACATCCTAGGTTGGATCGTTTGTAATTAAATTGTCTGATGAAATGCATAAAAGAAGTTTTGTTTTACTGCTGCCCTATTTTGTACAGTAAATTCGACCCTGTTAACATCAGTAAAGTAAATAAATTTGTGAACATGATTTGTAGGCTTCGTCTTCTAGTTTTCAGAAATTATGACAGATCTAAATTCCGATTTTCGATGCATGAGTTATTGCTGTTTTACTACAGTCATATCGTATATTCCAGATTCTGAACTATATGATTGCTGTATGAATTATTATTTTAAAACTAACATTAAAACTGGAATTTGAACTTTAAATTTTTCTCGGTATATTTAGACATGACTAGGACCAATCCTTAATTTTTTGTGGAATTAATTAACGACTTTTGTATCTTATTTCAGAGTTATAAAACCAATCGATATATTTCCAAACTGCATGCTGTTCAGTAAAGAATATGTTTTCAACCTGATTCTATTCATTTTTTATGAAAACTTTGTGAATATGAATTGTAGCCTGATTTTTTTATTTTAACACCCTTTTAACGGATCTGGATTTTGAACTGTATTTTGTGAATTATCTCTGTTTTGGTACTGCTGTGTCTGAACTTTCAGAATTGTAATTCTTTGGCATTACCCTATTTTCCCAATTTTATTGACTAACCTATCTGTAATATAAATTGGTGATATTTTATATGTTGATACTAGATATGCTAGGGAATCCCCCCGATTTTTCTCAGATTTAATTATGATGTTTTTAAACCCTTTCCATGCTTATACAGAAGATTTTGCATTTTCTGGCTGAACATAAATTCTGTATTAAACGCTATTTTAAACCCTGTTTTTGTGCCTGATGTATGACTTGTATATATGCGCTGGATTCAGCAGAGAGTCTAGTTTCCATATTTTCTGACGAATCTAAATTTGCAGTTCTGTAGCAACGGGAATATCAGATTTGGTATAGTAGTGTCTTGCTATCCAGAACTAAAAGTTTCATTGTTTTGACTGTTATAAGTTGTTTTTGTCGCCCGTTTGTGTTCCTATTCATCTTAGACTTGTCCTTTGTTCTTGCCATGTCTTTTTGCCCTGTTTGTGTTCGTTCACACCTATTTAATAATAATGAAGAATAATTAAGCCGGGGTTTTAAGGAAAAGATCTAGTAGTGGACAATATAGAAATGTCTATTCAGAAGGGAACTCGTTTCCCCACTGTTTACTGTGGTACCCACTATTTTTCTCTGGATGCATGAGGGCATGATCCATGACACCTTTACTATTTGTTATTACTGTTATTGTTACTGTTTGTCTGAATATACGGCCATATAGGTTCCACTAAGAAATCTTAAAACGAAACTGTTCGATGTAGCAACCATGTGGTTTAATTTGAGACGTATGAAGTGCTACCTAGATAGTAATGAACATTAGACATAAGAATAACTGTTTCACTACCACATCCTGTTATTGTTACTGTCATCCTGTTACTGTTATTGTTGTCCCTACTGTTACTGTTACTGTTATCTACATTGTTTACCACTATTACCTGTTATCTGTAGACTGTCTCTACTATAGCTTTTCCTCCATGTCAATACTTCCTGTTTTTATTTCATATTTTTCCCTTTCCATTTCCTGCTTGTACTACTTGCGGTTCGGAACTTTTGACTAACGGGCATTATGTTTTCCTGTCTTCCTATTTCCATGTAAATGATATATGAGCAGGTTTTGGTGATCGTTTACCTACTGGAGTTGGTGAGCAAAAGTTTTGAGCCGTGCATTGGAAAACTTTGCTTAAAGATTTTTTTATGAACTATTTTATTCATGCTACTGTATTGAGACTTGTATTGGGCTTGTAGTCCCAGAATATTGTTTTGTTTCAGATCTCGTATTTGTTTGGGATACTTATCATTGTTGCAAATAAATATTGTTGGTTAATAATTGTTCTCGCATGCTTGGTTGAGTATATTGCTATATTTACTGTTGTGTTCAGTCAAGTAGATCCTTACAGCTTATGGATGGTGACAACCATTTGCTGAGCTTAGTCGTGTACCTTATTCCGTATTCCTTTCGGGAAGTGAGGCGTGACAAATATTTGGACAAAGGGACTAGACGACATTGTAATATTGGTCACGGATAGGTTATGTCTAATTATTGACATTCCAGTTACTTGAGTAGCAGTGATGTATTGCTAGATACTGCTCACTATTTCTAATACTATAATATAATTTTAGTATTACTGTCAACGTAACGAGAACCTACATAGTCACACACATAGAATGGACCGAAATTGGAATTTAAATTCATAAGATGAATTTAATTGGGAACCCAAGTAAGAATCGGACTCCTGACATTGGTTAGATATTTAATTAGATTAAATAGGGCTGACTAAAGTTCAGAGGCCCACACACGAATCTAATCCAGGTCGAATTGTGAGCCCGAAGACCTCATTACTCTCTTAGGGTTAATTTTTTGCAGCTATATATATGATACCTATCTATGGAAAAGAGGCACACGAGAAAACCCTAGTCGTCACAGAAATTGTAAGAGAGAGATCGTGAGGAACAACCTTATCCCGCAGCTAGCACCGCGGTCTGAGGAAAGCTTGGTTTTGATCCGTTCGTGTGGATACCTTAGAGGCACCGCAACATTGCAATGCTGTGATTGACATATCTTGGATATAGCTGATCCATCCATAAGGTATAATTTCTAAACACGATTTATGGTTTTCGCATGGATCCATGGCTAGGTTTCAATAATTTTTGTAATTTTTCCGCTGTGTATTCAATCTGTGTTTGCTATTGAAACCTAACAGTGGTATTAGATCCACTTGCAAAACCATCATTCGGTTATGAAATATATGTGACTATTTGTGATATGTTCGCACTTTTGATAGAAAGATTCATATGAGATATAATTTTTTGCAACAGTTGCAATATAAGGATTCATTTATGTGATGGTTGTTAACACAGATGCCACACTAGGGTAGCCATCGGTTTAGAACCATTGAAAACCCTAGAAAGATTTGATTTGCAGTGACGTTAGGGTTTCTTAAAGCAAGAATAGTTCATGCACCTGCGTCGTCTGCAGTGGTGTTAGGGTTTCTTAAAACATGAAAAGTTCATGCTCTGGAGGTGGTAAGGGATGATGAGGCAATTTTTTGCTCCGGGCGCTGCCCGGCGACCCCGCAAGGGGCGGCCTCCCCTTGACCCCCGTGACGGCTCTGCGTAGGGCAATAATGATTCCCCAAAAACTAATCTTTTTTAAATAAACTAAATAAAATTATAAAAAAATATTCTTTAATTATTATTTTCTGTGATGCATGGTGCATGGTTGTGGCCTTAGTTCTGTGATGGTTGGTTCTGTTATGTGATGCATGGTTTATATTTTGTGATGTATTATTTATATTTTGGTATTTTGAATACGGACTGTGTGTCGGCCATTCTCTCTACATTCTCGATGTAATCCTTTCTCTCTACACTCCAATTGTACATTTTTTCTTTATATGTAAATGTAATCTCACTGAGGAGGCAAGGAATTGACAATCATACAAGGACAAGATTAGGAAGCTGCTTGGAAAAGACGATATAATCCCTTTGTTTAGTTTTTGATACTCTCATTGGCTTGAGAGAATCAGTGTGTTAGGGCCACAACCATGTCACATAAATTTTATGCTTTTAATTTTGTATGAAATGCATTGTTGTATGTTAATGGATGATGAATGGTGAGATCAACTAATAAAATAACAAAACAAAAAAAACACAAAGTAAATATTAAGTTATGGATGATGAATGGTGAGATCAACTAATAAAATTTTTAATTAAAAAAAAACCCCTCAAAGTAAATATCAAGTTGCAATAAGATGCCCATGGCCCTCGTCTAGGATAGGTTCGATTAAGTGTAGGTCTGCCAAAGCAAGGTGCCTTTATCTATACTAGTGAAACGCGATGGGATAAAGTAATATTCAATTGCCAACCATTAGGTCTGACTTAACTAAATTATACAATAGGATTGAAGGTTTAGAGGCATAGAGTTGGGCTTTAGTCTATGAGATAGATTAGAGTAAGTGTTATTCACCCAACTATCCAAGAGTTGCATATGATGTAATTAGGAAAGGTTCCCTACCTAAATAACTGAATTTTGGGTGATCAGCCAAAGGTGACTCAAACTAGGTGAAATATGGATCTTGCTCTAACAGAAAATCTTACGATGGGATTTTCCGAGTCAACGTTGATTTGAATAAAATAGTAGGAGGTATATTTAATAAAAGACCTTATTAAATATTTCAATGTCATGATACATACTCTGCATATTTCTGTTGATGGTTAAATATTTCTTACTTTGGATATTTATGTGAAATTATATTTATTTTGCATATTTCTATTGATGGATTACCATGGCATCCAACATATCAAATAACCTATCATTGCGATCTGTCCTTGAGAATGAAAACTGTCTGGGACAAATTTCCTAGACTGGTACAGGAACCTAGGGATAGTCCTTAAGCATGAGAAAAAGTCGTATGTTCTAGAGCAGCCTGTTCCAAAACCACCCACTACAAGTGCCCCTCACACCGAAAGGGATGCTCATAAGAAACATCAAGATGATGCCTTGGACGTTGGATGTCTCATGCTAGACACCATGAACTCTGAGCTTCATAAGCAACATGAGGACATGGATGCCTACGATATGATCATACACCTCAAGAGGCTCTACCAAGAGCAGGCTAGGCATGAGAGGTTTGAAGTCTCAAAGGCATTGTTTCAGTGCAAACTGGCGGAAGGAAGCCCTGTTGGAACTCATGTGCTCAAGATGATTGAGTACATTGAGAACCTTGAAAGGCTTGGTTTTCCTTTGGGTCAAGAGTTGGCCACTGACCTGGTCCTGCAATCATTGCCGGAAAGTTATAGTCAATTCATCATGAAGTACAATATGAATGAGATTGACAAACCTCTGCCAGAACTGCTAACCATGTTGAGAACTGCTGAGTAGAACATTACTAAGGGAAAGGCCATTTTGATGGTTCAACGGGCCAAAAGTAAGGGCAAGGGCAAAAAGCAGATTAAGAAATGCAAGGGCAAGGGGAAAGGCAAGGGCAATTCCAAACCCAGCACTTCTGCCTTGAACCATCAAAATGAGATATGGACTGGGAGGCATCCTAATGTGTTCTTTATGAAGATTTGGGATTGTGAGGCCTATGTAAGGCGCCAAGTCCCTAATAAACTTGGTCCCAAATCTGATAAGTGCTTTGTAGGATATCCTAAAGTGTTTGTCGCATGGACTGTTGTATTCCTAGAAAGAGAATTCTTCTCTAAAAGAACCAGTGGGGGAACGAAAGAACTTGAAAAAATTCAAACTTTGCAAAGTAGCAGCGAACCAATGATGGAAAGTGACCAGACTCCACAAATTTTTGTGGAACAATCACCTGCTCAAGTAGCACAAAGCCTACGTAAGTCTAGTAGGATACCTCATCAACCCGAGAGATATGGATTTCTCATGACTCAACATGGTGATGTATTGCTCATAGATCAAGATGAGCCTATGACTTGTGAGGAAGCTGTAAAAGACCCAGATTCTGAGAAATGGCTTGAGGCCATGAGATCTGAGATGGAATCCATGTATACCAAGTATGGACTTTGGTAGACCCACCTGAAGTAGTAAAAACTATTGGGTGCAAATGGGTTTTCAAGAAGAAAACTGACATGGATGGTAATGTGCATACTTTTAAGGGGCGGTTGGTGCTAAAGGTTTCAAACAAGTTCATGGTGTAGACTATGATGAGACCTTTTTCCTCAGTTGCCATGCTTAAATCCATTCGGATCTTTCTTGTTGTTGCAGCATATCACGATTATGAAATCTGACAAATGGATGTCAAAACTGCTTTCCTAATTGGAAATCTTTTGGAGGATGTGTACATGACACAGCCTGAGGGTTTTGTCACTCCAAAGGATGCTGGAAAGGTATGTAAACTGCAACGATCCATTTATGGATTAAGGCAAGCTTCTAGAAGCTGGAATCTTTGTTTCGATGATGCAATGAAAAAGTTTGGTTATATCAAGAACGAAGATGAACCTTGTGTCTACAAGAAGGTTAGTAGGAGCACTATTGTATTTCTGGTATTGTATGTAGATGACATACTACTCATTGGGAATGACATCCCTACGTTACAGTCCGGGAAGACTTAGCTAGGAAAATGTTTTTCCATGAAGGACTCGGGTGAAGCTACCTATGTATTAGGTATCAAGATCTATAGAGATAGATCAAGGAGACTGCTTGACCTGAGTCACAGTACATATATAGACAAAGTATTGAAACGATTCAATATGCAAGAGTCCAAGAAAGGATTTATCCCTATGTCTCATGGTGTAAGCCTGTCTAAGGCTCAATGTCCTCCACTCAAGAGAAGAGAGACCGCATGACTAAGATTCCATATGCATCTGCAATTGGATCTATCATGTATGCCATGTTATGTACTCGTCTAGATGTCTAATATGCTTTGAGCATGATGAGCAGGTAACAGTTAGATCCCGATGATAGTCACTAGACTGTTGTTAAGAACATCCTTAAGTACTTAAGAAGGACTAAGGATCATTCTTGGTATATGGAGCCGAGGAAGAGCTTGTTGTAAAGGGTTACGCTGACAGTAGCTTCCAGTATGATAAGGATGACTCCAAATTGCAATCAGGTTTTGTGTTTTGCCTAAACGGTGGAGTTGTGAGCTGGAAGAGTTCGGAGCAAGAGACAGTAGCCGATTCCACCAAAGAGGCTGAGTATATTGCTTTTTCTAATGCAGTAAAGGAGGTCGTTTGAATCAGAAAGTTCATTACTGAACTTGGCGTGGTTCCTAGCATTGTGAACCTGCTGGACCTCTATTATGATAACAATAGGGCCATTGCACAAGCTAAGGGACCTAAATCTCACCAATGATCCAAACATATACTTAGGTGTTTCCATCTCATTCGAGAGATCATCGATAGAGAAGATGTGAAGATATGCAGAGTACCAACAGATGATAACGTCGCTTACCCACTTTAAAAAACCCTTGCACAGCAAAAGCATGAGGGTCACACTAGGTCTATATGCATTAGATTTATGTCTGATTGGCTCTAGTGCAAGTGGGAGAATGTTGGCGTATGCCCTAGAGGCCAGTTGTGTATTGACATTACTAGTTTTCATTGCATTATGACATTTATTTCATATATGAGGCATTTCATTTATTGTGTTATTTATTGTGATTAAATGGGCATAATAAAGTTCTTAGAACAGTAGGCTCAGTACCATGGGATATCAAGTGCATGACTTGAATGTGAGATCCTATTGGTTGTAATCATAACACTATTCTTAAATGTTCCTAGTCAAGTATTATTGTAAATTAGGACAACAATAATGCATAGAGACTAGTATGTGCGTATACTGATGACCATATCTCACGGGTCATGGATATGAGATATCAAGTCTTCACATGTATACATATTAGAGTAATAATGTACTGGACTGACCCACCATGAGAACGCTGCATGGATCGTTATGTGAGTGTCATAAGTGGGTTCTCACAGTAACCATGGTGTATGTAGTCCTTTGACTTAAAGTCACTACCGTTCCCTACATGAGAAGTTATATGTTTTAATGTCGTTAAACGTTGTCTGTAATAAGGTGATTATAAAGTCGACTATTGGATATACTACAAATCATGCGGAGAGATGTGAGTGACTTAGATAGGATTTGTCCCTCTTACATAACAGGAGCGAAAATTTATGGGCCCCTTGATTGAGTGAGACTACAAAATGAATGGTCATGCTCAAATGAGTCAATATGAGATATTGAGCTCATTTGTTTTAGTAAGTCTACTCGGAGATCAAGAAACCAAATATTGAACTATACAAGGGTGACACGCTCTATTCCTTGTGATCAATTAACATATTTGGATAAAGGAACTAGACTACATGGTAACATTGGTCACGGATAGGTTATGTCTAATCACTGATATTCCCGTTACTTGAGTAGCAGTGATGTATTGCTAGATACCGCTCACTATTTGTAATACTATAACATAATTTTAGTATTACTGTCAACGTAACAAGAACCTACAAGGTCACACACTTGGAATGGATTGAAATTGGGATTTAAATTCATAAGATAAATTTAATTGGGCATCCAAGTAATACTCGGACTCCTGAATATTGGTTGGACATTTAATTAGATTAAATGGGTTGACTAAAGTTCAAAGGCCCACACACGAATCTGACCCAGGTTAGATTGGAGCCCAACGACCTCATTACTCTCTTAGGATTAATTTTCTGCAGCTATATATATGATACATATCTATAGAAAAGTGGCACACGAGAAAACCCTAGCCGTCACAGAAATTGTGAGAGAGAGATCGTGAGGAACAGCCACATCCTGCAGCTAGCACCGCGGTGTGAGGAAAGCTTGATTTTGATCCGTTCGTGTGGATACCTTAGAGTCACCGCAACATTGCAGTGCTAAGATTGACATATCTTGGAGACAGCAGATCCATCCATAAGGTATAATTCCTAAACACAATTTATGGTTTTCACATGGATCCATGGCTAGGTTTCAATAATTTTTGTAATTTTTCCGCTCTATATTCAAGCTGTGTTTGCTATTGAAACCTAACACCAAATCTATAGACCCATCTAACCATGAATTAATTACTAAGCCCACTATGAAGGGTCATCTCATACGGGGTATTACATACACCCCACCTTGAGAACTCAGCATCCTCGCCGAGCCCGGAGCTTGCAATCTAACACAGGATCCATTTCTAGCCGATGTGGAGTGGAGTATCCCGATTCTGCTAGCGTACTACCCCTGGTCATACTACTAGCATACTAACCTCAGCTCCCTCTCAGACATACATCTTACCCACTTTTATGCACAATCGGTGTCGAAAGTCGGCTCTGATACCATTTGTAATGCTCCGGGCTCCGCACAAACAAATTCTAACAACTGCCCACCACATGCTGCCTCTCAAAAGGTGTCATGACTAGTTAGTGCCTCTTGATCATAGGCAATCCTATATATACACACACATTCCGAACGCACCTTCCATGTGGGACTAAGTCACCACCACCTACGATGAACACCATGGCCCCATACTAATTAATTCACTTTTTCTATAGGCTCTATACACACACTACTAAATCTATAGGCCTATCTAACCATGAATTATTTACTAAGACCACCATGAAGGCACATCTCATACTGGGTATTACAAATGTTGATAATGAAGTTCTTCCTAGAGGAGGCTCATGTGGAGATGTTGTACGTGACTGATATCATTCCTTTACTGGGTTTATTTGAAGATGATCCTGATTTATGAACAGATTTGGTGGACCTTGATTTGGTTCAACATTTTGCTTATTAAGGAAAGGCTCTTTCTTTTGTTTCCAACCCATCCTCTGTATGTTACGGTCTACTCTAGCTGCAACCTTCTTCTTAACTTCGTTCTTCATAGCTAGGTTTGAAGGATCTAGAAATTCAGCTTATCAAGAATTAGATAGGCACTGAGCCTCTTCTGAATGCTTTTTAACATGTTTCTCGATCGACTCTTCTAAGATTGAATGCACATTCAGATTTCCCCAATTAGATCCATATTCAACTAGTAATCCATCTCCATCATCACCATTTTCACAATCTTCATAAATATCACATAGATCATCCTGTGAACATGTAAATCCAAACTCCCTCCCACCGAAATCTATAACAATCTGGACTGTCGATAAGATCTAAATTATGATGGTTGAAGTCTCCTTAATCTAAGTCTGAAACCGTTGAGAGTGATTGGATATGGATTGGATGGCTGGTTCTTGTTGATTGGATGCTGAGAGCTTCATTTGCACCTACCAAGTTTGTAGAGGCAACTCTTAAACGGAATTGAATGTTTGAACTTACTATTTGCACCCAACAAGTTTATAGAGACAACTCTGGGACGGAGTTGATATTGAGCTTGTTTTTTGCGCCCAGCAAGTTTGGGGAGGCAACTCTATTACAGAGTTGAAAGTTTGAACTTGTCCTTTGCACCCAGCAAGTTTGTAGGAGCCACTCTTGGACGGAGTTGATGTTAAGCTTGATGTTTGCGCCCAGCAAGTTTGGGGAGGCAACTCTAGTACAGAGTTGAAAGTCTGAACTTGTTGATTGCGTCCAGCAAGTATGTAGGGGCTACTCTTGGATGGAGTTAATGTTGAGCTTGTTGTTTGCACCAGCAATTTTGTAGATACAACTCTACAGAGTTGAAAGTTTGAACTTGTTGTTTGCACCCAACAAATTTGTAGGGGCAACTCTAGAACAGAGTTGATGTTGAGCTTGATATTTGCAGCCAGAAAGTTTGTAGAGACAACTCTGAGATGGAGTTAGACATTTGAACATGTTGTTTGCACCCAACAAGTTTCTAGAGGCAACTCTGAGACGGAGTTGGATGTCTGAACTTGATATTAGCGTCCAGCAAGTTTGGAGAGGCAACTCTAGGATGGGGTTGATGTAGATCTTATTGTTTGATCCCAGCAAGTTTGTTGAGGCAACTCTGGCACTACGTTGAACATTTGAACTTGATGATTGTGCCCAGCAACTTCGTAGAGACATCTCTGGGATGAAGTTGATCATTTGAACTTGATGTTTGTGCCTAGCATATTTTTAGAGACAACTCTTGTAACCCTTGTTCTCTGTATTTGTATTTTCTGTTGTATTTCATTTCATTGTACTCTATTTATCAATCCAAGAATCTGTATTTTTTGTTCTATTTTTAATAAAAGTCATCCATTTTGTTTCGACTCAATTTTGTGCCAATATTTATTTCAATTGCATCTTTCCTATCAGCTCTAATTTGTTGTTCTTCATGGGGATTTTATTGTTTCATCTCATCCCATTCATTTTTTCTAATTATAGTGAATTTTCACTCAATCTCCTTTTGGATCCTACTCAAACCCGTTAACCAATAACCCACAACCAGAAACCTTATACTATATAAACCTAATTAACTCCTAACTCTAATTAACCCCTAAACCTATTCACTGTGTAAACCTAACAGTAGCCGCCCCCCTTACCCCTTGCACTGTTCATCCATCGTCCTCCCTACCTTTCGCCTTCATTCCCCTCGTCGCCGCTCTTCGACCCTCGCCCTCATCTCCATCACCGCCTCATCGTCTTCCTCTTCGTGAACCCATCGCCTCACCATCGAAACCCCTCGTCTTCATCACCGCACCTCGATCGAACCCATCGCTTCGCCTTTACCGGACCTTTAACCTTCGACCCTGGTGCTCCTCATCGCCATCATCCCCTACCTCTACTCACCCCTCTTTGCATCGCCATTGCCGAATCCCCGAAGCTTCCCCGCCATCGCGCTCTCTATTTCTCTTTCGAAAACAGAGCCTCGCCTTCCCCTCATCACCGCCGTTGTCTCCGTCAACTGATCCACAGTCGAGCCTCGATGTCGCTGCCGTATCTCATACACAGCGTCGCCCACACTCGTCGCCGCCAGTCACCACAGTCGAAGCTCCCACCGTCGCTACTATTGATTAGAAGAGAAGGAAAGAGAAGGGTCATTTGAATCTCGGCCATCCGATCTCATCAAGATCGTGACCTGATCTGATCTGATCTCCATCACCTTGATCAGATCTGATCTGATCTGAGCCGTTCGAATGTCTTGATCTTGATCGCCATCAAGATTCGCACCGATCTGATCCATCCGGTCTCGATCTTCGATCAACGCCCTCACCAATCAAGGCAAGTATCTTCATGTATAATTTGTTGTTCTAGTACAAGCTTTTATTTGAAAATACTGCAAGTAGATCGTAGTTGTGACTCCCCTTTGACTTATCGTTTGATGATCTTATTTTACTCCTTATCAATTCCATGATCATAAGAGTCACAATCTTTCGTTGACGCATATTCATTTCAAAGCTAGTTGGATCCATTTTATCTCCTAATTACTTGAACACATAAAACTAAGAACCTCCTTGACTTGTAGATGTATGTTGTATGATGTATGTATTGATCTTACTTTCTTTGAGTTGAGAAACAATTGTGACTTACTGATTTGATATCCATTACAGCCTATTTGTATCACACACTAATCTAGACTCATACTAGTCATTTATCATGCCACTTTTATATAAAAGAAATTCACATATGCTGCTATTCCTGTCTTTGCTTGCTGTTTCAACCCCGATAACATCAGAATCTGGACTTAATTTCTAAACATGATATTTAACCCCAGATATCTAGTTTACTATCTTTTTGACTAAATTAAATTCCGAGTTATGGTTTGTGATTTATCGCAGTTTTACTGCTGCTGTGTCGTATAATTCCAGATTCATGAAATTGCTGCACCACCTTGCTTCACAATTAAATTAACCATGCTAAAAGTAAGATAATGACTTGAAATTTTGTATGCTGATACTAGACACACTAGAGAATATTTTCTAATTTTTCTGGAACTAATTAATGAAGTTTCAGACCTGTTTCATACTTATAAACACAATTTTACAAATTCTGGCTGAACACGAATCCTGTGTAGTTTGCTGTTTTGACACCAATTGCTACAACTTTTATGTATCTTGTTTATATGCGCTAGATTCGGTAGAGAGTCTAGTTTCTAGATTTTCTGACGGATCTAGATTTGCATTCTTGTAGCAACGGAAATCGCAGTTTTTGTGCAGCAACATCGTGCTATCCAGAATTGGAATTCTCATCGTTCTTGATAATTTTAATTTGTTTTGACAATCGAATATGCCTTCTAATTATCTTAAACTTGTTCCATGTTCTTGACCATATTTATTTTCCCTGTTCCGCACGCTTTCATGCTTGTCTTGATAATAATAATAAATAACAAGCCGGAGTTTAAGAGAAAAACCATAGTAGTGGACAATATAGGTAAGTGCACTCGGAAGGGGGCCCGTGTTTTCCATTACTTGGTTCATGAACTTGCTGTATCTTCAGCGTATTCATGAACCCATTACTTGGCTCATGAACTTGTTGTATCTTTAGTGCATTCATGAACCCACTGTGTGGTTCTTGAACTTGTTAGTGCATTCACGAACTAGTACTTGGTTTGTGAACTTGTTACATTATTTTTGTATTCATGAATCTTGCTTGCTTGATACTTGATACCTGAGTACACCAAGCCTATAAAATCCACCACTAGTCCTAAACGTAACTGTTTGTAAGTAGCAACCATGTGGTAAATAGTTGGGACGCATGAAGTGCTACCTAGATAGAATTAAACATTAGACTTAAGAATAACTTGTTACTTGTTCACACTTGATACCTATCTTGCTTGATACTTGTTACTTGATAACTTGTTACTTGTTCACACTTGACACCTATCTTGCTTGATACTTGTTACTTGATACTTGTTACTTGATGCTTGATACAACTACATGTTCACTTGTTACTTGTTCCACTACTAGCATTTGTTATCCAATCATGTTACTTGAGTTGTCTTACTTGCTAGCTAGTCTCTTGAACTCCACTACTTATTGCATCCCTATCATATCATGTTATACATTATTGATTCCAAATCTTGTTTTATATTTTCTTGTACTTATTTTCATACCCTTGCTTGTACTACTTGCGGCCCTAACTTGCACTAAGGCCGTTTGTCTTTGTTTCTCCCCTTTCTTCTGCATGTATATATACAGACTTTGGAGACGAGTTGCCTACTAGAGTTGGTGAGCAAACCTTCTAGGCTTCGCTTGGGAAAAGCTTGCATTAATTATTTTTTATTTGAGTTTATTTAATTCTATTGGTATTTAAACTTATAACGGGCTTGTAGTCCCGAAGACTTTACTTTTGATCTAGATCTTGAAATTATTTGGGATATTTATATTTGTTTCATATGTTTTTCTGTTGATTAATAAATTATTCATGCATGCGTGGTTGAATATATTTTGCTATATTTCTTGTTATGATTCTGAGTTAATCTTACAGCTTATGAATGATGAAAATCATTCGCTGGGCTTTGTCACGCACTCGTATTCTATATTCCTTTTGGGAAGCAGGGCGTGACAACTCTAGGATGGAGTTGGACGTTGAACTTGACGTTTGCACCCAACAAATTTGTGGAGGCAACTCTGAGACGAGTTGACGTTGGAAGTTGCACTGTCACATTTACCCGATACCCGAACCCGATCCGGACCCGGCATTGGACCGGAACCGACCCGATCTATACGGGTCCAGGTACGGGTCTTAAAATAAGACCCGATGCACTTTCGGGTCCGGGTCCAGGTCAGCTCAAAATAGAACCGACCCGGATCCGGACCCGTTAAAAATTACCCCCAAACATATAGAATTTGAATAATAGGGTAATAGGAATATACATATAAAAGTAATTGTTGAATATGGATATGTAAATATAATATTAATTCATGTACTTAAGTGCAAAAATTTTAGAATCGTAGGGGTATCGGGTGCAAAAATACTTAAATGAAAATATTTATTCTCTACTGCCGGACCTGACAGGTAATTTTTTTAACTAGGACCCAGACCCGGTTCTTGCAAGTTCGGGTCCGTGTCTAATTTTTGGACCCGTGAGGTACCGGGTCTGGGTTCGGGTGGTGGAGGACCCGACCCGATAGGACCCGATATGAGCTCTAGTTAAAAGTATGCGCTCAACGAGTTTGTTGAGGCAATTCTAAGATGGAGTTCGCATTGGAACTTGCCGTTTGAGCCCAGCAAGTTTGTAGATGCAACTCTAAGATGGAGTTGAACGTAGAGCTTGTTGTTTGCACCCAACGAGTTTGTGGAGGCAACTCTAAGATGAAGTTAACGTTGGAACTTGCATTTGTAGCCCAACAAGTTTGTAGAGACAACTCTGAGATGGAGTTGGACGTTTGAACTTGTTGTTTGTGGCCAGCAAGTTTGGAGAGGCAACTCTAAGACGAAGTTGAATGTTTGAACTTGTTGTTTGCACCCAGCAGAGACAACTATGAGACGGAGTTGGACGGTTGAACTTGATGTTTGCGCATAGCAAGTTTGGAGAGACAACTCTATGCCAGTGTTGGATGTCGAGCCTATTGCATGAAGATAAGAGGTTGTGGACGGACTCGAGTGAAAAACGGGGCACCAAACTCGTTATATGGAATTAACGAGTTTTTGGTGGAACTTGTGCAAAGAGCAAGACGGTGAACTCGTTGCATGAAGTTAACGAGTAGTTGATGGAGCTCGAGCAGAGAGCGAGGAATCGAACTCGGTGTATGAAGTCAACGAGTTATTGATGGAGCTCGCGTGAAGAGTAGAAAGCCGAACACGTTGTATGGAGCTAATGAGTTGTTGACGAGCTCGAACAGAGGGCAAGGCATTGAACTCGTTATATAGAGTTAACGAGTTATTGATGGAGCACGAGCAGAGAGCAAGGCATTGAACTCATTGTTTAGAGTTGACAAGTTGTTGACGGAGCTCGAGCGAAAAGCGGGGCACCGAGCTCGTTGTATGGAGTTAACAAGTTATTGGTGGAGCTTCAGCGAAGAGCAAGCTGTTGAACTCGTTGTATGGAGTTCACAATCTGTTGATGGAGCTCAAGCGAAGAGCGGAGAACCGAACTCGTTGTATGGGTTCAGTGAGTTTTGATGGTGCTTGGGTGAAGATCAAGGCGTTGAACTCGTTTTATGGAGCTAACGAGTTGTTTACGAAGCTCGAGCGGAAAGCAGGGAACCGGCCTCATTGTATGGAGTCAACAAGTTATTGATACAGCTCATGCTAAGAGCAAGGTATTGAACTCTTTGTATGGAGTTCATAAGTTGTTAACGGAGCTCGAGCAAAAAGCAGGGTGTTGAACTCATTATATGGAACTAACGAGTTAATTAAGGAGCTCGTGCAAAGAGCACGGCATTAAACTCTTTGTATAGAGTTAATGAGTTGTTGATGGAGCTTCAGCGGAGAGCAAGCTATTGAACTCGTTATAAGAGTTAACGAGCTGTTGACAAAGCTTGAGCGGAGAGCGGGGAACTGAACTCGTTGTATGAAGTCAATGAGTGTTAATGGAGCTCGTTTAAAAAGCAAGGCGTTGAACTTATTGTACGGAGTTAACGAGTTGTTGACGACGTTGAACTCGTTGTTTGGAGTTAACGAGTTATTGATGGAGCTCGAGCGAAGAGCAAGGCATTGAACTCAATGTATGGAGTGAACGAGCTGTTGAGGGAGCCCGAGCGAAGAGCAGGGGCACCGAACTTGTTGTATGAAGATAACGAGTATATGACAGTGATCGAGTGGCACACGAAGCGCTGAACTCATTTTGTAGGGGCGAATGAGTAGTGGGTGTTCTGAGTCTTCTTAATATTGAAGTGAAGTAATTTGTGTTTGTTCGGCGTTGAAGTGATTTTGTTCTTCTCTTTGCTGACAAGCAATCATGTACACCGAATGATGTCCTCGGGACACTGGGTTTGCTCTTCTTCACACTATGCAGCTCCTTGACAGAGTTGGGACTTGTCTTTTTGCGCGGTGCATTTCACGAGATGAATTTCGAGCTTGCTCGTGTGATGGTGGTGTTACTCGGGAGAGACTTGGAGCTTGCCCTGCATAAGGAAGGCTTATCTTGAATTTTATTGCCAAGAGTTTAGGTGGCCCTGAAGAGTTGTTAACTGGCTAGAGGTCGGTATAGCGCTTTGTGTCTCTTATGTAGAACATCCCTCAACCGTGTTGTAACCCCCGTTTCCGTCTATACGTATTTTCTATGTATTTCTGTATTTCAATTCTTTATAAATTCTTTTCCACTCTTAAATTCATTTTTATTTTCAACTTGGATCTCTTATTAAAGACATTTCTAAACATCAAATGTATTTGTAGTTATTTTCAAACGATTATATATTTTTACACAAATCTTATTCCATTGTAGAAGTTTATTTCTTTAAATTAGGTCTATTATTATTATTATTTGATTATTTAATTAATTTGAAAACCATTCTATAAAATATCTTTTGATTTAATAATTTTTGGACTTAAACCCAATCCAGTCTCTAATTTATTTAGCTAATTATTTTTGTGAACCATATTTAATTCCTAGTCCATATTATAATTATTTTATTATCGTATTATTAATTGAAGCCCAATCTCATATTGCTTCTATTTGTATTATTTATTAATATTGGAAGCTCAAACAAAAAGAAATCCAAACTCATACAAATCCTAACCCAACCCAAATTATATCAACTAGTATCATACACGTGCACACGTGCACGTGGAAAAAATTGAAGGATAATAAAAAGGATAAAAAGAAAATAATTTCCAAACTGATCCACTCCCTAAAATATTTACCAAACTGGTCCACTTTCGAAAATATTTACCAAAGTTAGTCCATAACCCAATACGTGCGCTGCACGTGTTGACAAAATGAAAAGGATAAAAAGAAAATAATTTTCAAACTGATCCACTTTCGAAAATATTTACCAAACTGGTCAACTTTCAAAAATATTTACCAAAGTTAGTCATTTTGTCAACACGTGCGCTGCACGTGTTGACAAAATGACAACAATGACAGATGACACTAAGCCCTTCTCCCATTATAATAGTACTAGTATCATGCACGTGCGATGCACGTGGGGGAAGAAGGAAAAAGACAAAAAAAAAAAGGGAAAATAATTTCTAAACTGATCCACTGTCGAAAATATTTACCAAACTGATCCACTTTCGCACGCGCACGCGGAGGAAGGAAAAAGACAAAAAAGAAAAATAAATTCCAAACTGATCCACTTCGGAAAATATTTACCAAACTGGTCCACTTTCGAAAATATTTACCAAAGTGGGTCATTTTGTCAACACGTGCGCTGCATGTGTTGGCTTCAAAATGACAACAATGACAGATGACACTAACCCCTTCTCCCATTATAATAGTAGAGATAAATAGTATCAATAACTCCTAATCTTCTCCAATCTTAACAGCCAACAAACCTCACTCTCTCCTAATTACAACTCATTAAAATCTATTAAAACAAAATCATAATCTACAGCACTAACTCTTAATAAATTATCTATTAATTACCTTATTATTATATTAAAACTAATATTAAAAACTCCCCCTCTTCTTTCTTCTTCTCCTCCCCTGTTCATCATCCCGACTCCTCACCACCGAGCTCCATCTCCTCCGGCCTTCTCCCTCACCACTACCATCGCCTTCATCTCGCCACCACCGACCACCGCAAACCGAGCTCCCACCATTGCCGAAGCTTCTCCACTGCCAAACACCTTCATCCACGTCTTCACTGTCCATCGTCGACCACTAGCATCATCATCAGCAACCTCACAACTTCGCTGCCTTCTTCTCCATCAGCTGCAACGCCACTGCTCCATCATTGCACCGCCGAACATCTCCACCCGTCAACAGCCCCACACCTCCGTAGCACCATGACCCGAGCATCACAACCCCGCACTCGAAGCCGATCATCACTTCGAGCTCCTCTACTGCCTCCAATCCCGAACGCCCCTCGCCACATCTCCGACCAACCCCGAGCCCTCCTCTCACCTCCATCTCGACCCATCCTCCATGCCTGCACTCCCGATGCCACCGAGCCCTGCAGCATCGATCATCACCGCAACCCCGACTGCCTCTTCAAACGTAACTGCCACGTGCGTCGCCGACCGCATCACCAGATGCCAGCCTCCTCATCTCTGGCGCCTCTTCACCCACACCACCACAGCCAACCTCTTCAATGTTGCTGCAGTCACCTTGCTATTTTTGCTGCCTTCTTGTGGCCATAATTGTTGACATCGCCTCATTGTCGTCGCGTGTTGCCGTCCCATTGACTGCTGCCTTCATGGTCATCATTCCCGTGGTTATCGTTACTCTTAATCGTGTTGCCATGGCCGCTCTTCCCGTCGTAACCATCGCATTTAAATGCAAGCATCACTTGTACAATATTTTTATTCTTTTGCAAGCATCTTCTTGATCTCCATAAGCAGTGCCTTCCTCGTATCAATGCTATTAATCTACTCGTTGCCGTCATATATTGTTTGAATTCGAATTATACTTCGTTCATTATTTCATTCAACTTCCGTCAACCCAAAAATCATAGAAATACATGAGAATCTGTTTATATGCATATGTTACACAAACACAAACTAGAAGCATGAAATTATAAAAAGAGTGATTTGAATGAATTGTGCTTGCATATGATCATATGATTATATTCGTAGTTTAACATCGTTGAAGTACTAATGTTCGTCATGTTAATAATAGAAAATATACTAAATTTTAGATGTGGTTTTATGCTCAGTTCTAACCATGAAACTATACGCGTGCAAATGAACATCGTTAAAATCAACATAGTATGTTTCTAGCAGGCTGTTTGCTCCAACTTGGAGTGAGAATTCGACCTAGTTACTGATGATATTATCTAAAACTTATTAAATATAAATTATAGCACATTGTGTCTAGAATCCGGAAAACCTGACGGATTCTGAATTCGACTTATAGATTGCAAAATATTCAGATTCTACCACTGCATTGTCGAAATTCCAAATTCATTGTTTTATAATTACATTATCATGTTAAATTACTTGGAACAGTATGATAACTTAAGAATTTAGACCTGAGAATTGTAAGAATGTTAATGAACAATTTCAGGAACTAAATTATAATTTTTGTAAGAATTTTAGTTAAGATTTTAGTCGAATTATATATATAACAACTTGATACTGAGTTCCTGCCGAACAGTAGACTCATAAAGAATCAACTAGTAGACATAGTTACTGTAGTCTAAATGTATCATGTGAATACGTGTTGGAACCAGTAGAGATCCTAGTTTATATAATCTCTGACGGAACCTGATTCGCTTTCCCGTAGCAGCGGAAAAGTTAGTTTTTGTACAGCAATATATTGTTGTCCATAATTGTATTTTCATTCTTTTAAAAATATAATGTGTTAAACTTTGCATCTATAATTACGCTACATACCATTCATTGCATAGTCATCGACACATCCTTGATATTGTTCCTTGACACTGTTTCCATTGATTGCATGTTCATGTTTAATTATAATAAATAATGGAAAGTCGGGGTAAAAAGGTAAACGACTTAGTAGTGGATATTATAGGAGACTGTACTCGGAGAAGGGGGTCGTGTTTCCCGTACTGATTATCGATGTTGATTACTGTTTTATCGATTGATTGCGGATTACTGACTACAGTATCCCAACTATTGTGTACTGCACCGTTATTGATTACAGTTTATAGATTACCGTTGCCGAGTACATGACCCTATAGATTCCACTACAAAATTCGAAACGTTCACTTGATTGTATGCACCTAAATCTGTGGTATGGAATGTAGGATTTCGTGCATTAGATGGGATTGACAAAAAATTGATAGACTTAAGATCAACAATGAGCCCATGCATATTCTTGTTTACAAGTTATATGACTCATGTTTACTAGTTTGCATGACAAGTTTCCCGTTACAGAATTTCTTGTTATCGATTGAATATACATTGAAGTCCAGTTTACATGTTTCTCGTTTCTAGTTTACATGTGTCCTTGTATCGTACTTGATCGTATTGTATCCTTGTTCCTGTTTCCATTTTTCTTTTACTACTTGCGGCCTGCAGCTTGCTCTAACGGGTACTCCCTCCTTTCTTTGAGTTAATGTTTATACAGGTATAGATGATGGGATACTGAAAGAACTTGACGAACTGTTATTGCATTGTGTATTTTAGGATTTTTTGTAAATTCTTGTATCTCAAATATTTGTTATTTATTCCATTCTTGTTCATGTAATTATTACTATTGTGTTTTTGAGCTTACTAGTATTGTATAGCTTATAGATGATATGAGTTGATATACTTATATCATTCGCTGGGCTTCAGTTACATGCCTGTATTTCTGTATAACAGGAAGCGGGCGTGACATATGTATCCAGAAGAGCAACTTGTAGGACAGCTTGTTGTGTAGTGTTTGCAAGACTTTTGTAGCGATGCTTAAGCATGAAACGTAGACTCAATATAATTCTACAGCTGTAACGAGACTTGTTGCTTGTGAAATAAGAAATCTTTTTCATACCTACCTTGTCCTATGATTTGTCGTCTTGGGTATCAGCTAATTGCAGGAGCATTTCTAGGGAGGAGTTGTGCTCCGAACTTACTGCTTTGTATTTAGCTAGTCGTAGGAGTAGTTCTAGGGAGGAGTTGTGCTCCGAACTTGCTGCTTTATATTTAGCTAGTTGTAGGAGCAACTCTAGAAGGGAGTTGGACACCGACCTTGTTGTATAGGTCCTCCAAAAAATTGTGAGAGTCGCTTCAAGTGGAGAATTGAGCTCAAAACTTGCTTGTTTGTAGGTTTGTTGATGCAACTGCAATCCATGATTATGGACCTCTAATCCGTCTTAAGGGCTTTTAACAAGTTTCAGCAACAGATCAAGTGGCGAGTTGAGCTCTGAACTTGCTTGTTTTCAGGTTGCTAAAGCAACTCAGAGTCATGGATATGAATTCCAAACTAGCTGTTTGGGAGTTTAACAGATTGTAGGCACAGATTGAATGGTGAGTTGAGCTCCGAACGTGCTTGATTGTAAGTTGCTAGGGAAACTCCGAGCCATGGGTATGGACTTTGAACTTGACGTTGAAGGTTTAACGAGTTGCAGGAGCAGATCGAATGGCTTCGTTGAGCTCTGAACTTGCTTCGTTGCAAATTGCTAGAGCAACTCCGAGCCACAGGTATGGACTCCAAATTCGTCTTATAAGGAGATCTAATGATTTTTTGGTATCATTTTTAGGAGTAAGCTTGGTATTTAACTCATTGTTTACATCCAGAGAATTGTACAATAATTCTGCAAAAGTTAATACTAAATTTTATTCAAAAATAAAACCAAGCGGATGCTCTAGTGACTGGCTTTTATTACATGCTGTGACCTAAGCTGCTTCTCTAGTGATTGGCATTTATTGGAAAATATTGACATTATGTATAAGATGAGAGCATCAAGCGCCCTTGTTTAAGTTCATGAGGCATTCCACATTCCAAGTCCCTGCTGATATCTCCTTACCCCCCGGGTTTTCAAGTTGATGAGCCGCTAGGCGAATAACTTGGTAGACATTGCCTGGACTTGCCTATTTTGGAGCGAGCCTCCCTTTGTTTTGTAGAGAAATGGGGGGTTCAAGTTCGCCAATGTGTTTAGGTATGACTATTTTTTTCGTCAAATGAGCGAAGTGGTTTCGGGCGGGGGATTCAGGTTTATTACTATACTCTAGTGAGGACGAAGTTGGACCCAGTGGGAGATGATTTGGCAGATTTGGAAGTTCTCGGCAGTAGCTTCAAGCTCGTTTACGGACTTGGAGTTACTATGATTGATTTCTGGTGGTAACTCTATGGCATCAAAGGGGGGAACCGAGCCCCCCATTGTGCAGCTTGTTAGCTCCCTACAAGTTGACATACGCTTGCTATTGTTGGGAATTTCATTTTCATGTGGAAGGCGGAGACAGCTGCATGAAAATCTGCTAGGCCGAAACGGCCAAATATAGCTGTCACGCCCCGCTTCCCAAAAAGGAATACGGAATACGGATACTTGACTAAGTCCAGCTGTAATATCCCGGTCGAATATTATATTTGTATTAATATTATTTTTAAAATTAAAATATTTTTATGGAAATTTTTTGGTTTTACTAATAAAAAGTTATATGTATATATGTACAAGTAAGTATATATATGTATTGTATCGGTTTTGTGCACTTGTACAAAATCCTGTAAAATGCGTTTTTGAGAAAATGTCTGTAAAATCTCGGGCTGATATTAAAGATTATTATTTTATTATTACTTTATTTTTATTTTCAGAATTGAAATATTTTTGGGAGATATTACCTGGTTTTACTAGTAGACATTATCTATATATATATATACCAGTCTGTATATATCGGTATTGTATCAAATTGGTACTGAAATCTTCCGAGCTAGTAATAAAATTATTTTTATTATTATTTCTGAATTAAAATATTTTTGGTAGAGATTATTCGTTTTAACTAATAAAAATTATCTGTATAGGCAGATATATGTACGTATATGTACTGTATCGATTTCGTACGTTTGTACGAAATCATGTAGTATGTGATTTTGGGAAAATACCTTTTATTTTGATCAATCATGATCAAAATGGAGGGTTAGAATTGAGTTGGGTGTTGATTGTAACATAAAGATTACAAATTGAACTCCAATTGTTTTGAGCCACAAAGAGAGAGACAAATGGCTCTCTTCTTGCCCACAAGCTCTCTCTCTCTCCCTCTACTTAAGTGTCCTGCCAACCCTATGGGGAAAACCCCATTTCATTTTGTGTTTCCCTTCTCATCTCATTTCATTCTCCTTCTTCTTCTTGTCTTGTTTTATTTTTAGAAAAAAATTGAGAAGGAAAGAAAAGACAGAGAGAACAAAATCAAAAGAAAGAGTGGGTTTATTAGGGACTGTTCTTGAGAGGAGGAGCAAGAACAAGGAAGGAGAAGGAAGAGCTAGAAAGTCCTTCCAATCGATTTGGGTGGGGGTTTCTCTTCTTGTGTTTTTTATTGTTTTGTTTATTTGTATGTTTAGCATTAAGGAACAACTTGGACTAAAGAATCTTGTGCATATTTGTGATTGTGGACTAGAATAAAAGACATATGAAGAATGAATTGGTAGAACTAAACAAAACATTGAAGAATCAAATCTTAGTAACTAGTATTGTTGTCATGATAGTTAGAATTAATTACTTGTGTTAAAGTTGGAATTTTGACTCCAAATTAATTTAAGAGCTTCTTGTATGTGTTAATACCATGCTCTAATTTTTATATATTTTTGGGGGTTAATTTGATGGGTGAAATAAATCGTTTTCCCAAAACAACGAGCTTTTAAGCAAAATGTTGTTTGGTTAATTTTTGCATGTGTTCTAAGAGCTAGATTTTGAGCTCTATAAGGAATCTGAAAAAGTGTTCAACTAGAGAGTTGTAGTAGATGTTCTTCCCTTTCCAAAATGGCCAATTTTTCTAGATTCCAATAAGTATAGCAAAAGTTATAAGCTTTACAAGTTTTAGCTTTTGCTGTGTTTTATATTGTTTTGAATTGTGTTCAAAAGACTGGATTTTGAGTTCCAAGAGGAATCTGAGAAAGTGGTCAACTAGAGAGTTGTATTAGATGTTATCCCCTTTCCAAAATGTCCTATTTTGTAAAATTCTGACAAGTATAGAAAAAGTTATGAGCTTTACAAGTTTCAGCTTTTGTTGTGCTTCTGTCGTTTTTGAATTTTGTTCAAAGGACTGGATTCTGAGTTCCAAGCAGAATCTGAGAAAGTGGTCAACTAGAGAGTTGTATTATATTTTCCCACCTTTTCAAAAGTTCCAATTTTTTTAGATTCCGATAAGTGGAGTAGGAGTTATGACTTTTACACGATTGACAGCAGCTAGCCTTTTTGGCTGAAGTCGCAGTCTAGATTGTTCAAAGTTTTTGTAACTCTTACTTACTGAATTTGGAAAAGTTTTCAACTAGATAGTTTTAGTAGTGGTTCTCACCTTTCCAAAATATCCTATTTGGTTAGATTTTGATAAGCGGGGTAGGAGTTATGACATTTACAAGTCACAGCAGCTAGCCTTTTGGCTAAAGCTTCGTTGTTTAGGTTGTTTGAGGTTTTTCTACCCCTTAATGACTGAATCTGAGAAAGTCATCAACTAGAGAGTTTTAGTAGAGGTTCTCACCTTTTCAAAATGTCCTATTTTGTTAGATTCTGATAAGTGGAGTAGGAGTTATGACCTTTACAAGTTACAGCAGCTAGCCTTTTAGCTGAAACTTCGCTGTTTAGGTTGTTTGAGGTTTTTCTACCCCTTAATGACTGAATCTGAGAAGGTCATCAACTAGAGAGTTGTAGTAGAGGGTAGAGGTTCTCACCTTTCCAAAATATCCTATTTGGTTAGATTTCGATAAGCGAAGTAGGAGTTATGATCTTTATAAAGTCACAGCAGCTGGCCTTTTTGGCTGAAGCTCGCTGTTTAGGTTGTTCGAGGTTTTTCTAGATCTTATTGACTGAATTTGAGAAGGTTGTCAACTAGAGAGTTGTATTAGATGTTCTCACCTTTAAAAAATGTCTAATTTTTTTTAATTCTGATTAGAGTAGCATGTTTAATTGCTTCTAGGTTATTAGAAGGTTTTTTATGTTGCTTTTGTGTATAAAAGATCAAGTTTTTGTTAGTAAGCTTATACACGAAATTCTAGTTCATGTTAACTAGAGTTTTCGTGAATTGTTAGTAATTTGAATCATGCACTTGATTATGAGTAATAAGTATTCCTTGTGCTCATAAGTCATGTAATAAGTACTGGTCCGTCTCATACGTAGCTCACCTAGCTCGTATGTAGTTGTTTGTTCATGCGTAGCTCATTGGGCTCGTATGGAGTAATCATCTTGAATAGATAGGCGATGAGTGGATCCGAGGAGATCTTTTGAAGTCTAGGTTGAGACTTGGTAGATTGTGTCAACAATTGTTACTCTCTTGAAGAGGGACACGTGCGGTGCTTTTTCATGATAAGTTGAAAGCACAGTGGCATGTCTTGCTTGTTTGAATATTTTGGTGCCGTCTCATGGCAAGTTGAGAGTACGACTCTAGGTTGAGAGTACCTTGTAACTCGTACTGCCCCATTTGATTGTTAGGGTTAGTGACATCGTTAGGGTAGTAACTGTTACTTAACCATTTTTAGCTATGAATTGCCGAAGGGTGAGAGTTGGTGTTATGGGTGATACCCTATAATCCGACTTCTCCTATAGACCGACACTAGGTTGTGTTATTGGAATGTATCCCCCTGTCAAAGGGATATGGGAGGTGCTTTTTTATGATTAGTTGGGGGTACGGGATCCGTATCTCGGCTATTAATTCCTAAAGTGTCATGATAAGAACGGGAGGTTTTTCTAGGGAAATAGACCATATGATTTTGTCATGTTCTATGCCTTCTCATGATGAGTTGAGGGCACGGCTCAAGGTTGGCTAGTATCTTGTGGTTCGTGTTGGCTTTTGAGTGAGGTCCGATTTGCCGGGTAAATAGTGCCAAACATAGACACCACTATTGTACCGCAGTAGCAGAACTAGACCGTATCTGCAACCTCATCAGTCATGTAGTATTGTGTCAAGAACAAGATGGGTACAAGAGTAGAATTCATGATGCGGGTTCAAATCCCCAAATATGGAGAAACGGCTTGATATGGACGTATGTAGTATGGGCTGCATGCTGTTCCAGAGTCTCGCTTGCATTAGAATAAGTGCATCATTGCATTAGTTAACCATGCATTAGAGTCTAATTCATAGCATACACTGACACATCAATTATATATACACATTTCTCTTTTCATCAATCTGGTTGTTTAAAGTTAAAATTCGCTGCTAGTCATCAACCTTAAAGCGTCAGTATATGTACTGATGTCCCCACTTTAATAGGTACTGGATTGCAAAACTACAGGATTCAGGAGGACTCAAGGCAAGAGAAGCAAAGTGTTGATTTTGATTCAATTGTAATATATGTTGGTTACCATTGTTCAATTGTAAATTTATTTATGTTGAGAAGCATCCAAGTGAAAGTACCAAGTGTTATATATTATTCATTGTACTCTGATATAATTTTTATTGAAAGTTTGTAACACTTGGGCTTGTATGGAATTATTGTAACACTGATGTAATGTATTGCAGTTTTATAACATTCGGACTTGTAATACATTTGTGTTGAATAAAAAGTTTTAAATTTTCTTGTTTTTCTATGTATTGTGGCTAATTGAAGGAAAAGATTCTGGCTTATGTCACGGTTTCCCAGTGTATGAAAATCGGGGCGTTCACCAGCGAATGATTTTCATCATTCATAAGCTATCAGAATCTTTACAACATTTCACAGGAATAACCGAGTAATAAGCAAGGAGAAGCCAACCACGGATGCATAAATGAATCAATATACCAACAGAATTTACTTGAAACAGAATTTAATAAATTCAAATAAACCAGATCTGAACAAGTTAATAATTCTGAGTCACATTGCCCAATACAAAATAATCCAAGTAACAGATACATTTATTCAAACTAAGCAACCGAAAATAATAATAGCAAAACTCCAACATCTAGAATCTCATATCACCTACTCCATCGGGAAGCTAATCACCACAATCTACAATTTAATAAATTACAGGACGATGGAAAAGAAAACAAAATGCACGTCAATGCAAGTTACGGGCCGCTTGTAGTGCAAGCACAAGTATAGGAAAAATAAACAGATATAAAATAACAGCAGAAACAAACATAGCATGGAATAGATATGATAGAGTAAAACAGATTGTCTAACATGAATCAGGAAACAGAATCAAGTAACGTGGTATGCTAACAGGTACAGGTGATATGTAACAGATGTCAAGTGTCAGATGGTATGCAAACAGATATACAGATAATAGATGTCAGATAACAGATACAGATAAACAGGTAACAGATGTCATGTTATCACAGGTCTTGTGTTTAGTTCTATCTAGGTAGCACTTCATGCGTTCCAACTTTTACCACATGATTGCTACATTCAAACAAATTACGTTTAGACTTCGTAGTGGACTGTATAGGACCGTGTACTCAAGTATCAGATAGATAGATAGATAATATACAGACAGACAGATAGAACCTACGGGTTCTCTTCCGAGTACACCTTCCTATAGGAAAGTGTGCAGTCAGGTAATCAGATAAACAGTATCATGTATCATGTATTCATGAATACGTAACAGATAACAGATAATCAGATGGAAAACACGGGCCCCTTCTAAGTATGCATTTCTATATTTTCCACTACTAGATCTTTCCCTTAACCCCGACTTGATTATTTGTTATTATTATCAGAAAGGCATGTATATGCCTAAAAAAGAGTAAGAATAACATGTTATAAACAAGCAACAGGTTCAGATTGAAAGATAAACATGTACAGATGGAAGGCAGCTCATAAAAGGGTAGGACAACAAAAATTCTAGTTCAGGACAGCAAGACAGTACTGTACGAAATCTGGGATTTCCATTGCCACAAATGTGCAAATCTGGATCCATCAGAAAATCTGGAAAATAGACTCTCGGACGAATCTAGAAATTATATATAAGTCATATGGTGTTTCACAAGAACAAGACTCAAAACAGGTTTGTATCCAGAAAACGTGTTCAGCCAGAAATCAGAAGTTTGTATTCATAAACAGAAAAACAGTATAAAAATTTACTGATTAAATTCAAGAAAAATCTGGGGTATTCACTAGTATGTTTAGTAAAAAAAAATAAAGTTTCATAATTTTACAACATAGATAGAATAGTCAAGTAAAATTAGAAAGCAGCAACATGTAGCAGATTTATAAATCTGAAATCATAGACACAACACTACTAAAATAGCAATAGATTACAAAATATAAATCGAAATCCAGATTCATCAAAAGGGTAATAAAATAGGTACAGTAGGATACAATTCATATTCACAAAGTTTTTATAAAAAGTAAATATAATCAGGTCGGAATTATGTTTCTTTACTGAACAGTATGAAAATTCTGCATGTATAGTAGTTGTTTGCAAGCATAGAATAGTTAATAAAAGTCATCAATTAAATCCACAAAAATTAGGGGTTAATCCCAATCAGGTCTAGTTGTACTCAGCAAAATATTGGCTCTAAATATTGTCTTTAACATCAGTATAAAAATAATTTACACTCCAGAATTTATCTAAAACCGAATCTGTAGTTTTCTACACATCTGTAGTGAAATAGCCAAAACTTGCAACTCATAAATCAAAACTGAGATTAGTTAGAAAATATAGAAAGTAGACAGAATTCTCTATAATTCATATTCACAAATAATTTTCATATACTGACCTTAATAGGGTCTAAAATACTGGACAAGAACGGGGTAACAACAAGGACATAATTATTCTTCATGCATAAAACCAACTAGATCATATGAAACACATCCAAATCATAAAAAAGTGTGAAATATGGTATACTAGATGTCCAAGCAACATGGTATAGTGTAATGCCCCTGATTTTCATTTAATGAAAATTATTTTATTTTGCACGTAGTGTGCACGTGCAATATTTTGGTAATTACTTTCATTATGATGAGTATAGATATTTATATATGTGCTCTTTAATTATTTTTGTATAAGGCCCTTTTTCAAATAGACAAAAGCCTTTCTTTTTAAAATCCCAAATCTAATTTATTTGTTATATTTTTATAATTATTATTTTGACCCAAAAACTAAAGCCCATGAGCTATTTTATTTTAAATAAAACTTGTAATATAGAATACATTTTAAAGATTATTTTTATGCAAAAAATAATGTACAAATTTTTAAATGGAGACCAAGTTGCATGCACGTGCATTGCACGTACACGTGCAAAAGCACACTTGTGTGGCCGGTTGGAGCTTTGGAGGGAAAATCAAAATTTTGAGTGGAGTCATGGTGGTGGTTGTTACTTGATCATGGGTGGTTAGTGTAACTCCTCCTTAAATCTTAGCCATTTGCTTCTAACTCCTAAGTTAATCCTAGCCTTCCATTTTCCTAGATTTTTAGTATAAATACCCCCCCCCCCCCCTAGCCTAGTTATTCTTGTGCTTATTATTTCCTCCAAACCTATAGTTTAAAATACATTATTTAGTAGTATTCAAGTGAGTTAAAAGATTGAGATTGTGTGGAAGGATTGTGCTTTCATCAAGCAAGGAGGAAGGCCGGCTCTAGGAGCTCTCGGGTTTGGCTTGTGGAAGGCTCGGGTGCGCGCATTTAGAAGGAGGACCGCTCTCATGGCAAGGACATTCGTTTAGGAGGTTGCTAGTTGTAATTCTCTCCAAATTAAGGTGGATAAATTTTCTATATTTCTAATTAGGAAGCATGCTAGATGTGAATTGAAAGAATGATGCATGAAAAAGATTAAGAAGAGTACACTTTAATTAGAAAAATGACCTATTGACTGATTGAAATGTGAATATGCAATTGTATGTGGTTCCATTATTAAAATTTAAGTTGTGTACGAATTGATTGTAGCCATGGATTGCTTGAAGAAAATTTCATTATCTACATCAAGGATTATATACAAAAGTTAGTAGATTGACAATGCTACTTTATGTGTTTAAATGGATCTTTATGATAATGTTGAAATGAATGAATTAAGGTATAGATTGTATGTTTGGGAAATGATTAAAAACAAAGAATTAATATGAAGATTGCTAATAAAGAGATTAGTGGTGTTAATTTGTTAAGAAATGTCGAAAAAGAAGAAATGTGGTAGTGATAGTTTATAATTCGAATTAATTGTATGAAAAATATGTATTTATTATTGAAAAAATTATTTTCTATATACTGGAGTATAATTTATGATGGTATTAGTCAATCTGGAAATTTACAGCAAATTTTATAAAAAGCAAAATGAAATGAGAGCTTGTTGAACATCGAAATGTTTTAATAAACAGGGAGAATCGATTTAAATAAACTTCAAGTTGTAACTATGACAACCTGAGCGTATAGCTCACGTGGTCGGGATGCTCTTATTCGCTACAGTATTGGGCGGGTCGATGGTTCGATTCCCAGTAGTATCGCATATTTTATTTCGTGTTTTAAAAAAATAAAATGAACTGCAGCCGAGAGCATTTAATGCTCTCAGCGCTTTTCTATACCGCTAGCGCAAGTGGCCTAGTGGCCTGTGCTTTCGGCTTGCTTCTCTCTGGTTGTGGGTTCGAATACTGGGCTCGGCCAGTATTTAAATTGAGGGGAAAAAACATTTTTTTGGATATTTGATGATGGAAAAATTATGAAAAAAAAATATGTTTATTATTCTAAAATTATGTGGGACTTGTGAAAAATAATTTGATAATTATTTGCATGAAGTAGAGTATGTTTTGAGAATAAATGTATAAATAAGACTATGGTTCTACATTTTATATTTTGTGAAGTTATAATTTGCAAAAGAACTTGGAATGAAGTGTTAGAAAAACAATATAGCAAAGAAAGGAATTACATGAAGTGATGTGATGTAATTTATTCTCATTGGAGAATAGTGTGAAAATTATGAAATGTGAATAATCATTTAGTGATGTGATTTTAATGTGAAAATGATATTGATGAAACACATAAGGAATAATTGAATTCCATGTATGGCTATGGACTTATGAATAAATTAGAGATCATATATTGAAAGAAAAAAAAAATCTGTTATGATTATGAAAATGAACTTATGAGTTGGAAATGCTCAAATTTGGAAATTGTGAATTGGAATTGAAACAAAAGAATTGCTAAGTCTCCCTCGGCATTTGAAAAGAAATGAAATGAAATTTGAAATGAAAGACCAATGTTGGTCATGTTTGAATGAATGAATAAGCCCGGTTTAGTGGAGAGGCTAACTCTAGAGCTTTGATTTTGTTCATGATTCTAATAAAAACTAAGGATTAGTACATAGTGAAGACGTGATGAAAGTGAGAGAAAAACACAAGTATGAGAGTTAGAGTTTACGGTGTAGGTGTGTGAGCCACAGAATGCATGCTTGATAAGTTAAGACATGGTGTGGACACAACTCAGTAATGATCGGACTTTAGCAACGCTTGTGTGATGTTTGGTGACTGCAAGAGGATCGTGTTCAGGGAGGAGGCTGAATTGCCACAGAATGCATGCTTGATGAGTCAAGACATGGCATGGGATTCCCCTCCAGGGTCCTGTATACGTGCTTGTACTCATAGATCATCTAGGATACTCACCGTAGTTACAGTAGTAGATTAAGGCATGACGAGGGATTGAACCCTACAAAGATGAAGAACGATTAAGAGGCTTGCCTTTGGACCTATATAGTATGGGATGCATAGAATCCGAACAAGTGTGCATTAGTGTCATATAATATAAATAACTGCATTAAGGACTAAGTGCACAATCACAACACGACATCAATAGGGTAGTCCCTTTAGTTTGACATGTGACAAGTTTGTATTTGTTAAATATGGAAAATGAGTTATACTATTTCCGGCATAGAGATGATGGCCATGTATAATGTTCGTCGATTGAATAAACTGACGTACCCACAGTTTTGTATGCAGGATAAATGACATGGTAAAAATTAAAGAGGAACAGATGCTTAGAGATTATTCAATGTTGTTGTACATTTATTTAAATGTTATAAATTTACTTCCGCTGTGCAATGTAAAGTATAATGTTTTCATGTAACTCTGATGTAAAGTGAAAAGTTCAAATTTCTTGTAAAATTGTACTAAATGAAGTGGAAAGATCCTGTGGAATCTTGAATTCAGTGTATTTTGAAATTCGGGGCGTTACATATAGGGTATTTAACAGATCAACAACAGGATAAACTACTAGTATCACACAAGCATGCAAGATTCACACATCATATTGTAGTTCGCAACCAACATACATATATGAACAAGGATTAACTAGATCTAAGTTAAGTTTCATGTCGTGTGTGTAACTAGAGATGACTACGGACAAATCAACACATAGAGACAAGATATAACAGGAGTTTTTCACAAGAATTGTCTCTAGAACAAACCTACACTACAGGCGGTATTTTAGTACTTGTATTACACAACAAAAAAAATACAAATTACTTGCCTTATAGATGACGACAAAAACAAAGAAGCAAGAACAAGAATAACAAGAATGTATTCCCGGCACGAACTCAACAACAACAAACGAGCAAATGAACAAGCGAGCAAGAATCACAACCTCGAGATCCACACACGTACACACAACTCAACACCCGCACACAAAGCCAAGCAATGGTAGTGGGGGGTATACGGCATCGAGAGAGAGAGACGACGAACAACGACAGTGGGCACAGCGGTGAGGCAGCAGCGCAGTGGGTACAGCTGCTGGCGTTGCTGCTGTCTACGACAGGAGGTCACGACAGGGAGGTGGCTAAGTGCCTGGCAGTTGGGGTCGCAGGGGAGGAAGCACCAGCGGAGGGTCGACCAATGGAGCTGTGCGGCGCTGCAGTCGACGGGGGGAGGCACAGCGCAAGAAAGGGCAGTACTAGCTGTGTTGTTTCTGCTGCAAGGGCATCGAGGAACAGCGATGAAGAGGAGGTCGGGATGGGTTTCGGGAGAGGAGCACAGGGTGCACACAGGGAAGAGGATCGGGATGGGAATGTAAGGGATGCTAAACGGCTAGGGTTTTGGGGAATATAACAGGGTAGGCTTATATATATATATATATATATATATATATATATATATATATATATATATATATATATATATATAGGTGAGAGAATTAGGGTTAGGTGGTGACGGGTATAGTTAATGGGTTGGAGGTGAAATGGGTAGGGGATTTAATGGGTTTGCGGGTAGGGGTGCAATTAGATCCAATAAGAATTGGGTAAGGTTTAATTCAAAGGGATTTAATAGGGTTTTGAATAGGATTAATTTAGAAGATTCACAAAGAATTATAAGGTGATCCAATAATGAGATGGGAACAAAATGAATAATTAAAATAGGACTGAACAAGAAATTTTGTGAGGATCCAAAAATAATAGCTCGATCAACTAGAGATGAATTAAATAGACAGACAATTGAATCAAGAAGATCAAATAAGGCGAAAAAAATCAAACTAATGAATATATATTGAGAATTAAGATCCAAAACAAGATTCAAAAGAGATACAAGCTAAATAAATACCCAAAAAACAAAAATACATCCAAAAATACATAAAATGAAAAACATAGGTTACAATAGCATTGTATGCAGCTTTGACATCGGCCACCATAAAGTCCAGTACTTCCATTCGAATAGCGAGGGCTTTTCCTGCTGTCACATCAAGTGTGATAATTCCTTCAACTTGAACAGGGGCACCCGAGCGTGTACCCGGCAAGCTTGAGTTGGTCTAGGGACTTGAGACCGTCGAATGTGTTCATGCATAAGATGTTTACCGAGCTGTCGTTATCCACTAGGATGTGCCATACCTCACGATTTAACATGCAAAGGCTTACAACCAATGCATCGCAAGGAGGTGTTCGGACACCTTCTAAGTACTTGTCGGAGAAAGATACTAGAACCCCTATGCTTTTGGCAGGGGGATGCTATGAACTGAGTTTACCTTTCGGACGAAGGCTTTACCGGAAGAGTTAGACTCTCCCCCCATCGGTCCTCCGTAGATGGAGTGGAGAATGGCCATGTGTTCTGGGTCTTGCTATTCGGATGGCCTCTCTTGATGCTTATTAGCGCCCCCCCCCCCATGATGGAGGAGTTTCAGCATTGTTATTTTGCTGAACAAATTGAGTGAGATAGCATCAACGAATCAAACCCTCAAGTTCTTCTTTGATGGCTCGGCAACTATCGGTGGTGTGTCCATGGTCTTGGGAAACGCGCACCACTTGTTCATATCCCTTCTCTTACCGGTTGTGGTCATCTTGGGAGGATGATAGACTATTTTCATCCTTTGCAACTGCCATGAGGGTGGTAGGCACGTTTGATTAAGAGGAGTGAACTTATCGAAGCATGGTTCTGGAGGAGGATGGCGTTGACCCGCACCGTCTTTCTGAAACTTCCTGGGTCCTTCCCTACTTGCATTCTTCCGTTTGTTCCCGGATGGTGAATCCTTCTTGCCTTGAGGATAAAGAGCTTCCTCGGCTCTAATATATTTGTCACTCCTTTAGGTGCTTGGTGAAATCTTTAGGAGGCTTCTTTGCGATGGAGGCTTTTAGGTCCTTGTAAGTGACGTTGTGGCGGAAGGCGACAGCCGCCACTAATGAGTCTTAGGTTCATCAACTACATCCGATGATGCCAGCTCTAAGGAGGAGATAAGACTTGCTTCGGCTGTGAAACGCTTCACAAAGTCCATCAGCAGTTCTTCGTCTCTTTGCTTCAATTCCGACAGGGAAGCACTTATTTTTTCAATGTTATGGCTAATAACAAAGTGCGCTATGAAGAGCTCCTCGAGATGGTTGAAGAAGAATATTGACTCTGGAGTAAGACTGGAATATCATTTCCTTGCTGATTCTTTTAAGGTTACGGGGAATGTTCGGCACATGAGTGCATTGTTGGCGTTATAGACCATCACGAGAGTTTTAAAACTCTCAATATGGTCAGTCGGGTCAGATTCACCATCGTAAGATTTGAACTAAGAATTTTTGAAGTTCTTTGGAATGGGTGCATCGATGAAGGATTTATTGAAAGGAAGTGGACTGGGGCTGTAAGCCCTACTAGAGCGGTTCCCTTCATATTTTATCCATTCCAGATGGTCCTTTATTTCTCAGATGTGGCGAAGGACTTGGTCGTTCTTCCTCTTGGATCTAGTCAAATCATTGGATCCTTCTTCTCTCGAAGGAGTAGAGCGGCGGCTTCATGAGTGTCGAACAGGATCATGAGTACTTTGGATGGCTCGGAGGAGTTCATGCGTGAAGTTTTTCAGTTCGTCCCAGTGATAGGGGTCTCTTGCTCTTTGTTCCTCTCATGATGCTTTCGACTCTCACGAGTCGAGCTTCTTTCTATAGTGCATCCCCTATGAGAGAATGAGTGTCTTGACTTCTGCCTTCGGGAGAGTTGCTTCTCAGGTTCACTTAACGCTCTGAGCGAGAGGCCTCAGTCCAGGAATGACTTTCATCCAAATCGATCCATAGATCGCTCTCCTGTTGTCTGGTGTTGATGATTTGACATAGATCTTTTGACCCTAGGAGACCTCGCGAGGCCATCGAGTCATTGACAACATTATGGATTGAAACATGGTCATGTAGAGGATGTTGTTCATAGCACGGTTCATAACAGCATTGTCGGGAGCCTCCTGGTGCCTCTCCTTTAATAGGAGCTTGATTAGGCTGTTGAGGTTGATTCGGCTGATGAGAAGGAATAGGGTCCTCCACAGCAGGAGCTTGCAGACGAAGAGGGTTGTCTAGGCAGCTTGAGCCCACTGCTCTCCCTCTTAACCTCGGTGGCATGGCGGGAGAATTCGTTGTTTTCTTACAGCAAGTTCTGATCTGTGATTTAGATCTGAGTAGTTTCTCATAGACGGCATCAATCTGTTGTTGCTTACTTTGGTATGGGAGCAAACAGGTAGTGAGTTTATATCTTGAAGGAAACTACTAAAGATCTAACATTTAATCGTCGTCGTAAAAAGTGTTTAGTTCTCCTGAGATTGGATCTAGATCGTTGAAAGAGTACCTTGATCTGAATCTGATGGTTACTGACGCGGCCAATGGACTTGCAAAAATCCTGGAACACGGGGATGGCCCCGGCGACAGACCCTCTGACGCTCAAGTCAGAACCAGAGAGAGAAATTGTTGATTATCTTCTAATTGAGGGAGGGGGGAGGGTATTCATAGGTGATGTGTCTAATTTTTACATGACTTTTAGTACTCTTTTATGTATAAAAATTGCTAGTTTATGTTTAATTATTTATATTTTATCTTCTTTCAACATAATTTTATTTAGTTATCTGTTTTTTGAAGGAATGAGATTTACAACTGCAAAAGGATATGCATTTTTGTAAAATCAAGGAAGAAAATAAGGATAAAGATTTTAAAATTCAAATTGATTTCATGTGAAGATTTTTGGAAAATTAAATCACTCAAATACATATTTATACAAATTGACCCTTTGAAGAATCAATAGAAAATATTATGGTCAATTAGGGGGTGGAATGAAATTTTGGAATGAAATATTTATTTTTAAAAATGAGTAAAGCCCGTGCCTGTGGCCAATTATCTTATTTTCTTGTTTCGGTCTCTTATCATGATCTAGTGCCGCACAAGCCTCCCTCCGCCACTAAGCCCGTGCCTGTGGCCACTCCCATCAGCATAGCTGCAGCGTTACCAAGCTCCTTCTCTGTTGGTACTTCATCTCAGCCTGCCAATCTCTCTTCGAAATGGAGGTGTTCTCTTACAGCTCAAAAAAAAAAAATGAAGCCACCCCAGCGTAGTATCGCGCTAACCCCATCCAAACCCAAAATCTCTCCTACTAAAGCTCCCAATTTGGTTTGGATTAACCCGGATTTGGCTTCGGGGAGAGCCATGCCAACCCAACAGGGGTTCGCTTCGGTGGCAGCTTCTCAGCCAGTAGGGCAGCTTTCCTCGGAGGCTGCTCCTTCTTCTTCCGCCCTTACAGGGCACCCTCCCTCGTTGTCTACCCAGCATCAGCCTATTTAGGTGGCTGACAAGTGGCCAGCGTGGGAGGCGAACCCGCAGTATTCCTCCAACTGGGAGTTCATTAGTTCCGTTCACCGCTCACACCCTTCGAGTTCTTCCTACTGCCCCTTGCCTGCGAAACCTATGGCGGTTATTGTTGGTAAAGCCGATGCTTGGGTAGTTAAGGATGATCTTCTTCATGATGAGCTGGTGGAGTTAGAGCACTTGCACTCTGATAAACAGGTATTAGTTTCAACTAATTCATCGTTTTCGCATTTTAAAGTGTCTTGGTGCGGAGTATTCCAACTCCTTTTCTTTAAAAATTATTCGGGGGTCGTTCACATTGCTTGTTTTCACCCTGGTTGCTAACATTGTTACTTTGGCATTTCCTTGCACTCTTGAGTTTGAGTTGCCATCTCTTACCTTTTCCCATAAAGGTATTAATTACCCGTCTTTCTCCCCCGTGGTAAGCGGTCGAAGGCCGTGGGTTGGGGAACCTATTTCGGCCCTTGGTGCGACTTATCACTCCAACTTTAACCAGGGACCCATTGCTGAGAATTGTCCCGTGAGCATTCGTTTTAGTAACTCGTCGCCTGTAGGCAAGCAATTCTCTTTTAAAAAGGCTATTAAACCTAAACCTTTCTCTATCATCCGTTCTAGTGCTCGTATTCGAGCCATCAGAGAATCCAGTCTTGTGGAAGATGCGCAGTCCCCTATTGCAAGTCGCTTCCACAAGACGGATCTGGTGTCCCCCTCGTCTTTGTCTTCTGAGAAGAAAAATTTAGGATCCTTATACCAAATTCAATTTGCCTCACTCTCCGATGTGGAGATGCTTAACTTGACAAGCAGGATGGGTTTTTTAGTTGACTTAGATAACTTCGTTAATTTTGAGGCTATTCGTGTGAGCGAATTTCCAAGAGCTTGTGAGGCCAAGTTATTTAATGATTAGCATCTCTTGGAATATCCGAGGGCTTAGGCATGAGTCCAAACAGCTTGTGCTGTTTCAACTGATCTCTTCCTCCCATTGTGACCTTATCTCGATTCAAGAATCTAAACTTGTCTCTCCCCCGCCTACTATATTATGTTCAATAGGCCAATCCCTTATCTCACACTGGATCTCCCTAGATGCATTAGGCAGTAAGGGAGGCATCCTGCTAGGTTTCAAGGAAGCTGTTTTCACTCACATCTCAACCATTCGTTTAACTTTCTTCCTTATTGTTCGTCTCCACTGGTTTGAGTTCAACTGTGTTCTGACAGTGGTGTCGGTTTACGATTCGTCGACTGCGGATCGACGGGAAGCCTTCTGGAATGAATTTTATTCCTTCCAACACTCCATTAACGGTTTCTGGATTTTTTGTGGTGACTTTAACGTCACCAGATTTGCTTCCGATAGATCCGTTTTAGCACATTACTCCCCAAATTCTACCCGTTTTAATGACTGCATTCGCACCCTCCAATTGACTGAGCTGCCACTGAATGGTAGAGCTTTCACTTGGTCGAATATGCGATCTCCGCCAACTCTGGCTAAGCTAGATCATTTTCTGGTTTTCCCAGACTGGATCAACTTTTTCCATAACTCTTTCGTTGTGGCTCTCCCCAATCCTTCCTCTGATCACGTTCCTATCTCCTTATCTTCGAACTATAATTTCTCCAGATCTTTCAAGTTTCGTTTTGAAAAATTCTAGCTGCAAGATCAAACCTTCGTTAACCTCATCACAGAATGTCTTTCTTCTATTACGGGCTCGTCAGGATTAGGACGCATTCTGATTAAGTTGCACGCGATTAAATATGGTAGCAAGATTTGGCAGAAAGAAAGATACTCCAATGAATTCTTCCTTAAAAACGTCTGCCTGGCTACTATTGAATCCATCGACCGTATGGAAGAAACCTCTACTATCTCTGATCCCCTTCGTTCCGAGCGCGCTGCTTGTAAAAGAAGCTACACTGAATTACTTCACAATGATCACATTAAATGGGCACAGCGGGCGAAATCCCGATGGCTTAAAGCTGGTGATGCTAATACCGCTTTCTTCCATAATTTTGCCTCTCATAGACAATGTAGCAATAGAATTTCCTCTATTCTTGACAATGGTACTAAAGTATCGTCGACTGCTAATATTCATGCCTCTTTCCTTTGATTCTTCAAAGGGCTGTTAGGTTCTAATAAACATCGCTCTATCCATCTTGACTGGTCTCAGCTATATGGTCAGCAGTTAGTTGATCTATCCAGTCTGGTAGATCCTTTCTCTCAAGAATAAATTAAGAGAGCGGTTTTCTCCTTGAAAAGCGACTCTGCGCCCGGCCCGGATGGCTTTCCCGCTTTCTTTTTTCAAAAATTTTGGGATTGTCTCAAAGACGATCTCTTGCAAATGTTCACTAATCTTCATAGGGGGATTTTTCTTTCGATATGATCAATTATGCTCACATCGTCCTAATCCCTAAATTCGTCGGTGCTAATTTGGTTGCTAACTTCAGGCCGATTAGCCTCCTGAACACCACTTTCAAGATTATTATGAAAGTTCTCGCTTCTCGTCTGAGTGATATTATCGCTCCTTTAATTGATTCTATGCAATCTGGTTTCATTAAGGATCGTTTTATCCTAGATAGTGTGGCTTTTGCCCAGGAAATCATCTCGAATAGCCACAAGTCGAATTCGGGGGGCATCCTCTTGAAATTGGACTTTCAAAAAGCCTGCTGTAGAACCCCGTATTTCCAAATATTATTTTTATATTTGAAAATGAAATTAAATTTATTTTTTGAGATTTAATGAACATTTTCAGAAAAATTTATCTTTTGTACACGTGCAAATGCTTTTATGAGAAGTGTGAAAATTTAGTTTTCTTTATGAAAAATCTTTATTTAATATTTGAGATTTAATTAGTATTTTTCCAGATTTTCTGAAATTTATTGGAGCTATTTGCAATTTTTGAGAAAAGGACTTTTTTGCAAATTTGACATTTTTAAGGGTTAAAGTGCAAAATGTATATTCTGGACGTTTTGAACAGTATTAATTGAGATTTAGAATATATATTTTCTTATAAAACCTAATTTAAATGAGTTTGATGGAATTTCCAAAGAACGATCTATATATGTAAATTTGTATTTTGGAAATGGTTGTTTTGCAAAGTTGCGGGTAAAACCCTAATTATCAATTCGGCATATATAAGGGATTTTTCTCCCAGCCGTCATTGCTGATAAAATACCGGAATTTTGGAGATCTATTTTGGTGGAGAAAGGAGACTTTGGATCTAGCAAGAGGAGGATTATTTTCGTGGACTTTCTCAAATCTAAAGGTGAGAGATATAGAAATTGTTTTGTTGTTTGTTTCATGCGTGTGACTATGTTTTTGTTGGTTTGATTTTGTGAGTGTTATAATTCGTCTTGTTGATTGATCTATGTGTACAAATATCATGATGTAATGGTTGGACGTTGTGAACAATATAGATATTGCGATGTGGTATGAATCATGTGAATAATGGTGGATGAAATAGTAGATCTTTAATATTAAAATTGTTTGCTAAAAGCATGTTGAGATTTGTGTATGAATACCTAGACATTAGATTCATAATTCAGATTTGATTTAGATTTGTGAAGGAATTTAGATCTTGTAAAACCCTAATGAAAGAATTTTGATAGGAACATGAGAACTTAAATCTTGACTTATTGATATTTTGAGTGATATATATGCATATACCTGATGAAGATTCGTCGAGATTTATTATTTTCCTGAATACGAACTATTTTCGTAAACATTGAACATTAGAAAGCTTCAGATTTTGATTTTGTATTCAGACCTAAACTTTGAAATCTGTAGGCCGACAGTCGACTGGCCTACTGTGCAGTCGACTGGTACGAGCCTGATGTTTTATTTTAGAATTGTTGAAAACGTTGTTCTGGACAATCGACCTAGCTCATAGGCAGTCGACTGGTCCACTGAAGATATTATTTTGGGTGAAAATTAATTGTCCTTCTGGACAGTCGACTTATAGTCCTTTAAGTCGACTTATTTACTTAGAATATTTTTGAGAAGATTATTGGAAATTACCTCGGGTAAGTCGACTGATCCTTTCTTAAGTCGACTGTTAAATGACTTAGTTTATTTTTGTAAAACCTTGAATTTGGTCCTCTGGACAGTCGACTTATCATCAATATGAGTCGACTGGTACTGAAGGACATTTGTGAACTTTAGTGCTATTTCGTATGATTGGTTCTTCAGATAATTCAGTTAAGTATTAAGTTTGAGACTTTCAGTTGAGCCACTTTTGTTTAGTGGAACTTTAGTTTAGACCTTTTGAGTTTGAGTCTCTAGTGGTGTGTGACCCTAGTATACCGGTGTTGAGTTATTTGTTGAGGCCCAGTGAGGCATTTCAGTTATTTGGATTTGAATTTAGGCCGGTAGGGTATACCACTCTAGGAGATTCGTTAAGTAACTAATCAACCCAAATTAATAAGGACAGGCACTAGTGGTGATATGATGAACGGGAACATGAGTCAAGAACCTCATATGGATTTCGGTGTGGGATTTAATCTTTGGAATTATCACAGTAGATTATTAGTGGTGTGGGATATGTCTCCGGAATTATTCAAGTGAAATATCTTGGGTGTGGGACAATCTCCGGAATTATCACGGTAACTACTTGTGGTGTGGGATTGATCTCTGGAATTATCGGAGTCGAGGTGAAGCACATGTGGTATATTATGGTGACGTGTCAATGTTTCGGTGCGGGATGATCTCCGGAATTATTCAAGTGAAATATCTTGGGTGTGGGATCCATCTCCGGAATTATCGGGCATGAGATACTATCCATGGTTTATCTTTATCTCGTAGTAGTCATCGTGTTAGGATTAGTTCATAACGCGGGGATTGAACCCTATGAAGTGAAGACGTTAAGGGATTGCACCGAACCTATGTAGAATGAGATGCATAGGCTTCGACAAGTACGCATTAGAGAGTCGGCATATAGAACTTGTATTTTCTTGGCTTGGTTTTATGCATGTGGTTTTTCGTGTTTTTCCACACATGACACTTAGCTTAGTATCACTTGATATTTTATGTTACTGTCATTTCAAATTTTCCACATTCCTATTTAGTACTTGTTGTTTAAGAATTTATGAGGTATGATCTTTATGTTGTTTGTTTGTTGTTTATTTTTATATTTCTCACACCATTTATGGCTGACCCCGTTAGTTTTGGGGGTTAAGGATCATCTCTAACCTCACTTGTTGCAGGTAGTTGCTTAGAGTTGGAGATGGATTGCTTAAGTTGGTTTTGAGATATACTTGACTCATAAGAGATTTGTGTAAAATTTGTAATAGCATTTGGAGATAACTTGAGACGTAAATGAAAAGAAATATTGAGTTGAGTTTGTTTTGAATTCCGCTGTGATTTGTAAAAGATTTGTTGTAATAAATGTTAAAAATTTTAGTGGTGTTGGTTATGTTTAATATTATATTGAAGTGGATCACTGGAAATGTGCCACGTATTTTCTAAGATATCATATTAGAAATTCGGGGCGCTACACCTTCGATAACGTTAGCTGGGATTTTCTGTTGGAAATTCTTCTGCATCGTGGTTTTGGTCCAAAATGGATCGCTTGGATCAAATCCAGTCTTTTCGCTGGCACTTCATCCGTTCTTATAAATGAGACAGAGGGTCACAAGTTCAAGTGTAAGTGTGGCCTTCGACAAGGAGACCCTATTTCTTCCCTCCTTTTCGCTTTGGTGGCAGACGTGTTTAGCAAACTTTTGCGTAACGCATGGGACGTTGGTGTCATCGAAGGGCTAGGTAGTTCTCGTAGTTTTTGTGGAGTTTTGAACCTCCAATACGCGGATGATACCATTATTTTTGCCAAACCCAACGGGAGCACTCTTCGGAACCTTAAGTTATTACTCTACGTCTTTCAAAAGGCATCGGGACTGGCCATCAACTTTTAAAAGTCCTCGATTCTCTGGCTTGGGGGTTCCCATAACCGGCAAACCAAAATTGCCCTTTTCTTTAATTGTTCTTCTGCTTCCTTCCCTATCAATTATCTTGGTATTCCCTTGAGATGGGGCAGACTTCATAAAGAGGATTGGTTGCCGATGATTGACAATTTTGAATCGAGACTCAACCGATGGTTAGGTAAAAACCTATCTCGAGGAGGCAGACTCATTCTCGTCAACTCCGTTCTTTCCTCCATCCCTACTTATATGATGTCTTTCTTTTACTTGTCGACATGGGTCATTAAAAGAATCGACCATATCAGAAGGAATTTCTTTTGGTCGGGTTTGAATTCGTATAAAGCTAGATCTCACCTCTGTAACTGGAAACTGATTTGCACGCCTAAGGCTGCCGGAGGTTTGGGGGTCCTGAATCTTAGGCACCAAAATATGGCCCTCCTAGGGAAATGGTTATGGAGGTTTCTTAAATAGGATCATCTTCCATGGTCGCGTTTGATTATAGCCAACTATTTTCAGAGGTCCAATATGACGGACTTCATCCCCCGCCTCCTTTGTAAATCCTCCTCGTTCTGGAAAGGGGTCTGGAAAGTAGCCAACCCTTTTCATTGCGGTCTGGTGCACCTGTGCGCTAACGGTACCAAGACCAGATTCTGGTTAGATCTTTGGTATGGGAACATCAAACTCGCCCATGCTTTTCCTAATCTATTCCAAATGGCGTCCAACCCCTTCGCCAAGGTTGCAGATTATTTGATCTTTATCAATAACCATAAATTCTAGTCCATTCAGTTCACGACTGTTCTCCCTCCGACGCTTATGTCACAACTTCAAGAGTTGTTCGACGGTATTAACCATTACCAATGGCATCCTAGGGAAGACTTCATTTGGCGATGGACCTCGGTTGGTAATTTCTCGGTCAAATCTTTCTACAATTTTCTGAATTTCGGGGGGACTATCTCCCTGAGTGCCAAGTATTTATGGAGCAACTATGCTCCTCTCAAGTCCAAAATCCTCACTTGGCTAGCTCTGAATAACAAACTTCTCACGGTAGATGTTCTTAACAAGATGAATTTGGCCGTGGGTCAGCTGTGTGTGTTTTGATCAGCTCACCATGAAGACGCTGAGCACCTTTTCCTTAAGTGTGCTTTCATTAGGCCGCTCTGGCTGATCGCAATCAGAGCTGGCAACCGCAGGATTTTCCTGTTGTTTTCTCTTCGTGCTGGTTGTTTCAATCTCCCAGGAAAGAGCTTCGTAGGTCCTGGGTCCTTTCAATTATGGCTATTATATGGGTTATCTAGTCTGAACGCAACAAGCATATTTTCGAGCAGGCAGCTATTTCGATTGAGCATATGATTGATGATTTCCTATTTTTTTCCCAAATTTTGGCCCTCCACTTTAGTTCCAGATAAAGTGGCGGCCTTGCAACTTTCTCGTCTCAACATGGCATTCCTTTGGTGGCGTTCTAATAGCTCCTTGTTGTAACTTCTGTGCCTCATCTATTTCCTCTTTAGTTGATGTAGTTGAATGTGTTTTCATGGGTTAAAAATTTCTTTTTTCTAGAATTTCTGGCTCTTTCCGTGGTTTCGTTCGTTTATCTCGTCCAGCTCGGAGTATTTAGGGTTGGCTCGTAGTAATAGTTGTTCCTTTCCTTCGCATTTTCGTCGTTTGAGCACGTAATCGAGGACTTCCCTTTTTCTTTTTTTCTTCAGTTTTTGTTTCTTCCTTTCCCCTTTACAATTGTTTTAAGTGAAATCTTTTCATTCTTTTTGTCTAGATGAGATGTTTAGCACTGTTGCGTTCTCATTTTTCGTCAACTGGCTAAAGCTATTTGCTCTCTAACTCACGTTCCTTTTGCTTTTTTGGCAGGGTTAAGTGGTGACCTTGTTTTTTGTTTCGCTGGCGGAGTTCTGGTGGTCTTCTAGGGCCTTTTGGTTAGGCGGTTGGTGTGCCGCTCACCTAGTGATTGGTGTTGCTTTTGGACTCAAGTCCTCTTGGAGTGTTTTTGGCCCTCTCTCTGGTGTTGTTTTGTTCTTTACATCTGAACTGTCGTTCTGTTTCTCTTTGGTTGTGGGTGTTGTTTGTTTTCTCCTCCCGGCCGATGTTTTTGGTTGCGATACCGGCCCTTTTATTATAATAGCTGATTACTATGACTGCTGCATTCTTTAACTAGTTCTGGACCTTGGTCCGTTTTGCTGCTGGTGGATTGTTGCTGTTTCAACAGCGCTTTGTTGCTTGTGTGCCTGTTTTTGTTGTATTGGCCTTGAATTTTGGTGTGGCGCCTCTTGGTTGGTGTTGCGTGTTTATTTCCGCTGGGAATGTGCTGTTTGTGTTTGGTTTTGTGGTCCCGGGTTGTCCTCGTTGTCCTCTGTACCCATTTTTGGCCATACCACTTTTTTGGTCGAGGACGGCTGAGTTGTGAATTTTGTTTCCTCTGTACCCATTTGGTGTGTTTGTTCCACCGCCGTGCTTACGGTGTAGTTTTTGCGGTATAGGGGAGTGGGTTGTTTTTTTTTTCTCCTCAAATCTTATTTATGCGCTTTAGCATTTTTGCGGGGGATCCTTTTGGCCTCATTTAGTGTTTCTCGTTCTCCTCTGGCGCAGTCGTTTTGCGCTGCCTCCGTTGCTCTCGTTGTGCTCGGTGGGGTGTTTGTTAGGCCATTTCGCCCCTGACGTGTCCGGTGCGGTGGTGCGGTGTTGCTCTGCTTTGGGGCTCTCTCTAGCCCCTCGGGGGAGATGGCATGCGGGGTGATCCGGTTATGCCTCATGCATGGACAGGTCGTTCGGGCTGATGCTTTCAGGCATTCTTTGTGCTGTGGTTTCGTCGTCTGCCTTTGTTTTTTTCACTGTTGTGAGAGTCTTGCGGATGTATTTAGTTTCTTTTGCGTTACTTCGTTTTCTTTTGACTGGCTCTGCAGTTTTACTTCTTGTAAGACTCCTTTGTATGATACTTTTGTTTAATCTATATATTTGTTTCGACTGGAGTCTTAGACTCTATCCGCTTCCTCAAAAAAAAAAATGAGTAAAGCAATAACGTTGGATATAATTAGTTAGATTAGTATATAATCTAATAGATTAATTTTAATTATTAAGATTTGGATCAACTAATTACTTAAATATATATATATCCTATTAATTAATTAATTATCTAACCCTAATTTAATTAAACATAAACCCTATTGTTAATTTTTTCTATTTAAGGAGGCGTATTTTGTTTTGGGGTGCGGCACAGAAATTGAGACAAGGAGAAAGAGAAGATCAAGGGTGGTGGCTCTGACTTGCCAAGGAAAAAAGATTGGGTGCACGGACCCCTAGGAGGAAAAGAGGAAAAGGAGGCCGAGACTTTTTACAGAGCTTGAATTCTTTTTTTTGGGGGGGAGAAGACTAGGGTTGGCAACCGGGTCGACCGGGCCAGGTCGGGTCGAACCCGTTCGGGTTAGAATCGAAGTAGGGCAGGTCCGGGTCGGGTCGGGTCGGTTGGTTAACCGGGCCGGGCCGAGTCGGGTTGTCTTAGGGAAATGTCGACCCGGCCAACCCGTGAACCTGTAACTCCCTGTTCCAGTAGTACGTATTTTACTACGTGAATTTTTGTACTTCAATTTTCAGATCAGTTTTATTTTTCTTTTGGACTCTTTATCTAAAGTCAGAATATTTTTCTGATCAGTTCTATAATTTTGTAATTTTTCGACCGGGGTTTAAATACAAATTTTAAATCCTGATCAATCTTAATCCTAATCCTAATCCTAACCCACTCCCGCTAATCACTCACTCCCATTTTTCTCCTACTGCCTAATTCTACGCCTAACTCCTGACTTTTCCTCCTTATTCATTTTTTCCACACACATGTTTGATTTTTCTACACCCCATGCACTTTGATTTTTCTACACCCCTCCTATCCCTTCCTTTCTATATATATACACACACACACATGCAGAACCTCCCACCTCTTTCTCTTCTCTTATCTACATCCCATTCTTCATTTTCCCTTCTTCTCTTCCTCTGCCTTCTTCACACCCGAGAGCTCAAGCAACACCCGAGCTCCACTTCACCTTCCACCTTCAAGCCAACGACTCCGCTTCTACGATCCCGTGAACCCCGAAAAACAACCCGACGCCGCGCCACCTTGTTGTTGTCGTCGCTCACCGTTGCTACCGTTGCTCGCTCGCTACCGTCTTGCTGCCATTCTTACCGCCGTTGTGCCGTCGTCCGTTGCCGACGTCGCTTCTTCTTTCCGTGGTTAACACCACCACCACCAAAATCGTCACATTATAAGGCAAGTACCTTGTACACTTTTTGTTCTCGTACAAGCATTTTCCTTTAACTCGTGGTAAGTAGTCCAGTTATCATCATATTTTATTGTCAAACTCTGTTCTAGTCACTTGTTCCATACTATATCAACTGAAGAGTGAACCGTTAACACATTTCGAATCGTGTTATCGAATATCGAATATTCAACCTTACTATCTCTAAAATTTCTTGACCTTGCACTAAGAATTTGACCATGTTCCCAATACTGGATTGAAGATTTTCTATGTGGAAATCGTAGCCCATCGAGTCCCAAATTCAGAACATCTTACGGTTTCTCAATCGGATGTATAAATTGTGAGATATCGCGATTTTAGTACTGACATATCATGAATTTCTGAACCTGCACGGGATTACGAACGGTATCTTGTACTCAGAATTTGACCATGTTCCCGACACTGGATCGAAAAACTTTCTACATGAAAATCGTAGCCCTTCGAGTCTAGATATCCGAAACATCCTACAATTTCTCAATCCGATGTATAGATTGTGAAATATCGCAGTTTTAGTATTGTGACTCCGAATTTCCAGAATGCGCCCGAAACATCGAAACCAGGGAAGAATGAATTTGGACGCATAGCTACTGTCTTTAGAATGTATCGTGTGAATATGCGTTAGAACCGAAAAAGAGTCTAATTTCTAGAATCTCTGACGGAATCGGATTTGCTTTTCTGTAACAACGGGAAAGTGAATTTGAATGCAGATAGGTCAAGTTGTCTAAAAATTCATCTCTACGGTTTTGCATATAAACCCATTACTTTTCATATTTAATGAACTGAGTGTATTATTGTTCTTGTAATAATAACTTGCATATATATAACAGGTAGATAGAATGCATTTTATACCACTTGATAATTTATAATAACTACTCTCGATACATGTACTCATTTTACGTCTCATGTCCATGATTACTGTCCTTGATATTTTTCTTGACTAAACTATTTGATTACACCGTTCCACTAGTCGTACCAACTGCATATTCATAATTAATCATAAAAGACAAGCCGGGGTTATAAGGGTACGACTTAATAGTGGACAATATAGGGGAGTATACTCGGAAGGGGGCCCGTGTTTCCCGAAATAGTGATTCTTGATTACACAATTCTTGATTACATAATTCTCGATTACATGATTCATGATTACATATCATGATACTATCACTGGAAAACCCGAGTACATAATCCTATAGAATTCACTACTTAAGTCTAAACGTCACATGATTGATATGCACCGAACTTGTGGTATGGGACACAGGATCGCGTGCATTAGATAAGTTAATAAAACAGATAAACTTGAGACCTTCACTAAGCATGATTCTTGATTACATGACTCTTGATTCTCGATTACATGATTCTTGATTACATGACTCTTGATTACACGACTCTCGATCCTTGATTACATGATTATCGATTAACAGAGCCTAGGTTATTAATTGTTTATATCTTGAAGTCTAGAATACACTAGTTACAGTTATTACTTACATGATCATATTGTCCCAGTTCTTTGCTTACTTCCATATTGTATTTGTACTTCTACTTCTTGTTTCTTTCATGTTATATCTTGTTATATTACCCATTTTTTTCTGCCTGTTGCTACTTGCTGCCCGAAACTTGCTCTAACGGGAACTTTTCTATTTTTCTTTGAGTTAATAATTATACAGGTACTGATGGACCCGACGAGTAGACTCTCTAGACGATCGTTGCTGCTTCCTTACTACTTCATGTTGTTTTTCTTTCAGTCGCTATTTTATCTAGTTGTTATAGCGAACTGCTTATCATATTATTTTAATTCTGGCACCTTGTACTCCCGGGCATCTTGACCCGATATTGATGTATTATCCAAATGATGGTTATTCTATTTTCAGTTCATGTGATTATTATATTTGTCTGCGTGAATGTGTTATAAAGATCTTGTTGAGCTTATAATTGTACAGCTTATGGATGATGTATATTATTCACTGGGCCTCAGTTGCGTGCCTGTATTTTCGTATAGTGGGAAGCAGGGCGTGACAGAACCCATTCGGGTCCAACCCGAGTCGGGTCTGGTCGGGTTGGGTCGCGGGTTGGCCCGTTTGTTTGAACATTTTTTTTTAACTTAAAAAAATTATAGTAATAACAATAACAATAATAATAATAATAATAATAATAATAATAATAATAATAATAATAATAATAATAATTAAAGAGTGAAATTGCTATAAAAAAAATGTATATATTATTCATATGATTTCAACTTATACAAATTTTCAACTTTTTTATAAGAAACAAAGAATTATTACAAATTTGTTCTATACAATTACAAATTTCTTCTATAAAATGACAATTTTCTTCAATTTTCCAACTTAATTATAAGAAACAAAGATTTATTACAATTTTTTATACATTTATAAATTTTTTGCATATGTTGGTCTTCAATTCTTCATGTTGGTTGCTATTGTTGTTGTTGTTGTTCTTTCGGCGAGTTGCTTCCACTTGTAGACGTGTCGAACCCTTTTCCTTGAGTCCTATCTTCGGCCTTCATCCAGTCTTTCGTGCAGACAAGCATCTCCAACGATTGGGGCTTCAAGCGATTCCTGTAATCGGTTAGAACCCTGCCACATGTAGAAAATGCACTTTCTGAAGCAACTATAGAGACAGGAGGAGTTAGTAGATATTTAGCCATATATTTAAGAATACTATAAATATGTTCATGGTCTTTCCAGCATTGTAAAATATCTAGTGAAGAAGTAAAACTTTCAGAAGCTTGTTGATTATACAAATGTAATTCATTTGGTTGATTAGTCCTAGCTTTTTTTGATTGAATTTTAGCAAATAAATTAAATGTGGCATCATCTAATTTACTCTTACCCTTACCTTTAAAAGTAGCAGAAAAAGAAGTAACTAAAGTAGTTGTACTACTAAATGCAAAACTTCTATCATAATAATCATACAAGTTATTTAATGTCGATTCAAATTTAACTAAAAATATTCCGCAATCAATTTCAGATTCATCTTCCCCAAGTAAAGTAAAAAACATTTCAGTCAAACTCTTCGTACCTTCTAATTTGATACGATGATCCATTACAGTTACAATACAATACAACATAGGAGGAGGATTAAAATACTTCAAAATTTTTGGTGTATGCAGGTTTCACAATATGACCAATAAAAGCATCATCGGTCATTTCTTTGAAATTTTGCATCATAGTAACTATTGAAATAAAAATGCTACTAGAAGTAAATTCATAAGAATTGAAAATTTTAAAGTTGCGGTTTTAAAAGGTTCTAAAAAATTTAACAAGGAATCGACAAAAAACCAACCTTCGGGAGTCAGTTAAAATTTTGGCATATTTTTTGCCATACAAAAATCATTTATACATGTTTTATATTCGGTAAAAACATGTACAAATCATTAGTAGAGTTCCATCGGTGTTAAAACATCATTTGGAAATTTTCTAAAATGTACATTTTTAAGCCTACACCATGCTTTCCATTATTGAAATATAGGGCCACTTAATGCAATAAAATGTACACAATTTCTAATGTCAACTATATATGGGTCGGCTATTTTTAATGCATCTTGAACACATAAATTTAAAATATGACATGCACATCTAATATGAAAAATATTGTCAGATGGAGAATTTAATGCGGTTTGTAATATACTAATTGATGCATTGTTGTTAGATGCATTATCAAAATTTATACACATAATTTTATCACGAATATGAAAAATATCCCAAATTTTTAAAATACGATTTGCAATTTCATTACCACTATGGGGATAGGGCAACGCGGCAAGTGATATGATCCTTTTTTGAAGGATCCAATCACTATCGATCCAATGATAAGTTATTCTCATCATTGGAATATTGTTGCAACCCTTCCAACAATCGGAAGTTAGAGAAACTCTACAAGTTAAACTCCATAAAATGGCAATCAAAGTTTCTCTCATTTCGTTGTACATTTTAAAACAATCCGACTTCAAAGCATTCCTAGGGAATCTTTAAAATGCGGGTTTAAGGCGGTTTGATTAAAGGTTTCTAAGTCCCTACTCTTGGAATAAGACAATGGTAACTCTTTCTTGATTACTAGTCCGGCAATTTCCCGACGAACAAGTTCAGGATCATAAGAATGGATTTTTGGTTGGCCGGGTAGGTCTACAAGAAGTTCTTTATGTACATTTTGGATGTTTTGTTTTATTGTACCCGTCCCCTACCCTTCTTCCATTTGTATGGCTTCGAACATGTTTTACAAATTTTTTTTACCTACACCCGGATTTTCTTCGTCCAGAATATAATCATAAAATTTGTGTCAATCACCAGTTTTCCCTCTAGTTTTCCTACTACTACCCAGTTGTGTTGTTTCGGTTGCTTGTGTTTGTGGTTCCTTTTCTATTTTTATGTCTTGTGGGAACACATCGTGTGTACCAATGTGTTGGGTCATGGGTTACTCTTCATCGGGCTCATTTTGTGGAACAATAGGAGGCCTACGAGAAGTGTTGGTGGAATCTTGTCCACTTCGGCTACGGCCACTACCTCATGATCTAGACATATTGATATAGTAGTGTATGTGAAAAAATTAAAATCAATCTTGGCAATAAAAGTTTTTTTAAAAATCTAGAATACAATAGGAGGGTTGTGAGAGAGAAGATCAAAAAATCAACAAACTAATATGATACAAAAAATTTAAACTACAAAAAAATATAAAGACAATAAGAGGGTTGGGAAATTTTGTCGTACTTCGTGGATACTCGTCTATATGATGAGAGTGAAAATAAAAGTATAAGTACAAGTAGAAGTCCGGACTCGTATATAGATGAAAAGAGAGCATCTTTGTCGGAGCCTTGGAGGAGTTGAAGACTGGAAGACGTAGTTGAATGTTGAATTTGATACGATCGGAATTTGTCGCTTCTATGTTGCTAGCTTCTTTGTTGACAAAATTTCAAAAAATTGGGATTGAATTGAGTAGTAGTAGTAGAGAGAGTAAGAGAATAAGGTGTAACATTTTTAGATTGGGTTTAAGGGGTATTTATAGGGAAAAAATTAAAACAAAAAAAATGGCTAAACACAAAGAAGCACTGTTTATTCGTCTGTTGGACCCGCGGGTCGAACCCCGCGGGTCGAACGTTTGGCCCGTACGGGTCTAACGGTTCGAAACTCGTTGGTGGGCGGGTTCGTCACTATTCACCGGGTTCACGATCGGGTTCAACGGGTTGGAAACCCATATTAGACGACTCAGGTCGACCTGCTTAGCCTCGCGGGTTCGACCCGGACCTGAACCATATCTTAATGGGCTAGGTTTTGGCGAGCGGGTCGCGGGTCAGCCCGGCCCGGTTAACATCCCTAGAGAAGATTGAGATTCGACTTACGAAGTCAAGAAACAATGAGTCATTTCCTCTCTTCTAATTTTTATTATTTTGCAATCCAAAAACATGTTTGTTAGTCACAATATTATCATGAATTAATTTTATTTTTGTAGGGCTTCGATGTAGCTTAGTTTTGAAAACACAATTTTAATTTCATGCTATTTTAGAATTCTATTTTTCCATGGTTGTGTGTTTAATTTTTTATCTTAATGCTTATAATTGTTTGATCAACTATTGTTTGATTTATTGAATCATTGGGAATGCCAAGAGGTAACTTGTTATTTAGAATTATAGAATTAAACACTGTTAATTGAGTAAAATTAGAGATGATTTATCGCAATTAATGTGACTATAAAGAAAATTCATAGAACTTAATGAGTCTTCAATTAATTAAATGTGCATAAAGATATGACCAACGGTTAGTTGAGGATATTTTTGGTGTTGTGTGAGAGAAAAATTGAATAATTAGGAAATTTTGGTCTACAATTTGGACAAGTATAATTTCTAGTTACATGGAATTATGAATTGTGTGGGATTAGCTAGGTGAAATCAAAAGCACTAGAACTAGTTTTGCTATTAACAAACAACAAAATTTCAGATTTTCATTATTCTTAATTAGATTAAATTTTCGTTTAGTTTAATTTAGTTTAATTGTTATTTTTATTAAAATTTTGATTTTCTAAATAGTAGTTAATCTAATGAATTTTGATACTCAATAAAATAATTAGTGTTTATAGGTTCGACATTCTATTATTTTAAAATTATACTATTTGTTGCGATTTTGTAAACTTGTAAAATAATTTCATCAATAGGCCTGAGAAACAGTTAGGAGATTGATATGATTTTGTTATCTCCTGTTGATTCTCCCCCTTCTAAGAGATAGATCGGTTACTCGCTTTTTAAGAATAAGAGATTTGACTTATAGCCCTCATGGGCTAGGTGTCTTTCCTAGCGAGCCCAGTCGCTTTTAATGGGGTTGAAAATGGCACATGTCTTGTTAATGAGCCTGAAGAAGGTTCCGACCTGTTAAAGAGGCTCGTTACTGTTAATCTGCGTGTAAAGGCTTTAAGATATGTGCTAGAATCGTACGTCCCTGATTTGCTACGATTTTTATCATTATCACTATGCAAGGGAGTGTAGAGCAACAACTAAAGGCACTCCTGATAGCTAGAATTTTTACAGACAGAATTTGATGCTTAGGAGCATGACAATGTTGGATACTGAACATGACACAGGCCGCTAATGAATGGCGTGGTATAAAGGATGAACATTACTTTTGGAACAATCAAGGTGCATACAAATACTGCGTTTCTATACACTGATACAGCCACAACTATCGGATGACACTCTTGGGCTGAAAAGCTTGCCTATTTCTCGAACTTAGTGGTATTGCGTTGTCCTACGTTCTATCAGAACTGGCCCTTCTTGACAGAAACTATCAAGCAGGTACAGTGAGTTATTGCTTGTGAATAATATGGATTTGGAATTGTTAAGAGTGAAGATCCTTCAGAAGTTGGAGGCTTCATGTAACTTCGGTCAAACCAGAAATCATATTGAAATCAATATGTTGTGGTAAATAATTAGGGTCTGTTTATTTCAATATCTAAAAAAATCTGATTTACTGTTAATGCCAAAGTCAAATAGCAGCAAATTTGAAATTCACACTTGGATAAGATGGATTTGAGAAAAATAGTGGCCCACCGCCAACCAATCATAAATACACATTGTGTTTTTCCAGTTGCTGACACATTTTTGGCTAGTTTGACAGGAAAAAACCTTGGATGATAGCAGCTATACACATCCCAGCAAAACTATCAACGCTTCAGGACTTCCAACTGGTTCCTCTAAATCCTTGATCACCACCATATATAAGATGAATGCACAAGTTTGGCTACAGCCGATCAAAGACTTTCATCAGCCGAAAAAAAAAAAATCAGAAGGAATCAACTTCACAGAGCTTAGAAAAACATTAAAGAAAAAAATGCACTTTATATCAGTTCTCAGTGCAAAATATTTGCAGTTGCATAATAGATCACAAACAAATTCTACAAAATTTTCTAACTCTTTTGATAAAAGAGTCAGGGCGTTAAATTTCCATGATAATAAGTCATCTCAAAACAATCTCATTCAATGGAATTTATCTCATCATCAAGCGGAAACTAACTCGACATCAAACGTTAGCCATGAATTCGGAGGTATCTCTCCCATTCTTTTATCTTCGTAACTACACATGGAAAAGAACGTGGGATTATGAAACTGTTGAATGCAAGCATATACATACAAGAAATAGTGGCATTCTGACTAACCCGTAGGAGGGAGGGATTATGAGCCTCCTCTTGTCGCCAACCCTCATACCTTTCACACCAACATCCCACCCTTTAATGACTTGCCCGACACCTAAAGCCAATGACAGGATATAATTCCATCATATTAATAATAACTCTAGACAGCTGAAGATGAATAAGAAAGCACATTGTCAGACATTTTAATAAACTTATTACCAAGACGAAAACCAAAAGGCCTTCTGCCAACATTAGAGTCAAAGATTTTTCCATTTTTTAGCTTTCCAGTATAGGTAACGAAAACCTACAAGTTAAATTCAATGATTCATCTAATCAGTTCACGAATGCCAACAATGTCTGTTTGATAACCAAAACTGACGCTACGCATGGTTGAAAACTAATATACCACTAAATTCAAATCGAGAAAACAAACTATAAGGTCTTGGGATAAATTGTATAATGACATAGTTGAAGGTATTTTTTAGGGGAATGCATGAGATATTATCCTACGACATTCAAGAATGGTATTCTAAGGGAGGGAAATATAACCTTCTTTCCTGGTGTAGCTCTTTTACCATCAGGTTTGCCCATTGTTACCTCCTCCACAATTAAACCATTGGAATAAGTTCGAATTTTGGGCCCAGCTTTTGTCTCTGATTTACCTTTTCCACCCGATTCCTTCGTTGTGGCTGCATCCTTGTCACTGTTCTCTTTCTGTTTCTTCTTTTTCTCAGAATCGGTTTGACTGACATTAGCAGCTTCAACACCTTCAGAGTTTTTCTTAGCATTAGTTTGATTGACATTAGCAGCTTCATCACCTTCAGAATCAGGACCCCTTCACAAAAAGGACAGCTTAAGTATCTACATACGATTATAAAGATATATAAGAAGAGAAGCATGGAGGCTTACTTCTCCACTTTAGCTTTTTTCTTCTTATTTTTCTTTTTCAGTTTTCCACTAGTTTCTTGGGTATTGGCAGAAGGAACTGAAGAGTTAACTTCACTGCAACACCATTTTAAAAATGCACAAAATTAGAAAAAATTAAAAAAATTAAACAGTCAGTAAATACTCCTTTGCTTCAACATTTAGAGAAATCAAAAGAAGGGGTGATCACCTGTGATTAGCCTTTTTCTCTTCTCCACTAACAGGGGGGCCTTCGTTTACCTTATCACCAGTAGCACCTTCATTTGTATCTTTGACAATCTCAGCTTTAGTTTTCTCTACGGAAACATCAACACCTTCAATGATTTTTCCCTCCTTTGCTTTCTTCTTTTTCTTTTTCGATTTGCCATCAGTATCAGTCACCTTAGCTTCCTGCTTGGCATCCTTTTTCTTCTTCTTTGCAGATAATTCTTGACTAATCTCAGATGGTGGCAAAGCATCAGAAGGCTGGCTAGCTTCGCTGATCCATGAAATGAAGAAATTTTAGAGAAAACATATATTAAAAAAAATAATCAAGTAAGCTACTCTAACACACCTTTTAGATCTCCCATCTTCCGTAATCTCATTAATCTTCCTTTTTCTATCATCATTAGTTATACCAGTTTTTGAAGTGGATTTCCCCTCAGAGTCCCTGACAACTTGTTTTTGTTTTGAGCCGAAAATAACAGGGAAGCCATCTTCATCTTCACTTTCAATCACCATAGATTTATTGTGCCTAACCACCATTTTCCCATCAGAACCATCACTACCATCATCAGAATCGCTAACTTGATTCTTCTTCAGACGTCGACGGTTGGCATTTCCATTAGATGGCTTCTCATCATCTATTATCTCCTCAATTACAACTGAAGGGACAGAAATAACGATAAAATTCAAACGGGGCACTAATAGTACTGAACTCTAGTAAGAGATGATAAATTGTGTATAAAAATAAGCAAACTTTAGTATATTATATTCAGAAAAAGAAAAGGGGGTGGGGGGGGGGGGGGGGGGGGGGGGGGAGTTGGCAACCTTGGTCACTTTAATTCTGAATGGAGATGTTCAAATTAGAGTTACTGCAAGTAACAAGCTTAAACCAGCCGAGCTAATAGAAAATACAAAAAATTGGAGGACCTAATAACAACTACACATGAATTAAGACCTATGTGCAAAGAACTACTAAGCCTTACTGATAATATATCATCAGATTCTACCAAAAGAGAATCCCAAGTCCCATGCCTTGCCAAGTCTAGTTTTAGGTAAAGCATATAAAGTCACAGTGCATTTCATATCAGGCTACAAGGGGCCTACTACTAGCTAAGAGAGCCACTCTTAACCAGAGCTAGAGAAGATTTAAGGATATATTAGTTAGAAAATTATGGATGCCAAATCAGGAGCAATACCCATGTAGGAAGAAAAATGGAAAACATGTGTGCATTGCAGGACCATAAAAGTTCGCCATGCTCTGAACAGGACTAGGAGAAAACATGTTGGATGCATAAAGAATATGGGGAGGCAATTACAGCATACTCTGATAGATAATGAGGCATCTAAATTAATAGGACAGATAGAAAATAGGCTAAACACCATTTTGGATGGACTAATTGTGTGGAACGTGCTATATAAATCCAATGTTCATAGCAAAGTTGATGGAGGAGATGTTGAAGGAGAAAGGACCAATACTGTATACTCATTTCTTAATATAGTTTGCCTTCCTCATCATTTATAGTACTAATTTTAAATCACTATGAATTGTGCTTAAACTCATTCATATGCAAGTCATTGGCGATTTAAGTTTTCTACATTTTCTCCACATTTTTCTGATGTGTCTACAATTCTATGAATTCATTATCCTCTTTTCTTAAATTGAATAACCAATATGTGCTTTTATCAATATGGACCAGAAGACCACCAACATTTTCTCCAACAGACAACCTCTAAATGATAGACTGAGAAAATTGGCCGAATTTGGTGCACTTCTATTCTATGAATACATACAATTCTATGAATTTAGGTAACTTCTGCATTAGCAACAAGCCTACTTAGATTGCAAGTTTCACATATCGGGTATGTGTGAGTTTTGAAGACCCAAAAAAGTAATACTCAAATTTAAAAAGACAATTACTAATAAAAAAGGATAGGAAGAAAAGTTACAAACTATCAATCACAAAAGAAAAGAAAAAGGAGTTTAAAGAGATTTTTTATTGCATGCATGCTCTATATCACCTTCATGCAGAACTAGTGACACGATAAAATTTATAAATTGAACCTATTGATAAAATAAAACTTCTGAATAATCCACACTTCATGTATAAGAATATAAAGACCAAATCAAGTACCAAAAACAACTCCAAAGTTTAAACTATTTTGGAAGTGAAGGATAAGTGTGGATAAAATGTTGAAAAGGACCTCAATCATATAGAACAATTTGAGTAAAACTAAAAATACGACCGACGGATTGATGTAAACAAATTATGAACTTCGACTTACAAGACCTAAAACATTAATCTTGATTTCTAGAAGTTACTGCATCAGTTTGTCATAGTGGGAAACAAAAAGATACACAAAACTACTATTGCATCAGTTTAAGTCTGTAAGACAACAAAATCTTCTACATGGCTATCTTCCTTAAATTTGTATTTTAAAACATCCTTCATATATTATCACCGAACCAATATTTTTAGTCCCGCAGAAAGTTATTCTCCCAGAACTATTGCAAACCATTTAGGAAAATGCTAAGTGGACTACTCTTTGTACTACTTGCACAATTCTAGATTCAAGAAGGTGAAACCCCATGCAAAACATTTCTAAATTAATTGCTTGTTGGCACCACTTCATTCCTTGATTCTAGAGATGTGTAAGGTAGTACCAAGGTAGTAAAAAAAAGTAGTACAATTAGCACTACTCAACAATCAAACATCATCAAACCCAGAAGTTGGAAAGAAAGGAAGATCTAGAGAACTTCATCCATTGAGTAGAATGAGGAGCATAGTTGTGTAAATCTCTAGAAAGTAATTTAGTGAAACAAGGTGAATCTTCTCCGATAACCAAAGAGAAATGTCAAAAGCACACTCCTGATAATTGGTTGCTGGTGCCAGCTATCATGTCTGTTGGTGTATCTTTTCAGTGTATTATAGTAGAATAAAGAACGAGCATATTCAGTGAGTCAAAGATGTCCATTCTATCCTGTGCTCTATAATATTATATGAACACGTATTAAAATCTATACAGTTAGTTTAGATCAAAGTTTAAAGTCTCAGTTTAGATTTTGGTTTATCAAAGATATAAAAGTTTCAGTAGGAGTTTTGTCAGGTTTCGTTCCTGAGTTTCGGTTTCAGTTTTTACTCCATATTTGCATATACAGAGTTATCAAAATTTACTAAATAACACTTCACTTTTAAATGTTAGAAATTACAAGGGTTAAAACAAAAAAAATAAACATGTTTTCTATAGAAATTTCAACCATTTCAAGTGAATGGGTATTGCGGGTCGGGTCGAAACCAGTTCAAACATGACCCATTTAAACATAATATTCTTATTTTGTGGGTTCGGGTCAGATTTGGACTGGATCTGACCCGATATCCTTTCATAATAGCCTAACCCTAATTCAGCAGCCTCCCAAAATCAAGATCGCTATCTCCCTTCTCCTTTCTTCACGTCGCCCTTCAAAATAGGAAATAAAGAAAGGGAAAAGGAAGAACAGGAAGATGAAAACAAAAAATAACAGGTAAGAATACTTCAAAACATCAAAAGACAAATCTTTTTCATTTTATTTTTACCATTTCCTTCCTTTTTCCTCCATCCTTTACCATTTGCAGCCTTGAAAAAATATTTTTCTTTATTTTTTACAACCTTTTACATAAGTTTAGGCCAATTACTTTTTGTAGGATGTTTTTTTCTTCAAGTTTACTTCATAGAAATCTTCCTCTTGATCCTATTAAAATTAGATTCCTCATTTCCCCCTACTTCGAGTTCAAAATTATAAAGTTTGATGTACAACAATGTCCAATATAACACATACCGGCTTTAATTAAAGATTACATGGAGAAAACAATAACAAATAGCACCTATGTAGCCCCAGCAACTATAGTACGAGAAATTTTCCTTTTCCACATGTAGCAAGTTTTATTTTAGAAGACAAAAGGATGCATAATGCATGTGAAACTTAAACAATAAGATAAGCTTGTCCATCTTTGCAAATTGATATCGCTTAAATGGAACCTAAAAAGGTTGGCACATCTTACATCGAACATCAGAAGTATACTAGGCAATTAAAATCGGATTTTGGAACTAATCAGTCTAGGAGCGATTAGTGATTAATCGGTTATTCGGAAAATAATCGGGGATTAAATAGGAAAAAACGTTATATATATAATTAAAAAAAGATATATCCTCATTATGTAGCAATACTAAATTCTAACATAAAATTATTATGAAATTATCGAATATGACCATATAGTTATAGAGACAAAGAATAGAGTACTTGGTTTAAGCTGAGTTTAGATTCTGGATGTGGGTCGGCTCAGGTTTGCTTGTAGGTTCCATCAAACAAAAACAATCGGGGAGCAGCGCGAGCAGCAAGAGGAGAAGGTGCAACAGATGCGTACAGGGTCAAGTATGTGACGGCACAGGGAAAGTGACGGCGGGTCGGGTTGGGGTTTTCTAGAGGAAGAAAAACAGAATTAGTTTGGATTTGAGTTTGAAGAGAATCAGTTTGGGTTTGGATTAGTTTGAAGAGTCGAGTTTGGGTTTACCCGAGGATCAGAAGGGATTTGAATTTTGAATTTAGATTTGAGTTTGTGCCGGATTAAGCCCAACGAGCATGAAAATTAGAGGAGATTTAATCGATTAATCGGTCACTTAAAATCGGTCAATTAACCACTAATCAGCCGATTATACCCAATTAAATCGCTATCTATTGAAATATTATAAATCGCTAAAAAAAATAATCGCATGGCCTCAGATTAGCGATTAATCGGGAATTAATCGGGAATTAATCGGACATAATCGGAGATTTTAACTGCTTAGGAAGTATACAAAAATGATTCATAATTTTCTGTGTTACTAAACCACCCAAAGATTATCCATGTACATTAAAACTACAAATATTCGCATGTCTTAAAGAGAAAATTAAACTGAACTTACCACCACTTTTCTGCTTCGGAGAAAGAAGGTACATCCCCATATCTTCATCGTCATCAATAAAATCAGACTCGTACTCATCATCATCCTCTTCATCATAATCACTAAAACTTCCCGAATCATCCGACTCACCAATATCCTCCCCATAAGAATCACTTATAATCAAGGTCAAAGAAACACTTTAAACCAAATCAAATAAGCAAACAAAATGTAATACCCATACTAAAGATGACTATATATATATATATATATATATATATATATATATATATATATATATATATATTGTGCACTAGGCCTCCGTGTGCACTCGTGTGCACTCGGCCTTCCCGCCTTCGTATTGACGATCTGAACCGTTTATATTAATCTACACATCTAAAATAATCTAAATATGTAAAATCAATTCATTTGAAATTCATTTGCTCATCCATCATGTGACTATAAAAAACAATGATTTTCAGTCATACAATTTTGTAACACTTCAATGGATGGGCAAATGAATTTCAAATGATTTAATTTTACATATTTAGACTAATTTAGATCTGTAGATCAATGTGAACAGTTCGGACCGTCAATACGAAGGCGGGTGCACACAGCGGCCTAGTGCACAACGGAAGGGGACTATATATATAATAATTAGGTGGGCCTATAGATTGGTTTATGGGCTTGGGTGTGTGAGAATATTAATTGGGCCATGAAGAGTTTAAGTGGTTTGTGTATGGTTGTGCATGAGCCATGCATGCTTCACGTGAGGGATTCATGTGAGTGGAAGTGTGAAATGTATATGTGTGCTGATGATATTGTCCCACATCGATTGTGAGATGTGAGAAATGAGTGAATATATTAGATAGCTCATGATAAAAAGGCACATACAAGCCAAGACACCTTTTGTGAGACAAGCATGTAGTGGACCGTTGTTAGGACTTATTTTTCGCGTGTGCGCGCACGCATAGTCGCCTACGCAGCTGAGCAGGGCTCGGACGTTACACAAAATAAAAATAAACCATCAAGAACCAAAAGGATACGTCTCGTCCCCATCGAAATGATGGTGACCGCAAGAACCACCACCGAGATAATACCCCGATAGATGAACACTTCTCGTCCCAACGACCGAGAAAACAACCTCCTCGGTCTCCTCAAACTCAAGCTCCAAATGACAAGTCTCCGACTTTTCAGGTAACAAATTACAAAGCAAGACCGGGCTTTTATTGCCTACATTGCACTGCAATGTACTCTTCTTACCACTATCCGACTTCGCATTTCCCAAAGTAGCCTGCACAAATAAAAAACGCCCCATTTCTGTACTCAATCTAAATTTCCCAAATTCCAAAACTCTACCTTGAGATGAGTTGTATCAATTCCAAACCTGAGAGATGCGAAGACGGCCGCGTTCGGTGTCGTACTTGTGGGTGTATGGTTTTCCGGGCTTTACCTCGATTCCTAATAAGAGAAAGACATGAAATAAAGCAAAATTAGTTTCAGAGAGTTGGGGGAAATTGAAATTTCGACATGAACGCTAGATCTGGGCGTAAGAATGGTGAAGAAATTACCCCAAAATGCCATTTTTTAAGTGGGATTGGATGATTTGGGGATTTTGCTAAAACCCTAATATGAGATTTTGGGGAGCGGCGGGCGGCGGGGAAGAAGAGGGAATTATAAATGAGAATTTTGAGCGAAATTACGAATATGTCCCTGGTCATTATTGGGTCGACGTCCTTTTCGGGCTTCAAACCGGTTTGATAGATATTCAATTGGATGCATTCAGGTTCATGGATTATGAACCGGGTCCGACTGAGTTTGCTCCGTTTAGAGCATCCAGTATTGTTGGCTAAAGTTATTCTAATTTTAGCAATGAGATTTTAGTTTTTACGAAAGATCACTGCTATCGTTATTTCTAATTGTTGAAAAAGTACTGTATTGAACGGATCTTGTTCATCCGTCTAACGTTTTTTTAATTTTTTTTATTAAAAAATGAGTAGATGGTGCTTCATCCTCCGTTTTAAAGAAAGGACGGTGCTTCTTCCTCTACTGCTATATTAATTTTTTTTTTTAATTTTGTTTACAAAAAAAAAATCAAGTGAAAAGTGCCAGACGGATGATCTGGCATGTTTGCTTGAATTTTTTTTTTGTCACCTAGCCGAAATGACGTTAATACCCTTGTTTATTAAAACGAACAAATCAACCACAACGGTTAAACTTTTAGGGGGTAAAAGGGTAAATGTGTGCGGTGAATAGTATTTAGCAAAAGTGAGGGACGGATGAAGTTCATCCGTCTCTCACTTTCACAATTTTTTTTTAATAAACTTTACCTATTTAATAAATTTATTTTATATATTAAAAATGAAATCGACGAATAGACGGAACAACTTCAACCGTCTTTCAAATTTTTATTAAAAATCGAACGAGACGGATGAACATTTAGCAATTCTCTAAAGCCTCTCCTAACTTTATCAGGCTACCGTGCGTTCCTATTCTAAATTTTGAGTTTTTAGCAAACAACTACAAGGCTTTTTTCTAAAGCTATTTCTAATTTTTGAGTTTTTAGCCAACGATAGTGGATGCTCTTATGAGCGGGTTTTGAATGAGGGTTACAGTCATTCAGTGTTTGTGCTGGGCTCTGCCCTAGATTTACACTTCATTTTAAAATTGGTTTTTTTTTTAAATTAGAAAATCTCTAATCTTTAATCTCTAATCTCTAATCTCTAATAATCTCTAATATTAGAATGGGAGAAGGCCTTAGTGTCATTTGTCATTTTGTCATTCTACCAACATGTGCAACGCACGTACATAACTAATATAAAGAAGCTTTTCATTTCAAATCCTCCTTACGTAAGAGTTTTTATTTTTATTTTTTGAAATTATTAAAACGTGCATCGCACGTGTAAATTACTAGTAATAATATTATAATGGGAGAAGGCCTTAGTGTCATTTGTCAATCTATCACCGCGTGCAACGCACGTACATAACTATTATAAAGGAGGTCTTAGTTTCAAACCCAAACTATGTGTGAATTTTTACTTTAAAAACTATATTTATTAAGACGTACGGTTTTTTTTATTTTTTCTGGGTTAAAAAAGGTGTACTAGCTAGGACGGGACAACATGTCTCGTTCGAGGCATTTTCGGATTTTTTTTTGTTCAGACGATACAACATGTACCGTCCGATCAATTAAAAAAAAAAGTCAGACGAAACATGTTGTCTCGTCTGATCCCATTAAAAAATTGAAAAAAAATTGGGACGAAACATGTTGTCTTGTTTCTTATAATTTGAGAATCGCAATTTCGTTTCTAAAAAATAAGAAGCGCTTGTAGCTGGTTTGTCAAAATATGGCAAAATAGCAAACGACTGCAGCACCTTATTTGCTAAAAAATGAAAAATTGGCAAATATAGCAAAACGATTGTGGATGCTCTTATTTCCGGTAATAAATCTGTACCACCCCCATAATGTAGCCAGTTCCACCACCCCCACTAAGAGCATCCACTATCGTTTTCTAAAGCCATTGCTCAATATAGCATTTAGAAATAGCAATAGAAGGACCACACTGTAGTCGTCCAAATCTTAAAAATAGAAGCGACGGATGAATATCATCCGTCTTTGTAATTTTTTTGGTATCATCCGTCAAAAATTAGAAATGGCTTTAGAAAAACGCAATGCAGTCGTTTGCTAAAAACTCAAAATTTAGGATAGGAACGCACAGTAGCTTGCTAAAGTTATGAGAGGCTTTAGACAATTGCTAAATATACGAGACGGGATATGTTCTTCCATTTGACGAAATGGGCAGATGAAGATCATCCGTCTAGTTGAATACAAATTAAAAAACCGAGAGACGGTCTCTCGACGAAAAAAAAAACTGAACAAAATCCCAAACGGATGATGTTCATCCGTTTGGTGTTTTTTTTTATGACTTTTTATGACTTTTTTTTTATTTTATTTTTTTGATTTTTTTATGATTTTAAACAAAAAAAAATAATTTAAAAAAATATCTTAAAAAAAGTTAAAACCCGCCAAACGAATGATGTTCATCCGTTTGGGGCCGTTTGAGGGTTTTTGACTTTTTTTTGAATTTTTTTTTCCGTTTAAAATCACCGAATAACCATACCAAAAAATTAAAAAAAATAAAAAAAATAAAAAAAAAATTACAAAGACGGACGATATTCATCTGTCGCTTCTATTTTTAAGATTTGGACGACTGCAGCGTGGTCCTTCTATTACTATTTCTAAATGCTATATTTAGCAATGGCTTTAGAAAATGATAGTGGATGCTCTAAGAGCATCCACCATTGTCAGCTATTTATTTAAAAAATAAAAATTTTGGTAAATTTTACGCCACTATCGTCTGCTATAAACCTAGTTTATAGCAGAGTAGTGAACAGGAGTCGGCCATATATAGCAGGGTAGAATAGCATTTGGAAATTATAGAAGACGATAAACGATCATCCGTCTATCAAAAATTTTGATTTCTTTGGAATTAAAAATTCGATCAAAATTCTATAGACGGAAGAAGATCTTCCGTCTATCGAATTTATAAATTTTTTTTTAAAAAAAATTATCAAACGGAAGATGTTCCTCCGTCTTCGTTTTTTTTTTTTTAAAAAAAAAATTGAAAGAGACGGAAGATGAACTTCCATCCCTTTCATTTATTTATTTTTTTTCTTTTTTTTCGGCATTTTCTTTTTTTGTCCTTTTCCTAAAAGACAAAAAAACAAAAAAAGTCAAAAAAATCAAAAAAATCCCAAACGGAAGTTGAACTTCCGCTGATGTGTTCAAAAAAAATTTTAAAAAATTTTAAAAATCCAGACGGAAGATCTTCTTCCGGTTGGATTTTTTTTAAAACAAAATTCTAATAAGGAGAGCAGACGGAGGATCTTCTTCCGTCTATATATTTTACTATGTTTTTTTTTGCAAATTATAGCTCTCACCATAGTGGCGGAAGAGCATCTGTGCTAAAACCAAATTTGCATATAGTTAAAATATAGCAGAGACGATAGTGGATGCTCTAAGGACGCTGATTGGGGCTTCCATCTGACATCTTTGTTAAACTGATCCTAAACATCCTTAGAAGCTTCACAATCTACAATGACAAGGAGCAAGGCCTCAGGGCACCGTTCACAGTGTGCACTGCCTTAGAAATGCTTTTGTCGGAACACACATTTGGCCAACCTTCCATGCAAACATCTTAATCCTTTCCTCTAGTATTCGGTTGAAGCAATGGTAACAATGTTGGTATGTTTCTCAAAAGATTTCATCATTTTGCGGATTGTGGTCGTGACCGTTTAATAGTTTGTATTGCCATTTAATTACAAATTTTAAACCATTTGTTAACCCTAAGTTTGGTGTGTACAAAATGTACTATTAAGACTAACATTTTCAGTTAAGTACAGGTTTGACAGGGATTCAAAATTCAAACGAAAATTTATAAGAGATTTGGAATCAAACTAAAAATGAAAGTATCAAAGAAAATTGCAAAATATCAAGAAAACTTCACACAAGAAATATGTGTTAAATTCCTCAATAAGCTAGCAAGATTTAGTTTATTTGTTTCTGTTAATGTGGAAAATTATTATGTAAAAAATCGTTGATTGAATAATTAGTTATGGAAAGAATATAAAGTGAATTCACCATATAATCGTGCCTGACAGATTACGGTCGACCACACTTTTAGTGAAAAAAGTGAGACAGTCGGCCGTCCACCTCTCTGTCTTTGGACTAAGGTGAATGGTCGACTGCTCATAAAGTGCAATCGACCGTAACCTGCACAGAACATATATTTTGGAATATTAATTTTCACTTTTTCGGAAGAGATATAATTCTTCACCCTATAAATAGAGGTGAATTCATTGAGTATTTTTCACCTCTTTCAACTATCATTCTTTTGAACTTAATATTTAATCAACGATCCGAAAGTGTGTGCTTTTAATGTTTTCTTAGTCAATACATCAATCTTGCTATATTTTTTTTATTTCACCTCGATAAGAGGCGGTTTTTACGGGGCTTATACATATAAGTCATGCAGGTGTAATAGCACTCTCGGCCTGAATACTGAGAACTCACTCCACTGGGTTTTACGTATAGTGGAATGCTTGTAGCGGAGATTTTGCTACAAGTCGGATGTGTGTACGTAAACCTGATGGTTGAACCACGTTATATCTTTGTATCCTGCGTGCTAATTCTGTTTGTTTTCTCTAACTCAATCTCTAGCACTGTCATATTTACCCCGATACTTGGACCCGACCCAGACCCAGCATTGGACCGAAACCCACCCGATTTATACGGGTCCGGGTCCGGGTCCGAGTTCGAGTCCTAAAATAAGACTCGATGTACTTTTAGGTCCGAGCCGGGTTCGGGCCCACTCAAAATAGAACTGACCGGGACCCGGACCCATTAAAAAATACCCCCAAAAAATATGGAATTTGAATAATAGGGTTATAGGGATATACATGTAAATAGTATTGTTGAAGATAAATGTGTAAATATAATACTTTTTCATGTATTTAAGTGTAAAAAATGTTGGGACCGTAGGATTTCGAGTGCAAAAATAAGTAAGTGCAAATATTTATTTCCCGCTACCTGGACCTCGATATATTTTTTTAACGAGGACCTAGGACCCAGTTCTAGAAAGTCTGGGTCCGGGGTCCGGGTAGTGGAGGCCCCGACCCGATACCAGCTCTATTTATCTCCTTACTTTATGCATTTATTTAAATAAATAAAAAATCTGTATAATCACCCTGTTCACACCCTACGGGGGGGGGGATTTACACCCTTCCCCAAATGAGCTGAATACTATCCTTCAATTCCATTCCTTGCCGATCTAGAAGCATTAAAGTAACATATGAACCTGAGTTTAGGTTTCATTTGGTAAATTAACACATTATTCATGCTATGGCGAGCACAAAGAACTAGCAGAGACGGATTTGTTTATTAGTGAATGTGAACAAAGATGGCATTCTTCTATAGATGCAACAGAATCTCTTGCGGTTACCGATCTCTCTTACTACATCACGAGGGAAGAGGACCAAGACGACACAGAAGAAACGAGAGTTCAAACTTTTTTTAGTTTCCGTCCAAGAAGTGGAAAACCGCTTCCCTATATTTCCTCACTGCCCTCCCCTTAACGCTCTACCTCACAAAGATCGACATGTCCTGAGATGTTAGACCAGACACGATAAGCAAAGCAGCAAGGAGTAGATATGCTGCTTTCTATCAGTCCCAAGGCCCTAGCTTCCACGGTCCACTTACCGAGGAAGAGAAGCGATGCGTCGCTTTACCCTGAAAGGAAAATGAACCTTTTTCAAAACAAAAGAAGAAGGAATATATATAGAAATTCGTTACACTGCTACCAACACATAATCAAACAGACAAATCAGTGATGATCGACATTTACTTACTGATAACTACGACATGTATGAAGGAAGAAATTCTCCTGCACTTTTCTAAGTTCCGAATAACCATTAATCAATCGGGAATTTGTAATTAAATCAAATCCATTTCTATGTGCAAGAAGCTATCTCATTGACAATATCCAAAGTTTACGCAAAATTTGAAACATTCTGAGAGGTTGAGAATCATATCCAGTTGAATATAAGCAACGAGACCCAATAAGAGTTCAGCTAGTATCAATATCAGAAAGCTAAAGAATTCATTTTTCTCTCTGAATATCGAGCTTACAAATGATTACAATTAAAAGAAGACAGCACTGCATTAGGAAGAATAGAGGAAAGTAGCAAATGCTCCATTCCACATTTTGCTCAATGCAGCCACAGTTGGGAACTGTGGCTTCATTTACACAGGAGCTGCAGTTCTTAACTGCGACTTCCATTGAAATGTGATATCTTATATATCAAATATCATTGTTTCTCTGTTTACAACTCAAAACATATATATCAGATATCACTAACCCAAAATAGCGGCAGCGAGCTCAACAATTGAAATCAAAATACAACAAGTGGTTGCCGCTAGCTCACGCATATAAATGAAACATATTCAAATGCATTCAAACATAGTTATACTTCAAACACATATTCAAACGCATATAAATAATTTCAAAATGGAAAAAAAACCAATCGGAAAGCAAAAAATATCACAAGTTCAACCACAATTAAACATCACAAGTTGCTAAAAATTATGCAAATCTAACTCGATATATAAAATCAAGTCTTCTTTCTCTTTTGAATAGGATTTGACGGACCAACACCTACTTCTGTCAGCTGTGAGATGGGCATATTCAGGTCATCAACTTGATCATATTACCGTGTTGGCTCCTCTTCTTATTGTTCAGCATGTGATGGCTCCTCTTCTTGTGGTTGCTCCTCCCATTGTGGCTGCGACCTGGGCCTCCTAACGACCTTCTAACGTCTACGTCTAATGAAATGGAGCTGTCAACATAGCATCTAGTGTGGCTCCCTCATCAACCCGTTCAAGTTGCGAACAACATGATTTGAGAATTTCTCCTGCAAACTCTTTAACAGTCACCGTCCCATTACTCGACAAGGCATGAACGTATTACCGTGCAATCTCCCATGCGTCTTCAGTATGCAACAAATTAGAATGTATCATATATTGTAGTATGAAATAAAGATTTTGATTCAAATGGAAGACAAAAATTAAAGATAAATATATGAAATGAACAACAAAAAATTATTTCTTACAATGGATTGAGATGTTGATGCATTCGATTGGTACATGGGTTGTAAAGTGGAATATCGGAGAGCTTGTTCCATCCCTCTCCCCGGAACCGGTAGGTGGACCACTCCTTGTAGAGTGGAAGGAGGATCAATAAACAACCGTGTAATTCTCTGATACCTTAGCATGTACACACTGTGCAACAATCCATCATATGGAAGAATTCTTGCAGCAATCGTCTCGAACTGTGCTCATTCAATGTGTGGACATGAACTTGATGATATTTTGCCCAATCATGATCAGGCAATTGACCCATCTTTCTGAAATTGTGTAGGGCAGTGTCATACGATCGTGCAACCGGGATGCTTTGCTGGAGTCTCAGTCCGGAAAATAAAATTATGCAACACTAAAGTTGATGAGTGGTACTTTCATCAACCACAACTCTCTACTCACTGTCTAAGTGGTAGTCTCTCCAATCTCTTGGTCGTATAAGGCTCTCATTTAACGAACTCCTCCTGCAATTGCTCAATCTCTTCTCTTAGTATGTCAACACCCAAGCTGGGTTACTTTCCACGAGTGTGCCCCAGCCCAGTACACATCAATGGGAGCCAACAAGACCCCAACATTTGCGTCATCCATCCACCTCTGTGATTGCTCACTAATGCGGGGTCGACCGGCATGTAAACACTCTCAGCTCCACACGTGTAGTATTGTCATCAGCCCCGTCATTTGTACTGCAATCAAGGCTCCTCCACACAAACTCCTATATAAGGATGCTAAAGCCGCACTACCCCAACTATACAGGCCATCTTTCTGTTGGTGTATGCCCTAGAGGCTAGTTGTGTATTGACATTACTAGTTTATATTGTATCATGATATTTATTTTATATATGTGGCATTTCATTTATTGTATTGTTTATTGTGATTAAATAAACATAATAAAATCCTTAGAATAGTATGTTCAATACCATAGGATATCAAGTGCATGTGATTGTGAGATCCTATTGGTTGTAATCAGAACACTATTCTTAAATGTCCCTTGTCAAGTATTATTGTGAATTAGGACAACAATAATACATAGAGACTAGTATGTGCGTAGACTAATGACCATATCTCACGGGTCATGAATATGAGATATCAAGTCTTTACATGGGTATATATTAGAGTGATAATGTACTGGACTGACCCACCATTAGAACGATGCATGGATCGTTATCATAAGCAGTTCTCACAATGACCATGGTGTATATAGTCCTTTGATTTGAAGTCACTATGGTTCCCTACATGAGAAATTATATATTTTAATGTCATCAAACGTTGCCTGTAATAAGGTAATTATAAAGTTGATTATTGGATATACTACAAATCATGCGGAGAGATGTGAGTGACTTAGATAGGATTTGTCCCTCTTATATAACAGGAGCGATTTCTATGAGTCCCTTGATTGAGTGAGACTGCAAAATGCATGGCCATGCTCAAATGAGTCAAAATGAGATATTGAGCTCATTTGTTTTAGGTAAGTCTACTCGGACATCAAGAAACTAAAGATTGAACAATACAAGGGTGACGCGCTCTATGTCTTGTGGTTAATTAAGATATCTGGACAAAGGAACTAGACTACATGGTAACATTGGTCATGAATAGGTTATGTCTAATCACTGACATTCTTGTTACTTGAGTATCAGTGATGTATTGCTATGTACCTCTCAATGTTTGTAATACTAGAATATGATTTTAGTATTACTATCAACGTAATAGGGAACCTACAGGGTCACACACTTAAAAAGGATCGAAATTGGGATTTAAATTCATAAGATGATTTTAATTGGGGATCCAAGTAAGACTTGGACTCCTGACATTGGTTGGATATTTAATTAGATTAAATGGGCTGACTAATGTTCAAAGGCCCACACACGAATCTGAACCATGTCAGATTGTGAGTCCAACAGCCTCATTACTCTCTTAGAATTGATTTTCTATAACTATATATATGATATGTATCTGTGAAAAAAGGTCACATGAGAAAATCCTAGCTGTCACAGAAATTATGAGAGAGAGATCATGAGGAACATCCCCTTCCCGCAGCTAGCACCGCAGCATGAGAAAAAGCTTGATTTGATCTGTTTGTGTGGATACCGTAGAAGCACATCAATATTGCAGTACTGGGATCGACATTAATTGGAGACAACAGATCCATCTTCAAGGTATAACTCCTAAACACGATTTATAGTTTTCGCATGGATCCATGGCTAGGTTTCGATATTTCTTTATTATTTTTCCGCTTTTTATTTGATCTGAGACTACCATCGAAATCTAACAGTGGTATCAGAGCCACTTGCGAAACCATAATTCGGTTATTAATGATATGTGACAATTTATGATATGTTCACACTTTTGGTAGAAAGATTCATATGTGATATAATTTTTGCAACAGTTGCAGTATAAGGATTCATTTATGTGTTGGTTGTTAACACAAATGCCACACTAGGGTAGCCATTGGTTTGGAACCATTGAAAACTCTGGAAAGATGTGATTTGCAGTGACGTTAGGGTTTCTTAAATCATGAATAGTTCATGCACCTGTGTCGTTTGCATTGGTGTTAGGGTTTCTTAAAACATGAAGGGTTCATGCTTTGGCAGGTGGTAAGGGGTGATGAGGCAAAAGTTTTCTAACGGGACGCTGCCCCGCACCCCGCAAGGGGCGGTCTCCTCTTGACCCCCGTGCCAGCTCTGCGTAGGGACAATAATGATTCCCCAAAAACCAATCCTTATTAAAATAAACTAAATAAAATCATAACGGCATATTCTTTGATTATTATGTTCTGTAATGCATAGTGCATGGTTGTGGCCTTAGTACTATGATGCGTGGTTTAGTTCCGTGATACATGGTTTATGTTCTTGATGTATTGTTTATAATTTAGTATTTTGAATACGGCCTACATGTTGGGCCTTTCTCTCTACATCTCAATGTAATCTTTTCTCTCTAAACTCCCATTGTATATTTTTCTTTATATATAAATGTAATCTTCCTAAGGAGGCAAGAAATTGGCAACCATACAAAAACAAGATTGGGAAGTTGGTTGGAGAAGACGGTATAATCCCTTTGTTCAGTTTTTGACACCCTCATTGGCTTGAGATAATCAGTGTGTTAGGCCCACAACCATGTCACTTAAATTTTATGCTTTTAATTTTGTATGAGATACATTGTTGTATGCTAATGGATGATGAATGGTAAGATCAATTAATAAAATATAAAAATCCTTCAAAGTAAATATTAAGTTGTAATAAGATGTCTTCCAATGCATAGCACTCGTCTAGGCTAGGATCGATTAAGTGTAGGTCTGTCAAAGCAGAGTGCCTTTATCTATCCTAGTGAGACGCGATGGGATAAAAAGTAATATTCAATTGCCAACCATTGGGTCTGACTTAACTAGACTATTTTAATAGGATTGAAGGTTTAGAGGCATAGAGTTGGGCTTTAGTTGATGAGATAGATTAGAGTAAGTGTTACATACCCAACTATCCAAGAGTTGTATATGATATAATTGGCAAATGTTCTCTACCTAAATAACTGAATTTTGGGTGATCAGCCAAAGCTGACTCAAAACCAGGTGAAATATGGATCTTGGCCTACTAGAAAGTCTTACGATGGGATTTTTCGAGTCAATGATGAGGGTCGTTGATTTGAATAAAAAATAGTAGGAGGCACATTTAATAAAAGACCTTATTAAATATTTCAATGTCATGATACATACTCTGCATTTTTCTGTTCATGGTTAAATACTTATTTCTTTGCATATTTCTGTGAAATGATATTTACTTTGCATATTTATGTTGATAGATTACCATGGCATCCAACACATCAAATAACTTATCATTACAATCTGTCCTTGAGCAGGACAAACTGTCTGGAATAAATTTTCTAGACTGGTATAGGAATCTGAGGATAGTCCTCAAGCATGAGAAAAAGTTGTATGTTCTAGAGCAGCCTATTCCTGATCCACCTTCTGCAAGTGCCCCTCGCACCGAAAAGGATGCTCATAAGAATCATCAAGATGACGCTTTGGACGTTGGTTGTCTCATGCTAGCCACCATGAACTCTGAGCTTCAGAAGTAACATGAGAACATGGATGCCTACGATATGATAGTACACCTCAAGAAGCTTTATCAAGAGCAGGCTAGGCATGAGTGGTTTGAAGAAGCCCTGTTGGAACTCATGTGCGCAAGATTATTTGGTACATAGAGAATATTGAAAAGCTTGGTTTTTCATTGGGTCAAGAGTTGGCCACTGACTTGGTCCTGCAATCGTTGCCGGAAAGTTATAGTCAATTCGTCATGAACTACAACATGAATGAAATTGACAAACCTCTGCCAGAACTGTTAAGCATGTTGAGAACTACTGAACAGAATACTAATAAGAGAAAGACCATTATGATGGTTCAACAAGCCAAAGGTAAGGGCAAAGGCAAAAAGCAGATTAAGAAATCCAAAGGCAAAGGGAAGGGCAAGGGCAATTTGAAGCCCAACACTTCTGCCTTGAAACCTAAGGGTGTGGTGGCCAAGGAGGGCACAAGTGGTGAGACCGGACATTGGAAGAGGAACTGTCATAAGTACCTGGAGGAGCTTAAGAAGAAGAAATGAAGTGAGACTTCGACTACATGTATTTTTGTTATAGAAGTCAATTTACCTACTTCTGCATATTGGGTATTAGACTCTGGATGAGGATCTCACATTTGTGTAAATATGCAGGATCTCAAAAGGAGTAGACCATTGGCTAAGGACAAAGTTGACTTACGAGTTGGAAATGGAGCAAAAGTTGCTTCTTTAGTTGTAGGAACTTGTCATTTATCATTGCCCACTGGGCTTATCATTGAGTTAGAGAACTGTTATTTTGTGCCTGCTATTAGTAGAAATATTATTTCTATTTCTTATTTGGACAAGAAAGATTTTTCATTTATAATAAAGGAGAAAAGTTCTTTTATTTATTTGAATGATTTCTGTTATGCTAGTGCACAATTGAGTAATGGACTTTATATTCTCGACCTCGAAATTTCCATCTATAATATAAATACTAAGAGGTTCAAATCAAATGATACGAACCCGACTTACCTCTGGCATTGTCATTTGGGCCACATAAATAAAAAACGCATATCCAAACTCCATAAAGATGGATTCTTGGACTATCATATGAGGTATGTGAACCTTGTTTGTTGGGAAAGATGACAAAATCTCCATTTACTAGAAAAGGTGAAAGGGCTATTGATCTTTTATGTCTCATACATAGTGATGTTTGCAGACCTTTCAACACATTGGCTAGAAGACGTTTTCAGTACTTCATTACATTTACTGATGATTTCAATAGATATGAATTTGTGTATATGATGAAACACAAATCAGAGTTATTTGAAAAGTTCAAAGAATTCAAGAATGAGGTACAAAATCAACTTAATAAAATTATTAAAACCCTTCGATCAGATCGAGATAGTGAGTACTTAAGCCAAGATTTTGATGACCATCTAAAAAAGTGCGGGATAATATCTTAACTCACTCCCTCTGGAACACCGCAATGGAATGGTGTCTCTGAGAGGAGGAACTGGACCTTGTTAGACATGGTCTGATCAATGATGAGTCATGTATATCTTCTAAGCTCCTTCTGGGGACATGCTCTATTAACAGCTGCTTTCACACTTAATCGTGTTCCATCTAAAATGGTTCAAGAGACACCATAGGAGATATGGACTGGGAGGCATCCTAGTGTGTCCTTTATGAAGATTTGGGGTTGTGAAGCCTGTGTAAGGCACCAAGTTCCAGATAAACTTGGTCCCAAATCTGATAAGTGCTTCTTTGTAGGATATCCCAAGGAAACAAAGGGATACTATTTCTATAATCTGACCGAAGAAAAAGTGTTTGATGCACGAACTATTGTGTTCCTAGAGAGAGAAGTTGTCTCCAAAAGAACAAGTGGGAGAACAATAGAACTTGAAGAAATTCAAACTTCGCAAAGTAGCAGCGAACCAATAATGGAAATGGAGCAGACTCCACAAATCATTGTGGAACAACCACCTGCTCAAGTAGCACAAGGCCTACGTAAGTCTAGTAGGATACCTCATCAACCCGAGAGATATGGATTTCTCGTGACTCAACATGGTGATATATTACTTGTGTATCAGGATGAGCCTACGACCTATGAGGAAGCTGTAAAAGGTAGGGATGGCAAGTGGGCCGGGTCAACCGGCAACCTGCCCAGTTGAACCCGGCCCGTGAAAGGGTTTGGCGGGTTCAGGTCGAACCCGTGAACAGTAACGGGTCGATCCGGGTCGTCAAAAATGCGAATCGAACCCGTCTAACCCGACCTGCGAACCCGTTTAAAATGCCCAACCCGCCCGCCAACCCGCAGGTCGACCTGCGGGTTACGAACTGTTGGACCCGTTCGGGTCGAACGTTCGACTGTCACGGGTCGACCGTTGACCCGTGGGTCAACGAAGCCTTTGGGGGGCGCACTGTACAACAGAGAGCCGTTTGGCTCTCTCATAGCCGTTGGTTTTGTTTTGTTTTTTTTTTGGTTTTTTTTTATATTTTTAGCCTATAAGTATCCCCCCAAAACCCCATTAAAAAATCACGCTTTACTCTCTTACTCTCTCTACTATTACAACTCATTTCTAAGGAATTTTTCAACAATTGAAGTATTCAACAAGCAAGTCTTCAAGGCATATACACGATCAAATTTTGATCGTATCGAAATCAAAATTCAACAACGTCTTCAACTCTTCAACTCTCGTCCAACTCCAAGTGATCAAGTCATAAAGTCTCCTTCAAGCTCTCCTCAACTCTTCAATTTCGGAATCGCTTATTTCTAGTTCTACTTCTATTCTTATTTTCAAGGTTTTTTTATATACGCGTATCCACGGTGAATGGTATCAAAATTTCATACCTCTCTCGATATTTTATTTTTCTGTTGTAGTTATAATTATTGTTGGTTTTTTTATCTTCTCTATCTCAACCCTCTTATTTTTTAGATTTTTTTTTATAATTCACCGTTCCTACATTGTGTAGTTTTTTTTACATACATTACTACATTATGTCTAGATCATGCGGTAGTGGTCGTAGTGGGCAAGATTCCTCCTCCTCTTTTCGTAGGCCACCAATTGTCCCAATTAGTGAGCCTGCCCAAGAGTACCATGATCCTCCTACCCAACAATGGGGTACACACGACGAGGTTGTAGGTGACATACAATTAGAATAAGAAGAACAACAACAACAACCAACTAAAACCACACAACCCCGTAGTAGTAGAAAAAGTAGAGGAGAAAGTAGTGATTGGCATAAGTTTTACGATTATATCCCGGATGAACAAACTCCGGGTATAGGTTTGAAAGTTTGTAAGACATGTTCTAAGGCATACAAATTCAAGAGGGGTGATGGCACCAGTACAATTAGTAAACACATCCAAAATGACCATAAAGACCTTCTTGCTGACCTACAAGGCCAACAAAAAATCACCCCTAGGACCGGTCTAGTTGATAGCCACCCTTTTGATCCCGATATTGTTCGTCGGGAAATGACCCGATTAGTTATAAAGGAAGAGTTACCATTTTTCTATCCCGAGAGTAGGGACTTGGAAAATTTTAATCAAACGGCCTTAAACCCTCGTTTTAGAAGAATTCCGAGAAATACTTGCAAATCAGATTGTTTTAAAGTGTACAATGAAATGAAGGACGCTTTGATTGCTGGAGTTTAACTTGTAGAGTTAGTTTAACTTGTAGAGTTAGTTTAACTTCAGATTGTTGGACGGGTGTCAACAATATTCCAATGATGGGAATAACCTGTCATTGGATCGACAATGATTGGATTCTTCAAAAAAGAATCATATCACTTGCGGCGTTGTCGTATCCCTATAGTGGCGCTGAAATAGCAAACCGTATTTTAGAAATTTGTGATGTTTTTCATATTCGCGATAAAATTATGTGTATTAGTTTTGATAATGCATCTAACAATAATGTAGCAATTACTACTTTAAAATCTGCATTAAACTCCCCATCTGACAATATTTTTCATATTCCCGGCGACGCACCCTCTGACGCCCAAGTCAGTAATCTGGCAGATTATGAAAGAGCGTAAAAAACTGGTGAAAGATTGATTACCTCGCAATGGAGATGGATGGGGGGTATTTATAGGCGTCTTAGGGACTGGATTAGGAATGTAATCCCCGTGATTAGATAAGTAATATTCCTTGTGATCAGATAAGGAAAGTAATCTGATAAGGTATATTCCCCCTAACCAGTTAAGGAATTTAATCCCTGGCTCCCAGTGGTAGGAGAGATGTGAATCAGGGCCGTTGGTTAAGGTTAATCAGGGACCTTGATTTTATCCCGACGGAATGGGTGCGTAACGGGTTAAAACCCGCACCCACTTTGAGGTGGATCTATTCGTGGGATATTGGGTTCTTGAGGTGAAGACCCGACACCCAGTTTGGACCCTTTGGTTGGTGAAATTACCGTTTTACCCCTGTACTTCGAGATTCGTGTTCCGTTTGGACGATTCCGATTTAACCCCATTTTTAGCCATATCAAAATGTGTATGTCATATTTTAAATTTATGTTCAAGATGCATTAAAAATAGCCGATCCATATATACTTAAAATTAGAAATTGTGTAAATTTCATTGCATTAAGTCCCAGCGTATTTCAAGAATGGAAAAAATGGAGTCGGATTTCAAATGTACCTTTTGGAAGATTTCCAAAGGATGTTAGACACCGATGGAATTCTACTTTTGATTTACTACATGTTGTTACCGAATATAAAGTAGTTGTAAATGATTTTTGTATCGCAAAAAATATGCAGAATTTTGAAATGACTCCCACCGATTGGTATTGTGCCGAAGCTTTGTTGAAATTTTTAGAACCTTTTAAAACCGCAACTTTAAAATTTTCAAAAACATATGAATCTACTTCTAGTGGCATTTTTATTTGATTAGTTAACATGATGCAAACATTTAACGAAATGTTAAATGATACTTATGTTGGTGAGATTATAAAACTTGCATACAAAAAAAATTTGAAGTATTATTTTCCTCATCCTATGCTGATTTGTATTGCTACCATTATGGATCCTCGTATCAAATTAGAAGGTACGAAGAGTTTGATTGAAATGATTTATGCATTACTTGGGGAAAATGTAGAAATAGTAATTGATTGCACTACTTTTTTAGTTCAGTTTGAATCTACATTAAATAACTTGTATGATTATTATGATAGATGTTTTGCTTCTAGTAGTACAACTTCTGTAGTTAGTTCTTCTTCTACTACTTCTAAAGGTAAGGGTAAGTGTAAATTTGATGATAGAACATTTAATTTACTTGCACAAATTCAATCAAAAAAACCTAGGACTAATCAACCAAATGAATTAAATTGGTATAACCAACAAGATTCTGAGCCTTCTTCTTCTCCACTAGATATTTTACAATGGTGGAAATACCATGAATACACTTTTAGTATTTTTTCAATTATGACTAAAGATTTACTAACTCCTCCTGTCTCTACAGTTGCTTCTGAAAGTGCATTTTCTTCAAGTGGCAGAGTTCTAACTGATTACAGGAATCGCTTGAAGCCCGACACGTTAGAGATGCTCGTTTGCACAGAAGACTGGCTGAAGGCTGAAGATAGGACACAAGTGAAAGCACTATCAACATCCACAAGTGGGAGCAACTCGCCGGAAGAAGAAGAAGAACAACAACAACAATAGCTTTGCTTGTAATAGCAACTCGACCGACACGTTAGAAATTGTATTATATCTTTGCTTGTTATGTTAAATTAGAAAAATTGAAGTAAATTAAAATTGTATATAAGATATATGTTAGTGTATAAAACATATTTGTGAATTGAATTCTTCATTTCATTAGAAATTGTGAAAAATGTATAACTTAAATTCATATGAATAATATTTCAATATTTTTTTTTACCAATTTCACTCTTTCAATCTTATTATTATTATTACGATTTTTAATGTTTATTATTATTATTATTATTATTATTATTATTATTATTATTATTATTATTATTATTATTATTTTAAGTTAATTTTTTTTTAAAAAAACCTATCTATCTAAACGGGCCAACCCGCGGGTCGACCCGACCCGACCCGGGTTGGACCCGAAAAGGTTCACGGGTTGGGCGAGTCACCTTAAACACCTTTCAGCTCGGCCCGGTCCGGCCCGGTTAAGTCACCAAATTGGCCCGAGCCCGCCCAAGTCAACGCCCAACCCGGGCGGGTCCGACCAGGCCCGGCCCGTTCAACCTGAATGCCAACCCTAGTAAAAGGTCCAGATTCTGATAAATGGCTTGAGGCCATAAGATTTGAGATGGAATCCTTGTATACCAACCAAGTATGGACCTTGGTAGACCCACCTGGGTAAAACCTATTGGGTGCAAATGGATTTTCAAGAAGAAAACTGACATAGATGGTAATCTGCATACCTTTAAAGGGCAGTTGGTGGCTAAAGGTTTCAAACAAGTTCATGGTGTTGACTACGATGAGATTTTTTCGCCAGTTGCCATGCTTAAATCCTTTCAGATCTTGCTTGTCGTTGCAACATATCATGAATATGAAATCTGGCAGATGGATGTCAAAACTGCTTTCCTAAATGGAAATCTTCTCGAGGATGTGTACATGACACAACCTGAGGGTTTTGTCACTCCAAAGGATGCTCGAAAGGTGTGTAAACTGCAACTATCCATTTATGGATTAAAGCAAGCTTCTAGAATCTGGAATCTGGAATCTTCGTTTTGATGATGCAATCAAAGAGTTTGGTTTCATCAAAAATGAAGATAAACCTTGTGTCTACAAGACGGTTAGTGGGATCACAGTTGTATTTCTGGTGTTATATGTAGATGACATACTACTCATCGGGAATGACATCATTACCTTACAGTCTGTAAAGACTTGAATAGGAAAATGTTTTTCAATGAAGGACTTGGGTGAAGCTACCGATGTATTAGGCATCAATATCTATAGAGATCGATCAAGGAGACTGCTTGGCCTGAGTCAGAGTACATACATAGACAAAGTATTGAAACGCTTTAATATGCGAGAGTCCAAGAAAGGATTTCTCTCTATGTCGCATGGTGTAAGCATGTCTAAGGCTCAATGTCCTTCCACTCAAGATGAGAGAGACCGCATGACTAAGATTCCATATGTATCTGCAATTGGATCTATCATGTATGTCATGTTATGTACTCGTCCAGATGTCTTCTATGCTTTGAGCATAGCGAGTAGGTACCAGCCAGATCCCGGTGAGAGTCACTAGACTGCTGTTCAAGAAGATCCTTAAGTACTTAAGAAAGACTAAGGATTCGTTCTTGGTATATGCAGCCGAGGAAGAGTTTGTTGGTTACACTGACGCTCGCTTCCAGTCCGATAAGGACAACTCCAAATCGCAGGTTTTGTGTTTTGCCTAAATAGTGGAACTATGAGCTGGAAGAGTTCGAAGCAAGAGACAGTAGCTGATTCACCACAGAGGCTGAGTATATTGCTGCCTCCAATGCATCAAAGGTGGTCGTTTGGATCAGAAAGTTCATCACTGAACTTGGCGTGGTTCCAAGCATTGTGGACCCGCTAGACCTCTATTGTGATAAAAATGGGGCCATTACACAAGCTAAGGAGCCTAGATCTCACCAACGATCCAAACATATACTTAGGCGCTTCCATCTCATTCGAGAGATCATCGATAGAAGAAAAGCGAAAATATGTAGAGTACCGACAGATGATAACATCGCTGACCCACTGATAATGCCTCTTGCACAGCGAAAGCATGAGGGTCACACTAGATCTATAGGCATTAGATGTATGTCTGATTGGATCTAGTGCAAGTGGGAGAGTGTTGTTGTATGCCCTAGAGGCTAGTTGTGTATTGACATTACTAGTTTACATTGTATCATGATATTTATTTCATATATGTGACATTTCATTTATTGTGTTTTTTATTGTGATTAAATAAACATAATAAAGTCCTTGGAATAGTAGGTTCAATACCATAGTATATCAAGAGCATGTAATTGTGAGATCCTATTGGTTGTAATCAGAAAATTATTCTTAAATGTTCCTAGTCAAGTATTATTGTGAATTATGACAACAATAATGCATAGAGACTAGTATGTGAATAGACTGATAACCATATCTCACGGGTCATGGATATGAGATATCAAGTAGTCTTCACATGGGTACATATTAGAGTGATAATGTACTGGACTGACCCACCATGAGAACGCTGCATGGATCGTTATGTGAGTGTCATAAGCAGTTCTCATACTGACCATGGTATATATAGTACTTTGACTTGAAGTCACTATGGTTCCCTACATGAGAAGTTATATGTTTTAATGTCATCAACTGTTGCCTGTAATAAGGTGATTATAAAGTCGACTACTGGATATACTACAAATCATGTGGAGGGATGTGAGTTACTTAGATAGGATTTGTCCCTTTTACATATCGGGAGTGATTTCTATGGGCCCCTTGATTGAGTGAGACTGCAAAATGCATGGCCATGCTCAAATGAGTCAATATGAGATATTGAGCTCATTTGTTTTAGTAAGTCTACTCGGACATCAAGAAACCAAAGATTGAACTATAAAAGGGTGACACTCTCTATGCCTTGTGGTCAATTAAGATATCTGGGCAAAGGGACTAGACTACATCATAACACTGGTCACGGATAGGTTATGTCTAATCACTGACATTCCTGTTACTTGAGTAACAGTCATGTATTGTTAGATACCACTCAAAATAACGGGAACCTACAGAGTCACACACTTAGAATGGATTTAAATTGGGATTTAAATTCATAACATGAATTTAATTGGAGATCCAAGTAAGACTTGGACTCCTGACATTGGTTGGAATTTAATTAGATTAAATGGGTTGACTAAAGTTCAAAGGCCCACACACGAATCTGAACCAGGTCAGATTGTGAGCCCAACAGCCTCATTACTCTTTTAGGGTCAATTTTCTGTAGCCATATATATGATACGTATTTGTGGAAAAAGGTCACATGAGAAAACCCCAGCTGTCACAGAAATTGTGTGTGAGAGAGAGATCATGAGGAACATCCCCTTCCCGCATCTAGCATCGCGGCGTGAGGGGAAGCTTGATTTGATCTGTTTGTGTTGATAACATAGAGGCACAACAATATTGCAGTGCTATGATCAACATTAATTGGAGACAGCAGATACATCTTCAAGGAATAACTCCTAAACACGATTTACGGTTTTCGCATGGATTCATGGCTAGGTTTCAATATTTCTTTGTAACTTTTTTGCTGTGTATTTGATCTGAGACTACCATCGAAACCTAACACTCTCCTAATGTCAGCGATCAGCGGTAGGTATATCAGCGGCACAGTATCACTTGTGGAGTTCGAAAAGAGCACCTCCAAACAGTGTTAATAGGTATGCCCGAGTAAAGCACTCAACATGAAACTAGGATGAATCATCATTCAAGAAGCTTTCAAACATTGTCTTAAGCCAAGAGAGTCGAATAGATTGGCCAACAAAAGTCATCTCACCTAGCTCAACACCGAGAAAATCTCTGACTAACTGCTCCCTATCAAACCCATATTGCCAGTCACGGTCAGCCCATCAATAGGAAGTCCTAAAATTGCCGCAATATCCTGAAATGTGATGGTCATCTCTCTACTAGTAGGTGGAACAAATGTGTTCGTGGTCGCTATCTCTTGAGAAGAGCTGTAAGCATACCACGATCCAGCTTCATAGACCCCATCAATACTATTCCATAGAAACTAGCCTCGACCAACAAGCCGTGTGTATGTGAGTGCATTCCCAACATCGTGTGCATTCGGAAAGTGCACTCCTTGGATGTACCATTCTACACAAAATGAGATATGTGACTTTGTAGCAACATCAATAGTGTTGGGTCTAGTTGACCAGGACCTCCAGTTGCAACAGAAGATGAAAATGATTGGGCAACATCAGTAAACGAAGGAGGTGGATCAGCTATGACCTACACCAACATGGAAACTTTGTTGTATTAGCTACAACATTATATATACATCAGTTCATCTTACATGTGCAAGTGTATTTCCTCATCCTTGACCACCTCTATTAGAAGGCTCGATAGTACTACTCAAGAATCGTCCACTGCATGTTCATGGTCCCCGTCCTCGGCCACATACCAACTCCTTCATTCGTATCATCCTACATAAATAAATACTGTTTGTTACATAAGTGTAAATAAACATATCCTTTAAACATCCAAACGCATTATGATGAAACATTATAATGTCATGCATATTAATTCTCTCACGCTGTATATCAATAATTTCCTAAACTCTCGAAGCCCAATTCTACCCTTCACTTACAAGTTTTTGTGTCGATTGATGACGTTCAATAAAGTAAGAATTGAGACGATATAATATCATCTCCATAACTGCCATTACGGGTAAACTACGAACACTCTTCAAAATAGAATTTTTTTTTTTGATAAATTTGTAGTCGTCATGTCATATCGATGTACTTCATCTACATAATTGCCCACTTCTCAATTGGTTTCTCATTCAGCCAATTAACAACCACAATTTTTACTTTTTCCATCTTTGCCAATCTTTTTCTCAAACTTTCTCGGCTAATTTTGACATGCAATCACCTTAACGTTATTCCTCAAAACCTTGTTACCGAATTTGTTGGGGAAAAAATTTGTATCAAAATGTAGCTTACAAAAATGATGATATACATGTGGTTCATTTCATGCTCTATTTCACATATCCATGACAGACAAGATCCCGTATGACAATCAGAAATAACACATAACACTTAGCAATAAGTGACAAAATATCGAATAAAATTTAGGAAGCATGTCCAAGTAGCTATATTCTCTCCACTATTACTGCAGAAGGAAATGGAAATAGCCGATCATTTGCATTAGGTGTAACAACTATCAATGAAAAACCCTTGCACTTTCCATACAAATGGGCTCTATAAACACTAATAACAGGTCTACAACACTTAAATCCTTTGATCGAAGACTCAAATGCCCAAAATACGGTCTTGAATGTTTTCTCATTGGGACTGGTCAAAACCTTATCCCAATGGACAATAGTTCCTAAATTTGATACTTGTAGTGCTGATAAAAGAGCATGCAACCTCTTATATGTTTCCTCAAACCCTCCAAACAAAATCTTAATAGCTTTCTATTTTGCAAGCCAAACCTTCTTGTACGAAATTTGATGCATTCAAACTTGACTATATCAGCTATGGCCTTCGGCATTATTTCTAATTGTGCATTCACAACATTCGAAATTAAATTTGAAATAAGCTTAGAATCAACTTTACTTTGGTCTTGATTCAACATGGAATTGAGACATGTATATGGCCCTAGCAATTTCTTCACAGTGAAATATATCTGCCCTTTTGGAACGATCGCATAAAATCTCCACAGACAACCTGCCTCATTTACGACTTCGAGAATTTGTGCCCTTTCCTCGGGTGAACGGTTTGGTGTCAATACACATTTCACGACATATACACTTTTGGTCGATTTCACTATGACGAATTCTCAGTGTTTCTTTAAGAATAACATTTTCATCGTATGTTGAACATTATCTTTAGTTTCAAACTTTTGCCCAATATACAATTCATCTGTAACATCCCGTAATTTCTAAAGATATATAATAGTATATATTAGTATATATTAAGAGGGTGGCATAAAGTGTAAATAAAGAGAAGTATTGGGGGCCCACAATTTAGTTGATCAGCACTGAGGTGATGAGTGCTAGTGACGTCATGCTGACTTCACCAGGGGCCCACCCGGGTTTGAGGAGTTGAAGACAGTGCTACTTTCTTCGAAATTGTTGACGTGTATGCACGGGAATTAAGAGAGTAATGAGTTAAATAGTCCCATATCGGGAGTATACTAGAATAAAATAATAAGAAATAATATAGCCTATGATCAAGAGTCACCAATCCGGTTAACCACCTTTTGAGAGGCAGCCCGTGGTGGGCAGTTGTACTATACTATAAATTATTTATCTGATAAATTGTATAAATTGTCTGAGCTTGGGGCAGGGGCATTACAAATGGTATCAGAGCCGACCTTCGACACCGACTGTAGGACATGTATATATAGTCGGGCGATGGATTTCGGGACTGTGGTGATACCTCAATTAAATCTGGGACTGTGATTGATTGGGCGGTGGATTCCGGGATCATGATTAGTCGGGCGGATAGGAAGGCGGCTTAATTAAATCTAGGATTATGATTGATCGGTGGTGGATTCCAGAATCATGATTAATCATGTGGATAGAAGAGCAGATGCCCCACATCGGCAAGAAAGTAAATCCTGCACTAGATTGTTCATGCCCTGTGCTCAGTGAGGACACTGATTTCTGAAGAGGGGTGTATGTAACATTCCGTAATTTCTAAATATATATAATAGTACTATATATTAATTAAGAGGATGGCATAAAGTGTAAATAAAGAGAAGTATTGGGGGGCCCACGGTTGAGTTGAACAGCACTGAGGTGATTAGTGTTGGTGATGTCATGTAGGGCCCACCCAGGTTTGAGGAGTTGAACACAGTGCTACTGTCTTTGAAATTGCTGACGTGTATGCACGGGAATTAAAAGAGTATTGAGTTAAATAGGCCCATATCGGGAGTATACTAAAATAAAATAATAATAAATAATATAGCCTATGATCAAGAGTCACCAATCTGGTTAACCACATTTTGAGAGGCAGCCTGTGGTGGGCAGTTGTACTATACTATAAATAATTTGTCAGATAAATTGTATAAATTGTCTGAGCTTGGGGCAGGGCGTTACATCATCTGCGTCGGATAAGCAACATGACTCTAATGCAAATTGATCTACCCTCGCATTATTAACTAGTCAACTGTTTCAAACTCAGGTACAGGTGCACTCATCAACTGAGTCAAGGGGACCCCACCATCTTGCAAGTCCTCATTGTCATTAACATTATCATTTGGATGCCCATCTTCCTCATCTTCATCTTCCTCTTCTTCTAATAACTCATTGTTAACACTAACATGATTGAAGGATTAAATAACGTTTTCATTATCAACAAGATCGCATATCAAACTAAAAGGACATGGCTATTCATATTCCATGAGATTTGGTCGTGTTGGAATTGTGAACATGTCTTCTTGTGGTTGTGTCAATCTTGCATGTATTTCAGGAGCTGGATTGGGACTCATCTCTTAGGTCGGCACTTCACGTACGGGACATGAACTACAAAAAACATGTGGCCGATCATTAGAAATATTGGGTTGCTCAATATATAACTCCAATGCAACTCAACTAGAGTTTGGATCAACTGTCCTTGCAATCATTGCAATAAAAGCATCACCATCAACTACAAGTACAGCCATTAAATATTCTCTTTCTCCTTTTTCAGCTTCATAACGAGCTAGGATTTTAACACTTCATTCACCTTTATCTCAGTTAGTAATTTTATATACCTTCTCTACTAGTTCTTGCTTTGTATTATTATGAGGAGCCCAAACTAATTCTCGTTCAACACCTCTATACAAGCTCCTAGCTTTGGATCTCAAATTATTCCCCCCCCCCCCCATAATAGAACCAAAAAGGAACTTTGTAATCCATATCTATACATAAAGGGACAAATATACAAGTCATTATCTAATCACAAACATAACATAATACTACTCTTTTTAGCCAAATTTGAAGTATCCAACGTAGGCGAATTCTTATAAATTAATCGTTTACAACACCTTAGCTTAAATTTCATTAATCTATATTTAAACTAACATAATAAACGAATATTAATAAGGATAACAAAACCTATAATTTAGGGTTTTATGAATACCTTGAAAAAAATCTGGAAATTAATGGTGGAGATGACAACGTAGATAATGTCGGAGATGATTGGGGATGATTCTGGAGGTGATGCTGGGGATGATGTGAGATTTCAGAATTTGATTTTGATAAAGGAAGGTAAAATTAGGGGAAATCCCCAAATAAGGGTTTTCAGATTTTGAGAGTGGGAGGTGGAACCACGAAGAGCTTTGACAAAGTAGATGGCATGAGTGATTTGGGAGGAATTACGAATTAGGGTTTTAGGAATTGGGGTAGATTTTGGGGTTGGAGGAGATGGAGGAGTTGGAGATGATGAAAAGAAATGGAGATGTGTTGGGAGCCCGATGACTTAAATCTCCAAATTAGGTAGGTTCCACCTGAAGCCCGCATTTCCTAACTGCGACTTCAGTCTGTATGAATTTTGTCCTTAACCTCTGTCTCAAAGTTTCAAAGAGCCAAGACGATGATTTGAAGTATATCGTAGGGCGAAGTTGAGCTTTTTTTCTTTAAGTCTCAAAGAACCATCACATTTTTTTTAATTACTAAACAAGATATTATATATTCTACATGTAATTTATCATATAAAATCTTTAATTAATTAATCAGGATCTTACCAATAGAGACCATCAACACAACACTGAAGAATATTCACCAAATCAACTCAACATTCAACACACAAATTCTCCCCATAATTTTGAAAAAGTAATGAAAAGAAGAACAATGACGAAGAAGAAACTTCGGCTCCTATTGGTGACGAAGAAGAACGGCAATAGCGAAGAGAAGGACAGAGCACAACGATGAGTCGAGCTGCTGGTGTGGGCTACTGGTGGCGCTGCGATGAGAAGAGGAACAGAGCGGCAATTAAGAGATAGAGAAAAAATAGCAATGAAGAGAGATCGAGAAAGTGAGAAGATGAATAGAGGATTTGGGGATCTAGGGTTATTGATTACAATTCGTACATTGGATTTCGGGGTTTGAGTTAATAGATACCCCAAACACGCAATTAAATTTGAAGCCACAAATTTCAAATTTTCAGGCCGATACGTTTCAGCCTATATTTCGGTAATTTTGTCCGAAATCTACACATTTCAGTCCAAAACGATACGGAGTATAAAATAAATGATTTCGTATCGACAAGCTAACCGAAATGAAATTTCGGCCGATATGGCTAAAGTTTAAAACAATGCCTTTTATAGTATCAAGTATCCAAAAGTTTTAAATTAATATTATCCAAAACGATATGGAGTGCAAATCTATGATTTTGTATCGACAAGCTAGCCGAAACAAAATTTCGGCCGATACAGCCGAAGTTTAAAACAGTGCCTTTTATAGTGTTAAGTATCCAAAAGTTTTTTAAATAATTTTATTATAATACTATTCTGTTTAAGAAGTATTTTATCATATTGGGATTAGGGAATATAAGCCTCTCTTCCTTCTACTTCTTGAAGTATCTTTTCACATTCTATAACTTCGTTATTTATATCTGTTGCTGCTGATTTCGGTGTGGGATAAAACAGATGATTTGTGAATTCTTACGGAAACAGTAAGAGCGAACCTGTTGACTTCTTGCCGATGTTTGACTTTTTCTCACCACTGCCGTTAACCTGCAAAAGTTCGAGACACCGGGATGGATCCCGACGACGAACCCTCCGACGCTCAAGTCAGTAATCAGGAAAATTATGAAAAAGCATTTTATGGGAAAAAAATTGATTACCTCTTTATGGTGGGGGAGGAGGGGTATTTATAGTCGCCTTTAGAGACAGTTTAGAGATAACCATTTATCTCTATGTCCCGGTGTTTTTAGATAAGGAAGAGAGTTTAACTCGTTTTACGATAAGAGAGGCAGTTTAAACTGTCTCTTATAGATAACCATGAATTTGAATCACTCTTTAAATATCTGGGCTGGTTTGTAATGGGCCTGTCACCCTTACCCAGCAGGATAGACCTCTTTTTTGGCTATTGGGCTTGGAAAGAGTCCCAATTCCCATTTCGGACCCGCTTGTGGTGGAAAATACCATTTTACCCCTGATGGCTTCAAGATTCGTGTCCGATTTGAACGGTCCTGATTTAATCCTATTTTTTGCCATATCACGAGCCCCCACTCCGAAGAGTGAGTTCAACAGGCTTTAAGGAGTAGTTTTCTTATTTTAATGGCGTATAGAATTGTATCGGAGTTCTCGGGTTTGTTGGACTCTCACGCTGGGTTCAATTGAGCTTGTATATGAATCAGATTTGGTTGTAGAATTTTCTGGACTTTCCAATGATTTTTCCTAATTTTTAATTATTTTCCGAATTTTAATTCAACTTACGAAGTAACAATTAATTTCCGAAAGATCTTAATTAATTGTTCTAATTAACAATTATTTTTCTAAAAATTAAAAACATTTTTTCTGAATTTATAATTATTTTTAGAACTTTTTAATTAATTTTTTTAAATTTTTTAAATAATTAATTCGGTTTAATAATTAAATAAAGGAAATAAGTAAATTAAATCACCCAGATTAGATCATGACCGTTGATCATGCGTCAACTCACACGTTGAGGTGATTGGACGGCCGTGATGAGGGAATCAGGTAGAGTGGTGACGTGGCATGATCTGAGTCGCTATTCTTGATCTAGCACACATCGGGAGGTGAAGTTCTTTGGCCATATTTCGTTCGGGGATGCATCTGCTCAGATTTTGGATCCGAACGATGTGGTAAGATCTGAGCCGTTGATCTTGATCAGGCTCGCATTGGGAGACAGATCTGTTCGGATTTTGGATCTGAACAATGTGGCAAAATCTGGGCCGTGGATCATGATCAAGCTCGCGTCCGAAGGTAGATCTGTTCGGATTTTGGATCCGAACGACGTGGCGAAATCTGATTCGTTGATCATGATCAAGCTCGCATCGGGAGGCAGATCTGTTCGGATTTTGGATCCGATCGACATGGCAAAATCTAAGCCGTGGATCATGATCAAGCTCGCATTGGGAGGTAGATCTGTTAGGATTTTGGATCCGAACGTTGTGGCAAAATCTGAGCTGTGGATCATGATCAAGTTCGCATCAGGAGGTAGATCTGTTCGGATTTTGGATCTGATCAATATGGTGAAATTTGAGCCATTGATCATGATCAAGCTCGCATCGGGAGCCAGATCTGTTCGGATTTTGTATACTATCAATGTGACAAAATCTGAGTCGTTGACCATGATAAAGCTCGCATCAGGAGCCATATATGTTCTCTTGTTTTTCGTTCGGGGGCATGTTTGTCCGGTTTTGGGGACCGAATGACGTCAACAGATCGGCGAAGTGACACGTGACGTTTTGACGACCGTTGACCAGTGAACGATTTTCTCTGATTTTTTTATCAGGGACACGTTTGTTCAGCATATGACACTGAGTGTTTCTGATGGCTCGGATGCTCAACACATGTCACCGTTTGACCGTTGACCATTGACCAGTCGACGATGTTCTCTGATTTTTTTGATTGGGGACACGTTTGTTCGGCATATGAATATGACACCGAACGCTTCCGATGGCTCGGATGCTCGACACGTGTCACCGTTTGACCGTTGACCAGCTAACGATTTTCTCTGATTTTTCGATCGGGGACACGTTTGTTCGGCATATGACATCGAACGTTTCTAGCGGCTCGGATACTCGACACGTGTCACCGTTTGACCGTTGACTAGTCAACGATTTTATCTAATTTTTCGATTGGGGACACGTTTGTTCGGCATATGACAACGAACGTTTCTGATGGCTCGGATACTCGACACATGTCACTGTTTGACCGTTGACCAGTCAACGATTTTCTCTAATTTTTTTATCGGGGACACGTTTGTTTGGCGCATGATGCCGAACGTTGTAAATGGTTCGGCTGCATGTCACATGTTGCAAGTTGACCATTGACAATTGACCAGTCAACAACGTTCTTTGACGGCCTTTTTCTTGTCGTTTAGCCTTCCTATCTCATGGGCTTTCCCTACCTTTGGGCTTTTCAACTGCTTTGGAGGCCCAAGAAGTTCATGAGTCGCCTCTCAATTTATAAATCTTTTAGCCCCCCTCATTTCGCACTTCTTACTTCTTAGAATTTTTTTAGCTCATATAGGAGTTGTCAGAGCATTCCAGCGAACTTTCTCTTCCCTGCGAGTATTCCGACCGTAGACGTCACATCCAAGGTAAAATATATACATTTTATTCATATATATTTATTTTATCAAGGATGTCTAAAGTGTCTTCCGGAGGAGAGACCTCCCCCTCAGGACAGTTCAAAGATAGGTCACTCGCCATCCTGAGTAGGGAAGACCTGAGGGAAGGAGGTGGTGGGATATGTTATAGTCGAAGAGATCGTGGAGAGCAGACAAGGTGTGGGGGAGCTCGGTAGGCTGCTGAGCGTCTTATCGGGCCTTGGCTGAGTTATTGATTATTCCACCGATCTCCTTCCCCGAGTCAAACACGGTATGGCTCGTCTGTACGAGGAGAGTGACATCCGCAAATGCTCGGAGGTGGATGACATCCCCACAATTCTCACGGAGAAGAGCTTGCGCGTGATTCCGAGGGAGTACGGACTTATACTACCGGGACCAGGTATTAGAGCTTGTACGCCAATCTCCCCCGATGCATGTTTCTTCTCTTTTGATGCTTTCCACGCGGGGCTTCGTCTCCCTCTCCCCCCGTTTACCGCCAAAGTTCTACGATGGTTCGGTCTAAGCCCCATCCAATTCATGCCGAACATGTGGAGACATGTGAACGGCTTCGTCCTTCACTATTAGGCGGTAGGGATCGAGCCTCGACTGAATGTCTTGAGGAAGCTTTATAAGGTACATCAAAAGAACAAGTCGGAGTATAAGTTTTATCTTACTGCTCGCCGGGGTGTAAAGTTGATCAAGAATCCAGACTCGATCAAATTTTGGAAGGAGAAGTTCTTCATAGTCCGCTGTATCTAGCCTTGGGATGAACCCACGAGGTGGAAGGATGGAGTGCCAAAGAGGACAAAATCTGAACCTGTCCTGAGTCCTGAGGAGGACAAGATGGTCAGGATGCTTTTAGATCGGCCTTCCCTGGATTGGAGAGAAGTGACAAAAGAACAACTGTTCACACAAGGGAGGGGGGGTCTTAGTCCAATCAACCCCAATACGCACCTCTATCTCTTATGTTTTAACTGACCCGTGCCTTCGCTTGTAGATGATCCCAATATGGACTTTGATTCGATGGTCTCGGATCGAACGAAGCTTAGCGGAAAGACCCTTGAAGAGAGGAAGAGGAAGAGAGTAACTGCGAAGTTCTCCACTTCGAAGGCTGCCCGGGGTCAGTCGAGCGAGTCTCCTGTGGTGGACCTTGGATCGCCGCCACCTGCCCCATCCGCTGCTTTGGCCAGGGCCTTTACTCTAGGTGTTGCTCTGGCTCTTGAGGGACCCCCCTGACTATCGTCGTAGAGGCCATTCTGACGAAGGAGCACAAAAGCCTTATTTCCTCGGACTGGCGTGTGATGAAGCACGATGGTTTTCTAGGTGACTCGACCTCTTGCATGCAGGCAATCAACCTCCTCGCGACCCCGAAGAACCGACCAGCAATGGACGCGATGTCAGTTGGCGACGATGCACTTGAGATTGCTAAGGCCAACATGGCAGTAAGCTCTTATTTTTTGTTTGGTTTTTGTTGTTCAATACTTGATGAATGTGGATTTAAACATCTTTTCACAGATCACTTGACACTTCGGTCATTTGATGAAACGAATGGCTGAGCAAGAAAAAGAACTGAAAGCGGCGAGTGACAAAGATAGGACAGAGCATGCTAAGTCTCAGAAGCTGCTCGACGTGATGACTCGCGTGTCTGGGACGCAGTTAGGGTAGATTGTGCTCTTGGAGTCTGCCCGCACCAAGTCAAAAGAGAAGATTGCTCAGCTGGAGCAAAAGTTGATCTGAGAGAGGGAAAAGGCTACCGTGGAGAAGAATGAAGCGGTGAAGGTCGCTCAGGACGAAGCAAAGGGCTACCTCCGAGGGAACATGGAGAAGGCGTACGTCAGATCCCTTCTTCACGAGAAGGCATGAACTCTCGGATTCAAAACTTCGGGGTACACTCTCTATGCCCCCGCCCCGAAGGCGTGGAGGAGGACGAGGACGAGGACGATGAAGAGGCAAGGAAGAGGTGGAAGAGGCCGCGCCGGACCCCCGGTCTGCCATGGTGGTGTCCCCCGATGCAACTGAAGAGGTCCGTCAGGAGCTTACTCCCTCTAGGGTTTAATCGACTGAGGTCGATCCTTGACCTCTCTTCATCTTCTTATATTGTAGTTGTCTTTATTTTTGATTTTGTAATGATGACTTTGAGCGGACTGGCCACCGCTAGTTGTATCTCTAACTTTTGCAATGAAAAAAGTTTATGATCTATAAGACTTGGTATTTTTTTTGGCACAAAAAATTCCTTTGCCTGTCTTGTGGACTTGTCAATTTTGATAGAGTAATCTATCAATTTATCTTGCAAATAGGTTGTTGTGTACGAGGTCGGTGAGGATTCTCACCCTCACTCTGAACTTTTGGTGGCCGAGCTAGGGCTTTCTTGCTCATGAGAGAGGCTATCGAAAGCGGAAACAGAGCTTATCGTTTGAGGAGAGTCTTGGCTCGCCGAGATGTTGAAACGCGGCGTGAAGATGAGATACTTCAAGAAGTGCCCCCTGAGGGCGTGGAAGATCATAGTTCGGTGGCTATAAAGAAACCTTCGAAACTTAAAGCTCTTTGCCATTCTTTGTTTGTGGTTACAGCTAAAAGAGACGAACCGAAGAACGTTTTACTTGAGAAGAGTTTCGAAGCAGCCCATCTCAAAAGGTCTATTCTTGAGCTCTTGTAGGGTGGTAGTGCGAGTTGTGTGCCCCGAAGTGTTTGCTGACACTTGTATTCTCTCGTTTGTGAAATGAGATTTTTTGACTAAGTGATTTAAGTGTCATTTCTCTAAGTATTTGCTGACACTTGCAGTTGGAGAGTTTTCAACAGTTGTGGTGAGCTACTTCGCACTTGCTTATTTGCAAGTGGCTAAAGTGGCGTCAAACTAAGTGTTGGACTCCGAACTTGACGTTTGAGAGTTTTCAACAGTTGTGGGTGCAATTCTGAATGGCGAGCTACTTCGCACTTGCTCGTTTGCAAGTGGCTAAAGTGGCATCGAACCAAGTGTAGAACTCCGAACTTGTCGTTTGAAAGTTTGCAACAATTGTGGGAGAAATTACGAATGGTGAGCTACTTCGCACTTTCTCGTTTGCAAGTGGCTAAAGTGGTGTCCAACCAAGTTTTGGACTCCTAACTTTTCGTTTGAGAGTTTTCAACAGTTGTGGGAGCAAGTCCGAATGGGAGCTACTTCACACTTGCTCATTTGCAAGTGGCTAAAGTGACGTCGAACCAAGCGTTGGACTCCAAACTTATTGTTTGAGAGTTTTCGTACTTAGAGTGTACGTTTTGAGGCAAGTTTGTAGTGTAGGTATTGAAGCAAATCAATCAAGTTTTTGACAACAGCTATTCGGAAAAGTAAATTACTTTTATAAAAGGGAACTAAGTGGCTGCTTCCAAGTTGCAAGCCTTTATTACATAGAGAATACAACTAAGTGAAAGAAAAACATTATGAAATGCTTTAGGAAGAATTTGCTTCGAGCGGCGTTTGAACAACCTTTTGGTACTTCATCAGGTGCCCCGTATTCCAAGTTCTTGGTATCTCTCGGCCCCCCGGATCTGCAAGTCGGAAAGTTTCCGGACGAACCACTTTGGAGATCCTATATGGTCCTTCCCAATTTGGAGAGAGTTTACCCTTGCTATGAGGAGCTGAGATTGCTAGTTTTCGCAGAATCAGATCCCCTTCCTTCAAGTCGATAGGGTGTACTTTCTGATTGTAGAACTTTTCGACTCGCTGTTTGTACGCCTGTTGTCATACAAATGAGCGTTCACGGATTTTTTCTATGAGACCAAGATTGCCTCTGAGACTGTTTGAGTTTTGTTCTTCGTCGAACGCGATCAGACGAGGAGAGGGTAGGCCAACTTCAAGAGGAATAACAACTTCAAAGCTGTAGGTGAAGTTGAAGGGAGATTCTCCTGTAGGGGTTGTCTTAGTGGTCCTGTAGGACCATAGCACATTTGGGAGCTGCTCCACCCACAAGCCTTTGGATGCTCTATCGAACCTTAGGCAGAGGCCCGTTAAGATTTGCTTATTCGTGTTTTCCGCTTGGCCGTTGGTTTGCGATGGGAGACGAAGAGAATCTCTGCTGAATGCCCATATCGGCGCAGAATTGCTGAAAGGTTGCCCCTATGAATTGTGTTCCATTATCAATGACTATGATTCGAGAGATACCGAATCGGCAAATGATGTTTCTCCATAGGAACTGTTGGACCTTGTTCTCAATAATCGTAGCAAGTGGTTCAGCTTCAACCCACTTAGTGAAATAGTCGATTGCTACTATGAGAAATTTTCTTTGCCCGGTAGCCGGTGGGAAGGTTCCTAGGAGATCCATCCCCCACATAGCGAGGGGGATTGGGCTGGGAAAGGAACGGAGCTCGGCTTGGGGTGCCCTTTTGATGGATGCGAACTTCTAACAAGAAGTGCAGTGGCAGACGAGCTGCTGAGCATCTCTGAGGAGTGTAGGCCAATAGTAGCCATGATTGAGGATCTTTTGAGCGAGGGATCTCGCTCCAATATGAGTGTCACCAATCCCCTCATGGACTTCTTTAAGGGCGTATTGGGCCTCATCGAGGGATAAGCATCGAAGATATGGTCGGCCATCAACTGGAGTATACGAGTGTCTGTACAAGATCCCTTCTGTGATATTGTAGCGCTCTACCCTTGTTTGGATTTCTCTTGCTTCTTTCTGATCTACTGGAGCATGCCCCCCCTTGAGGAATTCGAACAATAATTTCATCCAGTTTTTCCCGGGTGGTGGGGGAGGAATCATCATGAGTTCATAATGTTCTTCCTCGATGCTAGGGCGGTGGAGAACTTCAATAAAGACAGTATGATCGAGTCCTTCAAGGGACGAAGAGGCTAACTTGGACAGGACATCTGCTTGACCATTCTCCTCTCGTGGTATGCGGATAACTTCGGACCCTTGGAACACGCTTAGAAGCCGCTTGACACGGGCAAGATATTTAACCATCCGGTCATCTCTAGCCTCGTATTCCCCGAGGACCTGATTAACTACTAGCTGAGAGTCATTCTATATGTTTACACGGCGAGCCCCTGTTTTTCAAGCTAAGAGCAAGCCGGCTATTAGGGCCTCGTACTCAGCTTTGTTGTTGGAGGCTCGAAAATTTATACGGAGAAAGTACTGGAGGATGAAGTCATCTGGTCCCATTAGAATAACACCTGCCCCGCTTCCCTCGAGACATGAGGATCCATCGACATCGACGCTCCAGAATGGGGGGTCTCTGTCTTCCTTAAGAGGGTCTAGAATTGTGCTCTCCACTATGAATTCGGCAAGGGCTTGGGCTTTGGTGGATGCTCGCGGCTGGTAAATTATGTCATGCTAGCTCAGTTCGATAGACCATTTCATGAGTCTTCCCGAGCTCTCCAGTTTGTGCAATATCTGCTTCAGCGGTTGATCGGTGAGAACGGTGATGGAGTGGGCTTGGAAGTAAGGTCGGAGTTTGCGACCGGCCATTATCAGAGCGTAAGCCATCTTCTCCACTTTTGAGTAGCGGAGTTCGGCATCATGGAGGACTTTACTGACGTAAAGATGAGCTTTTGTGCTTTATTCTCTTCTTTTACAAGAACCGCACTTAGAGTCTACTCTGAAGTAGCAAGATAGAGGTATAGTAGTTCTCCGGCTTGGGCTTGCTCAATAACAAGAGGTTAACTAGATAGGCTTTGATCTGTTCAAAGGCTTCTTGCTGCAGTTGTCCCCATTCAAAATTTTTAGCTCCTCGAAGGGCTTTGAAAAAATGAAGGCATTTCTTTCCTGAATTAGAAAGGAAACATCTGATGGCTGCAAAGTGACCCATGAGCATCTGAACCTCTTTAACACTGGAGGGATGTGGCATATCAAGAATATCTTGGATTGTCTCGGGGTTGGCCTCTATCCCCCTGTGGCTAACCATGAAGCCCAGGAATTTGCCTAACAATACTCTGAAAGCACATTTGGATGGACTGAGTCACATCCTGTGCTTCCACAGAATGCCGAAGGCTTCCTGTAGGTCATGGGCATGGTCTGCTTGGGTGAGGCTCTTCACCAACATGTCATCTACGTAAACCTCCATATTTTTGCCGATCTGCTCTTGGAAGACCTGGTTGACAAGGCGCTGGTAGGTAGCTCTAGCAACCTTCAGCCCGAAGGGCATGACTCAGTAACAATACAAGCCTTGGTCGGTCACGAAAGAGGTCTTTGGGATATCAGGGGGGAACATTCTGATTTGGTTATATCTGGAGTAAGCATCCATGAAACTAAGGAGCTGGTGACCGGATGTGGCGTCAATAAGAGCGTCGATGCTAGGAAGAGGGAACGGATCTTTCGGGCAGGCTTTGTTCAAATCCGTGAAGTCAATACACATCCTGCACTTTCCATTAGCTTTCTTTACCATTACTACGTTGGCAAGCCACTTGGGATAGTTGACTTCTTGGATGAAGTGAGCCGCGAGGAGTTTATCCACCTCCTCTATGATGGCTACCTGGCGATTGGGAGCGAACTTACGATGCATTTGTTGGACGGGTTTGGCTTCGAAATTGACTCTGAGACAGTGGGTGATGAGGTCTTTTGAAATACCAGGCATATCAGCTGATGTCCACGCAAATAGGTCTTTGATGTCTCTGATGCACTCGATGATCTGTTTCTTGACTATTTGTAGGAAGGTCCTACTCACTCGGAAGGTCTTAGACGGATTTTCTTTGGAAAATAGGACCTCCTCTAACTTGTCGACCGGTTTCGAAATTGTCTGGCGGGCCATCTGAGGGGCCTCTAACGAGTTGAGGGAGAGAACTGTCCCTCCTATTGCCGTAGTATAGCACCTTCGGGCCGTTTCCTAATTTCCTTTGACTTCTTCTTGATGGATATTGTAGGCAAGGCAAATAACACTGGAGAGGGGTGAATAGTGTTGTATAAAAATTAATTAAAAACTTGAACTTTTTGTATTGTTAAGTTGACTAAAAATATATATACAATCGACTGTTACGTCAGATAAGAAGAGTATTTTACTGAAGAGTTACAAGTCTGGTCAGTCGACTTATAGTGGAAAACCAGTCGACTTACCAGACAAGTTTTTGAAAAAAAACTCAGAGAAATTGAAATTGCAAGTTGAGAGAATACAACCACAGAGAGTCAATCACAGCCAAACACAACGATGTATCCTGGTTCAGTCCTCCTGACCTACATCCAGTCCCCAAGCAACCCACTTGAGATTTTTCACTATTCTTGAAAAAGTACAAGAATTCACTCCGGCCTTTGACAACAACAATGTCAAATCCGTAGACCTCTCATACCACTAGAGAGAGCAAACCCACTCTACACCCTAGAGTGAAATCGACTTTAAAACCAAGAGTCCTACTCTCCAACCGAGAGGACCACTCTCACAAACCGAGAGTGAACACAACAAAAATTGAGTTTACAATAACCTATAGCATTGTATGTGATAGTGCTTTTGTATAGTGGCTATTAGGTCAACTTCTGAATTCAGTCTAAAACGAATCAATATTATATTAGACTGAAATTCAGAGAACCACGAGAGTTTGTATGCTTTTGAAACACTTGTTCTTATTGAAAACAAAAGACTTAAAAGTTAAAGAATGCTTGGAACCTTTTCCAAATGATTCCGATACTCTATTGAAAACAAAAGACTTAAAAGTTAAAAATTCATGTTTCCATTAGTATATGTTGAAAAATAATTATAAATGGGGGAAGTAAAATCTAACTTCTTAGAACTTTAAGTGGAAAATGATGAAATTTAACTGTTGAAAAGATATTTGCTATTTTCAACATAACATGTGCAATAAAAAAACATAAAAATTCTGAAAATTTACAAAACTAAAATCTTAAAATATAAATTTGTAAGTAAATAAAGAAAGAATGGGAGAGAGAGATAGGGAGAGAGAGAAAGAGAGAAATATGAAAAAGTGAAGAGAAGAGAGAGATAGTAATAAAGTAATGAATTTTTTAGTTTTGGGGGGAAAATTTTGATTTTGGGGTTTGAAATTTTGGGAGGGAAAATGTGTTTTGTGAGGTTAGATCTGGGCGTTTGATTTTGGGGGGATTGAAGGTGAGCCACTTGATAGCTTTCTTTGTGTTTTATTATATAGATATATAGAGTAAGTCTATTAAGAGCTGGGGAGCTGAAAACCTTATCGGGAGCTGAGGTGTAATGCCCCGATTTTTCATTTATGAAAAATTATTTATTTTTGCACGTAGTGTGCACGTGCAATATTTTTGGTAAATATTTTCATCATGATGAGTATAAATATTTAAATATGTGCTTTTAATTATTTTGTATAAAGCCTTCTTTCAATTAGACATAACGCCCTTTTTCTTAACGCCCAAAATTTAATTCATTTATTTTATTTTAAAATTACTATTTTGGCCCATAAACTAAAGTCCATGAGTTAATTTAATTTTAAGTACAACTTGTCATGTAGGATACAATTTAAAGTTTATTTTTATATAAAATATAATGTACAAATTTTTGGAGGCAAATGCTTGCACGTGCATTGCACGTACACGTGCAAAGTGCACCTTCCTATGCATGGCCGGTTGTAAACTTGGAGGGAAATGAAATTTTGAGTGGGATCATGGTGGAGATGGTTACTCATCATGGGTAGTTAGTGTAACTCCTCCTTAAATCTAAGCCATTTGTTCCTAACTCCTACTTCAATCTTAGCCATCCATTTCTCTATATTTTTAGTATAAATACCCCCTCCCATGGCTAGTATTCTTGTGCAAATTAATTCTTTCAAACCTATAGTTCAATTACATTATCTAGTAGTTAGTAAGTGAGTAAAAGATTGAGTTGTGTGTGGGAGTTGTGCTTGCAACAAGAAGAGGAGGCCGGCATCAAGGAGGGAGTGCTCTCGGTTTGGCATTGGGTGTGCTCGGGTTGACTTGTGCGCGCGTGTTCAAAGAGGAGGATCGTTCGTTTGCAAGGACATTCGTCTAGGAAGTTGCTAGTTGTATTTTCTCTCCATTTAAGGTGGGTAAATTTTCTATATTTCTAAATAGGAATGCATGCTAGATTGAATGGAAAAAATGATGCATGAAAAAGATTAATAAGAGTACACATTTAATTGGAAAATTGATCTATAAATTGATTGGAATGTGGATGTGCAATTGTATGTGATCTTATTAGTAAAAGTCTAAATTTTGTGTGATGGACTATAGTTATGGATTGTTGAAGAAAATTTTATTATCTACACCATGAATTATAGATATAAAAGTTAGTAGATTAACAATACTACTTTATGTGTTTAAATGAATCTTTGTATTGTATTGAAATGAATGAATTAAGATATAAATTTGTATGCTTAGTAAATGATTAAAAATAGGAAATTAATATGAAGATTGCTAATGAAGAGGTTTGAGATATTAATTGTTAAGAAATGTCGAAAAAGAAGAAATGTGGTAGTGATAGTTTACAATTCAAATTAATTGTACGAAAAATATGTTTTAATTGTTGAAAAAATTATTTTTTCATACTAGAGTATAATTTATGATGATATTAGTCAATCTGGACATTTACAGTAATTTTTATAAAAGCAAAGTGAAATGAGGACTAGTTGAACATCGAAATGTTTTGATAACAGAGAGTTTTGATTTAAATAAATTTCGAGTTGTACTTTGACAACCTGAGCACGTAGCTCAAGTGGTCAGGACGGCCTTAATCGCTACAGTGGGCTCTCGGGGTCTGAGGTCGCTGGTTCGAATCTCCAGGCTGCCATACTTTTATTTTTCATTTCAAAAAATATGTAGAGCAGTGGCCGAGAGCACTTAATGCTCTCGCCCTCTCTTCTAAGCGCGAGTAGCACTCGGCCTAGTGGCTTGTGCCTTCGGTTGGTTTCCCTGTGGCCGCTGGTTCGATCTGTGGCCTCGGCTGTTGTTTATATTGTGGGGAAAAACATTTGTTTAGGGGTTTTTAATGATCAAAAAATTACAAAAAAATATGATTATTATTTTTAAAATATGGGGAGTCTATGAAAAATAGTTTGAGAATTATTTGCATGAAGTGGAGTATGTTTAAAGAATAAAAGTATAATTTAGAACTATATGTTCTACACTTGCATTTGTATAAAGTGGTATTTTTACAAAAGATTTAGAATGGAAATTTAGAAAAGAAATACGAATAAAAAGGAATTGTGTGAAGTGATGTGAATTATTCTCGTTGGAGAATAGTGTGACAAATTATGATGTGTAAATATCCATCCTGATTGAATACTAGTGATGTGGGTTTTTAATGTGAAAATAATATTTCATGAGTTACATGATGAATAGTTGAATTTAATGTATAATTATGGAATATTGAACGATTTAGAGATCATGATTGGAAAAGAGAAACACTTTTGAGTATGATAACTCGACATGTGAACTTATGAGTTGGAAATGCTCAATTTTGAAAATTTGAATTGAAATTGAAACAAAAGAGTAGCTAAGTCTCCCCCGACATTTGGAAAGAAATGAAATGAAATTTGAAATGAAAGACCAAGGTTGGTCATGTTTGAATGAATGAATAAGTCCAGTTTAGTGGAGAGGCTAACTCTAGAACTTTGATTTTTGTTCATGATTCTAATAAAAAGTAAGGATTAGTACATAGTGGAGACGTGATGAAAGTAGGGGAAAAACATGAGTTGAGGGCCATCGGATTGGCGGCGTGAGAGTATTTCACAGGCTTTCTTCACGATGCGTCGTGACATGACGTGGATACTGCTCCAGAGTACCGTCCCGGTGGTGACGCTTGTAGGATGTTTGGTGACTGCAAGAGGATCGTGTGCCATGAAGGAGGCTGAATTGCCACAGGCTGTCTTCACGATGCGTCGTGACATAACGTGGGATTCCCCTCTAGGTTTTCTATACACGTGCTTGTACTCATAAATCATCTAAGATACTTACTGTAGTTACAGTAGTAGTATTAAGTCATGGCGAGGGATTGAACCCTACAAAGATGAAGAACGATTAAGGGCTTGCTCTCGGACCTATGTAGTATGGGATGCATAGAATCCGAACAAGTGCGCATTAGTGTCATGTAACATAAATAACTGCATTAAGGACTAAGTGCACAATCACAACACGACATCAATAGGATAGTCCCTTTAGTTTGATATATGACAAGTGTGTGTTTGCTAAATATGGAAAATAAGCTATACTATTTTCGGCATAGAGAGGATGGCCGTGTATAATGTTCATCGGTTGAATAAACTGACGTACCCACAGTCTTATATGCAGGTAAGTGACATGATAAAGATTAAAGAGGAACAGATGCTTAAAGATTATTCAATGTTGTTGTACATTCATTTAAATGTTGTAATTTTACTTCCGCTGTGCAGTGTAAATTGTAATGAATTTATGTAAACTCTGATGTAAAGTGAAAAGTTCAAATTTCCTTGTAAAATTGTACTAAATGAAGTGGAAAGATCTTGTAGAACTCTCGAATTCAGTTGTATTTGGGATTCGGGGCGTTACATGGGGTTTTCAGCCATTCGATCGCGATTGATCGCGATTGATCGTGGTCGAATGGCTCAGATTTGATCCCGCTCCCCTTCAGAATGTTGAGGGGTAAAAGGGGCAAAATCGAAAATCCCTATCTCTCCCACTGTCTCTTTCTCACGATCCCGCTCCCCTTCTTTCTCACGATCAATCGACCTCCTCTCCCTCCCGCTGTCTCTTTCCTTCTCAGGTTTGGGCTCTCGATCCTCGACGACAAACTTAGGGTTTTGATTTTTATACTCAGTGGGTTCTGCCTCTCTCTCGACGACATACCCAAATCGCGATTATGGTTTCGATTTCTCCTCTCAGTGGGTTCTCTCTCTCTGCGACGAAAAACCCAAATCGCGATTAGGGTTTCGATTTCTACTCTCAGTAGGGTTCTCTCTCTCTTCGACGACCCAAATCGAAAACCCAAATTGTTCTGGTTGCGATTCAAAGAGAAACCCTAGCCCCCAATCTTCGTTGATCCAGCGATTTCCCTAAATCGAAACCCTAGATCGCGATTTCCCTACTTCGTTGATCCAGCGAAGCATCGACTTCCTAGCTTGGGCTGCAATCTTTCCATTGGGTAATCTCAATTTCAAATTTTATTTCCTTTATAATCGCTTATAGTTTGTTGTTAGAATTTATGCATGTATTTCTTTAACAACTATACATTCATTTCTTGAAATATATTTCAGCAATGTCAGAAACTTGTAAGATAGGTAAGGTTGCATTTGTGAATGGTTCAAATCTTTTAGTCAACAAATAATATTCGTATTAGATTAATAATGTAAAGTTTGCCGAGCATTAAATCAAAACTACATCTGTAATTTTGAGATGCAGACATGACACATGCATATGAGCACACATAATCATGATGGTTCCTTGTGTAGAAGAAGTTTTCATTTAGGTCTGTGATGAACATTACAGTTTCATGTTAACTACCTTTATTATATTTTGATGTTGATCAAGTAAATTTGTGTCATATTTATACCATAATTAATTATACTGGTTTAGTATATTCATATTAAAAGACTTCACTTAAAGCATATACATCATAGATGCACCCTAGTTACTTGTTCTGAGATTTGCTTAAATCATTGCTTATAGTTTTGCTAATGGCAGACATTTTTTTGGCCTGTCCATTGCATCAAATCAAAATTGGGTAGTGAAATCCTCTGCGTGTTGTGTATGTGTACTAATACTTTAGAGAAAGAAGCTGAGGGGTGTTTCTCATTTAACTAGGGATGTTTCTCTCAAAAAAGAAAAATATTTAAGTTTCCAAAATGCATAGATACTTGAATTTTTCAATACTAAGTTTCATATCCTCTCACTATGAAGACTTTATTAAATAGTTAACTATTAGATGTGAAGTGAAGGGTTAATCATGACAATCGCACTTGTCCTTTGAAGGAAATGTTGGTATTCTTGTAACGTCCCGAATTCCAAAATACACTGAATTTGAGATTCCACAGGATCTTTAAACTTCATTTAGTACAATTTTACAAGGAAATTAAAACTTTTCACTTTACATCAGAGTTTACATGAAACTTTACACTTTCCATTGCACAGCGGAAGTAAATTTACAACATTTAAATAAATGTACAACAACATTGTATAATATTTAAGCATTTGTTCCTCTTTAATCTTTATCATGTCATTTACCCTCCATACAAAACTGTGGATACGTCAGTTTATTCAACCGACGAACATTATACACGACCATCCTCTCTATGCCGGAAATAGTATAACTTATTTTCCATATTTAACAAACACAAACTTGTCACATATCAAACTAAAGGGACTACCCTATTGATGTCGTGTTGTGATTGTGCACTTAGTCCTTAATGCAGTTATTTATATTACATGACACTAATGCACACTTATTCGGATTCTATGCATCCCATACTACATAGGTCCGAGGGCAAGCCTCTTAATCGTTCTTCATCTTTGTAGGGTTCAATCCCTCGTCATGTCTTAATCTACTACTGTAACTACGGTGAGTATCCTAGATGATCTATGAGTACAAGCACGTGTACCGAACCCTGGAGGGGAATCTCATGCCATGTCTTGACTCATCAAGCATGCATTCTGTGGCAATTCAGCCTCCTCCCTGAACACGATCCTCTTGCAGTCACCAAACATCCCACAAGCGTTGCTAAAGTCCGATTATTACTGAGTTGTGCCCACGCCATGTCTTGACTCATCAAGCATGCATTCTGTGGCTCACACACCCACACCGTAAACTCTAACTCTCATACTTGTGTTTTCTCTCACTTTCATCACGTCTTCACTATGTACTCTTTTCTTTAATTTAATAGAATCATGAACAAAATCAAAGCTCTAGAGTTAGCCTCTCCACTAAACCGGACTTATTCATTTATTCAAACAAGACCAACCTTGGTCCTTCATTTCAAATTTCATTTCATTTCTTTCCAAATGTCGGGGGAGACTTAGCTACTCTTTTGTTTCAATTCCAATTCACAATTTTCAAAATTGAGCGTTTACAGCTCATAAGTTCATCTCATAATCATAACAGATTTTCCTTTTCAATGGCATGATCTCTAAATTTATTCATGAGTCCATAATCATACATGGAATTATATATTTCATCAAATATCAATTTCACATTTAAATCACATCACTAAATGAATATTCACATTTCCAAATTTTCACACTATTCTCCAATGAGAATAATTCACATCACATCACTACATATGATTTCTATCTTTATTACACTTCTTTTCTAACATTTTATTTCAAGTCCCTTTGCAAAGTGCAATATTTTTCATAACATACAAGTGTAAATCCATAGTTCTAAATTATACATTTATTCTCAAAACATACCCCATTTCATCCCAAATAAATTTTCATAAATCCCACATATTTTTAGGATAATAGTCATTTTTTTTTCCATAATTTTTTAATCATTAAAAATCCCAAAAAATTTATTTTTTCCATAACATAATCACAATCCGAGACCAAGGATCGAACCATCGACCACAGGGAACCCAACCGAAGGCACAGACCACTAGGCTGAAGGTGCTAGGCGGTATAAAGAAGGCTGAGAGCATTAAATGCTCTCGGCTGCAGTTGTTTTTATTTTTAAAAATACCAAACAAAATATATGTTGCCCACGGGACTCGAACCGCAGACCCCTGAGACCCGAAGCCTACTGTAGCGAATAGAACCATCCCAACCACTTGAGCTATGCGCTCAAGTTGTCAATAGTTCAACCCAAAGTCTATTTAAATTAATACTCTCTGTTTAGTAAACATTCCGATGTTCAACAAGCTCTCATTTTATTTTGCTTTTATAAAATTTGCTGTAAATTTCCAGATTGGCTATTCTCAACATAAATTATACTCCAGTATAATAAAAATAAATTTTTTTCAATAATTAAACATATATCTACCATACAATTTTGTTAAATTGTAAGTTACCACTACGACGTTTTCTTTTTCAACATTTCTCATCAAATTTAAGAACACTAATCTTTTTATTAGCAATCAATCATCTGTTTTTAATCATTTTCCAAACATACAATCTATATCTTAATTCATCCATCACAACATTATCACAAAAAGTCCATTTAAGCACATAAAGTAATATTGCCAATCTACTAACTCTTGCATATAATTTTTAATGTTAATAAGGAACTTTTCTTTACACAATCCACAGCCATAATCATTTCGCACACAACTTGAATTTTAATAATAGAACCATATACAATTGCATATCAACATTTCAATCAATCAATAGGTCATTTTTCCAATTAAATGTGTACTCTTATTAGTCTTTTTCATGCATCATTCTTTCCATTCGAATCTAGCATGCATTCCTAATTAGAAATATAGAAAATTTACCCACCTTAATTGGAGAGACTACACTTAGCAACACCTCCTAAACAAATGTCCTTGCAAAAGAACGATCCTCCTCCTCGATGCGCGCACACAAGCCTCCACAAAGCCAAACCCGAGCACTCCCCTTGATGAAAGCCGGCCTCCCCTTCTTTGATGCAAGCACAATTTTTCCACACAAACTCAATCTTTTAACTCACTTGTATACTGCTAAATAATGTATTTTAGACTATAGGTTTGGAGGAAATAATAAGCACAAGAATAACTAGGCTAGCGGGGGGGGGGGGGGGGGGTATTTATACTAAAAGTTTAGGAAAATGGAAGGCTAGGATTAACTTAGGAGTTAGAAGCAAATGGTTAAGATTTAAGGAGGAGTTACACTAACCACCCATGATCAAGTAACCCCCATCACCATGACTCCACTCAAAATTTTGATTTTCCCTCCTAAACTCCAAAACCGGCCTAGCATGAAAGGTACACTTTGCACGTGCATGCAACTTGGTCTCCAAAAATTTGTACATTATATTTTGCATAAAAATAATCTTTAAAATGTATTCTACATTACAAGTTGTATTTAAAAATAAAATAGCTCATGGGCTTTAGTTTATGGGCCAAAATAATAATTATAAAAATAATAAATTGAATTAAATTTGGGCTTTTAAAAAGAAAGGCTTATATTTGTTTGAAAAAGGGCCTTTACTTAAAAATAATTAAAGAGCACATATATAAATATCTATACTCATCATAATGAAAATAATTACCAAAATATTGCACGTGCACACTACGTGCAAAATTAAAAAAAAATCATTAAATGAAAATCGGGGCATTACAACACTCCCTCCTTAGAATAGTTCCGTCCCCGGAACTACAGTCAAGAGTGAGAAACAAAATACAACACTCATAACAAGCACAAGAAAGAATAAAAAGATACAAATCAAGAAAAAAGCTCAGGATAGTCTTTCAACATCCTCTCTTCAGACTCCCAAGTAGCCTCTTCGACCAAATGGTTTCTCCAGACTACCTTGACCATCGATATCGTCTTATTCCTCAAGACTTTCTCTCGACGATCAACAATCTCGACAGGAGACTCGATGTAGTTCAGATCCAACTGCAAACCTTCCGGCACTTCAGGCAAATGATGACTCGGATCTGGAATGTAACCTCTCAGCATAGACACATGAAAGACATTGTGCACCTGAGATAACTCTTTCGGTAACTCAAGCCGGTAAGCAGTTTTTCCGATCCTTTTCAATATCTTGTACGGGCCTATAAACCTCGGGGCTAACTTCCCGCCTTTGCCAAATCGAACCACACCTTTACTGGGCGATACTTTCAGAAAGACGAAGTCACCGACCTCAAACTCAAGGTCCCTTCTCCGATTGTTTGCATAGCTTTTCTGCCTGCTCTGAGCTTCTACCAACCTTTTCCTGATCAGATCAATTTTCTCAGAGGTTTACTGTACAAGCTCAGGCCCAAACAACTAACGCTCCCCAACTTCAAACCAACAAACAGGTGTTCTGCACTTCCTGCCATACAAAGCATCGTACGGCGCCATCCCGATGCTAGTTTGAAAACTGTTATTGTAGGCAAACTCTACCAAGGGTAAATACCTTTCCCAACTGCCTCTAAAGTCTAGTATACAACACCGAAGCATATCCTCAAGAATACGGTTGACTCTCTCGGTCTGCCCATCGGTTTGCGGATGAAAAGTAGTGCTGAAATCCGTCTTGGTACCCAAAGCTGTCTGAAGACTCCTCCAGCTGTAACACCCCGAATTTCAAATAAGGATAAACTCGGGATTTCACAGGATCTTTATTTCACTTCGTACAATTTTACAAGGAAAATTTAAAACTTTTTATTCACAATACATCAGAGTTCAATTACAACTTGGTTTTACACAGTGGAAGACTGAAATTTACAATAAAACATTTACAACATCTTTAAAATAAAACAGCAACAGCATATCAACTTTATAGCTCCATGAATGGTCCTTTACCTGCATGTTAATCTGTGGGCTCGTCAGTTACTTACAACTGACGAAATGTTATACACGGCTATCCTCTCTATGCCGGGAATAGTATAACGATCTCATACTTTAACAAACCACAAAAAGATTGAACGAACAAGTAAAGTGTCAAAAGTGATTATTCTAAACATAAGTGTATGTCATGCCTTAATGCCTAATGCACACAATTCTACACTAGGATGACACTAATGCACACTTGTTCAGATTCTATGCATCCCATACTACATAGGTCTGAGGGTAAGTGCCTACATACTCCATATTGAAGGGTTCGATCCCTCGCCATGAGACTACCCAGTAATAAAACAAGTTTTAGAGTTATTTCACAGATACGGATCTTAGCCACCCTGGCTAGCCTCCCTGGCTTATATTAACATATCCCAGCCTCCCTGGCTATTATATCGTGATGATAATCCCGTAAATGCCCTTCTAGCCCCAGTATATACATATTCTTTGGAGTATGGTAAACATCCGTCGACTACCCTAAGTCCCGGATAAAATACAGTCCATCTCCTATGGGGCAACCACAGTCCACCAACTGGGTCTATAGCCACGGAGATCCACCGCCGACTATATAGAAGCACCCATTTACGTTTGCACAAGTTTATTACATCTTCACTTAAGTGCCTAATTATTCTTAAGTTCAAGACATGAATGTACTATCACCCTAGAATTAGTTTTACCTCATACCGGATTTATTCACAAAATACGAGATCGCCCGACGGCATTATCTCAAAATCACATCAATTCTTTCTTTCAAAATTACCGGTAACCGAAGTCTTACTAATTCTTAATCATAATCTTTCATGTACATGAAACATGGGTACACATACCCTTTAGTAATCATGTCTTAAACTTATATAATTTCTTCTTTCAACTTAATCACAAGTAATCATAGTCTCATCATTATTCATTATCTAGTCATCCGTTCACATTCTTTATAAGCAAAGGAATGATTTCTTTTAAGAACACAATTCTATCACATAAGATTTCATAATAAAATCAAGCCATTATAATGTCTCACTTTACTTAGAATATTCTTCGAACAAATAAGAGTAAAATTCTCTTCAAGAAAATCACTTTACAAAAGTAATACTTTACATTTCTTCTTAAAACATATAAACCTTGTAGTAATTATGAAGACTACATTATACAATGCACAAGTAGCCAAACAACTAGTTTGCTACAGTTTGCTTGGGTACATAGGCCAAATATTTTCGAAAGTGGACCAGTTATGGACTAACTTTGGTAAATATTTTCAAAAGTGGACCAGTCGGGTAAATATTTTCTACGGTGGATCAGTTTCGGAAATTATTTTCTTTTTACCCTTTTCATCATTCCTTCAATTTTCCCCCGTGCACGTGTGCACGTGTATGATACTAGTTATTATAATCCTATACATGCTTATAATATAACATTCCTAAAGGTATCAATTGGTTTGAAATAATGTATATGTACCCATATGTTAAAATAATTATGAACCATATTGCAAAGTACTAAATAAACATGAACATCCCGGAATTTAAACTAAATTATTGCATATCGTAAATGATGTACCATGTTTAATATAATTATAATATTAGCCCTTATGCTAATAAATTTATTAAAAACATTTGTTATGGATAATTATTACCAATACAATAATTCTTTCCAAAATTCTATATGAATTTTCACAAAACTAATTTATAATTTCTAGCATGGTATTTCTACAACTAGAAAGTAAGAAACCATCCACTTTACTAAAAGAAAAACTTCTTTTTAACCATAATGAAATCTCTTCCAATAATCTCATAATTACTAGTTTCTACATTTGCACATTAACAAGCTAATGAAAGTTTCTCCTTACTTTTTGTTCTCATTTCTAAGCAACATGACAATGTTTTGTTTCTTAATCAACAATAATATTTCTACAATTTAACATACACAAAAGCATGAATTTATTTTCTAATTATCATATTAAACTTATACTATTCATTAAATAGCATGCTAATGTATGATAAATAATCAATCAATTCCTTTTTCTCATTAATCCCTAACATGATTTAATTTATTAATCATACATGAACTACTTATCATTCTCAACTCATACCATAGCATAAATCATATAAGAAATTCCATACTACTCATTATTTATTACTTAGCATGCATTATTCTAAATTAGAAAGTATGGGGTCACCCACCTTTTGTTTGAAGGTTGAAAACTACAAGTGAATGGCTCCTTCTTGCTCCTAGCTTCACAAGCAACTCCTAGTCCTCTTCTCCTCCTAGCAAGAGCTCCAAGCAAGAGAACCTCCAAGCACAATACCCTTCTTACTCTCTTTCTTTTATTCTTCTCTTTCTCTTATTTATTTTATTTTTGGTGTGAAGAAGAATGAGAAATGGGTTGCTATTTATAGGACAATGCTAGGGACTATATTGCAAAATCTCCCACCTAATAACTTCTCATTTTAATTCTCTTTTTAATTCTCACCTCTTCACATTTCAAAACTCCCCTAACTCCTCACTCTTCATCTCCCCACTCTCTAAAACACTAACTCTCATCTACTCACATCCAAAACCTTCCAACCACTCAAAAAACCAGTATTAATCCCAAACTCCCAACCGGCCAATGCACAAATGTGCATATGCACATGTACACACACCACCATCTTTATGTTTACTTCCTTCATGAGTGGGCCCCCATAATAACTATTCTAATTATATATTCCCCAAGCCCAACCTGTTGTTCTATTCTAAACAGTGGGCCCCCAACCAACTCCTTTTTTCCAATTAATCCTGAACATAATAAAGACTATATATACTTTACATCAAAAGACTATATATACTATACATCATATATTATGTCTTTAAGTAAAAAATTAGTTTAACTAAAATTTATAATGCAAAAATAGATATCCATACATTTTATGAAATTTATTTTGAGAAAGGATACGCTCAAATGCGTTCGCCGAAAACAAACACGTGCGTCACACGTAAAATATCAAAATGCGAAAATCGACTTTATTGATGAAAAATTATTAAATATAGTCGAAAACAATATAAGCAAAATTATATTTACTAGTTTATATATATTTCATGATCACAACACGTAGAAAGCACGTGCATTATACGTGCAGAAAGTCGAAAAATGCATTTTAATCAAAACAAGGGGAAAACAAATTTTCGTTTTATAAAATAGATTTAAATACATAAAAATAAATAATTTAAACCTATAGAAAATATTATACGTAGTGGTGGAAGCACGTGCATCAAAACACGTAAAAAGCACGTAAATCCCAGGGATTGAAATATTATATTTTAGTTGACTGAAATCAATGCGGAAAATGTATAAATAGTACGAATCCAAAATATGTAGTGAAAAACATTACAAAAATATACGTGCGTAACACCCAGGGGCAAAATTGTAATTTCAATTTTGCGGGGTGTTACACCAGAAATGCGAAGTAAACTGTGCATCTCGATCAGACACAATAGTTGCGCATCTCGATCAGACATAATAGTTGACGGAACACCATGAAGCCGGACGATCTCGCCAACATACAACTCAGCTAACTTGTCCATCGAAGCAGTGAGTTTCATCGCCAAAAAGTGAGCGGACTTGATTAGTCGATCGACTATAACCCAAATCACATCATTGCCTTTAGGACTCTTGGGCAATCCCGTAATGAAATCCATACTGATGTTATCCCACTTCTATTCCGGAATAGGTAACGGTTGTAATAGACCTCCGGGTCTCTGATTTTCGGCTTTGACTTGCTGACAAACCTCACACTTCGCCACAAATTCAGCCACATCCCGCTTCAAACCTGACCACCAGAAATGCTGTTTGATGTCTCTGTACATCTTAGTACTCCCAGGATATACTAACAAAAGAGTAGCATGCGCCTCCTGAAGAATACTCTCTTTCAGGTCCGCCTGATCCGGAACACACAGCCTCTCTCCAAACCACAACACTCCATCCCTGATTTGAAATCCAGGCAACCTGCCAGCACTAACCTGCTCCTTCATCTCCAAAATATCAACATCAACCTTCTGACTTGCAATGATCCTTCCATTCAAAGTAGGCTGAAGCCTCAGCTGAGCTAAAGATGCTCCCAATCCTTGCAAGACAACTTCAATACCTGCTCAGTCCAATTCCTCAATCAGATGCTTCTGAGTTGTAATCAAACTGGATAAACTACTCTTGCGACTAAGTGCATCAGCAACAACATTAGCTTTCCCAGGATGATACTTGATCTCAGGTCGCATGTCCTCAAGCACTTCCAACCATCTCCGCTGCCTCAAATTCAGATCCTTCTGCTGATATATGTACTTCAAACTCTTGTGGTCCGTGTACATGTTCAATTTCTCACTGTACACGTAGTGCCTCCATTGCTTTAGGACAAAGATAATCGCAGCCAACTCCAGATCATGAGTCGGGTAATTCTTCTCATGCGGTCATAGTTGCCTAGACCCATATGCGATTACTCTTCCTTCTTGCATTAAGACACAACCAAGCCCCCGATGTGAAGCATCGCTATAAACATCATACTCAACACCTGCTCTAGGCAAAGCCAAAATAGGTGTAGTAGTCAGTTTCCCTTTCAACTCTTGAAAGCTCGCCTCACATTGCTCAGTCCACTCGAAGTTCACATTCTTCTTGGTCAAACTAGTAAGCGGTACAGCTAACTGAGCATAACCTTGAATGAATCTCCTGTAGTATCCAGTCATTCCAAGAAAACTTCTGACTTCCTTTACTGTAGTAGGCCTAGCTCAATCTCTCACTGCCTCTATCTTCTGAGGGTCAGTTGCCACTCCCTCCTTAGAAAGGATGTGACCTAGGAATGCCACTTCAGATTTCCAGAAATCGCACTTGGATAGCTTGGCATACAACTCCTGCTCTTCCAGCTTCTTCAACACTACTACCAGATGCTCGGTGTGCTCCTCTTCTGACTTGGAGTACACGAGGATATCGTCAATAAACACCACGACGAAAGAATCAATGAACGGCCTCAGAACTCTGTTCATCAACTCCATGAAGTTTGCGGGTGCATTCGTCACTCCAAATGGCATAACTAAGAATTCGTAATGCCCATGTCGAGTTCTAAATGCAGTTTTGTGCACATCTTCAGCTTTCACTCGAACTTGGTGATATCCTGATCGAAGATCTATTTTGGAGAAAACAGCTGCTTCTTGTAGACGATCGAACAAGTCATCAATTCGGGGAATAGGATACTTATTCTAAACAGTGACTTTATTCAGCTCTCGGTAATCGATACACATTCTCATCGATCCATCCTTCTTCTTTACCAAAAGCACTGGTGCTTCCTAAGGTGACGCACTAGGTTGAATAAAGCCTTTCTCCAACAGTTCCTCAATCTGCCGCTTCACCTCATCCTGTTCCACTGGAGCCATCCTATACGGTGCCTTAGAAATGGGTGCACTCCCTGGTTGAACAGTGATGCTGAACTCCACATCACGATGTGGGGGTAACCCAGGAAAATCATCCAAGAACACAGTCGGATAATCCCGAACCACAGGAATCCCTTGCACTTCCACAGGAGTCTCTTCCTTGCGGATAGCTGCCACCAGCCTAGAACACTTCTTCTTCCCTTGGAAAATGACTTCAGGTCCACCTGGAGCCTTCACTGTTACCGTCTTGGTCTTGCACTCGATGCTTGCACTGTACACCGACATCCAATCAATGCCAATGATAACATCGACTCCCAAGATAATCAGATCGATCAGATCAATCCCAAAGATTCGATTTCCAATCACAATCTCGCAATCAGCATAATACCGATCAGTGGTTAGAGTTTCCTCTGATGGAGTAGCTACTGCTAAGATCTCCAATCACAATCTCTTTCTTCCTTCTCTGACTTCTCTCTCTTTCTTCTTCCTCTTTCTTTCTCTTTTCCTTTCTTTCTCTTTTTCTTTCTTCTTTCTTTGACTTCTCCCTCTCTCTTTCTTTTTTTTTTAATTTCTTCTTCTTCTTGTCTTTTCTTCATTAATGCACCGCCCCCTATAACCGGCCTATGATCAGTATCTGCACTTTGGCCCCTATCCATTCCAAATATAACATCGAACCTTGAGTTGTTGATGACGATGAAGTTTGCTTTGAAATTCATTCCATAAATCAATAAGGGACTCTGCTATGTTTTTGTTGTGCCACTCTGATGGTGATATTTCTAGATACTGATATCACGTGATAGCAATCGATGAATTGAGCGAAATTAAGAGATTGGTAACACGGAGATGTTGGTTGTCAAAATTATTTGGTAAAGTGGGTCCCACCCACCAAACAATGTTGAAAAATTGTGGCAAGATTGGTGCCGCAAAGAAAAATGGGAGAAACGGGAATGAATAATTTGTCAGTTACTCATTTCTCATTCCTATAAATGAGAGGTTTAGGAAGAAGAAAAAAATAAGCAAGATAAGAACAAGAAACAAGCAGAAAAGAAGAAAAAGAATAAAGTGTATATTTGTAAGGTGTAGTAATACCAGTTTTAGAAAATAGTGAAGAGTCTTCTTGTTGTTATTCCAGTTTCCAATTTGTTTGCCATTTAGACCAACAAAATTCCTACTCTCTTCGAACAGAAGATTCAAGAAAAATAGGAATAGAAAGAAATAACTAGTATGATACTCAATAATGGATTGATTGATGAGAATGAATGCAATGTACAGAAGGTAACAAACGATGCAGGAACTGAAGTATGACTAGATCGAAATATACTAGCAATTGTTTCTTTAGTGATCTCTGCCTCCTCTGTATTCAGGTTATGAGCCTGATTATACTCTCTAGTCTGTCCTCCACTAGGATTTGATCCTCCTATTGGTGTGACATTCTTTCTCTTCGGGCAATCCCGAACCTTGTGATTATACGCTCCGCATGCAAGACACAGGTTGTTAACTTTCCAGCAGTTCTTCCGTATGTGTCCAACTCGACTGCAATAATAGCACTTCTGGTCCTTCTTCGGAATCGCCGATGAGTAAGGTGATGCTCTAGTAGTCGGGGTCTGAACTGGCCTCTATATCGGTCCACCTGTAGACTGTGCGACAGTAAGGAGTTGTAATGCCCCCTGAACGGCAGTCCACCCTCTACGGATCTGCTCCTGGGTATCGAGCATGGGGGTGTAACTCTTATGCTGGTGCACAAACAAGTCCCATTAAATGGAGTTTGCGACATCCTGTACCCTATCCAGATTAGCTCTCACCAGTTCATTTTGCTCTTACTGTAGTTCCATCATTCGTTGCATATCCTGGAGAATGGCGACGATCTCCAATAGTTCATCCCTGGGTGTAGAAGTCGAAGAGCCTCCGTGAACCATAGTCTGAAATGCATATTCGAATGGGGTAAATCTGCAGATGGCAAGTTGGTTATTAACATTCATGTGATCCACGTGGTGTGTATATTGTTGAGCTTAGCATGGTTCGAACCTAGGCTCTGATACCACTAAAAACCTGTCACGCCCCACTTCCCACTATAAAGAAATACAGGCACGCAACTGAGGCCCAGCGAATGATATACATCATCCATAAGCTGTACAATTATAAGCTCAACAAGATCTTTATAACACATTCATGCAGGCAAATATAATAATCACATGAGCTGAAAATAGAATAACCATCATTTGGATAATATATCAACATCGGATCAAGATGCCCGGGAGTACAAGGTGCCAGAATTAAAATAATATGATAAGCAGTTCGCTATAACAACTAGATAAAATAGCGACTGAAAGAAAAACAACATGAAGTAGTAAGGAAGCAGCAACGATCGTCTAGAGAGTATGCTCGTCGGGTCCATCAGTACCTGTATAATTATTAACTCAAAGAAAAATAGAAAAGTTCCCGTTAGAGCAAGTTTCGGGCAGCAAGTAGCAACAAGCAGAAAAAGGAGTAATATAACAAGATATAATATGGAAGAAACAAGAAGTAGAAGTACAAATACAATATGGAAGTAAGCAAGGAACTGGGACAATATGATCATGTAAGTAATAACTGTAACTAGTGTATTCTAGACTTCAAGATATAAGCAATTGATAACCTAGGCTCAGTTAATCGATAATCATGTAATCAAGAATCGAGAGTCATGTAATCAAGAGTCATGTAATCAAGAATCAAGAGTCATGTAATGAAGAGTCATGTGATCAAGAATCATGTAATCAAGGATCGAGAGTCATGCAATCAAGAGTCATGTAATCAAGAATCATGCTTAGTGGAGATTTCGAGTTTATCTATTTTATTAACTTATCTAATGCATGCAATCCTGTGTCCCATACCACAAGTTCGGTGCATATCAATCATGTGACGTTTAGACTTAAGTAGTGAATTCTATAGAATTATGTACTCGGGTCTTCCAGTGATAGTATCAAGGCATGTAATCATGAATCATGTAATCGAGAATTATGTAATCAAGAATTATGTAATCAAGAGTCAAGAATCAAGAATCACTATTTCGGAAAACACGGCCCCCCTTCCGAGTATACTCCCCTATATTGTCCACTATTAAGTCGTACCCTTATAACCCCGACTTGTTATTCTTTTATAATTAATTATGAACATGCAGTTGGTACGACTAGTGGAACAGTGTAATCAAATAGTTTAGTCAAGGAAAATATCAAGGGCAGTAATCATGGACATTGAGACGTAAAACGAGTACATGTATCGAGAGTAGTTATTATAGAATTATCAAGTGCTATAAAATGCATTCTATCAACCTATTATATCTATGCAAGTTATTATTATGAAAAGTAATGGGTTTATATGCAAAACCGTAGAGATGAATTTTTAGATAACATGACATATCTGCATTCAAATTCACTTTTCCGTTGTTACAGAAAAGCAAATCCGATTCCGTCAGAGATTCTAGAAAGTAGACTCTCTTTCGGTTCCAACGCATATTCAGATGATACATTCTAAAGACAGTAGCTATGCGTACAAATTCATTCTTCGCTGGTTTCGATGTTTCGCGCGCATTCTGAAAATTCGGAGTCATAATACTAAAACTGCGATATCTCACAATCTATACATCGGATTGAGAAACTGTAGGATGTTTCGGATATTTAGACTCGAAGGGCTACGATTTTCATGTAGAAAGTTTTTCGATCCAGTGTCGGGAACATGGTCGAATTCTCAGTACGAGATGCCGGTTAGTAATCCCGTGCAGGTTCAGAAATTCACAATATGACAGTACTAAAATCGCGATATCTCACAATCTATACATCCGATTGAGAAACTGTAAGATGTTCTGGATTCGAGACTCGATGGGCTACGATTTCACGTAGAAAATCTTCAATCCAGTATTGAGAACATGGTCGAATTCTTAGTGCAAGGTCAAGAAATTTTAGAGATAGTAAGGTTGAATATTCGATATTCGATAACACGATTCGAAATGTGTTAACGGTTCACTCTTGAGTTGATATAGCATGGAACAAGTGACTAGAATGGAGTTTGACAATAAAACATGATGATGACTAGACTACTTGTCACGAGTCAAAGGAAAATGCTTGTACGAGAACAAAAAGAGTGTACAAGGTACTTGCCTTATAACGTGACGATTTCAGTGGTGGTGTTAACCACGAAAAGAAGCGACGTCGGCAACGGACGGCGGTACAACGGCGGTAAGAATGGCGGCAAGACGGTAGCTAACGGTAGCAACGGTGAGCGACGACAACAACAAGGTGGCGCGGCGTCGGGTTATTTTTCGGGGTTCACGGGATCGTAGAAGCGAAGTCGTTGGCTCGAAGGCGGAGAGTAAAGGAGAGCTTGGGTGTTGCTTGAGCTCTCGGGTGTGAAGAAGGCAGAGGAAGAGAAGAAGGAAAATGAAGAATGTAGATAAGAGAAGAGAAAGAGGTAGGAGCTCTGCATGTGTGTGTGTGTGTATATAGAAAGGAAAGGATAGGAGCGGTGTAGAAAAATCAAAGGAGGGGTGTAGAAAAATCAAAGGATGTGTGGAAAAATGAGAGTTAGGCGTAGAAGGAGAAAATGAGGGGGAGAAAATGAGAAGTTAGGCGTAGAATTAGGCAGGATTAGGATTAGAATTAGGATTAGGATTAGTATTAGGATTAGGATTAATCGGGGTTTAAAATTTGTATTTAAACTCCGATCGAAAAATTCACAAAATTATAGAATTGATCAGAAAAATATTCTGGCTTTAGATAAAGAGTCCAAAGAGAAAAATAAAATTGATCTGAAAATTGAAGTACAAAAATTCACGTAGTAAAATACGTACAACTGGAATAGGGAGTTACACAGCCGCATCCTTCTCAAGCTGCAGAGTCGCCAACTTGACCTTGCTGCCTTCGGGGGTCTCCAGCACTTCGAAGATCGTCTCTACCTGACGAATCCAGTTGTCAGCCGCATCAGGGTCTGACTTCCCTTCGAATACAGGTGGTTTCATCCGTTTGAACGATTCCACTAGTTTGATCGCTTCGGGCACCGGATTCGCAGGTACCCTTCCTTGGTTCTAATTCATGGCCATGGCATTGAGCATCTGATAGACCCTCGCAAGTTCCGTTTCCAGATCCAGACCTTCCCCGTTTCTAACTCCTCTTCTAGCCATATTCTGATGCAAAAGATCCATTAAATTCGAAGTATAAGACATGAATTTTAAATCAACTTGCATTTCATTGAATTCCAAACTTTATACATTCGAATTGAAAAACATTTCTTGACATCAGAGTGAAAACAGTAGAAGCTACAATAGTCTAACTCCTACGGTTCCTCTTCGCTTCTCGAAGTTCTCCCCGTAGTTCATCAACTTCATCCTTCAGTACATCTGTCAGATTCTTCCTCTTCTCGAGTTCCCATACACGATGACTGAGAACAGAAAAGTCGTCCTTACGCTTAGCCAATTGAGCCTCCAATAATCCGACTCTCTCTCGCAGTGTTTCTACCTGCCTCTGAAGAGAAGTCACAAGACTGTTTGGAACTGGTTCTTCTTCTTCGTCAGAAGAGTCATCAGATGAATCTGGAGGTGGGGTAATCTCTCGGGATTCAGGCCATTCTTCTCTGTCAGAATCTGCTTGCCCTGGGTAGTACTCTTCCGCGGAATTTGCTTGTCAAGGATGGTACTCTTCCTTGATGATATGTCAGTCGTCGTCTCCAGCAGGGTCGAAGTGATCAGTCATCTTAGAAATAGAGAGGAAGAAGCATAAGTCATAGAGTAACACAAATGTAAGTCAATTACATTTAAATCTCTAGACTCAAACACACACTCTAATGTCCACTTCTAGGGTGTCGTTCCTTATAAATTTGTACAAGTGTGAAGCGTGGCTCTGATACCACTCTGTAACGCCCCGAATTTCAAAATACACTGAATTCGAGATTCGACAGGATCTTTACACTTCATTTAGTACAATTTTACAAGGAAATTAAAACTTTTCACTTTACATCAGTGTTTACATGAAACTTTACACTTTACATTGCACAGCGGAAGTAAATTTACAACATTTAAATAAATGTACAACAACATTGTTTAATCTTTAAGCATCTGTTCCTCTTTAATCTTTATCATGTCATTTACCCTCTATACAAAACTGTGGGTACGTCAGTTTATTCAACCGACGAACATTATACACGGCCATCCTCTCTATGCCGGAAATAGTATAACTTATTTTCCATATTTAACAAACACAAACTTGTCACATATCAAACTAAATGGACTATCCTATTGATGTCGTGTTGTAATTGTGCTCTTAGTCCTTAATGCAGTTATTTATATTACATGACACTAATGCACACTTGTTCGGATTCTATGCATCCCATACTACATAGGTCCGAGGGCAAGCCTCTTAATCGTTCTTCATCTTTGTAGGGTTCAATCCCTCGTCATGTCTTAATCTACTACTGTAACTACGGTGAGTATCCTAGATGATTTATGAGTACAAGCACGTATACCGGACCCTGGAGGGGAATCCCACGCCATGTCTTGACTCATCAAGCATGCATTCTGTGGCAATTCAGCCTCCTCCCTGAACACGATCCTCTTGCAGTCACCAAACATCCCACAAGCGTTGCTAAAGTCCGATCATTACTGAGTTGTGCCCACGCAATGTCTCGACTCATCAAGCATGCATTCTGTGGCTCACACACCCGCACCGTAAACTCTAACTCTCATACTTGTGTTTTCTCTCACTTTCATCACATCTTCACTATGTACTATTTTCTTTAATTTAATAGAATCATGAACAAAATCAAAGCTCTAGAGTTAGCCTCTCCACTAAACCGGACTTATTCATTTATTCCAAACAAGACCAACCTTGGTCCTTCATTTCAAATTTCATTTCATTTCTTTCCAAATGTCGGGGGAGACTTAGCTACTCTTTTGTTTCAATTCCAATTCACAATTTCCAAAATTGAGCTTTTACAGCTCATAAGTTCATCTCATAATCATAACAGATTTTCCTTTTCAATGTCATGATCTCTAAATTTACTCATGAGTCCATAATCATACATGGAATTATATATTTCATCAAATATCAATTTCACATTTAAATCACATCACTAAATGAATATTCACATTTCCAAATTTTCACACTATTCTCCAATGAGAATAATTCACATCACATCACTACATATGATTTCTATCTTTATTACACTTCTTTTCTAACATTTTATTTCAAGTCCCTTTGCAAAGTGCAATATTTTCATAACATACAAGTGTAAATCCACAGTTCTAAATTATACATTTATTCTCAAAACATACCCCATTTCATCCCAAATTAATTTTCATAAATCCCACATATTTTTAGGATAATAGTCATATTTTTTTCCATAATTTTTTAATCATTAAAAATCCTAAAAAATTTATTTTTTCCACAACATAATCACAATCCGAGACCAAGGATCGAACCATCGACCATAGGGAACCCAACCGAAGGCACAGACCACTAGGCTGAAGGTGCTAGGCGGTATAAAGAAGGCTGAGAGCATTAAATGCTCTCGGCTGCAGTTGTTTTTATTTTTAAAAAATACCAAACAAAATATATGTTGCCCACGGGACTCGAACCGCAGACCCCTGAGACCCGAAGCCTACTGTAGCGAATAGAACCATCCCAACCACTTGAGCTATGCGCTCAAGTTGTCAATAGTTCAACCCAAAGTCTATTTAAATTAATACTCTCTGTTTAGTAAACATTCCGATGTTCAACAAGCTCTCATTTTATTTTGCTTTTATAAAATTTGCTGTAAATTTCCAGATTGGCTATTCTCAACATAAATTATACTCCAGTATAATAAAAATAAATTTTTTTCAATAATTAAACATATATCTACCATACAATTTGGTTAAATTGTAAGTTACCACTACGACGTTTTCTTTTTCAACATTTCTCATCAAATTTAACAACACTAATCTTTTTATTAGCAATCAATCCTCTGTTTTTAATCATTTCCCAAACATACAATCTATATCTTAATTCATCCATCACAACATTATCACAAAAAGTCCATTTAAGCACATAAAGTAATATTGCCAATCTACTAACTCTTGCATATAATTTTTAATGTTAATAAGGAACTTTTCTTTACACAATCCATAGCCAAAATCATTTCGCACACAACTTGAATTTTAATAATAGAACCACATACAATTGCATATCAACATTTCAATCAATCAATAGGTCATTTTTCCAATTAAATGTGTACTCTTATTAGTCTTTTTCATGCATCATTCTTTCCATTCGAATCTAGCATGCATTCCTAATTAGAAATATAGAAAATTTACCCACCTTAATTGGAGAGACTACACTTAGCAACACCTCCTAAACAAATGTCCTTGCAAAAGAACGATCCTCCTCCTCGATGCGCACACACAAGCCTCCACAAAGCCAAACCCGAGCACTCCCCTTGATGAAAGCCTGGCCTCCCCTTCTTTGATGCAAGCACAATTTTTCCACACAAACTCAATCTTTTAACTCACTTGTATATTACTAAATAATGTATTTTAGACTATAGGTTTGGAGGAAATAATAAGCACAAGAATAACTAGGCTAGGGGGGGGGGGGGGGGTATTTATACTAAAAGTTTAGGAAAATGGAAGGCTAGGATTAACTTAGGAGTTAGAAGCAAATGGTTAAGATTTAAGGAGGAGTTACACTAACCACCCATAATCAAGTAACCCCCATCACCATGACTCCACTCAAAATTTTGATTTTCCCTCCTAAACTCCAAAACCGGCCTAGCATGAAAGGTGCACTTTGCACGTGTACGTGCAATGCACGTGCATGCAACTTGGTCTCCAAAAATTTGTACATTATATTTTGCATAAAAATAATCTTTAAAATGTATTCTACATTACAAGTTGTATTTAAAAATAAAATAGCTCATGGGCTTTAGTTTATGGGCCAAAATAATAATTATAAAAATAATAAATTGAATTAAATTTGGGCTTTTAAAAAGAAAGGCTTATATTTGTTTGAAAAATGGCCTTTACTTAAAAATAATTAAAGAGCACATATATAAATATCTATACTCATCATAATGAAAATAATTACCAAAATATTGCACGTGCACACTACGTGCAAAATAAAAAAAATAATTTTCATTAAATGAAAATCGGGGCATTACAATTCTCTTACATACTTTATTTCAATTATTATTATATATAATATAATCTTATCTTTAATTTGTGCTTATTAATCGTGTAGTTCTAATATGAATGAGTCAATAGCTTCTACTACTTTCTCAAGAATGGAACCCATAACTGAAGAGGCTCCAAATATTATATGAACTTTATTAGTTTATTTCTGTGGATTTTGTAGGTAAGTGTCTTACATGATTAAAAATTTTTCCATATCTGTAATTATTGTTCTTTAATACCAAATAGCTCATTTGTTAAATTAATCGTTATGTCTTGACTGTTTGCAGGCAAAATGATGATAGACATAAAAGAGATGCATGATTTGAAATTTATCTTCGAAAAGTTGGTAAAATGGTTTTGTTTATACCCAGCTAGGAGGCAGTGATGAAAAGTTTATGCATGATTTTTTTAATTCATGACTTTTCCCTTTTGGAGTATGTAGGTAGTGATGAAAAGTTTATACAAGACAAGTAAAATGATTATGTTTTTTTGCACCCTCCTACCAAGTTAGTGTGCAAGTCTTTTCAGCTTCAAGTTCAGTTTCTGTTATCGGCAATTGGTATACATATTCATGTATATTTTGAAATTTATCATTGTTGTTGTTAAAGTGATTGACTTGGAAGAGGGGGAGATGCCAAAAAAAAAAAAAAAAAAAAAAATGGCGGGAACTAGTAGGCATGGCTTAATAAAGCAGCCCTAGTGACAAACTCAAATTTCTGTATTTGACTCACTTATACTTGATTTATTAGTAGGCAATGATGAAAAGTTTATGCATGATTTTGTTTATTCATGATTTTTTCTCTTTTGGAGTGTGTAGGCAGTGATGAAAAGTTTATACAAGACAAGTAAAATGATTTTGTTTTTTTTTTTTGCACCCTCCTACCAAGTTAGTGTGCAATTCATTTCAGCTTCATGTTCAGTTTGTGTTTTCGGCAATGGGTATACATATTTTTTTTGGTGGTGATCAGCTTCATGTTCAGTTTCTGTTATTCTGAGCTTACACATTTTGAACTTCATGTTCAGTTTCTGGTGGTGTTCTGAGCTTCACGATCAGTTTCATGTTCAGTTTCATGTTCACATTTTGAACTTCTGTTGTTCTGAGCTTCATGTTCAGTTTTTGGTGGTGTTGTTCTGAGCCTACAGATTTTGTTGTTGTTGTTGTTGTTGTTGTTCTGAGCCTACAGATTTTTTTGCTGTTGTTGTTGTTCTGAGCCTACAGATTTTGTTGTTGTTGTTGTTGTTGTTCTGAGCCTACAGATTTTTTTGCTGTTGTTGTTCTGAGCCTACAGAATTTGTTGTTGTTGTTGTTGTTCTGAGCCTACAGATTGTTCTGAGCCAAATATATGTGAATCCTATACCTTTTGCGTAAATTTCTATTTTCTTATTTCTTTATAATTTTCCATGTATTTGTTGAGACTATCAGGCCCTTTAGTTTGTCTTGTAAGTAAAATGAGGCCTTTATGTTTTATCTGTTACAGGTTATTGATTACTATTCAAAGAAGGGTGTTGTTGCAGAGCTTCATGCTGAGAAACCCCCGAAAGCGGTCACTGCTGAGGTGCAGAAGGCTCTTTCATGAGAAAGATTAATCATTTGCTCTCCCATAACTTGTACTTAATATCGTAATAAAAGGATTTGTACTAAAACTTGCTTAAGATAGATAGCAATGAGCAGCTAATTCTATCATTCAGAACTGTAACATTTATGAAAACATGTGTTTTTTTGGGCTACACTTCTTTGTGATGGTTGTTATACACTGGGCAACTTCTGGATTCTGAGCTAGTGCAATTAAAAGTTGAGAAGTTAATAAGAAACAGGATTTGATGAAGTCAGTAATTATCACTCCTGAAGTGTTGCTATTGAATGAAAAATGTAACGAAGCTATGCTTTTCTTTTTACATATGGTTGAGCTTGCAAGTTTAAGTGCTAAATGTGAATAATTTTAAGTGTTTATAAAATTTAATGCAAATCTGTATTCATTATGGTTATGGTCAGACCACCTCATTGAAATTGCATAAGAACTTGAACTTCGTAGCTGATATAGTAGGTCACCCTCTTTAATTTATCCGAGGAGCTACGTTGTAGTAGATGTCGGTGAGCGATATACCTTGCTGCTCCATACTTCGGTGATAAAATGCATTATTTTCGATGATAAATTGAGTATAAGATCAGGCTGAAGGGAGTTGTAGAATTTTGAGCTCTTGTACAAATTGACAAAAAATACAACGGCATAATGGTTTTGAGATATGACTCTTTGCAATAGTAGTCGAGGGACGATGTCAAATTGCATCTCATCATTGTTACCCTTGCATGCAAAGGCGATTGCATTTTTGGAGAGCTCTGTTTGGGTGCAAAGGAGTTTTGTTGCTAACAATCACTGCTGTACTTAAAATGTTTTGCTCCTTTTTATAGCCAGTTTTGTCAAGGTTTAATTATAACTGGGGGGAAAGCGTTATTTGCTCTATACTTGAGGTGAAAATTTGTAGAATCACAGTGCAAACTTTTGGTAATTGGTTGCTGGAATTAAAAACAGATATTCTTTCTCGTTTCTGCATACAATGAGAGTTATCATTGCAAACATCTAGCTAGTTCAGCTGCTTAGGATAATTATACACTTATACAAAGACTATAATACACAATATCATTGAGTTTTGATGCTCGAGTAAATTTAAGGAGACTCCAATAATAGTTTTGTTTACAATACGATCTCATTGGCCAACTGGTTGCATGTGTGTGCATACTCTCTCTGGCTCTCCTCTTGTCCACGTATTGCGGAGTTCGCCTCTTTTCCTGCCCATGGCCAAGAAGGTGCCTACAATAGATTTGAGGTGTAAAAATGGCTGTTTGTGGTGGTTTTGTATTAATGCAAGAACTAAAAGTAAGAAGGAATGAGGTTGCAGTATGCAGTAGGACTTACACAATGTAAATGGAACGATGCAAAGAAGTACAAGTTGACCATGCCCATCCATTAAGTTCAGGGCCACATATGTGATGAAGAGACCTGCAGAATAAACTTGTGAAACTTGCTCGGTGATTTACACGTGAAACTTTGTACCTGAGCTTGCTGCTCAGGTTCTTGACTAATGAAGCAAATATGTTAGATGTAAAACTCACAATTGTAAGGTCTTTTTCTAACGAGATTGAAAGAGAATCTATTGCATGTAGATATAAACAAGTGTTCATAAAGGCAAAACCTAAACTCATGCCAATTAAATACATTTTTTTTCAGTTGCAGACAAAGGCACAAGAACAAGAACATCACAATTTACCAAATTCAGGACAGACAGGTATCAAAACAACAACAAAATTCAGCAAAAAAATCTGTAGGCTCAAAACAACAAAATCTGTAGGCTCAGAACAACAATAACAGCAAAAAAATCTGTAGGCTCAGAACAACACCACCAAAAACTGAACATGAAGCTCAGAACAACAGAAATTGAACATGAAGTTCAAAATGTGTAAGCCCAGAACAACAGAAACTGAACATGAAGTTCAAAATGTGTAAGCTGAGAACAATAGAAACTGAACATGAAGCTGAACACCACCAAAAAAAATCTGTATACCAATTGCCGATTTGAGTTTTCTTTTTTGGATCTCCACCTCTTCCAAGTCAATCACTTTAACAACAACGGTGATAAATTTCAAAATATACATGAATATGCATACCAATTGCTGATAACAGAAATAGAACCTGAAGCTGAAAAGACTTGCACACTAACTTGGTAGGAGGGTGCAAAAAAACATAATCATTTTACTTGTCTTGTATAAACTTTTCATCACTGCCTACACACTCCAAAAGGAAAAATCATGAATATAAAAAACTAGTCAGCCATTCTTATATATATATATATATATATATATATATATATATATATATATATATAATTGGTCAATCATGAATAAAAAACATATATTTTCATCACTTGTCTTATATATATAGAGTAAGTCTATTAAGAGCTGGGGAGCTGAAATCCTTATTGGGAGCTGGGGTTTTCAGCCATTCGATCGCGATCGCGATCGCGATCGAATGGCTCAGATTTGATCCACTTATCTTCGGAATGTTGAGGGGGTAAAAGGGGTAAAATCGAAAACCCCTCTCTCTTTCTTTCTCACGATGAATCGACCTCCTCTTATAATTGACTTACTCATGTATATATATAGAGTAAAAAAAACCAGTAGGCTCAGAACACACTAATCTCACTAGGGCTACATTGGGGTGCCGTGCCAACTAGAATATGGCGGATAAATAATCAAGCATAAATACAACAAGCCGAAAAAATTATTTACATCATAAAGTGTTTCGCACCACTGCCTACACCAACACACCGAAGGAGAGAATCAAACCCCAAAAGGCTTAAATGAGTATCCAAATCATACGCATGCAACGTGAGTTACAAAAATATAGTGATACGTTCAATCATTGTGTGTCATCACTGCCCAAAAATCAGATGAATTGGGCTGGACTCAGATCACATAAATGTAAGATTAGTGTTGAGGGCATTGGGAATTCTACAACATTCATTCATTTCTTCCCCATCTTCTCTCCCGCTCATTCCCCGAACTCTATTCAACTTTGCATAATTATCATGGCACACAACCAAATATGCTTCAAAACAATAATTTCAATCCCCAAAAATAAATAACCAACTTATATCAAAATGAATCTCATCATTTCCTACACACACAACCAAAATAAAATGCAAGAATTTGAACAGAAATCATAAAAGCATGTATGAGAATTAAACACTTCCCTCCGAAATCTGAGCCTGTAATGGTAGTCAAGGACAGAGGGCGTCAAGCATCAGCCAAACCCACCGCGCTAAGGGATTTTGATATCCACAAAATGCCCCCAATTTGAAGACAGATCTCACGCGATTTTGGTTTTCGATTTGGGTCGTCGAAGAGAGAGAGAGAACCCTACTGAGAGTAGAAATCGAAACCCTAATCGCGATTTGGGTTTTTCGTCGCAGAGAGAGAGAGAGAGAACCCACTGAGAGAAGAAATCGAACCATTAATCGCGATTTGGGTTTGTCGTCGAGAGAGAGGCAGAACCCACTGAGTATAAAAATCGAAACCCTAAGTTTGTCGTCGAGGATTGAGAGCCCAAACCTGAGAAGGAAAGAGACAACAGGAGGGAGAGGAGGTCGATTGATCATGAGAAAGAAGGGGAGCGGGATCGTGAGAAAGAGATAGCGGGAGAGATAGGGGTTTTCGATTTTGCCCCTTTTACCCCTCAACATTCTGAAGGGGAGCGGGATCAAATCTGAGCCGTTCGATCGCGATCAATCGCAATCAAATGGCTGAAAACCCCAGCTCCCGATAAGGTTTTCAGCTCCCCAGCTCTTAATAGACTTACTCTGTATATATATATATTATATTGTTTTATTTTATTTTTTAAATCTGAAGTGATCTAAAAAAAATGAAAGAAAAAAATAAAATAAAGAGACTAAATGATTCTAAATGAATGCAAAAAATAATGCCTAAATGATGTAAGAACTCGGGTTTTAAGAACCTTCGCTCTGATACCAAAATGATGTAAACTTAACCCTAAATAGAGAATTTCCAAGAATTTTAAAGAATTAAATTTACCAACACGTAATGCAGATTAAGTTAGAAATTATAACTATTAATTGTTTTGATGGATTTTCAAGAATTGAATTAAGTTTAACAAGCCCAAGTAACAATTCAGTTCTAACAATCAATAGTAATATACCTACGCAAAAGATACAATAATGATGTGTACTCTAATAACAAGTAGAAACGCTCACTCTCAATATTTGTGGACGACAGATAAGTCAAATAATATAATAGAGATGATAAAGCAGTAACACAAATATTTGAGAAGTGGAAAGAGTTTACCAGGGTTCGAAGCAAATCGCGTGAGATCTCGAGGTGGCTAGAGTGGTGAGGCAGCGCAAGGGGGGCAATGCTGCGGGCAGGAGGCGACGGCGGCTACGGCAGAGTTGGGCGATGGTGGTGGAGTCGCAGACTGGTCGGCGACGATGGTCGACAGGGTGCAGGCAGGCGATAGGCGAGGAAGAAGACGATGAGAGTTGTGATCGGTGGTGGATGAAGGCGGCATTGGCAGTTGTTGTAACACCCCGAATTCCAAAATACAACTGAATTCGAGTTCCACAGGATCTTTACACTTCTTTCGTACAATTTTATAAGGAAATAAAAACTTTTTTTCATCAGAGTTACATTTACACTTGTACATTATCACAGCGGAACCAATATTACAATAAATTACATGAGACAATATTTAAATCAATCTTGCGCAGCATGTATACTTCAATTGTCAAGCATCTTTACCCTGCATATAAAACTGTGGGTGCATCCGTTCATTCAACTGAAAAAATATTATACACGGCTATCCTCTCTATGCCGGAAACAATATAACGATTCTCATTTCTTAACAAACCACAAACTTGTCACAAACAAAGCTAAAGGGACTGTCCTATTGATGTCGTGTTGTGAATGTGCACTTAATCCTTAATGCAATTATTTATATTATATGACACTAATGCGCACTTGTTCAGAGTCTATGCAGCCCATACTACATAGGTCCGAGGGCAAGCCCTTAATCGTTCTTCATCTTGTAGGGTTCAATCCCTCACCATGACTTAATCTACTACTGTAACTACGATAAGTATTCTAGATGTTTTCTGACCTACGAACTCATGTCTAGGCGCCCTGGAGGGAATCCCAACGCGCTGACACATGACTCATCATGCAGGCATCCTGTGGTAATTCAGCTCCTACCATAGACATGACACCACCCGCAGTCGTCAAACACCCCACAAGCGTCGCCACCAGGACGGTACTCTGGAGCAGTATCCACGCCCTATCATGACTCATCATGGGACATCCTGTGAATACTCTCACGCCGCCAATCCAATGGCCCTCATACTCAATATTTTTCTCTTACTTTCATTACATCTTCACTATGTATCTAATCCTTAGTTTAATTGAATCATGAATAAAATCAATCTCTTAGAATGTAGCACTTCCACTAAACCGGTCTTACTCATTTAATTTCACACAACCCCACCTTGGTCTTCTCATTTCAAAATATCATTTCACAATTCTTTCTTTGCCGGTATAAGGCTTGGCTATACCATAATTCTCAATTTCAACTCATAATTACCATGTCATGCTCATAAGATCTTTTCATGATTAATCACAATTCATATTTCCAAAAGCATAGTACTCATGTATTCACATCTTTCATAATTCATCACAATCAAAATTCAATTTCATGTGCAATCCATATGCAAGGGTCAATTTCAATAAATAATCACCAATAATTTGTTTGTTCCACACATCTATTACTCACAAATCAAATCTTACTACAAACGTATTTTTTATAATTCCATTTAATCGTACGAGTTTACAACTTTTCAAAATTCATCTTTTATAAAAAAAAAACAATTTATTTTCCTTTGTTTAAAAAAAATAATTTGATCTCAAAATGAGTCATTTCTTGCAAAACTCCAATTTATTTTTCACACTTCACTAAAAGTTGTATAAATACTTCCTAATAAGTTCCATTAATTTTTCAGAATTTATCCCATAATTTTCTGATTTTTATTCTAGTTTAAAAGCTCATTTTCATTCAAAAAAATTCCAAAAAATATTTTTTTCTTAACTCCCAAACCCATCAAGATTCGGACCAGCGACCAGCGGTAAGGCAGACATCGCACAAGTCCAAAGTGCCACAGCCACTAGGCGATATAGATAGGGGTTAAATACCCTATGTTCTGTTCTCGGTGAATTTGGTTTTTAACCAAAAATTTAAAAAAACAGAGCGGCGGTATCGAACCCGAGACCTCCACTACTATAGCGACCCAAACCCATTCTGACCAGTTGGTCTAAGTGAACACATCGATATGATAATAAACAAAATAGGTTTTGACTCTACTCTCTGTTCAAAACTAATTTTCAAGATTTTCAAAACAAATTTGTCTCTTTTTCTCCTCTTTTGAAAACAATAATATCCAGAATAAACCTACATTTATTTTAATCATAACCAGTATATTTAAAACTATTTCCCCGTCTTTTAAAACATGTATTTAGCCTTAGATTGCATATTAGAACACTATTTCGACATTGAAAACTATTACACATTTGTTCATAAATGAAAATAGTTTCTCACACCAAAAATTCACTACTATGATGATTTGTCACTATGGTATTTTAGAGCACAAAAACCAACATTAAAAGAGAGTAAAACTTCCATTTTATTAATTTATCTACACATGATACATTTAATTATGTGTATGCAAAAAGACATTCTTTTTCATTTCTTCAAATCTTCCACATGATAATCATCACAATAAGAAGATTCACTACATCTATTAACAAACATTTTGATCAATTAAATTTTAACACACTAATCTACTTGGCATGTTCAATCAATAAGCATGGTTCGATTTCTTACTTAGCGAATTTTCACATAATTGTAGTTTAATATAATCAACATGCATTCTAATGTTTATAACAATGAGAAATATACACTTTTACTCATATGCAATAACTCTAGTAATCAATCAACACATTTGCTAATTAACAATTTTCTTCTAATTAAACAAGCATGTATATCATTTCAACTAGTAGCTTATAATAATGATTCAATTTCATTTTCTAGCATGCTTTCTAGTCTAGAAGTCATGAGAAACACCCATCTTTTGATGAAAACCCAATTTTAAAAAAATCCCCTAGAGCCTCCTAGATTGCGAGCGAGTGCCTTCTCCTCCTAGATTGCAATGCACAACACTTCCTTCTTGCTCCTTGCCAAAACCGAAAGGTCCAAGATTGGGGGTTTGAATAGCCGGCCTCCAAGGAGGAACACAACACACAACTCACACACTAATATGTATATACCTCCTATATAATGTCTCCTTTAATATTTGCTTTAGTGTAGAATACAAGTAGGAAGGGGGGGATATTTATACTATTTTTAAAGTAGATTGGAGGGCTAGGATTGATTGGATAGTTGTAGAATGGAGGGCTAGGATAGGAGTAGAAGTTATAGCAACCACCCACACACAAATAAACTACCCATGCACACAACCCACTCTCCCATGCCTCCACACACCATCCGGCCACCAATAGGGTGTGCATTGCACACTACGTGCTTCGCACATGCTACCTAATACCCCTATGTAAAAGTTTGTACAATTTGATTAATCAAAATGTTCACTATTTGTCTCTATATGACAAGTGTGACCATTTAATTGATTTATTAAATTGGTGGGTTTCACAATTCGTGGGCTTAGGCTCGTGGGCCAAGACAACCAAATAATAATTAATTAAAGTGGGCTAAAACACTTAATTAGTGTTTTTAGCTTTTAGAAAATAGGCTTTTAGAAAAAAAATAAAGGAAAATAATTGTTCATTCTAAAATGAGATTTCATATAAAATAAATAAATAATACGCACATGAAGTTTGCACGTGCACAACACGTGAAAAATAATATTTTTATTAAAAATGAAATTTTAGGGTATTACAGTTGTGCGGGCAATGATAAGTTCGGAGCTCAGTGGAGGATTGAAGGAGATGGGTTCGGGGTGGCTGCGTCGGGGATGTTAGCAATGAGGCAGCGGTGCTCGCGGTGGCGGTCGATGACCGGATGAAGATGGTGGTCGACGTAGAAGGGTGAGTGACGGGAAGAAGATAGAGGTGGGGTTTCGGGATTTGGCAGGGAAAGAGAGAGAGTTAGGGTGTTAAGCAATTTGGGGATTAGGGTTTGGGATTTTAGTTTGGGGATAGTTTTAGAGTTTATCACAAACCTTAAAATTTTATTAGAATTTCTCACAAACCCTAATAATTCTCTCAATTGTATCACAAAAAAAGAGGGATGAAGAGCAATAACTCAACACAATATTTTTTAAAATCAAGAATAGCATATTTTCTCATTATTCTGAAGGCTTATATATAGGCTCAAAACAAATTCAAACAAATCTAAAACAAATCTAAAACAAATTTCTCAAATCTAAAACAAATCCCTCAAATAAATCTCTCAAATAACTACATATTGCTAAATCTCAAAATAAAATAAAACAGATATGATGTCCTCATCAGCAAATCTCAAATGACATGATTTCTCTTCCGTAGACTAATTTAGACGTATAGATCAAAATGAACGGTTCAAAATTTTCAATTTATATCCAAAATAAAATTTCACACTTGGTTCTCACCGAAGAAGTTCTCACATGATCATAGCCGTGTATATATATATATATATATATATATATAGAGAGAGAGAGAGAAAAGTGAGCCTCATATAGAGTATGAGGAAATTTTCCTCATATAAAGTGATTATACTCACTTTGTGGGGCCATTATGGAAGATCCACTCCGTCCATCATGTTTATCATGCTAATCGATGTATGTATAGAAAAAATCAAGTGGTTTGGAGGTCATTCACCCATGCATCATGTGGTTGAAAAATGAACGATTTCAACAGTAATATAAATCGAACCACAAATTAGACCCACATGATGCATGGGTGAATGACCTCGAAACAACTTGATTTTTTTTACACTTACTTCTATTAGCATGATAAACATGATGGACGGAGTGGATCTTCCATAATGGCTCTACCAAGTGAGTATAATGACTTTGTATGAGGAAAATTTCCTCATACAAATATGAGGCTCACATTACTCATATATATATATATATATATATATATATATATATATATATATATATATATATATATATATATATATATATATATATATATATATATATGGGTTTTGCTCAGTTGAAAACGGATCCGTTTTCAACGGGTTTGAAAACAACGTTCTCCACCGTTGATCTGATCTTGATCTTGATCAGCGGATAAGATCGAGATCCGCTAAGTCTCCCACTAACGTTCCCAAAGTGGAGGGGTATTTTTGTCACTTCACGTCAAAAAATGTTTGGGACTTAGCTTTTTTTTGGCGTGGAGTTTTTTTTTTGTTGAAACAACGGCCTAGGTTGTTTGAAATTTTTTTTTTTGAAAAAAATTGTACTTAGGTCGTTGTCTGTAACAACGGCCTAGGTTATTTTTTTTTAAAAAAATTTCAACTTAGGCCGTTGTATGGAACAACGGCTTAACTATGTACAAGTGTTTTTCCAAACACTTGTACATACTCAGATCTTCATCTCCCTCACAACTCTCTCTCGCTAATTGAGTTCGATAAACCCAATTCCCCAACCGGAGCTGTCTCTCTATCGAACTGAAAACCCTAAATCTCACTTGATCGTTGCTTTTCACCGAATTTCCCCCTATTCTCAGTCTCTAGACCTCTTCCTTTGGAGATCCCAATTACAAACAAACCCTAACCCATACAAAATCTATCCAACCCTAAAACCCTAATCCCCCTAAATTAGCCAAACCCTACTCCCCTTCCTTTCTCTACAGCAGCAACTTTGCGGCCTCCCGAACACCGATAGTGTTGAAGGTACTAATTTGTTCCCACTTGAGTAGTTCTAACTAGGCTAATTCATTGAAATTTTTCACCCATGTTTCAGTGTACAGTTGCTATATTATGCGTAGGTTTTTATAGAGTAAGTAATTCTAGTTTAATTGGGGAAGTAGATGTTGTATTAGTTATTGTTGTTTGTTGTTCGATGTTAGTAATAGCGCACAAAGCGGAAAAAAATTTATGCAACTTTGCGAGTACGTCGGACACGCCATACACAACCCAACGCAATTCATAGAAGTGTGTTCGGATTCACGGTTTGCAGTGTACAGCCGTGTATCGCTTTCAATTCATTCCCGTGAGTGAAAATGATATATCGGAGTATTTTGCAATCCGTGAGTTGAAATTGACCTCAACAAATTTGATTGGCTCATGTGTTTTGCCACCGTCCAACTCCGAAAGTTTAGGAATTTTTTGATCTCGTTTGTGCGGATTTGTACCGTATATCAAACAACAACCTCAGTTCAAGAATGAGGGAAATGCGAGCGAGACACGGCCTTATTTTGCAAACCGTGGATCGGAACTTACTTGTAGAAGTTCCGTTACCTTGTGCGCGGCAAGCCGGACCCAATAGAAGAGTTTTGTATTTATATGACGTCGTTTTCGACGTGTTGTGACTTATTTTGCTTCGTATGTATATATATCGCAGTCGTTTGTTAACAAACTGTTTTATATATAATGTGTTATTAATTGACCAATAATATATTTTTACTGCAGATGAACAACGATACGGAGAGTTCTGCTACCGGCGATAATTTTGTGTGGGTAGAACCAATCACTGATTCCATGCCGATAGTCGAAAACCATCTGAAACCAAAGTTAGGTATGACATTCCCCACTTTAGTTGAGGCCGAGAATTTTTATTCTTCATATGCTCGTTGTGGGGATTTTGCAATGCGTAAGGGTGGGAATAAATTAAAGGGAGGAATGGAAGTAGATAAGTCATATCTTTGTAATAAAGCTAGGTCATCACCAGGTCAACATAGTGATGGTAGACGTGGAACAACCTGTAGAACGGGTTGCAAGGCTTGCGTTCGTGTAAAATTGAACGAAACAATTAATACGTGGGTGGTGTATTAATTTCACGAAGAACACAATCACAAATTCACCTCACCCGGTAGAAGGCACCTTTTGCCCCGGAACAGGTCCGTGTCAAATACGGACAAAAGGATTATAGATCAAATGAACCAAGCTAATATCCAAACATGTCGACAAATGCGCTTCTTCGAAAGTGCTAGTGGTGGTCACGATCAAGTAGGATTCACAGAAAAATATGTTAGAAATTTAGTTAGAGATTCGCAAGAAGCATTGAAAGGGCACGATTCTACAATGCTAATTAATTTTTTCGAATCTAAGAAACAGACGGATCCTTCATTTTTTACATTCAAGTCGATCCCGAAGGGCGGTTGTCACATTGTATGTGGGTAGATGGTATTTGTAGGATGAATTATGAAGAATTTGGCGATGTAGTTTGCTTTGATGCCACGTACAATACGAACCGTTACGGAATGTTATTTGTTCCGTTTGTTGGAGTGAATCAACATTGGCAATCGACATTCTTAGGAGGTGGGTTCATTCCAAATGAGGCGCCCTCTTCGTTTGAATGGTTCTTTGAAAAGTGGTTAGGGGTTATGAATCGTGCTCCATCCGGTATTGTCACCGATCAAGACCGTGGGATCGCCGCCGCAGTTAAGAAAGTTTTCTCCCAGACTCGGCATCGTTTTTGTATTTGGCACATTCTGGATAAGTTACCCCAGGAGGTTCGTCTTGATTTCGATGTCGACAAGTTTAGGGAGTCCTTGAAGAATGTAATCTACAATTCCGAATATATACATGAATTTGTAGAAAAGTGGAATATTTTGATTTCGCAATACGGATTAGAGAGTAACAAATGGTTGAACGATATATTCGATATCCGTGAAAGTTGGGCACCCATCTACGCTAAAGATTCTTTTTTGGGCCGGCATGTTGAGTAGCCAACGGGTTGAGTCCGCACATTCTGCCCTGAAGCATCATACAGAAAAAAATATTTCCTGCATGAATTTGCCGTCATCTTCGACCGTTTTTTGGGAAGGCAAAGACACGATGAATTGAAAGAAAATCATCGTAACCGTGAGAAGAGATCGAAGTTGAAGAGCGAATGGGCTTTGGAGGCACAAATGGCAAAAACGTATACTTTGAAAATATTTTACAAATTCTAAGATGAAGTCACAAAAAGCTTCATGTACAATGTGACATTTGTTGCCTATCTTGAGACACCGGATAGTTCAACCTTCCATGTGATACTCTGTGGAGAATCAGAACCGGCTCGCCTTCTTCAATTATGCAAAATCAATGGAATTATTACATGTGCATGTTACTTGTTCGAATTCATTGTCATTCCTTGCAGGCATATTTTAGCTGTACTTCGTTTCTGCCATCACACATCCCTCCCAGATGTATATATTAAAAGAAGATGGACTAGGGATGTGATGAGAAGAAATTACACATCAGTTCCAACCGAACCCAATACCGAGAATTTTGCTTCTCGATATTGTGAGTTGAGCTACCATGCAAAACAAATTGTCGATCTCGGTTGTTCCTCCAATGAGAGTTACAAATACACGTTGGAGAATTTGCAGAAGATCATTGACGGGGTTTCTCGGTTACAACCCGGATTAGGTGAACAACCGGAACAGGCCTCACAACCACATGATAGTGTCGAACCTGGAGATAGTTCACAACCGCATGGTAGTGCACAACCTCATGATCAAGGGAGTGGACACATACCTACACGCATTAGTGACTCACAGCAGTGCACGACAAAGGGAAGGCCTCGCGCCAAAAGATTGAGGCCGATTAGAGAGCAACTCCGCATAAAAAAAACCGAGAAGGTGCCGAAGATGCGGCATTATCTAAATGAATCATGATTCAAGAAAATGTCTAACTTTATTTGAGGGGTATGACTCGTAATTTTCATGTTTGTCACTCATTTAAATTTATTATACTTTATTTGTGGCAAATGAGTTTCTTACTAACTAAACCTATTCTTTCAATGAAGGCAAGAAGTAATTCCTTCTGAAGAAGATAGTTCTGAGCCGAGATATGACGATCCACTGTGAATTGTAATTTTTAAAATGTAATTGTTCAGTATATTGATAACTCTTTATGCAACTTGGTTAATTACCTTTGATTGGTAACTGTAAATGTTCTCGAGACTTAAGTGTCGTTTGTTAATATTGTTGTTGTACGCAAATGTTAGTTTGTAACTCAATTGTATCAGCTGTAGCTGTACTTGTATTTGTAAATATTTTTTTTTAAACCAAGGCCGTTGTTGTTGGCAACGACCTCAGTTATTTCATGAATTTGGTTTTTTATTCAATATAACTAGTTTAAAAAGAGCAACAAGCCACAGAGCAAAACAATATGTTTTTCGATAACCTTAGGCCGTTGTTGGAGACAACGGCCTAGGTTATAGTCAAAAAAGTGGTGATTTGGGGGGTGCTATCTAATTTGGAGAAGAGAAAAGGAGCAACAAGTCAGAGAGCAACCCCATTTCTTATATATACCTTAGGCCGTTGTTGGAGACAACGGCCTACGTTATAGTCAAAAAAGTTGTGATTTTGGGGGGTGCTCTCTGACTTGGAGAAGAGAAAAGGAGCAACAAGTCAGAGAGCAACCCCATTTCTTATATATACCTTAGGCCGTTGTTGAAATAGTCAAAAAAGTGGTGATTTGGGGGGTGCTCTCTGACTTGGAGAAGAGAAAATGAGCAATAAGTCAGAGAGCAACCCATTTCTTATATATACCTTAAGCCGTTGTTGAAGACAACGGCCTAGGTTATAGTCAAAAAAGTTGTGATTTTGGGGGGTGCTCTCTGACTTGGAGAAGAGAAAAGGAGCAACAAGTCAGAGAGCAACCCCATTTCTTATATATACCTTAGGCTGTTGTTGAAGACAACGGCCTAGGTTATAGTCAAAAAAGTGGTGAAGCTTATTGTTCTCTCATCTCACGTTCCCGTTGTCGCCCCATCAATGCAGCTGGCCTACCCCTCACACTTTTACGTCGGCCCCTCGGTCTGCTTAATGCTCGATCCAAACGTTCGGCCTCTCCCAAAACATCCAAATTGGTACGGCATGAAGAGAGCATCCTCTGAGCGAACTTCTTCATAGCCGTGTCCGCATTACTTTTTATTACCTCCGCGCATTCTTTTGCCATGTCCATCGTATTATCAATCTAAATCAGAAAAAACAAACAAAAATAATTACACAAATTCAATAATTTAAAGAATTCATGAACTTCACGTATAACGAACATTAAAATAAATATGAAGATTGAAGTTACCACTGTACGTATAGTTGTGGCCTTCGGTTGGAACATGGGTTGTGAACTGGAATATGCGGGTGGTGGTTCAATCTCCCTCTCCTCAATTTCTCGTTGAACACCAGCATGTAGTACTGTATCGGGAGAGATATACAAACGTGTATATGATTGGAACCAAGTCATGTACTTTCCTTGCACTCTTCCATTGTACTCTGGAACATTGACGAGTACAAGTTCAAACCGTCGCTCGTTCCATTCTGCAACGTGAACACGATGGAAATCTGCCCAATCATGAGTAGGCATGCGGCCGGTACCCCTAACGGCGTGTAACTCATGATCGTATAGGTTTGCACAGCTTGGTGGACTATCTTGTTGAAGATTGAACTGACGAAGGACTCTCTCCGATCGTGGATGCTCCACTATACCGAAGTTGATGAGAGGAGCCGTCGTCAGCCACAACTGCGACCCGGTGGTGCACATTGGCGGTAGTCTTCCCACCCGCTTGGGTGTATACGGTGCCCAAATTACGAACTCTTCACGTAGTTGGTCGAGCTCGTCTCTGTAGTACGTTATTACACCCTTGGGGTTGTCTTTGTAACTCCGACTACCAGCCCAATATACCCCTAAGAGTGCTAACATAGCAGAATCTTCTGGTTGGGCCATCCAACCGGCCGCCGGTCTCCTAATGCGGGGATGACCCAGGTGCAGTCGCTCCCAGGACCAAATCTGTAACAAAACCATCGGTCAGGTCATTTCTGATGATTCTAGCGCTACATGAGACAACGCCCTGTATAGCGTTGCCAACGCGCAGCTTCCCCAGCTGTACCGGCCAGCTAAGCCAAGGTCGGCGAGCAATCGTAGGTACATGAGGTGCACCGTATCACCCGATGAGTTAGGCAATAGAACCCCTCCGATCACTGTTAGAATGTAGGCTCTGGTGTAGGACTGTACATAGTCGTCGGGCGATTCGTTGGTCAGCGTCCCATCAAAACATCCCTTCAACCAAGATAATCGAATTGATTGTCCTTGGAAAATGTCATCATCTTCCGCAGCCGACTCATCAAACTCTGTACCGAGCAGTTCATTACACATCTCTATTTTATCAAAGTTAATATTACCCGTCACAGCCAACCCATCTATTGGAAGACCGGATATCATCGCTATATCTTGTAGCGACACCGTCATCTCTCCGACCGGTAGATGGAACGTGTGCGACTCTGGCCTCCAGCGCTCCACGAGTGCCGAGAGAAGTGCTCAGTCGAGTTTAACATTCCCCATCATGCTGATTCCATAGAAACCGCCCGCTACTAGGTACTCGACAATACGTTGATGCACCTTCATGGTCCCGTGGGTGCGGAAATTATACCTACGCATCGTCCCACCCCACACTTCTGCGGATCTGTGGCGATCTTGCAAGGTCAGTTCGCCGGGATATATTGGTCCTGGACCACGACTTCCTGTCGTCGAAGAGGATGCACCAACCTACACGAACCAAAAACATAATTATTATTAGTCTAAAATCAATATCACTAAATACAAAATTAGGGACAATACAAATTATTAGTTCTCACATTCTCTGTGGAATGTTCCCCCCGTGCTTCCTGGAATGTCCTTCCCCTTCCGGTTCCCCTCGTTCTAGCCATTCTCTGTAACAAAGTTTGCATATATGAAACTAATTACTCGCCAAAGATTAGCAAATACGAACCAACGAGATGAAAAAATTTCAAGAATTGGCTTATACGCGTCAAAACAATACAAACGAGATGCAAAAATTCCTAAATTTCGCCGTCAACTAGGGCACACCAAACACAAGTCAACGCAACTTGTAGAAGTGAGTTCCGACCCACGGTTTGAAATATACGCCCGTGTATCACTTTCACTCTTTAAAATAGAGCGGGAAGCGATACATTGACGTATCTCGCAAACCGTGGGTCGGAACTCGCAAATACAAGTTTCGCTGCGTTTTGAATAGTTAGCCGAACCTACGTGCACCGTTTCAAATTTTTTCGACTTCGTTTAAACATTTTTGTATTGCGACCGTACTAAAAAAAATTCGAGGTATATTGAAGTTTTTTCATATACGCGTAAAAACAACATAAACGAGATGCAAAAAATCCAAAAATTGGACTTTGGGTCGGGCCCCGCACACAAGCCAACGCAACTAGTACATGGAAGTTCCGAACCACGGTTTGAAAGATACGGCCGTGTATCGGTTTCACTATTGAAAACTGAGCGGAAAGCGATACATTGACTTATCTCGCAAATCGCGGTTCGAAACTCGCATGTACAGGTTGGTATGACTTGTGAGTGGCGAGACCAACCTACTCGCAAAGTTTTGTTTTATTTGGACTTCGTTTAAGCTATTTTCACCTCATAACGTATTCCATAAATTCCGATGTGGATTAAAGGTTTTGTATATACGCGTCAAAATAACAAAAATGAGAAGGAAAATTTCCTAAATTTGGGCGTCAACTCTGGCACACCAAACACGAGCCAGCGGAACTTGCAGATGTGAGTTTTGACTCTCGGTTTGAAAGATACGGTCGTGTATCACTTTATATCCGTTGTATTGAATTAAAATGATAAACGAACGTATCTCACAAATCGTGAGACGGAAATCGCCTCTACAAGGTCCGTTACCTTCTACGCGGCGAGTCCGACCTACTCGTACAAATTGAATTTTTAAATCTCGTTTTTTTTCTTCTCCTATATTCCACCACTACAACTAGCACTACATCTACGAAAATGTCAACAAAATGTATACAACATACATGATCAGAGCTAATTATATACTCTCTAAATTATAGACTAGACTACTACGCATAATACAAAAAAACCCAACTCCAAAATTGGAAAAAAAATCAATAAATCCAAAGAGTTCATTATAGTAAATTGGGATTAAGAAAATACCTGATCCAAAGAGAGAGATAGAGAGTTTGCGAAGATGTGAGAAGCCGCTGCACGCTGTTGTAGACAAAGGAAGACAATTTATGCTAGGGTTTAGATGAAGTTAGGGTTTGCTGTATTCGGGAGAGGAAGAGAAAGATAGGGAGCTTTCCACAAGGGGCGGAGATCGAGAAGGCAAAGAAATCGATGCCAAGGAGTTGGGAGAGTGAACTAGGGTTTGGGGATGGGTTTCGGAAGCTCGAGAGAAAGAGAGATAGTGTTTGTGACGAAGACAAGGAGATGAAGATCTGAGTATGTACAAGTGTTTGGAAAAACACTTGTACATACCTAAGCCGTTGTTGGAAACAACGGCCAAGGTATGTTGTTTTTATATAAAAAACAACCTAGGCCGTTGTTTCCAACAACGGCCAAACCACGGCCTACGTTAATTTTTCGACAAAAAAAAACTCCACGCCAAAAAAACGCTATGTCCCAAACGTTTTTTTGGCGTGAAGTGACGAAAATACCCCTCCGCTTTTGGGAACGTTAGTGGGAGACTTAGCGGATCTCGATCTGATCCGCTGATCAAGATCAAGATCAGATCGACGATGGAGAACGCTGTTTTCCAACCCGTTAAGCAAAACCCTATATATATATATATATATATATATATATATATTTGTATGTGTGCAAACACGTGCAGCGCACGTGTTGGTAGGTTTTTTTTTGTCCTTTTCCTTCCTCCTACACGTGCATCGCACGTGCATGGTACTAGTATATTATAATGGGAGAGTTGGAGTTGTCATTTGCCAACATACAAATCCGTGCGTTGCACGTGTAACTCCAACTCTCTCATTAATTACAATAAAAACAAATAAATAAAAAAATTCATCTATTTAAAACGTGCATGAAAAACAATTTTATAATATTTTTTAACACTAAACATAGTTGCACGTATAACTAAAAATCTACTTATAAATATATGCATTGCAAGTACAAATTGTAGTTTTTCCTCCAAAATATTTTTCCGAATTACGTCCAACACACGTCCAACTCCAAAACTATTTCTTAACACGTATATCACACATGAAAATCCTCAAGCTCTTATCAAAACGTGCATCGCACGTGAAAAATACTAGTAATATTATAATGGGAGAAGACCTTAGTGTCATTTGTAAATCTACCAAATCGTGCATTACACGTGCTTAACTAATATGAAAGAGGTATCAGGTTCGAGTCCTCACTACGTCAAATTTTTTACTTTAATTTTTTTTAAAATATATTAAATGTGTTTCACACGCATAAATTATTACCTATCTAATGTATAATAACTATTATAATGGAAGAGTTGAAGTTGTAAATCTACCTACTTACGTGCAACGCACATGCAACTCCAACTCTCCCATTATAGTATTTACATTTACTTTTAAAAATATATAATACTATTTATTAAAACATGCATCGCACGCGTAAATCAGAGTTTTTATTTTAATTTTAAAAAAATAATATATACTTGCAATGCACATGTATATTACTAGTATATATAATATGGAATGTAACACCTTTGTATAACAGTATCTTTAAAAGGAAAAAATTTGTTTAAAGAAGAATCTTTGGTTTTCACCGTCGTTTATACACCAGTATGGTGTTTTCATCATGGATGTGATTCAGAATACATGCCCTATACATGACCGCCTCAAAATAAGGGGGCTCATCCAACGCTGAAAACCAGTGGTTCATGTGGATCATGCGAACCATGATCCCAAAGATTTTTTCCCTCAAACCAATACAATGTAAGTGTGACAAAGGGATGTTATGCAACAAAATAGCACATAGTTTTTTTTTTTTGATGAATCGGATAGAGCCCTAAGGCTCCAGCCATCAAAAATATATATTAATCAATAAAACAATAATAATACAAACAAGCATCAATGGTTTTACAAGAGGTAAAACATAAATAATCGAGTAAAAAGCAATACAATAATAATAAACCATCCAGAGGGCAAGACCACGATACGAAACACCATCCAGTAATCAGCAAGCGAATCAACTCGCCCAGGGACGCGAAGCGACCGACCCAAGACAAAAGGGGGAAGACCACTCCACGACTACGGCAGACTCCACTAGCAGTCTAGAAAGACTCTAGCGGCTCAACGGCGAAAAGACGCTGCTGTCACCGGGGATGTCGACTAGCAGTCGATGCGTGAAGGAGAACCGGCTGGGAGGCAGACACGGAGCCTATTCTCCTCGCAAGAAGGCGAGCACTCACACGAGTATTGGAAAGATCATAAACTTTCTTATTGTAAACGCGCTTGACAGGGGGAAGGGCATCCCTAGCAGAAGGGGCCGCAATCGCCTCAAGGTCAGAAGAAGAAAGATGAACAGAGATGGGGGACGAGGGTGAACTGAGACTGCTGGGAATAGTCGCAGAGACAGAAGGGAAGGTCTTGGAGGTGCCGGCCTCTAGGTGAGATGAGGAGCCCTCAAGACCAAAAGCAAGCATGTGGGGAAGGGATAGCAGAAAGAGTTTGAAAGCCCTCGAGATCTGATATAGCCAAGACTGCGCTCCTAAAAGTTGATACCAGGAGAATAGGGATCCTGGATGATGAAACGAGATCGCAGAACAAAAGGGATAAGAGAGCTTCAGAGCACAAGGATAGATATAGAACAGAGAAGGGATCTTAAGATCAAAAGTAGCTCCGTCTGGATGGAAAGAGGGAACAGAAGTGCAGGAGAGAGAAGCAGACTCTCTCGCACTGCTACACAAAGAGAGAAACGAAGAATTGGATTTAAAACAATCAGGAAAAATGCTCAATCTCCCGACCGAAGACGGCATCACTGAGATAATTCGGGGACGAACCTTGACACATGCCCGGTGAGGGAAGGCAACAAGGTTCGTAAAAACTTTGCGCTCCTTAAAAAGGAGATTAATATTAGGCCAATCAAGTTGGACAATAGATGCGCGGGGCAAAGGACTAGTTGGGGAGGAATTCGAAGCTGAACTATCGGCCAAGACAGGGGAGTCGAGACCCTTGCTCTCAACCCTACTGTGAGCACTAATCGAACTATTCAGCAGCTTAAGCTTTAAGAGAGGGTAATTAAGGATAGGAGTTTGGCCGGTAAAGGGTGGCTTCTGGGCCAACCCAGAAGTTTTTGAAGGGAAAAGCATCGGTTACGAGAGTGACCGAGCTTATCACAGAATAAACACTTCATTTAATTCAAACATTCACGCTTGAGATGCCCCGGAAGGAGGCACTTGAAGCAAACTCGATGAAGATCAGGCCTCAAAGGCGACGAAGAAAAAAGAAACCTCTGCGACTCCTGATACGAAACAGAACAAACTGAATTCGCTACTGCCTTGAGAAGAACCATGGAAGAAGCCTAACCAAAAATGGCCTAGGACAAAGCTTCAAAAAGAATAGAGGAGAAAAATTAGGGGCCACGAACAGAGTGGAAGCACTCCGTCAAGGAGTTCGAGACCAGTACTAACAACAAAACCAGATCCTTTATTCAATACTATTCAGGTTAGTATCCAATACTAAATATCCAATACTATTCAGGTTAGATCAGAAAATATTTTCAGTTACAAGCAAAACAGGAGAGAAGAGGCCACAAAGTCACTTGCAACTCAAAAGCTCATAGATAAATTTAATTTTGATAACCATGCAAAGATAGTAGTGTTACATTGTGCCTCTACATTCAACCCAAAATATAACACAATCTCTTCCAAAACATTTATACTAAATTGGAGTATCAGCAAATAAAGGATCCCTTCAGGAAAATACTGCTAACATCGGTACATTAAGAAGTAATACCAAATGAGCCTAGCCTAAATGGTCATACCAGATGAGAAAGATTAGTGCAGAAGTTGACAAACTCTTATATGATAATTTAAGAAGACCTCTTTTTCCTGCCTCGGCGACCCGACCCTTTACCAGAATTTACTGGCCTTTTACTATATTTTGCTTTGTCAGGTCCATTGGTGACTTGCTCTTCGATAGAAGTCTTAGACCTTTGAGGTAGAAAAACAACATGGTCATGATGACAATCATTGCAAGATTGAACATGCATAGCATTTAATGTAAATAATGGATAAACTAATTAAGAAAGCAGTTACATATGGTCAGTCAGAATACATTTAAAACCCTGAAGAAACTACACATCATGCACAATACGGAAAATTTTGCAGCATTTCCAGCATAGAAGAAACACACAGCAGAATATGTACAAATATTTATATATTTGAAAGCTGGAAACTTACTCTTGTCCAGAAATTTTATCGCTCAAATCCTTAACAACCTTAGAAAGTGCATGAAGTACAAATTTCTTCACCTGGTTCAAAACCAAGATATATAAAAAATATTATTACAAGGATTTGGATGAGGAGATAAAGAGACTATCTTTAAATGAATCAGCATGTCTGTATTTCAAAAAAGGCATATATTATTAAGATTGAAATATTCACAATATAAGAAGACAAAGGAATATGAACCTCCAGTTTATCCTCTTTAACTCCATGATTTGGAGGAAGTACACGGAACTCTTTAGTCAGCCGCATGCACTCTGAAACATTTTCTGGCGACACAAAGTCTAAGGCAACCTTGATACAGGACTGGGAAGCAAATTTTGAAAAGGTTTAGCGGATATAATTAACAGAGTTTGCTCAATCTAAATGCAGTTCACAAAATTGTTCATGAGAACTTTGGAGAATACATCATTTGCAAGTAGAAGCCAACACAAACAAAAGTTGGGTTTCAAATGACTGCATGATGCATCAGCAGATTGTTTTGAGGCCTATGTAAATGTCTTCAAGTTGAGGAGATTTTGTACTAATGTTGTTCCTTAGTCCTTATATCCTTTTTCATGAATATAAGCTCTTTCATTAAAACCATTTTCGTCAAAAAATAAAAAAAATTGAAGATAACATATTTACATAATAAAACACAAAGAAAGCTATCAAGTGGCTCTCCTTCAATCCCCCCAAAATCAAAGGCCCCCAAAATCAAAGGCCCAGATGTAACCTCACAAAACACATTTTCCCTCCCAAAAGTTTCCCCCAAAACTCAAATTCAAATCCCTCCCAAAACAACTCCTTCATTTATTTAACTCTCTCTCTCTCTCTCTCTCTCTCTCTCTCTCTCTCTCTCTCTCTCTCTATATATATATATATATATACTTATGAAAACAGGGACTTTTATACCCCAATTCATAATTATTTTTCAACATATACTAATGAAAACATGGACTTTTATTTAAAACTAATTATTGTCATACTATTCAAACTTGAGCTATGTAATTATTGATTTACTGTTTACAAGGCTTTTCATATGCTGTATCGTTGTGAAGACGTGCCGTAGGCACATGCCCACGGGCAAATCTAGTTTATAAATAAAATATGATTAGTATTAAATAGTTGAAAGCTTTAGGACTAAGGCTAAAATGAGTAAAGTCTAAAGAAGTTGAAGATTTAAGAGTGCTTTTAACAATGAGGGGGGGGGGGGAGGAGAAATCATATTCCCAATTGGGCAAATCCAATGGCAAAAGGAAAAGGCCTTTAGAATTACCTCAAAAACAGTGCAGCCTACATGATTTCCATATCCCGTTCACGATACAGATGAAATCAGAAGGAGCACGGTTTTTAAAACAAATTGAAGGCAGTGACAGCCTTTTCGGGTATATGATTTCTATGCCCATTTGGGCATATGATTGTCAGGAATCTTGTACCTTTAGATTTCTGACTTGATGTGGACATCCAGCCGGAATCAATACAGCTTCACCAATTCTCTGCTCAAATGTCCAAGGCTCAATCCCTAAATTTTGATAGTACTGTTAAGATACTAAAACAACAAGAAAATACAAAACCTATAAATTAAAGAATAATAGTTTTGAAAACAAGCTAATGGCATTCTAACCATATTCTTCCTTGAGCTTCCTCTTTTGTTCCAAACTTAAATAGAATGTTTGATCGTGAACAGGATGAGCAACCTGTTAACAAAAATCAATAATTATAGATTAGGTTTTAAAGTGATAATATAGTAACATAAAAAAACATGTAGACAACAGTCAGTTTACCTGCTCTACTGGGGAGCAATAGAGATCTCTAAACTCTCTACAGTGCTTTCTAAGGTAGTCTTCAAGTTTAGGAACATCTTCCCTTCGGAAGATATCCCACAAAGCTCCACCATCCTGTAAGTCAACACCACTTACAATTTCTACACTCTTTCCCATTGCTCCAGCTTTTCTGCCTCTCTTCTTTGGCTCATCGGAGGCATGTAGAACGTTATGGTTCTCCTCAGAATTATGAAGCATTTCATCATCAACTGATAATTTAATTTGATCAGCATCCTTATCTGCATTCCCATCGTCAATACGCTGATTAGATTCCTCTTGAGAACCATAACTGCTACTATCTTTTTGTTCTTTAATATCTTGATCTTGGTGCTTTTTTTTCAGTTTTGCTATTGTTTTAAGCTGATTAGCAGAAGGTGTTATTTCCGCAGTGTGCATCAAGATATTCACCTGTACAGTATTACCAGAACATCCACTGATTATTATTTTTTCTAAAATGCAATGAACAAAAATAAAAATCATCATTCTAGTTCAGTTCAAACTTAACTAGATGATTAACGAGTGCAAGCACACATCTTTCATAAGCTGTGGGCATTTATCAACAGATTGGTGGGTATGTTGGTCGGACCAAGTAATAGGGAAGGTTTAATCAGAATGATTTGCTGCAAAGAAAAGGATAGCAGGAAACTTCTCATGCATTCTATTGTTAGCCTGCTATGTGGAGATGGTAGACGCTAAGAAACCGAGTTTTCTTTAAGAGATTAATGTGGCACGGCAGCTTGATCAATGAGGTGGGGTTAGGTATTCTTGGTGATGTGCGAGAAAGGATTCTTGCAATTCATAAAAAAGATATCAACTTGATGGACCCTTGAGTGAGACTTTGGTGGGAGGAGAGGTTCTCTCTTCAAGCCAACCCACTAGTGGAGGATGATGGTTCGCCACTCCTTGATGTGGCCTTTGCTACAGCAGTGAGAGTTGAATTTGTATTATGCCGTATCTTATATTTTATTTTCATCACTAGGTTTGTAATCTTTTTTCATGTCATTTCAGCCTTTTGGCCTTTATTAATAAGGAGAAAAAAAAGCACGCAACATTCATAAGGTCTTATTATCCTCTTAATGCTTAACAATTGCCATCAAGTTTCAATGAGTATCACAAATAGAATTAGAAAGTATGTGAAATGCACATGAACCACCCATACAATATCTACACTGAGACATCCATCTCTCTAGTTAGTATATCTACACCAGTAGAAACAAGTGAGTTATTTTAGCAAGTATAATCATTCTAATTGAACATAAAATGTAAAAGAGAGGTTGAGGGTCAGTTCTATTAACCCCCAACCATTTAAACTTATCGTTCTAGTAAAATTAATATTCTAATTCAGCAAATTAATCACATAAAGCTTGGGGCATTTCTACCATCAGGGCCCCCAACTTTCACTCACTTTGTAATATTCTGCACATGATGCCTAATATCATGATATCAAAACATAAGATCCTCTCTACCCTTAGGATCCCCTAAGCTGTATCTCCTAAATTCTCGCACATGCACTCCAAGCACTCTACCATGATTTTTTTTTGATGTATCGGATAGAGCCAAAAGGCTCCAGCCATCAAAAATATATTAATCAATAAAACAGTACAGATACAAATAAATAATCAATGGCTTTACAACATCACTCTACCATGATGTTGACCAACTCTATATGCATCCATATTCCCAGACCCTGCATATTGGACACGTGTACCCTTATGCCTATTATAATAATGTCCTCCATGTCCTGTTGGGAGGCATCTATTCCAAGAGACATGTCCATCATCGCCATGCACATCTCAATCAACAACATCCTCAACATGAGTAAAGCTACTGCCCCCAATGGGTTGATTATTCATAAACTCTAGCAATGTGTTTCGCCAGTGAAGCAGTCCTTCATGTTCTTAAGGCTCCATCCACCAGCCTTACATGCCCTTACAATTAAATGTAACCTAAGAATTCCATGATTAAGTCCTACATCACCTCAAATGGATTTCACCTTTAATAAACTTAACTGAACATTCCTTTGAAGAACGCGATTCTTTTCATTTATATAATTGTCAGCTGTCAAGTTCTTAACGTCTCAGGAACTCAATGGGGACAATGTGCCACAAATGTTGATCCGTGACTACAGGCAGTAATTAAAGTGAAAAGTACAGTGTACTGACAGAGAATAGAAACAAAATTCTGCAAAGGCTGCCATACCGCATCCGACATGTCACAGTGAAGTTTAGTTACAGAATCTCCCCTGCCCAACTCTTCAGGAAACCCATAAGCTATGTACGTTTTCGGACCCAAGTCAGGCTTCATCACATTAGCAGGTAGCTTGGACGCAAGATTAAGAACACCACACCTAGGATCTGTATATTCTTGAAAAGGTAAAGCACTGATAAATTCAGCACCATGGCGAGGAAGGCGTTCCTCAAAGTTAGTAGCCGAGGGCCAGTCCTTAAGTTTAAGCATTTGAGGCCATCCCTCCTTATCTGCATACCCTTCAGCATATCTTTTGAAAAACTGGTGGATGTTTATTTCAACCTGAAATAGATTAGGATTAAACTAGTTAGGCTTCAGTTAGAAAGAAACATATCCAGTGCTTGGTTTATGGCTTTAGATAAACGTAAACCCACCAACAATCCAACACGCTAAAGACATCTATGTTTGCATTTATATGTATTAGTTAAAAAGTGTGTGTGATGCGCGTAAGTAACTTTTAATCTCTTTTTTAAGAAAAATAAGTTTTGGAGATGTCTAGGCTTTGAATCGGCTTCGAATATGGGGTGTCAACCTAACCACAATTTTGTCCTCCACTCTAGTACCATCCAACACATCCGCAGTTCTAATCTCTAAATTTTAAGTTGATGTGGATATAAAATGTATGGTTGACTTAATTGAGTGGGAGTGGATGATTCGTATAATTCAAAATTTAAAATGTGTGGTTGAGATTGGTTTAAGCGGGGTGGTTTCCACACTTTGCACAAAAAAATCTCTAGTCTCTAGTTGTAATAGTCAAGATTATCATACAAATGTCACTAATTAGCATTAAAAAAGTCAATTGTTTTGCATAACTATATAATCTTCAATCAAAATGGTAAATGAGCTATAAACAAAAATTCAATAACATATCATGGAACTGTAAGAGTAATAAACTAAAAAAACAAAATAATCCCAGTATTCAAACATTAAATTGCACACAAGGAAAGAAAACCAAGATACAAATTATCAATGGCAATCAAGTGCTAAACTATAAGGAGAAGCAATAAGAGAAAATTTCTCAGCCAATAGGCATAGGGAACTTCAATTAAGTGTACAACAATCTATGCAATAAGAGAAAATTTCTCAGCCAATAGGCATAGGGAACTTCAATTAAGTGTACAACAATCTATGCATGCTCATTTGAAAAACATAAAGTAAAAATATTATAAAAAATACATGTTGAATATCACTGAACTAAATTATCAAATCAACAGTGAAAGAAGCACCTAATTTTCCCAGAAACATAGATAATCATTTTGCAGAAGTATCAAAATCTAAACAATATGCACATATATAAGAAATACATCAAAAAACAAAACTAACCTCACTCCAATCTAAGCAGTCTACTGCATGTACCTCAAGCTTCTCATCTTCACTTGTAGTCTTTTTGTCTCGTACAGCACGCCACATTACCATTGGTTCCCAACTGAGCCCAAAGGTACGTTCAAGCACATCACGGACTATAACTGGCTCGCCTTTGGCCCAGTGCCTCTGGAAATGCTTTAAATCTCCTTGAGAATCTCCAGCGTTTGGACAATATAGATAATTATCATCAGAATCTTGTCTCTGGGCTGCTAGTCGTGTGGTATGACCACCAGAAGATGAACATGAGCAAATGCTAGAAACATCAGATACTTCTTGAATACAATTGGCACCAACAAGAGACTTTGCCTTCACTAACAATTCTTTAATTGTTTCTTCTGGGAACATACATTTCAGCTCCAAATCTGCACCACCACAACCACCTATTTCCTTTGGTGGACAAGGAATACTACCATTGCTCCTGGCTTTCCACTCTTGAAAATCCTTGAAGGGAGGAACTTCAGGGACGTCAACTTCAGGTACATCAATCCCATCTGACCCTTGCCTTTTTCGTCTATCTGAATCTTGCATATCTGGACGTCCCCCATGTAAATATTTTTTTCCTTTATTAATTAATTTTGGTAGTGGGATCCTTTCACCCCCAGGTAAGTGGCCTTCACGAAGTTCCTGGCAGCAGTATAGACATAGATCATATGAACAGCTAGGGCAGCTTCTATGATAGTCAACTAGAGACGTCTTGCAATTGTCGCTGAACAAAGCCGGGAAAATAAGTTAGCCATCTACTTAGGTAAAATTTTAAAAGGTGATAGAGAGAGAAGTCTACCAATATGCACGTTCATCTTCTATGCAGGGGGATAGTTTTAACATCAATTCCTTCCTTGTAGTCCCTGTGAATAGAACACAAGTGTTAGAACTAAGGAATTAGTGAGAGAAGAGAGAGAGAGAGAGGGGGGGGGGGGGGGGGGGGGGGGGGGGGGGGGGGCGTGAACTGTGAGCTGTAACCTAGAATTTTGGCCTCAATTTCCTTTTCGGATTTTTGTTCCTTGTTGAAGTTCTTCAACCAAGGAAGTAGCTTATGCAGAGTATAACAAGAATGTTGAAACTTCTCATCTTCTGTTAACTGCTTTTCTGGAGGCTGAAGTTTGCAAAAAGAAAGAACAGGACAAGCAAAAAATGGGCCAAATTTTAGAATTTGCATCATGAATGGAAATTGATAAACATATATGCATATAAGAGCAAACCTTGACAACTCTAATCATGCGTAGGCAACCTTTGCAGTTGCAAAACTTGCGACAAACTGGACACTTTTCTTGAAAATCAGACTCTTGGAGACGAGGGTACCTGCACACAACCAAAGAGTAATTTACCAAACATGCACAAACAAAATCTTGGGGTTAATTGAGGAGGAACTCATTTAAGACCAAAGCATCAGTAAGGGGTTAATTTGGGGTTAATTGAGGAGCACCTTCCTATACGATAATATCAAATTAAGGTCAAAGCTGCTTTTTTATGACACCATTTATGCAGTGTTGGCCACAGACCAATGCAGTCAATTCCAAACAACATAAAGAGTAACTCTCCCTCGCTACACCAAACAAATAATTACAACCTCATCATACCCCCCGCCATCACAAGCAAAATGCCATTTTGAATAATAGTATACCAACTAAAATTGGTGTTATCTACATCCAAATACCGACAAATTCCAAACAGGGCCTGACAAATAACTCTACCTAATTCTCCAACTTCAATATATCCACCCCTTTATGCATCCATTGCATTGAAAGGCAATTGCCTTTATGAATAAACTATGAATACCATAACTACAAACAGAGGTGAACCTACATATGTCCACGTGGGGTCAGCTGACACCACAGTTCCACACAGTTTCTTTGTGAAAGTACATATATGTAGAGGGCATTTATGAAAATCGTATATTTTATAAGGAGCAAATTGTAATTTTGACCCCACAACTACTCAATTTAATCATGCTGCGGTTCTTAAAAAAAGGAAACAAATTAAATGGGGTTTTTAAAAAAAATTCCCTAAGTCTTTTGACTTTGTTTATGCACTTTAAACTCCTATCAATCTCAATTACTGTAGAAACCACTTCCATTGTAAATAGTAGTACTTCTACATAATTTTGAAATACATCTGTCAAATTAGCATGCTTATAAAAAGGACACTAGTTTAAGAATTATATCTTAGGTAAAAACAATACACGCTATACAATGTATTCGATAAAAGAAAATACATCTACATGAAATAACTTTATTTCAACAATCCAACACAATGTTTTCATTATAAAATTTTCTTCTACTTACAAGCATGTTTTCATTCCAAAACTTTCTTTTAACCACTAGCATAATTGAAGAGGCTTTAGAAATATTTTGTTTTTTTATTAAAAGATGGTAACAACCATCGTTATTAAATATTTTGTTCAGGGGATTAAATTAGACACTGATGTATGGAAGAAAAAAATAACTATGGCTCTAATATATTTTTTACTTATTTCTCATATTGAAACTTGTTTTATTTATATCTTGATCTTGACCCCCAATCAAAAAATTTCTGGGTCCGCTACTAACTATAAATGTGGTATAAAACAACGGAGATTTGCCAGAAATTCAGAACAGTAGCATACCAAACAGAAGCTAAACAAAAATAAACAACAATAATCATATTAACTTACAAAGGAAGAGAAAAGGAAAATAACTGACCATGCAGTAATGCAAGGGATGCAATATCGTTTAGTTTTGCATGTACTGCAGTGTACAACTCTTCCTTTGTCGTTCCTCTGACACTGATGGCACATGAGAGCATTTTCCCCTGTCAAAAGCTTCTTCTTTCCACCATTAGTTTTATCCTGGAGATTCTTTTCACCATTATTGTCTTCATCCCCTTTCTTTTTCTTTTTCCTTCTTATAATCTTTTCCTCATCATAAAAAACCTAGAATGTTGCAATTATTAACTATTATTCACCACTAGATCAAGAAATTAGAATTTATCTGATAAGAATTTTGAGTACCTGCTCATCCTTGTAAGACTGAACAACACTGCGCTTTCTTCCACTCCTTCTTGGTTCAATATCAAATCCCCAGTCGTCCTCCTTATCATCCTTCAAATATTAAATAAGAAAACAATTGGCGGTAAAACTAAAAAAATAAAGTCTAAAGATGAGTGCATATCAATCTTTTATACTCACCACAAGTATTGGCTCTTCTTGACCACCGTTGGGCATCTCAGCTTGCTCCATGTCCTCTGTGATTCCATAATCCGCCATCCCCCTCTCTGTTGGTGACTTTTCCTCTACAAGTAAAGCACTTTCTCAACAAAGACTTGGCAAACCCATGAAACAAAATCCTATTTTGTTTGTTAGTTTGCAAGTAACAAACATGCTACATTTTTGGAAAGAGAATCTACTGCCTGTTTCTGTTGTTTTCACTCATAAGTTAGTGTTAGTTTTTCTGTAAAGATGAAAAAGGTAAAGGGTTGACCTCTTATATGTAGAACAAATAAAGGTGCATAAAGATAAGAGCATCCACAATGGTTTGCTATAAATCTCATTTTGCCATTTTTTTAACAAACCAGCGCTGCAGTGGTTTGCTATATTTCTCAAATTTTCCATTTTTTAGCAAACCGATCAAATCTGTTTCTCAAATATGAGAAACGATTTGAGAATTCTCATATTATAGAGGACGGGGAATGATTCCCCGTCTGAGAAATTTTATTATTTTTTTTTATCAACAGACGGTATATGATATACCGTCTGACAATTTTTATTATTTTTTATACCGTCAAACGGGATATGTTTCCCCGTCTCTCACCTTTATTTGTTTTTTTTTTTTTTTTTTATGAAAATCCTCCTCAAACGGGACATGATGTCCCGTTTGTCTCAAACGGTACATGATATCCCGTTTGAGAGGATTTTAATTTTTTTTTTTTTTTCTTATTTCCTGGATTAAATTGAGTTTACTAAAGTACCCTTCAACTAAATTTTATAGTCTCCAAAAGTGTAGGGCATTATGGTCTTTACATTTTTAAAGTAGGAGTATTTGGTCAAAAGTCAACCAGGAATGATACCAAACAAGATATCATATCCCGTTTGTTGCTTTTCCCCTCTTTTAAATTTTTTTTTTTTTTTTTTAGAAATAAAGAAACGGGGAATGATACCCCGTCTCTCATTTAATTATAAAAAAAATTTAACAAACGGTACATCATATACCGTCTGACGCTTTATTTTAAATAAAAAAAAAGAGACGGGATATCATATCCCGTCTCTCGTGCAAATGAGAAAAATATAGCAAATGACCACTGCAGCATTCCTCTCCATTTGCTATTACTGTAGACGCAGATTATAGCAAATGAGAAACCACCATTGTGGATGCTCTAACAGGTTAATAAAATTGATGATAACCCAGTTGGATTTCGAAAGGGATCGAATCATTTATTAGGAAAGCTAGTTCAATTAATGCTAATTTCAAGAAAATTTAAAGTTCATTCACCTGATTCAGAAGGGATAAAATCAACATACTCAAATTAATGCTAATTTAGTGAATATAACAAGAAAGATTAAAACTTTAATCTACATGCATGCATGCATAAGGTACAATTTTGATTCACCAAAACCCTAATCAAACCCTAAGATACACGAATTGCAACATCAATTCCATGAATTAACAAAAACTACCAAGATACCAAGTTAGATCAGCTCCTAATCGGAAAGAATTGAATGATTGCAAAAGGGGAAACTGAAAAGTTTAGATTTTTAGGGTTTCTCACCTTGATCAGAAACAGGATTAATTGGATTTGGGGATTTTGATCGGCTCTCTTCTTTCTTAATTTTAGGGAGTTTAGATTTAATTTATTGGTTTTCCGAAATAGAAAGGGGGGCTTCTGGTATTTATAGGAGAGAGAAAATATATATAATGACGTCCTTTTTATTTATTTAATTATATTATATTTTATTGTTGTTAAAATGATAGTATTTGGACACTTACGTTTTTCCTAATTAATTTAATTTCGGGCGTGCGTCCAATCCGAAGGTGAGAAGGAGAGTTGGCGCCTGAATTTTGGAGGGAATTAAGTTTCAAAATTTTGTGAGATATGGATGGCACCTATAAGCATCCACAGTCGTTTGCTATAAATGTCAATTTGCCATTTTTTAGCAAACGAATGGCTGCAACGGTTTCTCATTTTGCCATTTTATAGCAAACATGCTATATTCGTTTCTCATATATGAGAAACAGAATAGCGATTCTCAAATTATAAAGGACGGGATATCATATCCCGTCGCTCCGATTTTATCATTATTTAATCGAGTGAGACGGAAGAACATATACCGTCTAAAAAATTTTATTAATTTTTTTTAAAAAATGGTCGGACGGGGAAACATATCCCGTCCGGGATATGATACCCCGTCTCTCCACTTAAAAAACTATTTTTTTTTAATATTCCCTCAGACGGGGAATGATACCCCGGCCGGGGTATCAAACCCCGCCCGTGAATTAAGGTGACAGTGGGCTATTAATGCTGATTGGGTAGGTTTAGGAGAAGTAATTAGGTTTAGGTAGTTAATTAATTAGGTTTAGTTATTATTATATTATTTAATTTAATTAATTAATATAGTTTAATAGTTAATAAGTAATTAACTTTTTTAAATTTATTTTAAACGATGAGACGGTATATCATATACCGTCGCTCGCTTTTTTCTAAAAAATGAGAAACAATATAGCAAACGACCACTGCAGCGATCGATCTTATTTGCTATTACTGTAGCTGCCATTTTATAGCATATAAGAAAAACAACTGTGGATGCTCTAAAATATAGAATTTGTATTTAAATTTTCTCTTTTGCACTTTTGAAGAAAAATAAAATCTTTAAGAAAAGCCCTAATTTTTGTTCGAAGATCATCGACAACATATTTAGAGCATACGTAGTTGTTTGATGCTAAAATTTAGTTATTTGGCATTTAGAAATATAAATTTTGGGTTATAATTGTAGTCGTTTAAAGCTAAAATTTGATTATTTTTTTTTATTAAAAAAAGTCTCTAATGGTAGATGACTTTTCGCCGCGTTATTTTTTTAAAATTTAAAAAGCATCGGACAAGAGATTAAAAATCTCATCCGATTATAATTTTTACAAAATAAAAATTTTAAAAAAAATTGCGGACGGGAGATCAAATCCCATCCAAGAGTATTTTCCATTAAGAATCTTAATTAAATCTTAAATAAATCTCATTTAATTCTAATATGTATGCATAACAATTATTATAGGCCTAATTCTATAAATTATTTTCTTTATAATTGGAAGAAAAAAAGTAATGGACGGGAGATGAAATCCCGTCTGATATATAAATAAAAAAATAGGAGGAAAAATCAATTCTCGGCCGATACATTTTTTAAAAAATTGTGGGACGAAAATCATATTGCGTCCGATACATTTTTAAAGACAAAATTGTCGGACGAAATATCATATTGCGTCTGATACATTTTTATAAAAAAAAACTGTGAGGCGATAAATCATATTGTGTTCGATACATTTTACAGTTAAATTTGTTAACGAACAAGAAATCATGTTTTGAATGCTATAATTGGGAAATTCCTATATTTCTTCCCAAATATAAAAGGAATTTTTTTCCCCAAAATGACCCACTTTTTGAAAGTTTTTCCAAACTGACCTACTTTTAAAAAAAAAAATTCAAACTGACATACTCACTGTCTCAAAAAACGAGTTTGGTAAAAATCTCATCGCTTTTTGAGACAGCAAGTGTGAGGTTTGGGTTTTTTTTTATTTCTCCCTGGCCAAGACTCGCTGTCTCAAAAAGCGAGTGGGTTTTTTCCCAAACTCACTTTTTTGAGACAGCAAGTGTCGTTGGGGGTTCTTAATACCCCAGGTTCACTGTTTCGAACTCACTCTCTTTCAACTCTCTATCTCCCTCTCCCTCTTCTAACCCCGAAACCCTAATCCATTTTATCGATCTTTCTTGTTAATTTGGTTGCCAAACTTTCTTGTGTGCTTCATTAATTAATTATTTTCCTGTCTCTTTATAGATAATTCAGAAATGGATAAATGATTAATTAATATGACACATTTCCTCTTTTATATACGAGATTAGTATGATACATGTATTCTGATGATCTTAGAGCATTATTTTCTGTTATCATCGTCGTCGTCGTCGTCATCATCATCATCATCTCATATATGTGTGTATAATTAAGCATGTTATCTTACATATATTCCGATGATTTCAAATTAAGCATTACTTTCTATTCTATTATCATCATCTCATGTATGTGTGTATAATCGTGTTGTCTTACTCTATGACTCAAAGATAAAATAGAAAAGTTCGGACTGCAATGGAATTATACGGATACAAGTTCAGTTACCTTATATTTTCTAACAATAGATAGTTCACATGATAAAACATTTATGAAACAGCGGAATAAAAAAGGACAAAATGGGTTAGGGTTTTGGGGTTAGAAGAGGAAGAGGGAGATAGAGAGTTGAAAGAGAGAGTGAGTTTGAAACAGCGAGTCTGGGGTATTAAAAACCCCAAACGACACTCGCTGTCTCAAAAAACGAGTTTGAGAAAAATCCACTTGCTTTTTGAGACAGCGAGTCTTGCCTAGGAAGAAATCAAAAAAACCCAAACCTCACACTCGTTGTCTCAAAAAACGATGAGATTTTTACCAAACTCGTTTTTGAGATAGCGAGCAGGCCAGTTCGGAAATTTTTTTAAAAAGTAGGTCAGTTTGAAAAAAACTTTCAAAAAGTGGGTCATTTTGGGAAAAATTCAATATAAAAGAGTATTGTTCCCCCCCAAAACTAAAAAAATGGGTATTTAGCCAACGATTGCAACACTTTTTTTTTACCAAATTTTAAATTTGAAAATATAGGGAACGACTACAGATGCTCTTACGGGCTCTGGAATCTAGATAAAAGCATATGGGGCACTCCATATTTTGCTGTCATAAATTATATTCACTTATGCTTTGTAAGACCGTCTCCAACCGGGGCCTTCAAAATGACGGCCTTCAAAAAGAATGTTCCTGAAATATTCCTTTTCGAAGACTCATCAACTCCAACCACACTCCTCAAATTCGATTTCTTCCAACTTTATTGACTTTTCTTAATTAAACTAGAATAAACTCTACATTAATTGTAATATTAGTATAATTTAAAACTACTTTAATTTCTGGATAAATATTTTTAATTATCACATTATTAGATTAATTTTACTTTAAGTGATTATTAATGACTTTTAAGTTTCCTAAAATATTAATTTTATTTAGTTATTACCTTGCATAGATTATGAATGCAATAGTAAATTCACATTAATCAGATAATTTTTAATTTTTTCATCATTCGGTTCTATGTATTTCATTGTCCAACGTTTGTCGTTCATCTATTTCCAACTAGTATCATACACGTGCACACGTGTACGTGGAAAATTTGAAGGATAATGAAAAGGGTAAGAAGAAAATAATTACCAAACTGATCCACTTTCGAAAATATTTACAAAACAGGTCCACTTTCGAAAATATTTACCCAAGTTAGTCCATAAGTAAAAAGAAAATAATTTTCAAACTGATCCACTTTCGAAAATATTCACCAAGCAGGTCCACTTTCGAAAATATTTACCAAAGTAACCTAACCCGTGCGTTGCACGGGTTGGGTTACGGACTAAGGGGTTCTCCCATTATAGTATTAGAGATTAATAATCATATTTTATGAGTTGATGCAATATATTTAGTAGCATTTTAGAAATATGTTAAGCTAAGACAAAATAAATCAATAATCTTAAATATTAATATTGTATCAAAAAAAAAATTCAATCGGTAAAAAAATATTCAAAATTGGTTTCATCTTAAAGGTATCGTCGAGACATTTCCAACGGTACCCAAAAAAATTGGATTAATATTTTATAAGATACATTCATTTAATATATATATATATATATATATATATATATATATATATAGGGAAAAAGGGGTATGAGCAACTTGCTCATTTAGTAAATGAGCAAGTGATGAGGTGGCATGCATGTGATTGGAAAATCATAAAAGTGATTAGATACTCAATGTATCACATGCATGCCACCTCAACAATTGCTCATTTATTAAATGAGCAAGTTGCTCATATCCCTTTTACCCATATATATATATATATATATATATATATATATATATATATATATATATACGGTTGTGCACTAGGCATCCGTGTGCACTCGGCCTTCCCGCCTTCGTATCAACTATCCGAACCATTCATGTTGATCTACACATCTAAATTAGTCTAAGTATGTAAAATCAAATTATTTAAAATTCATTTGCTCATTCATTGAAGTGTTACAAAATTGTATGGCTGAAAATTGTTGTTTTTTATAGTCACATCATAGATGGGCAAATAAATTTCAAATAATCTGATTTTACATATTTAGACTAATTTAGACATGTAGATCAATGTGAACGGTTAGGATCGTCGATACAAAGGTGGGAAGGCCGAGTGCACATGCGTGCACACGGAGCCTAGTGCACAACGGAACATCTCTCTCTTTCTCTTTCTCTCTCTCTCTATTCACACACGCACGCACGCACGCACGTACGCATGCACTCACACATGCACATTTTTATTAAAAGGATACAAAAGTAATTATTGAAAAGATGTTAAGATGCAAGAGGATATAATCGGAATTGAAAAGTTTGGATAGTGTTTTGAAGGCCAACTCCCAAGCCTTCAAATTTGAAAGGTTTGGGACCTCCTCCTTAAAAATGAAGGAGGCAATGAAGGCCGGTTGGAGCCTCTCAGGTCTTCAAAATGGAGAAATGAAGGCCCGTGGGAGATGCTCTAATTAGGTTGTAAATGAATTTTTGTACAAGTTTATTAAGTGATGTGGGCCCCACAAAACCGACTGTCGTAATATGAGGAGAGCTCGGTTTTGGCTTTGACATTTAATCATCAAAAAAGTTTGTCAACAAAAAATATAATTATCAAAAAGAAATATTTTGGCTTTGACATTGTTTTATTGTATTTTTATTAGGCGTCTAGGTTTTTTATTTCCTTTTTATTTATGATTAATTATTCAACAAATTCGATCGATTGATTGATACTTTCATTTTCTTTTTAATAAGGCCATAGGCCCATAGCCACTTACACACACTTTACCTCGAATTTATATTAATCGGGGATTTTTTTGTGCAAGTTGGATTCGAACCCCGACCTCTTGCTCACAAGCAAAGAGGCTTACCAGTGGACTACAGTTGACACTTGCTTGGGCGTCTAATTTAGATGGCACCTAGATAGGGAGCCCATCGTTCAGAATGAGCGGGAAAAAAACCAAATGGTGTTTACTATGACGACCAACAATTTAGAGGTATTACGATATTTAAAAGAATCCTACCTCGTTGATCTCATAGTGTATGCTACTATTTCTCGGGTGTGGGAGCAACAAATAGTGAGTTCAACTTGTGATAGGGAAGGAAAAATCTCAGCTGTAGATCTGGATCTGAGGTGAGGTTGGAGAAGAGGATTTGCTGGTGATTGCACCTACTGTTGGCCGCCGGATTCCTACACAAAGCCCAGAAACACCGAGATTTTTCCCAGTGGCGGGCTCTCCGACGATTAAGTCAGTGACTTGAAAATGAGATTAGGTTTTGGATGTTAAAAGTTCATTACCTCATCACTATGGAGGGGGTCTGGTATTTATAGGCAGAGAGAGAGAGTGCCTAATTGGACCGGGTAGACCCTCTCTAATGGGCTAGATTGGTATAGTGAACCAACAGGTGGCCCGTAAAATAAGTGGGCATGTTCCCAAGGATCTGTGAATCTTGAGGGGATTAGACGACTCAGATGATGCTGGACTTTTTGTAGCGCCCCGAATTTCTAATATGAGAGCTTAGAAAATACGTGGCACATTCCCAGTGATCCACTTCAATATAACAATAAACACAACCAAACACCACTAGAATTTTCAACATTATTACAACAAAACTTTTACATATCACAGCGGAAGACTAAACAAACCAAAATTTACTCAACAAGTCTTTACAATTCATCACTGAACACTAAATAGTCCATTTATCCCAAAAGCTAACTCAAACATCCAATCTCCAACTCTAAGCAATAACCTGCAACATGTGAGGCTAGAGTTGAACCTTAACCCCCAAACTAAAGGGGTCAGCCATAAATGGTGTGAGTGGCATAAAAATCAAACAACAACATAGATGGACTTAAATCGTAATGTCCAACAAGTAATAACCAAAATACCAAATAGAACAACGGGTGATACCAAAACCGAATGTCAAATGTGGAAACAGAAAATCCGAATGCATAAAGATGAGTCAATAAAACACAAATGCTATATGCTGACAACGATGACTACTAAGAGATGAAGATAAACTATGAGAATTTGCCCATGCTTGATAATCCCGGAAATAGATCCCACATCTCAGGTATTTTCCCTGGATAATTCAGGAGATCGACCCACATCTAAACATAGACTCATCATCACAATAATATCCCAAAAGTGTCGCCTCGACTCTGATCATTCCGTAGGTCAATCCCGCATCTCAAGATAATTACTTGGATAATTCAGGAGACATATCTCACATCTCAGGTTGTCTACCTGGATAATTCAGAAGATAAATCCCACATCTCAAGTTAACCACTTGGATAATTCAGGAGATTAAATCCCACATCTAAAGCCTTACTGAGGTGCATAACTCATGTCCCCTTCGTCATGACACTACTAGTGCAAGTCCTTGTTATTTTTGGTTACTGAACAAATCTCCTAGAGTAGTGTACCCCACCGGACTAAAAATATGAATAACTGAAAATTTGCCTCAATGGGCCTCAACAAATAACTCAACACCGGTATACTAGGGTCACGTACCTCCAGAGACTCAAAATCAAATATCTAATCAAATATCCACTAAACAAGTGGTTCAACCGAATATCTCAAAATCACTTTCTTGACTGAATATCTCAAGATCAAATACTGAACAAAATATCTCAAAATCAAATACTGAACAAAAGGTCTCAAATCAAATACTGAACAAAATGTCTCAAATCAAATACACAGATCCCTCAGTACCAGTCGACTTATGCTGAGGTAAGTCGACTGTCCAGAGGACAACTCTCCAGAATTTCACAAAAATAATCTAAGGCAATATCAGTCGACTAGGGAAAGTCATCAGTCGACTGCCCCGAGACAAATTCCAATAATTCTCAAGAATATTCTAAGTATTTAAGTCGATTGAAAGGTTCATAGGTCGACTGTCCAGAAAGGACTAAACAAATTTACAATCAGCAGACCAGTCGACTGACAATAGCCTAGGTCGACTGTCCCGAACAATTCTCAAAAGACTGAAGATAATCAGTAGCGTCGTACCAGTCGACTGTACAGTAGGCCAGTCGACTGTCGGCCTACAATTTTCAAAAATAGGTCTGAATACAAAATTAAACTGAAGATTTCTAAAGAATCACGGTTCATTGTTTTTCAATCAATAGTTCGTACACAAGCCAAAGATAACTCTCAAAATAATATCCAATACGGACACAATACTCATCGATCAATTCCTCAAATCTCAACTTCTCAAGATCTAAATCACTAATCTTCTATTAGGGTTTCTCAACAAAATTTCTTCCTCAACTCATAATCAACTTCTGAATTAAAAATCATAAGATCTAGATGTCTATCATCCGATCACAAACTAATCAATTCTTAACATGCTTTCCAACAATACGATTCCATAGATCAATATTTTCTCAACAAATCTTGATAGTTTCTCTTACATAGTCCAAATATCAATAAGTGTTCTCATAACCCATATTAAAATGAAAGATCCATATCATGCATATAATGAGACAAACAAACAATATCATACCGATCCAAACAAAGAGTAACAAAAGATCTTACGTCATTCATCAATCAAAACAAACAAAACAAAAACAAACCACTCACTTGTTTTGAAGAAAATCCACAAAAAGCTCTTCTCCTTGCTAGATCCAAAAGCCTCTTCTTGCTCCTCAAACAAAATCTCAAAAATCTGAATATTCTTGTAAATGACGGCTGGGGAAAGAAATCCCCTTATATATGTCGGATTAATATTAGGGTTTTACTCACATTTTGCAAAACAATCCTTCCCAAATTACAACTTACATATATATACATTAGTCTTGTAAATTCAATAAAACTCCTTTAAATTAGGATCTAATAGAAAATATACTTCTTAGCCTCAGCCAATACTGCTCAAAACGTCCAGAATGCTACTTTTGCATTTCAACCCTTGAAAATGTCAATTTTGCAAATAAGTCCTTTTTTCCTCAAAAATTGCAAATAGTATCAATTAATTTCAGAAAAATCTGGAAAAATACTACATAAATACTAGATAATAAATAATGATTTTTCATAAAGAAATCTTAATTTTTCAAACTTCTAAAAAGTCATTTGTACGTGTTTTGCACGTGTACAAAAGATAAATTTCTTAGAAAATATTAATTAAATCTCCAAAAATCATTTAAATTTATTTTCAAATAATTAAAATAATATTTGAAAATATGGGGTTCTACACTTTTACTCATATCATAGGCTCCCCACTCCTGGAGGGTTGGGCGTTTCAGCCGTCGATGAGTAGTTCAATCCCGTGGGAAAAACCAGTCGACGGTGTGAGCAGAGGTGAGACGGTTTGTTTTCACGAAGCGTGTTCTGCCTCAGGCAGGGGATCCACACCGAGCTTCGAGTGCCTAGGCACCGAAAAGCATTGGGTGGTGGTATGAGGTAACCGCCGAGCTCCGAGCATCGAGCACCCGATGACGTTGGGTTGTGGTTCGAGGTCTAGATTGAGTTATGGGCGTTAGCGAGCTTGTAGGGAATCTCGCAGGTAGCTCGAGGTCAATGTCGAGCATCAAGCATTAGCAAGGTTGTGTGAAAATCTTGTGGGCAGCCCGAGGTCAATGTCGAGCATCGAGCATTAGCAAGATTTGTGTAAAACTTTGTGGGCTGCCTGAGGTCAATGCCGAGCGTCGAGCGTTAGCAAGATTGTAAGAAATTGTGTGGGTAGCTCGAGGTCAGCGTCAAGCGTCAGCAAGATTGTATGAAATCTTGTGGGTAGCTCGAGGTTAGCATCGAGCGTCGAGCATTAGCAAGCTCATATGAAATCTTATGGGTAGCCCGACGTCAATGTCGAGCATCAAGCGTTAGCAAGATTATGTGAAATCTTGTGGGAAGCCCGAGGTCATTGTTGAGCATTAGCAAGATTGTAAGAAATCTTGTCGGTAGCTCGAGGTCAGCGTCGATCGTCGAGTGTTAGCAAGATTGTATGAAATCTTAGGGGTGGCTCGAGGTCAGCGTCGAGCATTGAGCATTAGCAAGATTGTATAAAATCTTGTGGGTAGCTCGACGTCAATGCCGAGTGTCGAGCGTTAGCAAGATTGTGTGAAATCTTATGGGTAGCCCGAGGTCAATGTCGAGCATCGAGCGTTAGCAAGATTTTAAGGAATCTTGTTAGCTCGAGGTCAGCATCGAGCGTTGAGCGTTAGCGAGATTGTATGAAATCTTGTGGGTAGCCCGACGTCAATGCCGAGCGATGAGCGTTAGCAAGATTGTGTAAAACCTTGTGTTGGCAGCCTAAGATCAATGCTGAGCATCGAGCGTTAGCACGGTTGTATAAAATCTTGTGGGTAGCTCGAGATCAGCATCGAGCATTAGCAAGCTCATATGAAATCTTCTTGGTAAATCGACATCATTGTCGAGCGGCGAGCGTTAGCAAGACTGTATGAAATCTTGTGGGCAGCCCAAGGCCATTGCTGAGCATCGAGCATTAGCAAGATATTAGGAAATCTTATGGGTAGCTCGAGGCCAGCGTCGATCGTTGAGCATTAGCAAGATTGCATGAAATTTTGTGGGTAGCTCGAGGTCAGCGTCGAGCATCGAGCGTTAGCAAGATCGTATGAAATATTGTAGGTAGCCGGACGTCAATGTCGAGTGTCGAGCGTTAGCAAGATTGTGTGAAATCTTGTGGCCAGCTTGAGTTTAATGTCAGGCATCGAGTGTTAGCAAGATTGTAAGGAATATTATGGGTAGCTCAAGGTCAGCGTTGAGTGTCGAGTGTTAGCAAGATTGTATGAGATCTTGTGGGAAGCCCGACGTCAATGCAGAGCGTCGAGCATTAGCAAGATTTGTGTGAAACCTTGTGGGCAACCCAGAGGTCAATGCTGTAACGCCCCGTCCCAATACTCAGACAATTTTATTTATTTTTTGAAAGACAAATTAATATTTATAGTACAACTGCCCACCACAGGCTGCCTCTCAAAAGGTGGTTAACCAATTAGGTGACTCTTAATCATAGGCATTTGTATTTATATTCAATTAATTATTGTATACTCCCGATATGGGATAATTCTAATACTCTTTTTCCTCTCAAATCCAATCTCGTGCACACAGTCAAAGACCCCGTGGGCCCTCTCTCCTGTGCCACGTCAGATAACCAAAGATAGCATGCTCTTGTCTTTCCCATCTTTGAATCTGGGTGGGCCCCATCCCATGGTGACGTCATCATGACGTCACCCTCAACAAAGCAGCAACGCTGCTGTCTCAACTAAACCGGTGGGCCCCCCTTCATCCTCTTCTCTCTCCTATATATATATATTATATTATATATATATCCGTTAGAAATTACGGGGTATTACATACACCCCTCCTTTAGAAATCAGCGTATCAGCGTCCTCGCCGAGTACGGGGCATGCCATCTGGCGCAGGATCCTTCTTTCTAGCCGATGTGGCATCGTCATCGATCCCAGAGATCAGTCCCACACCACAGGTACACACCTCGATAATTCCGGGGACTCTCAACACCACAGATCATACTGAGGCCCTCTTCCACACCCGGTGTCGAAAGTTGGCTCTGATACGATTTGTAACGCCCCGCCCCAATACTCAGACAATTTTATTTATTTTTTAAAGACAAATTAATACTTATAGTACAACTGCCCACCATAGGCTGCCTCTTAAATGGTGGTTAACCAATTAGGTGACTCCTGATCATAAGCATTTGTATTTATATTCAATTAATTATTGTATACTCCTGATATGGGATGATTCTAATACTCTTTTTCCCTCAAATCCAATCACGTGCACACAGTCAAAGACCCCGGGGCCCTCTCTTTTGTGCCATGTCTGACAACCAAAGACAGGCATGCTCTTGTCTTTCCCATCTTTGAATCCGGGTGGGCCCCATCCCATGGTGATGTCATCCCGACGTCACCCTCAACAAAGCAGCAATGTTGCTGTCTCAACTAAATTGGTGGGCCCCCTGTTGCCGCTGAAATCGGTGTGGGGGCAAACAGATAGATTTGTGGATTCTTGGGATGTTGAATAGTCAAACCTAAACAAATTTCACCGGAGTTTGATCGTGATCTCCCGCCGTTGACCTGCAAAAAGTGCGAAACACCGGGGTTGATCCCGGCGACGCACCCTCCGTGCTCTAGTAATTAATCAGAAAGATTATGAAAGAGCTTTGATTGGCAAAAGATTGATTACTTGTTAACAGTGGGGGATGGGGGGTATTTATAGCCGCCTTAGGGACCAGTTTCGGGATAAGATCAAATCCCTACTTCCCAGTGAATGGATAGAAGAAATCAGAGCCATTGATTAAGTAAAATTATAAACCCTAATTCTATCCAGCTGGACTGGGTTTCTTGCAGGTTGGAACTCGCACCCAGTTAAGACGGATCCGTTCGTGGGTTATTGGGCCTTTTGAAAAAGGCCCAGTTCCCATTTCGAACCCGTTTGTAAGGTGAAATTACCATTTTACCCCCAACTTTGAGATTCGCGCCTGATTTGGACAGTTCCGATTTAACCCTTATTTTTAGCCATATCACGAGCCCCCCACTCCCTGAAGACTGAGTTTGATCAGCCTTTGAGGAGTAGTTTTGCTGCTTTAATGGCTTGTGGAGTTGTATAGGAGTCCGAATGAGGGGTGTCGAATCTTTATATGAGGTATTATGGTGAATTTCAGAGTTAGTTGCGCGCTCAAGGTTGTTCTTGAGCTCTCCTGGACTTTTGGTGATTTTTCGGATCATCTGTTTAATTTTGCGGAGTGGTATTCTATTTTTCAGGAGCACTAATAATTATTCTAAGCAATAATTATTTACCCAGGGGTTCAAAAATATTTTCCCCGAATTTATAATTATTATTTAGAATTTTTAATCAATTCTCCTAAATTTTAAACTATTTTTACACAATTTTTAAACAACTAATTCGAATTAAATAAATAGAAATAGATTTTTTAATTCTATTTATGACGTGGCGTGATCTGGGCTCTCCCTCAGCATGGGGCACGAATTTTGGGGAGATCTTTGTGCTCGTGGTTGCTCAAAAGGTGTATTTCTCTTCATTCGGTGGCAAGTTGCTTCGGCGACGTTGCCGACCCCCTCCAAATACGTGTTAGGAAGGAGGCCGAAGTCTAGGGGGGTTTGGGATCTCCTGCCGAGGTGCAGAGATACCTCGGCGCGGCGACACGTGTAAACAAGGGGTTTGGCGAGTCTTTGCCGAAGTCCGGAGAGGGTTTTTTCCATGTTTGAGCGTCGGTGCCAAGAGAGCTCAGCGAGGCGTGCCGAAGTCCCAAAGTGAAGATTTTTTCCATGTTTGAGCGTCGGTACCCCGAGGTCGACTGCTCCGGATGGCGGCTCTTTCCCGACCACGTCGACAGGCTTCGATGCCGAGTCTGAGGGGGACGTAGGGGACGATGAAGAGGACATTGAGATCGAAGTTGTTGGCGAACACTAGGGGTCCGTGGTGACTCCGCTAGCAATGGTCGCACCTTCGGGGGAATCCGACCCAGTCCAATCCCATCGCCCTGGGAAAGAGGTCGTCCCCTGACTTCTTCTGCTTTCTCTTCTTCTTCTTTTTTGTGTCTTTTGCACTTTTGGATGTATCGCCTAATTGCAGGACTGGCCACCGCACTTTTTTGTGATGAATGAAAATCCATCTTCTTGAGTTCGACTATATGTGTGTGAATCTTTGGAGATGAGTTTGCAAAAATTTTCTTGAAATTTGGCTAAGTGTTCACATCGCCTTGCCCAAGGCTTCGGCTTCGTGTTTAAATTTTTTTTTTGAAATTCTGCTGTGTACACATCGCCTTATTCAGGAGTCGGCTTTGTGTTAACCGAATTTGCCAATTTTCGCTAACTATTTTTGTCGTTTGCCTTGGAATTTTCAGCTCGTGGAGGTGACACAACTTGTCGAACCAACTCATGCGACGGAGGAGCTATGTTCCGAGGTCGGCCTAGGGGCGACGAAGCTGTGTCTAACTAGGTGCCGAGAGCGCCTTTATGAAGTCGAGTTGGGGCTGCGCAGAGCCGAAAGTGAACGAAATCATCTGCAACTGATTGTAGGCCGCCGAGACATCGAGATTCGAAGACTAGAAGGGAGGCTTACTGAGATGACTCCCGAAGGTGATGACGATGGCTCGTCAACAGCCTTTACACTTAGCCTGAGGCTTAAGTGTCTCCGTCACTCCTTGTCGAAGATGACGACGGAGAGGGACGAACTATTAGCCGAAATCCATCACTTGCAGATAGTAGAAGAAGAGCTTTTTGCAGAGGAAGAAGAATTAACAGCAGCGGTAGGCAAGTTGATGGCCGAGCACGACGAGTTGACGGTGGATGTCGACGAGTTGAAGAGGGTTACGGTCGACAAGAGTATTGAAGTTACTCAGCTCCGCCGAATTATTGTCGACAGCTCTGGTGCTGCGGGCTTCGCTGTGCCCCTCACTTCACGGTAGCCGTGAAGGACGACTCTCTGAAGTAACGAATAGTCGAGCTAGAGGCAGAGGTTGCTCGCCTCAAGTACCATTGGGTACCAATCAAAGTCAGAAGCACTTCGCGTACCCGTGAAGAGAGCGAGCGAGGCATTTTGTTTTACGAGCTTGCGACTCGTTCGCCTGTTGCTCGGCAAAGTCAAGGTGATGCCCAAAGTGGGGTGGCTGTCTCGTCGAGCAGAGCGTCCGTTGGTGCAACTATCAGAAGTAGTGCAGAAGATACATCTCAGTTCGCCGGTCTAGGGACGAGCTCCGAGGTTAGGCGCCGCCGTCTCCGGATCTCTTTAAAGCAGAACATCCCTGCGCCTAGGAGGCATTGAAGTAGTCTTTTGTTTTCCGAGTTTTGCATCTTATCCAAGTATTACGAGTCGGTCTTGTAATTTTGGTTAACTTCGTTGTAAAGTGAAGTACTATAATTTTAGCTTTTTAACTCCTGTAACTTCGTTGTAAAGCAAAGTACCATCTTGTAATTTTGATTTGTTCCCAATCTTTATAGGAGCGAAGCTTGTTCCCTTTTTTGGACTTGTGTGTTTTGTTAGTCATCTGTGGTTGTAGGAGCACTTTTGAAGGGCAGGCCACTTCTTACTCGCTTATGAGAGCGTTCGGCAAGGTGCGCCAAAGTCCAAAGCGAGAGTTTTTTCTCACGTTTGGGCGTCGGTGCCAAGAGCGCTCGGCATGGCGTGCCGAAGTCCAACGCGAGAGTTTTTTCTCACGTTTGGGCGTCGGTGCCGAGAGCGCTCTGGCAAAATGTGTCGAAGTCCAAAGCGAGAGTTTTTTCTCACGTTTGGGCGTCGGTGCCAAGAGCGCTCGGCAAAGCGTGCCGAAGTCCAACACGAGAGTTTTTTTCTCACGTTTGGGCATCGGTGCCAAGAGCGCTCGGCAAAATGTGCTGAAGTCCAAAGCGAGATTTTTTTCTCACGTTTGGGCATCAGTCCAAGAGCGCTCGGCAAGGCGTGCCGAAGTCCAACGCGAGAGTTTTTTCTCACGTTTGGGCATCGGTGCCAAGAGCGCTCGGCAAAATGTGCCGAAGTCCAAAGCGAGAGTTTTTTCTCACGTTTGGGCATCGGTGCCAAGAGCGCTCGGCAAGGCGAGCCGAAGTCCAACGCGAGAGTTTTTTCTCACGTTTGGGCATCGATGCCAAGAGCGCTCGGCAAAATGTGCCGAAATCCCAAAGTGAGAATTATAACTTCAACTTTTGATAACTACTCAAAATCAGAAGCAAATCTTCCTTCTTAAAGGCAGGGAATGTCAACCTTATGAGCTTGAGGTAAGCGGTGCTATGGTTTTTGCAGCCTTCCCCATGTGAGAGCTATTGCGAATTGTAAGAGAAGCCAGTTTCTTGTAGTGGAGAGCAGTCTCTTGAAGAATTACGTCAACTTTAAACGAACCATAATGTTAGCTCTTCTAAGTAATCCTCCCATGTCTAGTATAGTGGTAGAAACTCAGTTGTCCAGCCAAGTGATTTGGATTCCGAACACGTCGTTTGAGTAAGTTTCAACAGTTGTGGGAGCAGTTCCGAATGGAGAACCACTTCTAACTTGCTTAAGAGCGAGCTTGCGAAGCAGAATCGAGCAAAGTTTTGGACTCCGAACACGTCGTTCGAGTAAGTCTCAATGGTTGTGGGAGCAGTTCCGAATGTAAACCACTTCTAACTCGCTTAAGAGCGAGCTTGCGAAATGGATTCGAGCCAAGTTTTGGACTCCGAACACGTCATTCGAGTAAGTTTCAACGGTTGTGGGAGCAGTTCCGAATGGCGAACCACCTCTAACTCGCTTAAGAGCGAGCTTACGAAGCGGATTCGAGCCAAGTTTTGGACTCCGAACACGTCGTTCGAGTAAATTTCAACGGTTGTGGAAGCAGTTCCGAATGAAGAACCACTTCTGACTCTCTTAAGAGCGAGTTTGCGAAGCAGAATCGAGCCAAGTTTTGGACTCCGAACACGTTGTTCGAGTAAGTTTCAATTAAAGGTCTTAAACAGAGAGATAAAATAATCACAAGAGAATCATCAGGGGAAAGAAGTTCTTTATTGATAACTGTTAATCGGCTGCTTCTAAGTTGCAAGCCGTTATTACAATGAGAAAATAAAGAAGAAAGTACAAATAAAAAGAAAGGAAGGGCTCGACACTTGAATGTACTTGGAGAGGCGTTCAAACACCCTCTTGGTACTTTAGTAAGTGGTCGGCGTTCCAAGTTCTTGGTATCTCTCTGCCTTCAAGGTCTTCAAGATATGCTCCTGGCCGGACTACTTTGGAAACCTTGTACGGTCCTTCCCAATTCGGAGCTAGCTTACTCTTTTGGCTAGGGAAATGAGATAGCTAGCTTTCTGAGGACTAAATCCCCTTCCTTGAGATCGGTGGGACGGACTCTTTTGTTGTAGGCCTGCTCGATTCTCCTCTGATAATTTTACTGGCGAATTGAAGCTCTTTCACGGAGCTCATCAATAAGGTCCAAATTCGCACGGAGCTCTCTGACGTTCTGCTCTTCATCATAAGCAATAAGGCGAGGGGATGGCAAGCCAACTTCCAAGGGGATTACGGCCTCGGACCCATAGGTAAGGTTGAAAGGCGACTCTCCTGTGGGGGTCCGTTTCGTAGTGCGGTAGTTCCACAATACGTTAGGAAGTTGTTCCGCCCATAAGCCTTTGGAAGACTTATCTAGTCTTTTCTTGATGCCGGAGAGGATCTGCCTATTGGCATTCTCTACTTGGCCATTGGACTGAGGATGGAAGACGGAGGAGAAGCGTTGCTGAATGCCGAGGTCCTCACATAAAGATCGGAACGCTGCCCCTGTAATCTGTATTCCATTATCTGTTATCAGGACCCAAAGTATGCCGAACCTACATATTACATTTCTCCAGAAGAATTGCAGCACTTTGTTCTCAGTAATAGTGGCCAGAGGTTTGGCCTCGATCCACTTAGAGAAGTAGTCGATTGCCACGACAAGGAACTTGAGCTTGCCGGGAGCTGGTGGGAATGGACCTAGCAAGTCCATCTCCCACATTGCGAAGGGAATTGGACTCGAGAGAGATGTAAGTCGTGCTTGGGGTAATCGGTGGATGTTGGAGAACTGCTGACAAGGGCTGCATTGCCGGACGTGTTGCTCGGCATCTCGAAGTAGAGTAGGCCAGAAGTACCTGTAGTTCAAAACTTTCCTAGCGAGGGACCTTGATCCCGAGTGGGCTCCCCCTATGCCTTCGTGGAGTTCTTGCAGGGCATATGAGGCTTCTTCCGAAGGGAGGCATCTTAAGTAGGGTCTGCCATCTACTTGGGTATAGGAGCATTTGTACAAGACTCCTTCAACAAGGGTGTACCGCTCCACTGTCGTTCGGATTCGACGGGCTTCTTTTGGATCTTGGGGAAGGGTCCCATCCCTGAGGAATTCTATCAAAGGCTTCATCCAGTTGTCTCGGAGTTGAACGGGCAGCGACTCCATCGAGTCGAGGGCTTCTTCTTCTATGCTTGGTCTCAGGAGTACTTCGATTAGGACGGTCTGCTCGAGACCCTAGAGGGAGGAGAAGGCCAATTTTGAGAGGGCATCTGCTTGGGAGTTTTCTTCTCTAGGGATTCACTGGATTTGTGCCTCTTCGAATGAAGCCATGAGACTTTGGATCTTGGCTAGTTACGTAACCATTCGGTCGTCTCGCGCCTCGTAGTCTCCTAAGACTTGATTAACCACTAGCTACAAATCACTAAATATCCGGACGCGTTGTGCCCCTGCCTTGCGAGCCATACCCAGGCCTGCTATTAGGGCTTCATACTCAGCCTCGTTGTTGGAAGCTTTAAAATTGATGCGGAGGGAGTATTGGAGAACGAAGTCATCTGAGCCTGCCAGAATGACTCTGGCTCTGCTTCCTTCGACGTAAGAAGACCTGTCTACATATACTGTCCACATGGGTGGCCCATTTGCAGCTCGACTCATTTTTCGGGATGGTGCTTTCTACTATAAATTCAGCTAAGGCTTGAGCCTTGATTGCGGTCCGAGGCTGATAGGATATGTCATGTTGACTAAACTCGATCGACCACTTCATCAGATGCCCGGAGGTTTCGGGCTTGTGCAGGACTTGCTTAAGCGGCTGGTCGGTAAGGACGACCACCGAGTGGGATTGAAAGTAAGGATGGAGCTTCCTGGCTGTCATTACCAAGGCGTATGCTATCTTTTCCAACATCGGATAGCGGAGCTCGGCGTCTCTAAGGACCTTGCTCACATAATAGATAGGCTTCTAAGCCTTGTCTTCTTCCCTCACTAGGACAGCATTGAGGATTTGCGCGGAGGCAGCGAGGTAGAGGTAGAGTGTTTCCTCGGGAATAGGCTTGTTGAGGAGTAGGGGGTTGACCAGATAGGCTTTCAGTTGGTCGAACGATTCCTGCTATTGTTGGCCCCACTCGAAGCCCTTAGCCCCCCCTGAGGGCTTTGAAAAAAGGAAGACACTTCTCTCCTGACTTAGACAAGAAGCGTCCTATGGCTGCGAGGCATCCCGTAAGCTTTTGAACTTCTTTCACACTTGTAAGAGGAGCCATATCCAGTATGGCTTTGATCTTCTTGGGGTTGGCTTCGATCCCTCTTTAACTGACCATGAAGCCCAGGAACTTACCAGACGAGACCCCGAATGCACACTTGTTCGGGTTTAGTCTCATATTATGCTTCCTCAACACGTCGAAGGCTTCTTGTAGGTCGGCGACATGGTTGGACCCATGGATACTTTTGACCAGCATATCATCAACGTACACTTCTATGTTTCGGCCAATCTGATTCTGGAAGACCTTATTGACGAGGCACTGGTAAGTGGCACCGGCATTTTTGAGCCCGAAGGGCATCAATCTGTAGCAATAGAGGCCTTGATCTGTGACGAAGGACGTCTTCGGGATATCTGGGGGGAACATTCTGATTTGGTTGTAACCGGAGAAGGCATCCATGAAGCTCAACAGCTCATGGCCCAAAGTAGTGTCGATTAAGGTATCTATACTGGAGAGAGGGAAAGGATCTTTAGGGCATCCCTTGTTCAAATCCGTGAAGTCAATGCAAATCCTCTAACTACCATTGGCCTTCTTGACCATAACAACATTAGAGAGCCATTCGGGGTAGTTGACTTCTTGTATGAACCGAGCTTTGAGGAGCTTGTTCACTTCTTCTTTTATGGCATGCTGGCGCTCGGGGGCGAACTTACGCCTCTTCTGCTGGACTGGTTTGGACCCCGGGGCAATCGAAAATCCCTGGCATGTCGGCGGCTGACCATGCAAAGAGGTCGTGGTTCTTCTTGATACATTGGACTATATCAGAACATAGGGCAGAGGGGAGGGTCTTGTTGATGAAGAATTTGCGGTTCGGATCTTGCTCCGAGAAGAGCACCTCCTCCAGCTCGTCTACCAGTTCTGACATAGGCTGGGTGTTCCCTTGGGTAATTTCAAGAGTCTCGAGAGAAAGAACGGGTCCTCCGGTCGAGTTCATATAGCATTTACGGGCCATCTCCTGACTCCCCCTTACTTCCCCTACACCTGCCTTCATTGGGAACTTCATTTTGAGATGATAAGCCGACGGGATGGCTTCTAAAGCAGCTAGACCAGGTCGGCCTAGGATCACATTGTAAGCAGCTGGAATGTCGACGACCATGAAATCCATTGGCTCCGTCCGGGTAGTAGGAGTTTTGCTAGCGGTTACGTCGAGGGTTATCACTCCTTCGATAGTCACTGGCACTCCCGTGAACCCATGGAGCGTATAGCCGGCGAGCTTAATTCCTGTCCCGCGATAATTCGAGTTCTCAGAAGGCTGCCAGGAAGAGGGTGTTAACAGAACTACCATTGTCCACCAGAATCCTCTCTACTTTGAAGTTAGCCATGTGGAGGTTAATCACTAGTGCGTCACAATGGGGGGTTCGGACACCCTCCAGGTCTTCATTTGAGAAAGTAACCGGAACTCCGAGACCTTTGGGGGGGGTGGGGGGTATGCTGTGCACTGAGTTGACCTCCCTGATAAAATCCTTTCGAGAAGAGTTGGCAGGTTCCTCCCATTGGACACCCATGATGAGGTGCATGATGCGCTCTTCTTCAAATTCGGGGCTCTCGTTGCGCCTCTCGGGCCGCTTATTAGCCCCACTAGGGGGAGGAGGAAGATCAATCCGATCATTTCTTACAAACTTGGACAGCTGCCCTCTCTGAATAAGGGCTTCAATTTCATTCTTCAGAGCCCGACAGTCATTGGTGTCGTGGCCGTGGTCCCGGTGATAGCGGCACCACTTCTCCTTATCTCTCTTCTTCCCGGGGTATTCATCTTCGGGGCAGGAGGCAGAACTCCTTCTTTCTCGACTTCCATGAGGATAGTTGAAACATTGGTGTTGAGAGGGGTAAACTTCTTAAATCTGGGAGGCGGGCGGCACTGACCCCCGTTGTCCTTCTGGAGCTTCTTAGCTCCTTCATCTTTGGCTGCCTTTCTCTTGGTTCCGGAGGAAAACCCCTCGAAAGTGGGGCGATGTTCAGCTTCCTCTGCCCGGATATACTTCTCGCTTCTGAGAAGAAGGTCGGAGAAGTTTCGTGGGGGCTTTTTGGCTAGGGAAGACCGGAGGCTTGAGTTGAGGACATTGGATTGGAAGGCGGCTGCAGCGACCGATTGGTCGAGAGAGGCAATGGACCTAGCTTCCGCGGTAAACCGCTTGACATAATCTCTTAGTTTCTCGCCCTTCTTCTGATTGGGGAAGAGTAGTGAAATACTAATCTTCTCGGTTCGGCGGTTACTCACGAAGTGGGTGACGAAGAGGGTCTCAAATTGTTCAAAAGAGAATATGGAGGATGGGGTGAGGCGGGAGTACCATTCCCGAGCCGGACCTTTGAGAGTAGCTGGGAAGGTTTTGCACAGTAGAGCATCGGAAGCCTGGTAGATCATCATGAGAGTTTTGAAACTCTCGATGTAATCCACGGGGTCTGACTCCCCTGTATATGTCTCGAAATGTGGTAGGCTTGAAGTTTACTGGAACGAGAGCATCCATGATGTTTCGTGAGAACGGTGGTCTGCATGGGCGGAGGGTCCTCCCTCTTAGCTCCTCTTCCCTGTCAAGTTGGCCGAGGCATCTCTCCATCTCGTGGAGACGACGATAGACAACATCATTCCCTTCGACGGTACCCTGGCGAGCCTCTGGACTCATCTTCGTATGAAGGGGAGCGTGGAGTTCGGCGATGGTAGCTAGGAGAATAGTAAGGACTGGTGATGTGATGGCGGTGGCTCGGAGCTTGAGGAGGAGTTAGGGACCGATGGTGAGGACTCTGGACTGGAGGAGGAGTGGGGACCCTCTGATCATTGTTGTTGTTGTTTGGTCAGAGATTGAGGGCCTACAAGATTGTAGCCTGGAACTCTTGGAATTCGACTCGGGTGATAGGTCCCGTTCTCGTCCCTCTGGGATGCCGACCAGCGGGAGAATGATGTCTTCTTCGACAGTATTCAGGGGACTCCCTTCGCCTCCTATGAAGAGGGGACCTCCTGTGGTCGCGGCGATGAGGAGATCACTCATTTGGACATTCTGAGCGGGTGGCTCCCTCACGGGACCGGCCTTTCATCCAAACGATGGCGAAGGTCCTCTTCTTTCTGCCGGTTGATGAGGTTGTTGCGGAGGTCTTCAGAAGGCCGAGGGTTATGAGATGCCATTGAGTCAGTTGAAGGGTTATGTATGGAGACGTGGTCACGGTGAAGGGGGTGCTTCTGAGGAGGAGGACGAGAGGTCCCAATATCGGTGTTCTGGGGCTCGGCTGGAGCCTGCTGGTGCTGAAGATTCTGAAAAGGAGGTTGTTCCTGCTGCAGAGGCTGATCAGGCTGAGGAGGGAGTTGTCCCTGCTGCTGGATGGTTTGGAGGGGAGCAACCTGTTGCGGTTGAGGAGGAGTGGGTCCACGGTTGGACCCACTAGATCTCAGTTTCCTTGGAGGCATGGCTGGAGGTGATCTTAACCGATTGAAGAGGATGGAATGCTATTCGTGTTTCCCACAGACGGGTGCCAATCTATTTCCGCTGAAATCGGTGTGGGGGCAAACAGATAGATTTGTAGATTCTTGGGATGTTGAGTAGTCAAACCTGAACAACTTTCACCGAAGTTTGATCATGATCTCTCGCCGTTGACCTGCAAAAAGTGCGAAACACCTGGGTTGATCCCTCCGACGCACCCTCTGACGCTCTAGTCAGTAATCAGAAAGATTATGAAAGAGCTTTGATTAGCAAAAGATTGATTACCTGTTAATAGTGGGGGATGGGGGGTATTTATAGCCGCCTTAGGGACCAGTTTCGGGATAAGATCAAATCCCTACTTTCCAGTGAATGGATAGAAGGAATCAAGGCCATTGATTAAGTAAAATCATAAACCCTAATTCTATCCAGCGGTGCTGGGTTTCTTGTGGGTTGGAACTTGCACCCAGTTAAGACAGATCCGTTCGTGGGTTATTGGGCCTTTTGAAAAAGGCCCAGTTCCCATTTCGAACCCGTTTGGAGGTGAAATTACTATTTTACCCCTCAGCTTTGAGATTCGCGCCTGATTTGGATGGTTCCGATTTAACCCTTATTTTTAGCCATATCACCCCCCTTTCATCCTCTTCTCTCTCCTACTCATATATATATGTATATATATATATATATATATATATATATATATATATATATATATATATATATATATATATATATATATATATATCCTTTAGAAATTACGGGGTATTACAAATGCCTGAGCTTCGAGCGTTAGCAAGATTGTAAGGTATCTTGTGGGTAGCTCGATGTCAGCGTCGAGCATCGAGCGTTAGCAAGATCGTATGAAATCTTGTGGGTAGCCCAACGTCAATGCCAAGCATCGAGCGTAGTACACTAGAAAGATTTCAGAGGATCAGTTTGTGTTCATTGTGGCCACGGTTAAGGCATGTGCACTGAACGTGACTTGACTGACGTCACGGTTGGGGGATCGAGGAGGCTCTAAGTTATCCACCGTTGGATCAAATTGTATGGCCAAGATTATGTGAGGAAATCGAGGTGCCTCTGAGTCGCTTATATATACTCTCCCCCCACTCATTATCCTCTTTACTTTCTCTTACTTGTCCCAGAGTTTCTCTCTCTAGCATCTGTTCAAGCACTGATGGTTAGCTTTTTGACGTCCTTTCTGGCAACCATGTTAGAATTTTATATTATGTCGAGGATTCAGTCCAGTTCTTCTGCCTCCACGTCTGGCCGGGGTAGCAGCGGTTCTCCTTCTAGAGAAGTCCAGCAAGTCTCTTATGAATCTACATTCTGGGAAGACGTCCAAAATGTCTACAAGGTCGAGCCTATCAGAACTCGAAGGCCTTTTGTGGTGGAATCGAGTCATTCAGATGAAAAGGTCGAAGAGATAGATGTGTTCGGTGAGGATGAACCAGTGGATATGGACGAGGGAGAAGAAGAAGAGGTGGAGGAATTTGAGCTAAATTTGGCTATCAAATAGGGAGATGATGTCGAGGATGAGGACGAAAAGCCTGACAATAAACAAGTTGCAGGCGATGGGGAAGAGGACAAGGGAGGAGCTAAGGAGGTCAATACTCCAGAGGGGGTTGTGTGTTTGAAGCGATTGGCAATGCCCATTACCCCGAGGGCTCCTCGCATTCGAAGTAGAAAACTGAAGTGGACTCTTCTCGACAGCCATGGGTCCCTATTGAGTTTTTCCCGAAGGGCAGGCTCGACATCCCCTATCTTCAGCAGTCGGGTTCGATCAGAGTGTATCCAGATGACCTCGAAGATATGGTTCAGTTTGGGGTGCAGCCTTCTTTGCCGAACCATCAGAGGATTAGAGCCGACAGTGTACAGACTGTGTTGACAAGAAATGACCTCCCTCTGATACGAACGAGCTACTTCATTTCCCTGGAATACGAGCTGATGATACAGAACCTGGGGCTCCGACCGACGGATAACCTAGCCCTGTGGTTCTGCATGTTTCCGGTCGAGGCCTTCAACTCGGGGTTGAGATTACCCTTGCATCGGTTTTTAAAGTAGGTGTTTAATTGGGCGAGACTGAGTTTGATGTAGTACGACCCAAACTCCTGGAAGAAGATCATGTGCTTCATGCTGCTCTGCGAAGAGAGAGGAGTCCCTTTGAAGTTGAAGTATTTTCGAGCCTGCCCTGGGATCAGCTCGGCAGGGACGTATGACGGGGTTTATTACATCTCTTCTCACCCCCATAGACGGGTAATCTACGGTCACCCGGACTCCATCAAGGAATGGAAAAAGAAATATTTCATCGTTCGGAATCAGGTACCGTGGGACATCCCGATGAACTGGTCCTTTTACAAGCCTATCTACAAGGCCCCGAGGGAGAAAGACTTTACGAAGGAGGAGAATGAGGATGTTGAGCAGATAGTTGCCAAAGGTAGTATCGGTTAGGCGAATGTAACTAAGAGGCATTTAGCGAGGATTGGACTGAGCCCCGTCGACCCCTATATGTTTTTCATTTCCATATTCCGCCTATCCTTTTCCCTTCGTTCTTACAACTTGTATTTTCTTTTGCAGCTATGAATGGTGCAAAGATTGAGGCGATGAGGGAATTCTTCGCAAAGAAGAAGGTGACCAAGCAGCCAAAGTCAAAGAAGAGGCCCGCCGCTGCTGCGTCTGAGGGGACTTCCGAAGTGAAGTTCAAGAAGTCAAAGGCCCTCTGGCTCGACCAAAGCATGGCCGAGCCAGCGTAATCTTTAGGTTATCAAGATTGTGAAGTATGGTCTCCCACCCATCCGTTCCGAGGCCAGGGAGATCGTAGGGGAGGAGGGGTTAGTGCCTTAGTCCCCTAACTGGTCCGCGAAGTAAGGCGGATCCCCTAATGGAGGGTCCTGGGGGTGATCGAGGCGGTGGAGCACCTAGCCACCCCTCGGTTCAGGGAGTGCCTTTCGGCTGAGAAGCTCGAGTCGTGTTTTATGATGTGGGCTCAGGCCAACATGATTTTAATTCTTTTCCGAACCCTGTTACTTAATATTTTTATGTTCTTGAAAATTTCTAAGTTTTTGCTCTCCATTCACAGGTGACTCTGCAAGGGGAAGAGATGAGGAGGTAGTATACCCGCGAGCTCAAGCAGTCGAGCGAAGGGCTCAACGGTTCGCGAAGGAGATGAAGGAGCAAAAGCTGCGGGATCACGATTTGGAAGCTCGTGAATGTGCTTTAAAGGCAGGATGACCACCGCTGCAAAAGACCGAACTCGATTGGAAAAAGGAGAAGGACCTCCTACAGGAGAATGAAAAGAAGTCACAAGCCGCGAAGCTGGGTGCCATTGACAAGGTCATCTTCGCCCAGGACCAGGGGTTCGACCGGGCCATTAAACATGAGCTACAGAAGTATCTCGAGCTCGAGCTCGAGGGTTTCTGCTTCTCCATGAAGTTCACCGAGACCCCCTTACTCCAAGGTGAGGTGATGACGAGGGGGAAGGCCGCTCGCCTGGCCCAAAGGCCAAGCCGATCACGGAGACTCCCAAGGTTAACATCGTGGGAACCGAAGAGGTGCCCTCCTCTCTTAAGAAGTAGTTTGTTTGTTTGTTTTTTGTTTTTTGTTTTTTTGTTTTTTTTTTGTTTTTTTTTTGTTTTTTTGTTTTTTTTTTGTGTGTATTTGCCGAATGCGGATTGGCCACCGGATTTTGTATGGATGCTGATTAATGAATGAAAAGGATTTTTGGGCCAATCTCTTGGACTTGACATTTTTCATGCGATGTTTTGTATGGATTTTTTGTGTTTTGCGATTTGGCCAAGTCTATGAGACTCGGAGTGATATATCTCTTTTTTCTTTTATCTGATGACCGAGTCTATCTTGGCTAACCCCCGTGGTGTCGAACTTGAGTACCTTAGGACTAAGGTAAAATCCCTGGGGAACAGCTTGGCACGCTACCGTAAAGAGGCCAGGGATCGGGAGGCAGTGTTTACTTTCTGTCTGAAAAGGTCGCACCAATTGAGCTCAAAGGTAGCTCATCTAAAGAAAGCAATGGTCGATCAGGATTTAGGGAGCGTCGAGACGTGACTATCGGCCTTAGGCTTATTCCGCTCGGGCAGCCTGTTCAGCTGACTCGTTCCTTCATGAGATGGTGGTGGAGAAGAAATTGGAGATATACAGATTGAAGGTCACGCTTGGGGCGACAGGATCCCGAATTGCCTCTCTCGAAAGTGGCTGGATTTCTGTTAGGCCCCCATCTCCAACCCTTAGACTAGTCGCCGAACCCAGGTGATGTCCAGAGCTCGGTGGTAGGGCTGTCCACCTTGGCCACTCTTAGAGATGAAGTCGATAGGCTTGCCGGTGGACAGACCTGCCTGGCTAGACACGAACTGGTCTGCGCTAGTCCTAGGACCCCTAGACAGAGGAGCAGGCCGTTCGGCTGGCTTTCATAACTTGTTGTAATCTTGCTGTGTCTTGTTGTATCTTGTAATCTTTGTGGTCTCGCCAGTCATGTAATAACTCTATCGATGAAGGGGTTCAATTTTGAACTAACTTATGTAAATGCGCTGCCTTTGAATTTGAAATGTCGGTCTCAGAAATTGTAGTAACAGATGTGTAAATGCGCTGCCTTGGAATTCGAAATGTTGGTCTTAAAAATTGTGGCGTCAGTTTAATTACATCGTGTTGGAATTCGAAACATTGGCTTTGAGATGTATGGCGGCGACTCCTTCACAGTTGTTGGATGGGAATGGGCGATCAAGATCTGTCCACTTCATTGTTGTGGGTTTCAAGGATGCCTTCCTCCCGTAGCCTATATAAGCTTCCATTATCTTTCATGCTTTTGTAAAGTGCCTTAGCTTATGTAGTTCTCCTTCTACTCGCTAACAGTAAGGGGTAAAGCGGCGAGTATGGTCGCTCTGTCCGTAGCTGTCAGCAGGTGAAAGGATGATCGCCTCAAACGACCTTATTTATTGTTTCCTAGTGCGACTAGGCGAGCCCGGGTGAGACTAGGCAAAACTTGCACATGGCTCAGGCGCTCAGACTGAGCGTAAACTTGACCGGTGTTGTACTAAACCCCGTGTAGGGCTCCAGGTGCATGTCAAGCAGCGATGACTTGAGAGATTGTAAGAAATTTCTCGTTAGGGGTTGAGGTCCATGCCAAGCTGCGAAGACCTGAGAGATTGAAGAAAATCTCTCATTAAGGGTCGAGGTCCATGCCGAGCGGTGAGGACTTGAGAGATTGTAGGAAATCTCTCGTTAGGGGTCGAAGTCCATGCCGAGCAGTGATGACCTGAGGGATTGTAAGAAATTTCTTGTTAGCGGTCGAGATCCATACCGAGTGGCAAGAATTTGAGAGATTGTAGGAAATCTCTCGTTAGGGGTCGAGGTCCTTGCCGAGCGGCGAGGACTTGGGGGATTGTATGAGGTCTTCCGTTAGGGTCGAAGTCTGTGCCAAGCAGCGAGGACATGAGGGATTGTAGGAAAATCTCCCGTTAGGGTAAAAGTCTGTTCGAGAGGGGAGGACTTGGAAGATTGTAGGAAATATTCTGTTAGGGTCGAAGTTTGTGTCGAGCGGCGAGGACTTGGGAGATTGTAAAAAATCTCCTGTTAGGGTCGAAGTCTTTGCCGAACAACGAGGACTTGGGAGATTGTAGGAAATCTCTCGATAAGATCGAAGTTTGTGTCGAGCGGCGAGGACTTGGGAGATTGTAAGAAATCTTCCGTTAGGGTTGAAGTTCATGCCGAGCGACAAAGACTTTAAAGATTATAGGAAATCTCTCATTAGGATCGAAATCCGTGCTGAGCAATGAGAACTTGGGAGATTGTATGGAATCTCCCTTTAGGGTCAAAGTCCATGCCGAACAGCAAGGACTTGAGAGATTATAGGAAATATCTCGTTAGGGTCGAAATTCATGTCGAGCGGCAAGGACTTGGGAGATTGTAGGAAATCTCCCATTGTATCGAGGTCCATGCCGAGCGACAAGGACTTGAGAGATTATAGGAAATCTCCCGTTGTGATTAAGGTCCATTCCGAGGGACGAGGACTTGAGAAATTATAGGAAATCTCTCATTAGGGTCAAAGTCCGTGCCGGGCGGCGAGGACTTGAGAGATTGTAGGAAATCTCCCATTGTGATCGGGGTCCATGCCGAGCAGCAAGGACTTGCGAGATTATATGAAATCTCTCGTTAGGGTTGAAGTTCTTGTCGAGCGACGAGGACTTGGGAGATTGTAGGAAATCTCCCATTCTGATTGAGGGCCATGCCAATCGGAGAGGACTTGGAAGATTATAAGAAATCTCCTGTTGTGATCGGGGTCCTTGCCGAGCGGCGAGACTTGAGAGATCGTTATGGATTTCTCTAGTATTACAATTTCTTGGGCACTGAAATAAGAAGAGTAGCTTTGGAAAAAGTTTTATTGCTTGATTGCCAAAGGCTAAAATTTATTACAATTGTTGATACATGTGCGGACCCCTATGGCCCTTCATGAAACTTGATCAAGTGTTCGACATTCCAGGTCCTCTTGACTACACAGCCCCCTGGGGCACACCACTGTGGAGACCCTATACGGGTCCTCCAAGTTCGGAGAAGCTTACCTCTCTTGTTTGGTTCGGAGATATCAAGCATTCCGAGTACAAGATCACCCTCTTTGATGTTCGTTGGCAAGACTTTTTTGTTGTAGAATCACTCGATGCACTATTGGTAAATATTTCTTATTACGGAAGAAATTTCAAGGACTTCATCGAGGAGGTCCATGTTGGCATTGAGGTAATTTGAATGTGACTCCTCGTTGAAGCCTATAATCCTTGGAGAAGGCAGCCCAACCTCCAAAAGGATGACAGCTTCCGTTCCATAGGTCAGGTAGAAGGGTGACTCGCTAGACGAGACCCATTTTGTGGTTCAGTAGGACCAGAGAACAATGGGTAGCTTGTCGACCCATAACCGCTTGGGAGATTCATCCGATCGCTTCTTGAGGCCCTCGAGTATTTGACGGTTCGCATTTTCGGCCTGGCCATTGGATTGAGGATGTGAGATCGAAGAGAAACTCTGTTGGATCCCGAGGTATTCGCAAAATTTAAGGAAGTCTTTCCCTGCGAACTGGGTTCCATTGTCGGTATTCCAAACCGAAAAACAATGTGCTTCCAAAGATGTTCGGTAATGATGGTCAAGGGTTCTGATTCAATCCACTTAGTAGTGTAGTCGATGACCACAATGAGAAAAATGCCTCTGACCGGAAATGGGCGAACAAGGCCCATTCCCCACATGGCGAATAGCGAGGGACTGGCGAGAGATTTTAGCACGGCTTGGGGAGCATGCCTGATAGAGGAGAATATCTGGCATGGGCCACATGTCTTAACCATGTCTTGAGCGTATTGAAGGAGGGTTGGCCAATAGTAGCCGTAGTTAAGGACTTTTTTGCTGAGCGTTTTGCTACCCATATAGCAACTTCCAATCCCTTCATGCATCTCTTTCAATGCATATTTGGCTTCTTCCAAGCTCAGGCACCGCAGGTAGGGTCCCACATTGACCTTTGTGTACGAACGCTTGTAGATCACACCATCCATAAGCATGAACCTCTCAACTCTGACTCGGACCCTTCTGGCTTCGGATTGATCTTGTGGCAATACGCCATTTCTCAAGAAATCCAAGATTGTGTCCATCCACCCAGGCACTTGTGCGCGTGGATCGAGGTAGAGGACCTCGATGTTTTCTATGCTCTGTCGGAGAAGGACCTCTACCAGGACTGTGTGATTGAGGTTGAAAAAAGGAAGATCAGGCTAACTTGGACAGGGCGTCCGCTTGACCATTTTGTTCACAAGGGATCCGAATAACTGAGACATTTTCAAATCCACAAGGAGAAGTTTGACGCGCTCTAGGTATTGGACCACTCGGGAGTCGCGAGCTTCATACTCCCCCATACTTGGTTGACTAGGAGCTGGGATTCACTGATTGCTTTTACTCGCTTGGCCCCAGCCTTTCGGGCCAGTAGAAGTCCGGCAATCAAGGCCTCATACTCTGGTTCATTGTTTGACACTTTGAAACTGAAGCGTAGGGAGTTCTGGAGGACGAGGTTTTCCGGGCCTCTTAGTATGACTCCAGCTCCACTCCCATCTTCGCAGGAAGAACCATCGACATAGAGCTCCCACGTAGGCTCGTCTTGTTATTCCTCAGGAATCTCTGGGATCGTGCACTCTGTGATGAACTCGGCTAGCGCTTGTTCCTTAATGCAGTCTTTGGCTTGTAGATAATATCATGCTGGCTCAGCTCGATTGACCACTTAAGTAATCGACCGAAATTCTCTGTTTTTTGAGGACTTGTTTAAGGGGTTGATCGGTTAGCACTTGAATGGAGTGTGCCTGAAAATAGAGACGGAGTTTCTGCACGGCCATGGCTAGGGCATACGCGACCTTTTCCATTTTAGTGTAGTGGAGCTCGGCATCATGGACGACTTTATTGACGTAATAGATAGGGTCTTTGAACTCCATCGTCCTCTCTGACTAGGAATACGCTGAGTGCTTGTTCCCGATGCGGCCAGATAAAGGCAGAGGATCTCGTCTAGGCTCGGGTTTGCTGAGGGGGGGTGGGGGGGGGGGGGGGGGCTAGAGAGGTAGTGCTTTAGTTGGTCAAAGGCTTTCTGTTGGGGTTCTCCCCATTCGAAGCTCTTTGCCTCCTGAAGGGCCTTGAAAAAGGGGAGAGATTTCTCCCCCGGTCTTGATAGGAAATGAACGATGGTAGCTAAGTGGCCTGGTGAGCCTCTGGACTTCCTTCACGTTCTTAGGAGGGGCCATGTCCAATATGACATTGATCTTCTTAGTGTTTGCCTTTATCCCATTCCGGCTAACCATGAAGCTGAGAAATTTTTCGGAGGTAACGCCGAAGGCGCACTTGGAGGGGTTGAGTCTCATATCGTGCATCCTCAGGACCCGAAGGCCTCCTCGAGGTTCCTCACATAGTTTTCCCCTCTTAAGCTTTTGACAAGCATATCGTCGACATACACATCCATGTTGCGCCCTATATGATCTCTGAAGATTCGATTGACAAGCCTCTGGTATGTGGCGCTAGCATGCTTGAGCCTGAAGGAGATAACTCTGTAGAAATAGAGCCCCTGGTCAGTCACAAAAGTTATCTTCGAAATGTCAGGGGGAAACTTTAAGATCTGGTTATAGTCTGAGAAGGCGTCCATGAAGCTCAGTAACTCGTCACCAGAGATTGCATCAATCATAGCATCAATGCTCGGCAAAGGGAAGTGATCCTTTGGGCAGGCCTTGTTGAGGTTTGTGAGGTCGATGCAAATTCTCCACTTATTATTGGACATCTTGACCATAACAACATTGACCAGCCACTCCGGGTAGTTGACTTGGATGAAACGAGCGGAGATGAGCTTCTCCACCTCTTCCTTCACTGCCTGTTGCCTCTCTGGGGTGAACTTTCTAGGCACCTCTTCCTTCACTACATGTTGCTTCTCCACCTCTTCCTTCACTGCCTTATTGAGAAAAAATGAAGAAGCTCGATGAATGAGGAGAGAAATGCATCTTCATCAGGCTATGAAAAGAGAACCAAAGCATACAAGCTATACAACGCAGTCACAAAGAATGTGATCATTTCAAGAGTTATGGAGTTTCGACAAAGAAGATTACTGGCGGTGGACTGATGAAGAGAAGAAAGCGAAAAGAATATGGTTCAAAGCAAAGATGATGATCATGAAGAAGAAAAGGAAGGTCCAGATTCTAGTCCTCCTATTAGTTTGGCTCCATCTACACCAGGATCATCAGCATTAGGATCATCGCTTTCTAGTCCAAATAACTTGTATGAGACTACAGGGCCTGTGGAGTTGACAGAATACTACAGTCTGTTCTGCCTGCTTGCATAATGCAATCCCATAACCTTCCAAAATGTTGCACAAGAAGTAAAGTGGTGAAAAGCGATGAATGAAGAGATTGAGACGATCCAAAGGAATGACACATGGGATCCAACAACACTGCATGAAGGTCATAAAGCAATTGAAGTAAAATGGGTCTGTAAAACAAAGACCAACCAAGAAGGCAAGGTGGAAAAGTATAAGGCAAGGCTAGTAGCTAAAAGTAACAGTCAAAGAGAAGATGTTGACTACAGAAATGTTTTTGCCTCGGTAGAAAGGATCGACACCATCAGACTACTCATCGTACTAGCCGCTCAGAATGGATGGAAGATCTATCAGATGGATGTCAAGTCTGCATTATTGAATGGCTACTTGGAGGAAGAAGTATACATCGAGCAACTACTAAGCTATGAGAAGAAAGGTCAATAAGACAAAGTCTAGAATTTGAAGAAGGCATTATATGGATTGAAACAAGTGCCTTCCTCCACCTCTTCCTCCACCTCGCTCAGTTTTTGAAGAAGGCGTTATATGGATTGCAACAAGTCTTGATGAGGGAGAGCTTTCTCCACCTCTTCCTCCACCTCGCTCAGTTTATGCAGTAGATCCTCGGAAATCCCAGGAATATCCGAAGGGATCAAGAAGAATAAGCTTTGGTTCGCCGGAACACAATTGATGAGGTTATTTCTGAGGTCAGGATTGAGGGACTTACTCACTCGTAACCATTTAGTAGGGTTCGTCTCAGAACAGGGGGCTTCATCCAACTCATCCATAGGCTCAGAGCCGATAGGTCTTCGGTCAGAGGGTAATTCAACCGCATCGAGAGGGAGGACCGTGCCCCCCACTGTGGCTGTATAGCAGGCCCAAGCAGACTCTTGGTTTCCTATTACGACCTCGACCCGGGACTCAATCGGAAACTTAATCTTCATATGATAGGCATAGGGCAGTGCCTGGAGGGAAGAAAGCCCGGGGCGACTGAGGATGGCGTTGTATGCGGACTTGACATTGACCACCATAAAATCCATCACCTCGGTTCGAGAGGTTGAGGACTTCCCAGCTGTGACATCCAGAGTAATGATTCCCTCGATTTGGATCGAGACATCGGAGAATCCATGAAGGGTGCAGCCTGTCGGCTTCAACCTTTCCCGAGAGAGCTTCAGTCCATCGAAGGCTGCAAGAAACAAGATATTCACCGAGCTCTCATTGTCGACAAGAATTCGGTGGACTTCATGATTGGCAAGACTGAGGCTAATGACCAGGGCATCTCAATGAGGGACCCTGATGCCTTAGATATCTTTGTCCAAGAATGAGACAGCTAACCCGGGACGTTGGGGCGGAGGTCAGTTGTGGACGGAGTTGACTTCGTGGACAAAAGCTCGGTGAGAAGAATTTGAATCCCCGCCCATAGGCCCACCATGGATACAATGGAGGATGGCCAATCCTTCGGAGCCCTGAGGCTCAAACTCAACTCTGCTTCAGGTCGCTTGTTGGCACCCCGAGGAGGAGGGGAGATACTTGGCTCATCTATAGTAAGTTTTTCAAGTATCCCCTTTGGATGAGGGTTACGATCTCATCCTTAAGAGCCCGACAATTGTTGATCTCGTGGCTGTGGTACCTGTGGAAATGAAAATAGAACATACAGTCCCTTTTCATGTTACTATTGCTGGATCGAGGAGGATGCTGAAGGAAGTCGTTGCCCTCTATCTCCATTAGGATGACAGACACACTTGCATTGAGCGGAGTGAATTTGTCGCTGGGCACTGCAGGTGGGCACCTCTGCACGAAGGCATCCTTCTGGGTTTTCTTTGGTTCCTCAGCACCGTCCGCCTTCCTCTTTCCTCTTGTGGGGGAACCCCTTCAGCCAGCTGGGTGAAACACCTCTTCGGCTCAGATATTCTTCTCGCTCCTGATAAGGAGGTTGGGAAAGTCTATCAGAGGCTTCTTGGCAAGGGATGCCTTCAAGAAGACGTGCTTGACATTATGCCGGAAAGCAGCGACCGCACCTCGATTTCTAGAGAGGGGATTGACCGTGCTTCGGCGGTGGATCTCTGAATGATGTCCCGAAGGGACTCCCCATCCTTCTGTTTCAGGTCTAGCAGGGATGTGCTTGTCCTCTCAGCTTTAAGGCTGGTAATGAAGTGGGCGACGAAAGCTTCCTCTAGTTGGTGGAATGAGAAAATGGAGTTATGGGTGAGCCAAGAATACCATTCTCGAGTTGGACCACGTAATGTGCCTGGGAAGGCACGACAGAGAAACACATCCGATTCGCTGTGAATCTTCATGATGGTCTCCATGTGTAACACTCCGTAATTTCTGAAATATACGTACATATATATATATATATATATATATATATATATATATATATATATATATAATAAGAGTCTGATGGCAGACTTGTAATTAAGTGGAAGATGGGGGGCCCAAGGCTTGCAGAATTGCTGTTGTGTTGCGGTGACGTCACCAAGTGGGGGTCACCCGGGATTGTGAAGAGCTGCGCCTTCACCTGCTGTCTCCTCTTCGCTGACGTGTGCTGGGGCCACGGGCTACTGTACATTGGATTTGAAAAGAGAATGGGTTTGAATAGTCCCAAATTGGGAATACAATAGATTAAAATAATAATAAATAATATAACCTATGATCAAGAGTCACGAATCCGGTTAACCACTTTTTGAGAGGCATCCTGTGGTGGGCATAAATAATTTGTCTGATAAATTGTATAAAATTGTCCGAGCTTGGGGCAGGGGCGTTACAAATGGTATCAGAGCCGACTTTCGATACCGAGTGTGCGGCAAGTCTATATAGTCGGGCGGTGGATTCCGGGACTATAGACCCAGTCGGGCGGTGGATTCCGGGACTATGGTGAGCCATCAATTAAATCTGGGAATGTGATTGATTGAGCGGTGGATTCCGGGATCATGATTAGTCGGGCGGATAGGAGGGCAACTCAATTAAATCTGGGATTATGATTGATCGGGCGGTGGATTTCGGGATCATGATTAATCGGGCGGATAGGAGAGTAGATGCTCCACATTGGCTAGAAAGTAGATCCTGCACTAGATTTTGCATGCCTCGTGCTTAGCGAGGATGCTGATTTCTGAAGGGAGGGGTGTATGTAACACCCCGTATATATATATATATATATATATATATATATATATATATATATATATATATATATATATATATATATAATAAGAGTCTGATGGCAGACTTGTAATTAAGTGGAAGATGAGGGGCCCATGGCCTGAGAAACAGCAGAATTGCTGTTGTGACGTCACTAGGTGGGGGCCACCCAGGATTGTGAAGATCTGTGCCTTCACATGCTGTCTCCTCTTCACTGACGTGTGCTGGGGCCCACAGGCTACTGTACACAGGATTTGAAAAGAGAATGGGTTTGAATAGTACCACATCGGAAATACAATAGATTAAAATAATAATAAATAATATAGCCTATGATCAAGAGTCACCAATCCAATTAACCACCTTTTGAGAGGCAGCCTGTGGTGGGCAGTTGTACTATACTATAAATAATTTGTCTGATAAATTGTAGAAAGTTGTCTGAGCTTGGGGCAGGGGCGTTACACCATGTGATCTGCTGGATGTGACTCTCTGTTGTAAGTTTCGAAGACAGGGGGACTTGAAGGTTCTTGGGATTGGGGCCTCCAGATTGTGAAAGGAGAGGGGAGGTTGAACCGGCCGGTATCCTCGGTTCGGCTACCTCTCTCCTTCCCCGATCCGAGCCAAGCATTCTTCCATCTCTTGCAAGCACTTGAGGATTGCATCTCCCTATCTCTCGGACAGGGTAGACCCGTGAGACTCCTGATTCTCGTCTCCTCTGGTATGGCTATCATCTTCATCATGATAATTGTGAGTACGTTCGCTCCGGGCTCTACCTTAGAGGGCCTGAAGGAATTCATCCCAGAATTCTTAGAATTCGGCCATAGTCACTTGGCCTCCTTCCCTTTGACCATTGGGGGGTCGATGACCCCTTGGAGAATGGTTGCGATATCATTTGGGTGGGAGTAGTGGTGGCTTCTACTCGGACCGGGTCGGAGGGCGCCTCGTTCCTGGAGTGGTTGAGGCATTTGTTTATGACATTACAGAGGTCGGTGGCCTTCAGGACCATAGGGATTCGAGCGACCGAGCAGGAAGCACTTGGAGCGGGAGCACGCAGATGCTCGACCCATCGGTGCTGAGACCTCTAAGGCTACAACCCCTGAGTGATCGCTCGGCTGCGTGACTGGTGGGGCGGAGGCAGAGGGTCGGCATGGCGACTTGCAGTGATGGTTTTCTTGGTCTTGGGGGACTTTGGAGAGAAGTCTACGATAGTAGGATTGGAGGAAGTGGTTGGATCTGCACATTTTTCACAGACAGTGCCAATCTAATGCTGTTGTTTCTCCAGTGTGGGAGCAACAAATAGTGAGTTCAATTTGTGATGGGGAAGGACGGATCTTAGCCGTAGATTTGGATCTGAGGTGAGGTTAGAGAAGAGGATCTGCTGGTGGTCGCCCCTACTTGTTGGCTACCGGATTCCTACAAAAAACCTAGAAACACTAGGAGTTATCCTGGTGGAGGACCCTCGACTACCAAGTTAGTGACTGAAAATGAGATTAGGGTTTTGGAGGTTAAATGTCCATTACCTCATCACTGTGGAGGGGGTCTGGTATTTATAGGCAGAGAGAGAGCCTTACTGGACGATCAACATCGGCAATAAATCAGTTATTTGCAGGTTAGCAGCAGCATTGAGAACGATCAACATCGGCAAGTAGTAAAAATGTTAGCTTTTATTGGCTCCAAAAGAATTCACAAATCATCGGTTTGCTCCCACGCCAAAATTAGCAGCAACAGATTGGCGCTGTCTATGGGAATCAGAAAAAGCAATCCAACCATACTCTCTGGTAATAGTAGTTTTCAACTATGCCTCTAAAGGGAAAAGGGAAGACGGCGGCGTCAAACCGAAGAGCCACCCCTCTTCCTCCACCTCCACTTGAGCATGTTCCCCCTCAACAAGATCAACAAGTTCAGTTGTAACGTCCCCAAATTTTAAATACTATATTTTGAATTAATAAATAATTTTAAATCAATTTATTTAATTACTTTGAATTTTTGTAAAATTGACATTTCACACGTGCAAATTTTTGAGGTGCAAATTTTCACTTTTAAATTTCCAAATAAATTATCCTATTTATAATTGAGTATATTCTAAATTTTGGTATTTTTTCTTAATAAGAAACTATTTTTGTAAATATTTTGAAAGAAAAGGGTTTTTGTGCAAAATATCAATTGAGGGTAAAATTCGAATTTAAATTTTTGTTGTGCTATTTTGTTAGGCCGATATGGCAGTTGAGATATTGGGGGGAGTGATTTTATCCCTCTAATTTAATTTGATTTTATTTTATTGAGTATATATATGCAATTTTGGGATTGTTGGGGACTTTATTGCAAATATTATCTTGGGAAAATAAAAGTAATAAAATTTATTTGGAAAATCTAATATTTATTAGTAGATAATAATTCTAAATTTTTTGGATTTTTATGAATAAATTATAGCATGTTTCTAAATATTTCAAAGTGAAGGACTTTGATGTAAAAATGCCACTTGGAGGCAAATTTCAAATTTTGAAACCCCTTGGCTGCATGTGGGCCGGCCAAATCAGGGTGATTAGGGAGAGATAAAATCTTAACTTATTTTATTTGATTAACTACTTAAATTTGGGGATCTACATGTTTGAAAAAAAAGATTTCTGGGGAGGGGGGTGTAAAATCACCGTAAAACCCTAGATAATACAATCCCGGCCTATAATACCAGCATCAGCCATTTCTTTTCTTTTGTTCACAAAATATTATTTCTTTATCATTTTTGGAGTTTTGGAGGCTGGGATCTTTGGATTTTCGCAAGGAGGAGGAGGAGGAGCTTTTCCTTCTTGTTATTATTGTTCTTCAATTGATCTTCTTTGAGATGGGTAGTACTTCTTATCTGTTGATGTGTTTGTATTATATTATTATGACGAATCAAGTAGAGATCATGCTAGGGCTTGTTGTGAATTTTTAGATCTATGTTTTGATAGTTTGATCACGATTTAAGAAAAAATGAGTTGATGGTTGCTATGCACGATGAATGAAGTTTTAGATGTTTATATGAAATAAAGATGCAATTTTTATGAGAGATGATCTTGTTTTATTAATCTTGAATGTTAGATATTAATGATGTATGATGGATCTAAGTTTTTATCTCTAGAATTGATTGGTTATTCATCGGTTTAATGGTGGATGATTATAATCTATTGTATGTTGTATGAGACTTGTATGAGTCATTATCTAAATTGGAAAAAATCTAATTTGGGATTTATAAAATTGATTCGATGACCTAGGGATGGCAAACGGGTTGGGTTGCCCCGTGACCCGCTCGCTCGAACCCGACCTGCAATTGAGTGGTTCGGGTACGGGTCGGACCCGCGGTTCTAAGCGGGTCGACCAGGGTCGCCAATATTGCAAACTTAACCCGTTCGGGTCTAACAATATTGTGAACGCAACCCGGACCGCTCGACCAGTTAAAATCGTCCCACCCTCCTGCCAACCCGCGGGTTTCGAATTTTAGACCCGAACGGGTCAAACGGGCGACCCACGTGGGTCGAACAGCAACAAACAGATCAACGACTCTGTTTTTAGCATTTTTTTTTTGTTTTTTGTTTTTAAATTTTGTCCCCTATAAATACCCCTTAATTCAATCTACAAATTTCATACCTAATTCTCTTATTCTCTCTACTACTACTACTCAATTCAATTTCAATACAATCAAATCTTTTCAACAAAGAAGCAAGGAACAAAGAAGTGCAAAATTCCGATCATATCGAATTCAACTCTCAACTCATCTACTACAACTCCTCCAACCAAGAAGCTCTAATTTTCTCTCTTTCAACGACTAACGGACGGACTGAACTTCTACTTCTACTTTTATTTTCTCTCTTACTTCTATATATACCGATCATCCGCGAGGTACAGTATTAAAATTTCACAACCCTCGTATTGTCTTGATTTTTTTTGCGTTATAATTTTTTGTATCATATTTGTTTGTTGGTTTTTTTGCTTTTCTCTCTTTCAACCCTCCTATTGTTTTTAAAAAATTATTTTTTAACATATACATCCAACATTGTTTTTAATTATATCACATACACTAGTAAAACACTAGAAATCGTTTTTTCATCACATACACTATTTACTATTATCATGTCTAGATCACGAGGTAGCGCCCGTAGCCAAAGTGGACAAGATTCCACCGGTACTTCACATCGGCCTCCAATAGTCCCACAAATTGAACCCGAATTTACACATAATCTTATGGTAGGAACTCACGATATCCCTACACACGAAATAGAAGAAGAAATACATGATGCTGACACACAAACACAACAAACCGAACCCACTAGTAGTATAAAAACTAGAGGGAAAATATGTAATTGGCACAGATTTCATGACTATATCCTCGATGAGAATAATCCGGGTGTAGGACATAAGATGTGTAAACATTGTGACAACAGTTACAAATGGAAGAAGGGTGAGGGAACATGTACAATTAAATGACACATTTTAAATGTACACAAAGATTTAGTACAAGACCAACAAGGCCAATAAAAAATCAACCCTAGGACTGGACAAATAGATAGCCAACCCTATGATCCTGAACTTGTTCGTCGGGAAATTACCCGATTAGTTATTAAGGATGAACTACCTTTTTCTTATTTAGAGAGTAGGAATGTTCAGTGTTTCAACCAAAATGCACTAAATCCACATTATAGAAGAATTCCTAGAAACACACTAAAATCTGATTGTTTTAAACTTTACAACGAAATGAGAGACGCTTTAATTGCAGTATTGTATTTTGTAACTTGTAGAGTATCGTTAATTTCGATTGTTGGAATGGTTGCACGATATTCCGATGATGGGCTTAATTTTTCATTGGATAGATAGTGATTGGATGATCCAAAAGAGAATCATCTCACTTACGGCTTTGCCATATCCCCATAGTGGACTAGTTATTGCAACACGTATTTTAGAAGTTTGTGATTTATATTATATTCGTGATAAAATTTTTACTATTAGTTTTGAAAATATATCTAGCAACAATGCTTCGATTAGTACATTAGAAACACAATTAGCTCCTCCTTGTAAGAAATTTTTTCATGTTAAATGTGCATGTCATATTTTAAATTTATGTGTACAAGATACATTGAAAGTAGTCGATCCATATATAATTGCAATTAGAAATTGTGTACATTTTTTTGCTTTGAGTTGTCCTATGCTTCAAGAATTTAAAGTATGGTGTAAAGCTAGGGGAATACAATTTAGAAAATTTCCTAAAGATGTTAAACACCGATGGAACTCTACTTTCGATTTACTAAATGTTGTTACTCAATACAAAGACATTATAAACGATTTTTCTCATGCAAAAAATATGGAAAATTTTTAAATGACTTCCGAATCATGGTATTTTGTCGAATCTTTATTATGATTTTTAGAACCTTTGAAAACTGCAACTTTGAATTTTTTCTATATCTTATGATTCTACTTCTAGTAATATTTTTATTTCAATCATTACTATGATGCAAACTTTTCAAAAAATGATTTCGGATGTATACATTGGCCATATTGTTGTTCCCGCTTATACAAATTTTTTGAAGTATTTTAATCCCCCTCCTATGTTGTATTGTATTGCTACTGTTATGGATCCTCTTATCAAATTAGCGGGTATGAAGAGTTTGATTGAAATATATTTTACTTTACTTGGAGATGAATCTGAAATTGATTGCGACACATTTTTAGCTAGCTTTGAATTGACATTGAATAACTTGTATGATTATTATGGTAGAACTTTTGCATCTAGTTGTACAACTAGTATTGTTACTTCTTCTTCTACTTCTAGTGATAAGGGTAAGAGTACATTAGAAGATGCCACTTTTAATTTACTTACTCGTATTCAATCAAAAAAATCTAGGACTAATGCACCTAATGAATTAAATTGGTATAATCAACAAGATAGTGAGAGTTCTAGTACTAAGATTGAAGTGCTACAATGGTGGAAATAACATGAAAATCTTTTTCCTATTCTTTCACATATGACTAGAGATCTACTAACTCCTCCTGTCTCCACAGTTGCTTCCGAAAGTGCTTTTTCTTCAAGTGGCAGAGTTCTAACAGATTACAGGAATTGCTTGAAGCCGAATTTGCTGGAGATGCTCGTGTGCACTGAAGATTGTATGAATGCTGAAGACAGGACTCAAGGAAAAGCATCATCTACATCAACTAGTGGAAGCAACTCCTCTAAAGTTCAACAACAAGATTAAGAAATTTAGGGCGATGAGATCCTAGGTTTAGGTTAAGTAGAGCTGCACGGCAGTAGTCCAATGCCCTCTCTTCAATCTAACTCTCGGCAATCTTGAACTCTATATTGTCCTCTTAAACATGTAATTGAAGGAATTTGTATATTTTTTTAACAGTATTTGTATGTAAAAAGTTGTAAAAATTTCATAGAAGTTGAAATGAATAAATATATACAATTTTGTTTAATTCTTAATCTCTTATAATTATTTTACAATTTTTATTTATTTATTTTTTTAGGTTAAAAGAGGGGGAAAAAATTTGTATTTGTAATTTTTATGTAAAATACTTGTAAAAAATTCATAATAGTTGAAATGAATAATCATTAATATACGAGTTTTTTCCCCTTTTATAGAAGTTAAACTTGTTGTACATTTTTTTAAAGTAAAAAAAGGTTGTAAAAAAGGGAAAAAAGGGGAAAAACAAATGGACCAACCCACGATTTGGCCCGACCCGAAATGGGTTTAGCCCGAATGGGATCGTGGGTTGACCGGGTCGACAATTCCGACTTCCAACCTGGCCTGGCCTGGTTGCCACCGTCACCGGACCCAAACCCGCCCACGTTTCACTTCAGTTCGGACGACCCGACCCGACCCAGTCGCCCCGAATGCCAACCTTAGGATGACCATAGATTTAATTGTTGAAGATGGAGATTTGTAGAGATAATTAGATCTTATTGTACGCTCTTAAATTCATACTTTATTGATTTTAAAGTTGGGATTTTTTCATGTTTATTCGTTGTTTTAATTATTAAAAATCCAAGCTTAATATTATGGTTTGAATAATTGTTGTATGAATCGAAATTAATTCATCTTGAACAAAGAAGTTGTCTATGCATGAAAGATTAATATTTTTTTAAAATAATGAATTTAATGCGAACATATGTGATTGTAGATGTTGGATCTTGGTGTTTGATTCGAGAAGTATGTTTTAAAAGATTAAAAGATGAGATTTTTAATATTTATTTTGATGTTTTAATACAAATAAAATTCTTGATGATAAACCCTAATTGTTGTGCATGCAAAGTGTTTAAGGGAAGTAATTTATATGAAAAGAATAAAATCAAAATTTATTAGGGGTTAGGGTTTATAATCAAAACCCTAGGGTTAGGGTCTCGGGTGAACAGTAACCCAAGGTTACTGTTCAAAAAAGAACAATACAGGGTTTCGGGTGAATAGTAACTCGGGGTTACTGTTCAAACCCGAACAGTGCATCAGGCTGTTTTTTGGGTTTTGGTTGGATTTTTTTTGGTGTTTCGAGTGGGTTTTTGCGTGTGGTTTTGTGTGCTAAGGTTGGAGGACCGTAGTACACATATAGATGAGTATATATATGTGTTTAAACTAATATTTGTGTGAAGTTTAATGGAGTTTAGAAGTTGTTAAATTTCAGATTTTGTCGAAATCTAGTTGCAAGTTTCTAATATATTCAAGTAACGTTTTGAGGAAGTAAATCTATATTTTAGAGATTAAATTCTCAGTTTTGAGGGATTATATATTCAGTTTTTAAAGATGAAACCTTTGAGTTTTAAAGGGATTTTTTCAGTTTCTAAAAGATGCAAATTTCAGATTATTAAACAAAAGAATTTTAGATTCTTGGGATGAGTTCGAACGTGATTAAGAGGCTTGTTTCAGTTGAGTTGAAAGAATTTCTTGTAGAACTGATTGAACTTTATGAAAGAATGGAAAGTGGTATTTAAAAGTTGATTTTAAAGAATTTTCGTAAATTGGATATGTTTCCATATATGAAAGAGAGAGTTTTGGCAGTATTAGTTGATTTAAAGGAATGTGATTAATGAAGAGTATTTTATATAATTGAACTAATTTGGGTTTTGATTTGAGGCTTAGGATTATGATGTGGACCCTAGAAAGATTGTTGATGATATTTTGAGTTATGAGACTCTATAGGTTAGGTGGGACCCTAGCATGCCGGCAAATGAGATTTGGTTGGAATTTGGGCAGTGGGACCTTTGTTTTGATTCAGTAAGATTCCAGCAGGGTACATAAACTCTAGGGAGACTGTGATTCTAAATGAACATAATAAACATAAGGACAGACACTAGTTGGAGTTGTGATGAAATAATAGAAAACATGGGTAGGGGGCCTCATATGATCGGACGGTGGAAGATAATAATCGATACGTGCATCAAAAACACGTGAAAAGCATGTAAAATCCCAGAGATTGAAAATTTAATATTTCAGTTGATTTAAATAGGATAAAATATATGGGGAATGCATAATTAGTCAGAAATCACAATACGTAATCAAAACACGTTATAAATATTACCAGTACAGTACAAAATACACGTGCGAAACACACAAGGGCAAAATTGTCACTTTCAATTTTGCGGGGTGTTACAAAAGGTATATTTCAAAAGAGGAATTTTGCAAAAATACTCAAAAACCCTAGATCCCCTTATTCCAGGCCCATATTAGGGTGAGGTGCAGTCGTCTCTTTGCTGCACAACACAAAGGGATTTCTTATTCTTATTTCTTAGAGTTTTCAAGCGAGGATTCTTGGTTTTCTTGCGAGGGAGGACTTTTTCTTATTCTTTATTTTCTTTCGGTTGATTCTTCAAAGAGGTGAGTGATATAATTTTTTTTTGTATTGTTCTAATTTTGTATGTGGTGTTTCATCTATTAGAAAGCATGCTAGGGATTGGTATGAATACATCCGATGGATTTGATGAATAGATGAATTAAAAATTGGATCTTTCATAGAAATCTAGTTATTTATGATTGAAATTACATGTGGATGATTTGAGATTGTTAAAGAACATAATAGAAATCATGAATAGGCTATTTCCTTGGATTATTGCTGATTTGTTTGAGTATGGTGAATGCTACGGTTAAAGATGAGATGTTGACTGTTGATGAGTTTGAATGAATGCAACTTGACTATGGCAATGTCATATCTACCTATATTCATGGATTAACTATTGTGAATAATTGTGAATGAGTTTGAGAAATTATGAGAAGGACTAATGAATTAAAAGATTAAGTTTTGAGGATTGGAATTGTGATAACTAGATTTGGGTTTAATACATTATGACCAAATTGGGGATTTTATGATTTTGTGAAGTTTTACTTTGATTTGAATTGCTCAAATACTAATATTAAATCTAAATATTTTGTTATTTCTAATTGATGGATTCGTGAATTTTTCTTGGTGCACAAACATGCACAAACATTTCTACATGAATATCCTATTTTAAAATTTTTGAAGAAATTAAACCTTCGCATGTTTTGTAGATTTTGATTATATCTTAACATATTTTGGCATCGATAGGGTCTAGAATATAATACGAAGTTATCTTGATGTGTAATTGATTCTCAAAAACTCTATTTTCGTATATGCATATATCCGTGTCATTGTTTTGAAGAAATTCATCAAAATGCCATTTTATCAATTCGAAGTGGTTTTGATTTGTTTTTATGGAATCCTATATACTCTACAAGTCATATTTGATTGTCTCAGGATTGTACTTTTTACAGATTTCATTTTTGTAAAGTAGAACACCGTATCGGTTAAAAACATGCACAACTCAAACTGCAGTCTACAGGTCGATAGTCGACTGGTAATTTTGGACAGTCGACCGTCGCTACCCTAGCTGCTGTGTTTTCTTGAAGTTTTGGATTTTCATGCGGAACAGTCGACTGAACACTTTGTACAGTCGACTGTCACTGCCCTGATCTGTGTTTTTTTAAAGTTTTGGATTTTCATGCAGAACAGTCGACTGTCACTACCCTGATTTGTATTTTTTGAAGTCTTGGATTTTCATGCGGGACAACCGACTGACCACTTCATACAGTCGACTGTCACTGCTCTGATTAATGTTTCTCGAGGTTTTGGGTTTTTACGCGAGACAGTCGACCGACTACAGTATGAAGTCGACTGTCACTGCTCTGACTAACGTTTTCTTGAACTTTTCTAATGATCTTTTAAATGATTGATTCTTTAATATTCTTGGATTTATGACATACTGTTTTAAATATCATTTTGCTACAGATTATAGTATTTTCGAAACGTTTTCTAATTTAAAAGAAGTATGAGTTGTAATAAAAGTTTGGCCATGACGCCTCTAGAGGGTGTGTGGGACCCTAGTATACCGACAGTTGAGAGTTTGTGGCTTGGCCTGTTGAGGCTTGTTGTTGATCAGTTAAGTTAAGTTCGGTAGGGTACACCAACTCTAGGAGATTCTTAATTAATTAATTAACTTAAATAAATAAAGATAGGCACTAGATGGTGATATGATGAAATGAGAACAAGGGTTATGGACCTCAGTATGGCTTGCGGTGTGAGATATCCCCGGAATTATCGAGGTGTGAGTGAAATAGTCTCCGGAATTACCTGCGGTGTGGGATTGATCTCCGGAATTATCGGGGTCGAGGCGACGCTCATGTGGTATTCGTGTGATGAGGCACCATAGCTTGCAGTGTGGGGTATTCTCGAAGATTCCCAGGTATGAGTAAATAGTCTCCAAAATTATCTGTGGATAGAGATTGACCTTCGAAATTATCGGGACGTGGACTAATACTCACAGTTTATCTATATCTGGTAGTAGTCATCATAGTAGGATTAGTTGCATAAGCGGGGGATTAAACCCTATCAAGTGGAGAATGTTAAGGGCTTGCACCGGACCTATGTAGAGTGGGATGCATAGAATCCGACAAGTATGCAGAGTCAGCATATAGCATTGATGTTTTCTTGACCTGGTTTTATGCATAATATTCATGTTTTTCTACACTTGACACTTAGTCTAGTTTCACTTGATGTTTTCATATTTTATTTATTGTTGTTCCTTATTTCATTGACTCTTGCTGTTGATACATGTTGTTTATGATATTATGTTTCATGCTTATTTATGTTGCATTTATTTTTATGTCACTCACACCGTTATGGCTGACCCTGTATTTTGGGGGTTAGGGTTATCTCTAGCCTCATGTTTTACAGGTAGTTGCTTATAGCTTTGGATTTGGATGCTTGAGATAAAATAATGTTATGACTTATGTAAAATTGTAAAAGATGTGTTGTAAAGAAAAGATTGTAATTCAAGGTGTTTATTTTTCCGCTGTGTTTTGAAATGAACTAATGTAATAAAGGTTGAAAAAATTTTATCTGTATTTTTGGCTATGTTTACTATTATAATTGAAGTTGATGCTGGGAATTGTGCCACGTATTTCTAAGATATCATATTGGAAATTCGGGGCGCTACGATTTACTTTTGCCAATATTTATGTTCTTAACTTTTCTCTTTTGGATTATTACTTTGTGTGGTTAGCCTTATTATCTTTCTTACTATAATGATCTTCTACGATGTTATTTGGTCAGTAATCATTTTTTTTTGTTCTGTTCATATATCTATTTTGCATTTTTGATTTTATACGAATGTTTTAACGGCATTTGGAGTGTTTAATATTTTGTTTTACTGACTAAACTTACGGATATGGAAAAGTCTACTGAAACTGGGAAAAAAAGAGGAAAAGGATATCACCGGTCTGGCTCGAGTTCGAAAGGGGTGAAGAAACAGGTGAGGATGGTACTGTTAAATTGTTTGCTAAGTGTGTTCATTGCTTAATGAAGATAACTAGAACTATAGATGGCTGCACAACCACATTTAAGAGACACTTAACTAAGTGCAAAGTTCGTCTCGCTAAACAAAATACACAAAAGTTGCTGGGAAAAGATTTTTTTAAAGGTACGCCTTCTGATGGTTTGATTGGGAAACTAGCTATTCACAAATTTGACAAGGAAAAAGTTAGAGAATTACTGGCTACCATGATCATTATGCATGAATATCAATTTAGGATGGTGGAGCATGAATTCTTTGTATTGTTTTGCCAACTTTTGAATCCTGAATTTGAAAAGGTATCACGTGTTACTATGAAAAATGATTGCATGAACTTGAATGCATTAGAGAAGAAGAAGTTAAAGGATATGTTAGAAAGTGTGAGTAGAGTTAGTTTGGCATCTGACTTATGGACATCAAATCAGACCATAGGATATATGTGTCTCACTTGTCACTTTCTCGATTCAGAGTGGACTCTACAAAAGCGTGTTTTGAACTTTAGTAGCTTGCCTCCACCACATACTGGAGTTGCTATATCTGATGCCATTTTTGCTTGTCTTTTGGATTGGGAAATTGAGAATAAAATTTCTTCAATAACACTTGATAATGCTTCCTCAAATGATGTTGCAGTGAGAAATTTGAAGGATAATTTTTCAATGAAGGGTAAAATTTTCTTCAAGGGTAAGGTTTTCCATGTTAGGTGTTGTGCACATGAGTTGAACTTAATGGTGCAAGATGGATTGCATGAGATTAAAGAAGTTATTCAAAATATCCGTGAAAGTGTGAAGTATTTGAAAATGTCACCTCAAAGGCTTCACAAGTTCGCGAATATAGTGAAGCAATTGCAACTTCCAGTGTCTAAACGTTTAATTCTTGATGTCCCAACTCGTTGGAATTCTATTTATGCAATGCTAGAGTGTGCTTTGGGATTTAGACAAGTTTTTCCTATGTATCATGAGAGGGATAAATCATATGAGTGGTTACCATCCTTGATGGATTGGGAGAAGGCTGAAACTGTGTGCAAGATTTTAGAAGTTTTTAATGAAGTCTTTAATGTGTTCTTTGGTACATCTTATCCAACTTCGAATTTGTTTCTTCCCGAGCTTTGGAAAGTTAAGCAAACCTTGAATGAAAAATTAGTGGAAGTTGAAGGAACTCCTTTTTTGAAGGAAATGGTGCAGAAAATGAAAGATAAATTTGATAAGTATTGGGGGGATTGGAATTTGTTAATATCTCTTGGTGCAGTTTTGGATCCAAGATTCAAAATGAAGTTGATTGAGTACTGCTTCCCAAAAGTTTACTCTTCTCTTGAGTCTGGAAAGAACATCTAGCTTGTCCTTTCGTCTTTGCATGAATTGTTCGGTGAATATGTTGCTTGTAGTGTTGAAAAGAGTAAAAATGCTAAGGTAGTAAATATTGTTGGGGCTTCAACTAGCAGTAACTTAAAAGGGAAGTCAAAAAATGTGTGTGAGTTTGAGATGTGGGCTCAAACTCAAGATGCAGTGGAGCCACCCAAATCTGAAATGGAAATATATCTATAAGAAAATCTTTATAAGCATGAATCAGAAGAGTATTTTAATGTGTTGGAATGGTGGAAAACAGCTACACCAAAGTTCAAAATACTACCAAGCATGGCTAGAGATATACTATTTATTCCTATTAGTAGTGTTGCTTCCGAATCTGCATTTAGCGCTGGAGGTAGAGTTCTTGACCAATTTCGAAGCTCTTTAAAGCCGGAGACAGTAGAAGCTTTGATTTGTACCGGGGATTGGATACGTTCCAATTACAATCTGAATAATTTAACATCTTATTTCTCATTTCGCGAATATTGATTGTCAATTAATATAATTACTTTATAATCATTGTTTGAATATTCTTTTGATAGGCTCAACCTGAAGAGGAGGCTATGCAGATCATGGATTTTGATTAATCTCATTTCATTGAAAATTCAGAAATAAGGTAATTCCGTAATTGTAATTTTAAATGTTACTTATTAACTTATATATGGGGTTATATGTTTACTTTATACTTTGAGGGAAATTCTCAATTTATACTCATTTTATGTTCCTTTCAATATGGTTGCATTTTGTAGGTTTGGTAAAATGCAAGTGGAACGTCCAAGTGGAGGTGGAGCATCATCAATCAAAGTTCAAACCATCAAGTTGAATTTAATAATTGTTTTGACATAACTTTTGTTATAGTTATTTCTAGGATGAAACTTTAAAACTTTGTTGGTGCAAAATTGATATTTTGAGTTGTGTTTCCTTTTGATAATTTTTTTGTGTGGATATTTTTTTTGAAGGGATTTTTGTCATGATTGTGTGTTTAAATTTTGATGCATGTTGAATGGAAGTCTACTAATGTAAGAAATGAACTTCTAAAATCCTTGACTGTCCAATGAATCAAACAACTCAACGATCTTTGGCGAACTTCTTTAAAGATTTTTCTAATTGCAATAACTATCAAACTTTTTGTAGTGAACTCTAAATTTCTTCTTGAAATAAGTTATAATGGATAGTATCATTTGCAAAACAATTGCCAGTCCGGTCCGAGTCCGATTCGTACGAACAAGCATAATGGGTCGGACGCAGGCTTTTTGCTTTTATAACGAACCGATGCCGGACTATAAAAATTTTGACCGATCTGGACCGAGTCGGACATGAGCCCCTCCGAAAAAAATTCGGTCCGAGCTTGAACATATGGTTGTCCGATCCTGTCCGGTCCGATTTACAGACCTATTGCTATGCATGATGAATGAACTTTTAGATGTTTATATGAAAGTAAAGATGCAATTTTTATGAGAGATGATCATGTTTTATTAATCTTGAATGTTAGATATTGATGATGTATGATGGATCTAAATTTTTATCTCTAGAATTGATTGGTTATTTGTTGCTGCTGATTTTGGTGTGGGAGCAAACAGATCAATTTGTGGATTCTTGAAGGAAACAAGTAAGCAAATCTGTTGACTTTCATCGGCATTTTGACTGGTTTTTTGCCACCGCCGTGAACCTGCAAAAAGTTTGATCCTCTGGGTTGGATCCCGACGACGAACCCTCCGACGCTCTTGTCAGTAATTAGAAAGATTATGAAAGAGCTTTAAGTAGAAAAACATTGATTACCTTGTTACGGTGGGGAGAGAGGGGTATTTATAGTCGCCTTAGGAACCAGTTTCGAGATAAGGATAAATCTCTACTTCCCGATGTTTATGGATAAGAAGAGAGTTTGACTCGTTTCTGGATAAGAGAGACTGTTTAAACTGTCTCTTAGGGATAACCACAAATTTGAAATACTCTTTATCCATCTGGGTTGGTTTATAACGGGTTGCTACCCATACCCAGTAGGAAAGATCCGTTTTTGGGCTATTGGGCTTTGAAGAAAGATCCAGTTCCCAATTCGGACCCGTTTGTAGGTGAAATTACCATTTTACTCCTGAGAGCTTTAAGATTCATGCTTGATTTGAACGGTTCCGATTTAATCCTATTTTTAGCCATATCACGAGCCCCCCACTCCCAAAGACTGAGTTTAACAGCCTTTGAGGAGTAGTTTTATTATGTCAATGGCATACGGGATTTTATCGGAGTTCCTTAGGGATTTTGGTTCTTGCTCAAGGTGTAATAGTGCTAATTTGAGCTTGCAAAGTGCCTAAAATTATTCTCTAAATTTTCTGGATTTTTTTTCTAATTTTAAATTATTTTTCAAATTATTTATTCAATTTCGCAAATTAACAATCTATTTTCAAAAAGTATTAACAATCATTCCCACTAATAATTATTTATCCAGGAGCTCTAAAATATTTTTCCCGAATTCATAATTATTTTTTTTGAATCATAATTAAATTTCCTGATTTTTTAATTATTTTTCGCAATTTTTAAATAATTAATTCGAATTAATAAATAAAAAAGAAGAATTAATCAAGTGAATATTGGCGTGGTGCGATATGGAGCGTTGATCAAGTTATGGTGCGGTTTTCGTAATGATTGGATGGCCAATCAGAGATTCAAGTTTCCCCGTATTTCGTTCGGAAAAGCATCTGTTTGGCGCGTAGCAGCGAACGATGCGTCGAACCACAGGCGGGCGACACGTGGCTCTTAGACCGCTGACTGGTCAACAACACTTGCCCCTTTTTATTTGGAACACCGTCTGTTCGACGCGTAGCGGCGAACGCGGCGGACGATGCATCGAACAACAGGCGAGTGATACATGTCTTTTGAGCTGTTGACTGGTCAATGCCATTTTGCCTGTTTTTTGTTCAGAACATCGCCTGTTCGGTGCATAGCGACGAACGAGCATCGAATGTGGCTGTTGAGTAGTAGAATGGTCATCGCCATTTTGCCTGTTTTTCATTTGGAACATCGTCTGTTTGCACGAAGCGGCGAGCGTGGCGAACGATGCGTCGAACGACAGGAGAGCGACACGTGGCTGTTGAGCCGTTGACTGGTCAATGCCATTTTGCCTGTTTTTCGTTCAGAACATCATCTATTCGAAACGAAGTGGCGAGCATGGCGAACGATGTGTCGAACGACAAGAGAGCGACACGTGGCTGTTGAGCCGTTGACTGGTCAACGCCATTTTGTCTATATTTTGATCGGATCACGTTTGTTCGACAAGATGTGGCGAGCTTTGGCGAGCATGTGTCGAGCTCCAGGGGAATGACACGTGGCTTAAGACCGTTGACTGGTTAACACCACTTGGCCTGTTTTTCGTTCAGAATATCGCCTGTTCGACAAGATGTGGCGAGCTTTGGCGAGCGTGTGTCGAGCTCTAGGTGAATGGCACGTGGCTCGAGACCGTTGACTGGTCAACACCACTTGGCCTATTTTTCTTCGGAACATCATCTGTTCGACAGGGACAGGTAGGTGACACGTGGCTTGAGTCATGCCGTGGAAGCATCTAATGAGTTTCTGACGGTCTGACTTCTTCGACGGTTTGACTTCTTGGACGGTTTGACTTATGTCGTTTTACATTCTGGTCGCTTAGGATTCTGTGTCTTTTGGGCTTCCTAAGGGCCCATTACGCTTTCGGCCTAAGCCCCCCCAGCTTGGCTATAAATCCCCCTCTCATTTCACCCCACTCTCTTACTTTCACCTCATCTGAAATTTTCTCACTTCGGCGCTTGAGCGAGATTCCGGTGACCTTTTCCATTCTCCGACGAAGTTTCTGACCGTGTGCGTTACACCAGAAGGTAATTTATTTTTGTTTAAGAGATATCTAGGGTATCGTCTGGTGAAGGGACCTCCCTTTCAGGTCAGGACAAAGTGCCGCCTCCGAGTGTAGTGGTTCAGCCTTCGCCAGTAGTGGAGATAGTCGTGGAGAGAGAGCGGAGGATGGGCGAGTTTGGAAGTCATTCGATCGTCGTGTCTCGCTTGGGAGGGGTTCGCCAATACAGCGCCGAAGAACTGAGGCGTGTCGAGCATGGCATAGGAGGGTACTATGTGGAGAACGAACCACGAGAGCGCACCGAGGCGAACGATATTTTCTCCGTACTTGCGGAGGTGGACCTTCGCACTATCAGGAGGTGCTTCATGATTCCTTCGGAGTTCGACCACCTTTTTTCCTGGCCCCGGGGTTAGATCCTGCTTTTCTTTCTCCCCCGATCTATGCATGTTTCCCTTCGACACTTTAAACACGGGTCTCCGCTTCCCATTTCATTCGTTCGTAAGGGAAGTGTTGCGATGGTACGGTGTTGGCTCGATCCAGCTTATGCCGAACATGTGGAGACACGTTACGGGGCTCGAGCTTCACTGCCAGGCTGCGAGGATCGAGCCTTGTCTCAATGTTCACCGTAGGTTATATAGGATTCATCAGAAGACGTAGACGGAGTACCGATTCAATCTCACTGCTTGGAAAGGCGTCAAGTTGGTCAATATCCCCGACTCAGTGAAGTATTGGAGGGACAATTATTTTTTGATTCGGAGTAAGGAGCCGTGGGACATCCCAACGGTTTGGAGGGAGGACGTGCCAAAGAGGGCGAAGGCAGGAGCCGTCTCTTAGCCCCGAAGAAGATAGGATGGTCGGAATTCTTTTGGATCGACCGACACTGCATTGGAAAGATATCTCAGAAGATAGTCTTTTGGGGGGGGTCTAAGCCTGATGAACCCTAGTATGAATTTTCTTTTTGTCTATCGTCATCCCTTAGTTTGCACGAGTTCTTCAAATTTTTCAACACTTATCTTTTTCTTGTAGGAGACCCAAGCATGGACTTTGACGATATCATGAGTAGGCGTTCGGCCTTGAGCGGTAGGCGGGTCGATGAGAGGAAGAGGAAGCGCATAGTCGTTCGACCGTCACCGTCGAAGGTGACCAGGGGCGAGAGCGGTGCTACTCCCATTGTGGATTTAGAGTCCACGCCTGTTGCTCCAACTGTTTCATCAGTTGGAGATCTCCCCCTTTCGGCAGTGCTTGCTCTTGAAGCTCATCCTCTTACAACAGCGGTTGAAACGATCCTGACCGACGAGTTAAAGAGGATCTTCGTCCCTGACTGGCAAGTGCGGAGGCACGATGGTTTCCTCGGGGACTCGACGAGCTGCATGGACGTTGTTCATTACTTGGCCACACCTAAGGACAAGGCCTCCATGGAGCACAGGACTGTGGGCGACTCGGCTTTGGAGATTGCGAAGGCGCAGATGACCGTAAGTTTTTGATGTCTTAGTTTCGGTGTAGGCTTTACTTTGTGAACAATAACTTCTTTCTTTGCATTTTTGCCCTCTTAGCAGAATCTCAAGGCGCTCAGATCACCCTGAGCGGCTTGAGATTCTGCAACGAAAGAAGTTAGCAGAATCTCAAGCCGCTCAGATCACCCTACTGGAGGTGGTGCTGGCGAAAGGCGAAGGCGAAGGCGAAGGAGAGCACTGAATTGGAGAGGGAGGAAGTTGCTCGAGAGAGGGCTGCAGAGAGGTAGAAAGCAGGCTCGGGAGAAGGATGCAGCCGTGCGAGAGGTAGTGTAAACCCAGTTTTCCATTTTCTGTATTTTTGGATGTATTTTCTCTTCAGCGTATTTTTCAGCTTGTATCTCTCTTTCTGGACCGTGTATTGGATCTTCATTTCTATATATTCATTTATTTGTTCTGTTGTCTTTTATTTGATCTCCTTGTTTTGATTGTCCGCCATTGTTCGTCTCTGTTGATCAAGCCATTATTTTGATTCCCTTATTTTATACTAGTTCAAGCCCTATTTTATTTATCCATTTTGTGCCCAACTCATTTACTTGAATCACTATATTTCTTTACATTTTGAGTTATTCATACCCAACTCTATTTGAAACCCTATAACCCTGTTTAAATCCCCTAAATCGAAAACCAATTACTTTGCACCCATACCGTTACCCATTATCTCTACCTACCCAAACCCGTTTGCCCCAAAAACCTATCAGCCGTCACCCAACTCTAACCCTAATATTTTCCCCTCCAACTTATATATATGCCACGCCCTGTTCACCCTCTAAACCCATTAGCCGCTTCAAAACCCTAGCCTATTTCCGCTCATCTCTCTCTCCTGCTTCTCTCCACCTCAGCTGGTGCAGCCCCGTGCCTCTTGATCCTTCTCCCGGTGCTGCCTCGCGATCCCCCACCTCGATGCCTTTGCAACCCAGTGAGCCCTTCCCGCCATCCGCTAGCTGTGCTCATCTCGCCGATGCAGCCGACACCATCCCCTCCACAGTGAAGCTCCGGGGTCGTGCTACTTCCCTGTCGCCCTGCCACTCAATGACCCACAGCCAGAGCACCCGATAGCGCCCTGGTCCTCTCCCTTCTCCACCCTGCCGGTGAACTCCCTGCCTTCGACACCCCTGATGCTCCCCTCATCCGCTACTCCTCCCGAACGCTAGCCGCAGCACACCCCGGTGCCGCCTCTTCCGTTCTCGGATGAAAACTTCGACGGTAGCGTTCCCCCACTATCGTCTTCTCATTCGCCATCTCTCTCTCTTTGTGTGCGTGTGTTGGTTCGTACGTTTTGTGTTCATGGTTCGTATTCGATCCATTCGTGGTTCATTCGTTTGTTCGTTCGTTCGTTGCCCGGGAATCCGTTCCCGTTATTCTTGCTTTTGTGCCATACCCTTCGTCGTCTATAAGGCAAGTAACTTGTATTCTTTTCTTTGTGTAATACAAGTACTAAATACCGCCTGTAGTGTAGTTGTGTTCTAGAGACAAATCTTATGCAAAGCCCCTGTTATATGTTGTCTCTATTGTGTTGACCCGCCCGTAGTTGCCTCATTATACACATGACATGAAATAACTTAGGGATGACCACTTCTTGTTGTATACATGCATGTTGTTCATATGATATCATGTGCTTGGTTGTGTTAGTTGTAGTATACTTGTTGTAGACATGTTAAATACCCTATACCGTGTTGCTTGGATATCTAGTATACCATATTTCACATTTGGTTATGTTTTGGATGAGTTTCATATGAACTAGCTGATTTTGTGCATGAAGGATATTTTCTGTTTTGCCGGTTTCCCATTTTTGTTCAGTAATTTAGACACTATTAAGGTCAGTATATGAAATTATGTTGTGAATATGAGTTATAGAGAATTCTTTCTACTTTCCAGATTTTCTGACAGATCTCAGTTTCGATTTGTGAGTTGCAAGTTATGACTATTTTACTACAGATATGTTTAAAATTCCAGATCCAGTTTTATATGAATTCTGTATGGTAAATTATTTTTCTACTGATGTTAAAGATAATATTTTGATCCAATATTTTGCTGGTTAAAACTAGACTTGATTGGGATTAATCCTTAATTTTTATGGATTTAACTGATGACTTTTATAAACCATTTTGTACTTGCAAGCAACTACTATACTTGCAGAATTTTCATACTATTCAGTAAAGAACCTTAATTTTAACCTTGATTCTATTTTCTGTTTACAAAAACTTTGTGAATATGAATTATAGCCTAATGTATCTATTTTATTAACCTTTTGATGGATCTGGATTTCGATTTATATTTTGTGAGATATCACAATTTTAGTACTGCAGTGTTTATGATTCCAGATTTTCAAAACTACTGTATCTTGTTGTTTTCTGATTTTACTTGACTATTCTATATATGTTGGAAAATTATGAAACTTTATTTTCTGTTACTAAACATACTAAGGAATGACCCAGATTTATCGTGAATTTAATTATTAAGTTTTCATTCCGTTTTCTTGTTCTTGAATACAAACTTCTGGTTTCTAGCTGAACACGTTTTCTGGATTCAAGTCTATTTTGACACTTATTTTTGTGAAATAACATATGACTTATATAGTTTTGCTAGATTCGGAAGAGAGTCTATTTTCCAGATTTTCTGACGGATCCAGATTTGCACTTTTGTTGCAATGGAAATTCCAGATTTAGTGCAATACTGTCTTGCTGTCCTGAACTAGAATTTTTGATGTTCTATTCTTTTATGTGTTGCCTTTCATATGTACATGTTTATCTTTCAGTCCGAACCTGTTACCTATTTTGTTTCATGTTATCCTTGCTCTGTTTGTGACACATACATTCTTGTTTGATAATAATAATAATAAAATAACCAAGCTGGGGTTAGGGGAAAGATCTAGTAGTGGATAATATAGAAATGTGTACTTAGAATAAAGTTTGTTTGGGTTATTGTTACTGCCTCTTTGTTTGGGTTATTGTTACTGCTTAGGTTGCTGTGTACACGTGTATTGCACGTATATTCTTGTGTGTTCGTGGATTCGTTGCTTCAGGATTCTTATCCCGTTATTCTTAGTATTCAAATTTACCGTTTATAAGGCAAGTCACTATCCTCTTGAATTGTTAATTTTATCAAATTCAAATTTTGCTGAAACTCTTGCAAGAAGATCTCTTTGTTATCACATTATCCATTGTTCATCCATTCATTGGGTCTATTGAGAGTTTACACGAGCTAACCCCAATATTCTTGATATCGTGCAACTTTTAACTCTAAAGTTTGGATCTTTCATCAGTGCATATAGAATTGATGCTAGGGTTGTTCATATAATCGCCACACAAATAAATTATTGTAGAGACAATTGCTAGGTTGTATGTTGTTTGATCGATTGATGATTAATTGATGTATAAGCGTGTTCTAGTTTTATTTATCATGTTTTGAAACCCATCATGTTGATTACGCAATTATTTGACTAAAGACTCGATACACATATTGTTTAATTAATTTATTTTCATGAAAATACCCCAAAACCCTGTATATGCTTGCTGACCTGAATATTGACCGCTGTTTTGAACCAGTAAACGATCTTAAAATGAAATACTTTTTGAATATGAATTGTAGCCTTATTTTTCTAGTTTCCAGAACATCTTGAATTTTCGAATTCCGAGTTTTGTAGCAAAAGTTATGCTCGTTTTACTACAGCTATGTTTTTACTTTCAGATTATCAAATTTTCGTACCTTTCAGGTTTAAACAGTAAAAAGGCTGATCAAATGATAAAATTTTGCCCTGAATTTCCAGATTCTTAATTTAAATGTTTAGGATTCTAATAAGTATTTTTAATGAATTTAATATTGAGTTTTTGCTGATTCTAAAATTAAAATAACAAGATGTCGAATTTATGCCTGAACATGAAACATGTAAGGAACCATGTGTTTGACCTAGCTACTTTTGTCGGATTTTGAACTTTAAATATGCATTGGAACCATGTGGAAGTCTAGTTTCCAGATTTTCTTACGGATTCAACTTTCGATTTCTGAGTCAATGGAAAACTACATTTTTGTGCAGACTGCGCTTGCTGTCCAGAATTTTAGATTCCACTTTTTATTGAATTAATTATTCCTATATCGTATATTGCATGAATTTATGTATGTATGCTGCATTGCATGATCCTAATGAGTTATTGCCATCATTTTAATTGTCCTATTTAATGTTATCATCCTATTGTTCTTCTATTGATACTATGGTTCACCTCATGTCGTAAATTGCATATTGTATTGTTGCATTGATAAATAATTAACAAGTCGGGGTTTAAGGGTTGACTCAAGTAGTAGAAAATATAGAAACTGTACTCGGAGGAGGGGCACGTGTTTCCCTATTTATCGGTCTATTGGTCTATCGGTCATATCGGTCATTGACTAATTGTAGATTACTGACTAATTGTAGATTACTGACAACAGTATCTCTATTGATTCGATCATCGGTCATTATTGAATATCGTTGCTGAGTACATGAACTATAGAATCTACCACTTGAGTCTAAACGAAATTGATTGTATGCATCGAACCTGTAGTATGGAATGCAGTTGTACATGTATTAGTTAGGATTAAAATGATTAATAGACATATGGATTGACACATCACCGACACTGCATATTGTTCATCATTGTTTCTATTGATATCGGATATTAGCTAAGTGTTATTAATATAACCATTGATTATTGTTATTGATTATTGCATCATTGTTTATAGTCATTGCATCGATTATCAGGATTATTGTCCTATGTTATTGATTCCTATTGATCCATTGATTCATTGCTATACCGTTATTCTATTGTCCCCTACTTTTCTCTACATACTGTCATGACTTGCTCTAAGGACAATTTTTCTCCTCTTTTTAGATGAAGTGTTTACTGGTGTTGATGGAGAATTGCCTGATGGATTGGGAGAACAACATTGGTGAAGAAAGTGATTGCATCGCTGCTTAATAAATTATTTTTTTTTGCCATGGAGATTGAATTATTGAACTATTGTTATTTTATTGTATTGTGGGCTTTCGACCCGAATATTGCTATTTATTGTTCCAGATGTTGGATTATTATTAAATTTGGATATTTTGTAATATTTAATTCCAAGTATTATTGTTCATTAGATTATTATTATTGCCTGCGCAATTGTTTCTGTATTGATTATATTGTTGAGTTAATCGGATAAACAGCTTATGGGTCACGTTAGTCATTCGCTGGGCCTAATGTCATGTATTCGTATTCCGTATTTTTGGGAAGCGGGGCGTGACAATTCTTCAACTGACTTCTGAACAAGAATTGTATGTTTTCGAGTCAGCTTCGAAAAGAGGGGTCACATGCTCCAATCGGACCTCTGTAGCACCAGGAAAGCCAGTTACGATGCAGCTGCGCCAGGGAAACTGAAGGGTTGACTAAGTTTGTAATGCCCTGATTTTTCATTAATGAAAAATTATTTTATTTTTCCCTGTAGTGTGCACGTGCAATATTTTGGTTGAATTAAATCTTATATTTTCATTGTGATGGGTATAAATAGTTAAATATGTGCTTTCAATTATTTTATACAAAAGCTTTTTTTTAAATAGATGAAAAGCCTTTTCTTTTAAAAAGCCCAAAATGTAATTCATTTATTTTATTTTAAAATAATTATTTTGGCCTATAAACTAAAGCCCATGAGTCAATTTATTTTTAAATGCAACTTGTAATGTAGAATACAACTAGAGTTTATTTTTATATAAATAAAATGTACAATTTTGGACCTAGTTGCATGCACGTGCACTACACGTACACGTGCAATATGCATTTCCTAGAGTAGGCCGGTTGCAATCTTTGGAGGGAAATCAAATTTTGGAGTGGAGATCATGCTTGGTGGTTACTAGGTTGTGGGTAGTTAATGTAACTCCTACTTTTATCCTAGCCCTCCATCTTACAACCAACCAATTGATCCTAGCCCTCCATTTTCTTTGATTTTTAGTATAAATACCCCCCCCCCCCCCCCCCCCCCCCGGCTAGTTATTCTTGTGTAAAATTATTCTCTTCCAAACCTATAGCCTAAACTATATTATCTAGTAGTATTTTTGTGAGTTGAAAGATTGAGAGTGTGTGGGATTTTGCTTGCACCAAGGAGAGGAGGCCGGCTACCACTAGAAGGAGGAGCTCGGGTGTGCTTGGGAGGCTTGTGTGCACGTTTTCAAGGAGGAGCATTTTCGTTGCAAGAACATTTGTCTAGGGATTGCTAGTGAATTTTTCTCTCCATACAAGGTGGGTAATTTTTCTATATTTCTAAATAGGGATATATGCTAGATTGGAATGAAAAAATGATGCATGAAAAAGGCTAATAAGAGTACACATTTTAATTGAAAAATTGAGCTATAAATTGATTGGAATGTGGGTGTGCAATTGTATGTGATTTGATTAGTAAAAATCTAATTTTTATGTGAATTAGTTATGGCCATGGATTGTTGAAGGAAAATTTCATTATCTATGTCATACATTATATACACAAAAGTTAGTAGATAAACCATGCTACTTTATGTGTTTTAATGAGCCCTTGTGTTGCATTGAAATAAACAAATCAAATTTTGGATTCGTATGGTTGGTAAATGACTAAAAACAGAAATTAATATGAAGAATTTCTAGTAAAGAGATTGAGATGTTAATTGTGAAGAAATGTTGAAAAGAAGAAATGTGGTAATTAGAATGTAGAATTTGAATTAGTTACATGAAAATATGTTTTAATTGTTACAAAAATTATTTTACTCATACAGGTATATAAATTATGTGAGGAAGAATTAATCTGGAGTTGTACAGTAATTTTTATGAAAACCAAATGAAATGGGGACTAGTTGAACATCGAAATGTTCTAAATAACAGAGGGTATGGGTTAAATGAAACTGGAATTATACTAGTGACAACCTGAGCACGTAGCTCAAGTGGTCATAGTGTGCGGTTGGGTTCCCTGTGGTGATCGGTTCGAATCCTCTGGGCAACACATTTTATTCTATGATTTTTAAAATGAAAGAAAGCAGCGACCGAGAGCATATAATGCTCTCAGTCTTCTTTATAATGCTTGTGACACCCGGCCTAGTGGCCTGTGCCTTGGGCGTTTTTCCTGGGGTGCTGGGTTCGAATCTTGCCATCGGCAAAATTGAAAATTTTATATTTTTTGAATGTTTCGGTGGCCAAAAATTATGGGAAAAATATGGTTATTCTTCTAAAAATATATGGGACTTTATAAAAATAAATTGGGGATTATTCGCATGAAATAAAATGTGATTTGAGAATAAAATGCATAAATAAGAACTATGGTTCTATATGTATACTTTGTGGAAAATTCTACCTTACAAAAAGAACTTGGAATGAAGGATTAGAAGATTAATATAGTAAAGATTGAAGTGATATTATGCGATGGATGTGATTTATTCCTAATTGAGAATAGTATGAAAAAATATGAATTGTGAATATTCGTTAGTGATGTAAAGTACTTCTCATTTGAGAATAATGTGACAACTACGAAATGTGAATTATTCTCGTGGGAGAATAGTGCGACAAATTATGATGCGTGAATATCCATCTTGATTGAATACTAGTGATGTGGGTTTTTAATGTGAAAATAATAATTCATGAGTTACATGATGAATAGTTGAAATTCATGTATAGTTATGGACTATGTGAACGAATTAGAAATCATGATTTGAAAAGAAAAATACTTTTGAGTATGATGACTCAACATGGAAATTTATGAGTTGGAAATGCTCATTTTGGAAATTGTGAATTGAAAATTGAAACAAAAAGAGTAGCTAAGTCTCCCCCGGCATTTGGAAATAAATGAAATGAAAATTGAAATGAAAGACCAAGGTTGGTCGTGTTTGAATGAATGAATAAGTCCGGTTTAGTGGAGAGGCTAACTCTAGAGCTTTGATTTTTGTTCATGATTTTGATAAAAACTAAGGATTAGTACATAGTGGAGACGTGATGAAAGTAGGAGAAAAACACGAGTATGAGGGCCATCGGATTGGCGGTGTGAGAGTGATCCACAGGCTGCCTGCTTGATGCGTCAAGACATGGCGTGGGCACTACTCCAGAATTATTGTCCCGGTGGCGACGCTTGTAGGATGTTTGGTGACTGCAAGAGGATCGTGTGCCATGAAGTGAGGCTGAATTGTCCATAGGTTGCCTGCTCGATGCGTCGTGTCAGTGCGTGGGATTCCCCTCCAGAATTTTCTGTACACGAGCTTGTACTCATAGATCATTTAAGATACCTACCGTAATTACAGTAGTAGATTAAGTCATAACGAGGGATTGAACCCTACAAAGATGAAGAACGATTAAGGGCTTGCCCTCGGACCTATGTAGTATGGGATGCATAGAATCCAAACAAATGCGCATTAGTGTCATGTAAAATAAATAAATGCATTAAGGACTAAGTGCACAATCACAACATGACATCAATAGGGTAGTCCCTTTAGTTTGATATGTGACAAATTTGTATTTGCTAAATATGGAAAACAAGTTATACTATTTCCGGCATAGAGAGGATGGCCGTGTATAATGATCGTCGGTTGAATAAACTGACGTACCCACAGTCTTATATGCAGGTAAATGGCTTGATACAGATTAAAGAGGAACAAATGCTTAAAGATTACTCAATGTTGTTGTATATTTGTTTTCATTGTTGTAAAATTTTACTTCCGCTGTGCAATGTGAAATGTAATATTGATGTAAACTCTGATGTAAAGTGAAAAGTTCAAATTTCCTTGTAAAATTGTACTAAAGGAAGTGAAAAGATCCTGTAGAACATCTCGAATTCAGTGTATTTGGGATTCGGGGCATTACAAAGTTAACGTAGACTGGGTCAAATTTGACCAGTCAACTGCCATGTGGCGCCTCCTCACAGGCCCTACAAGGGTTCGGCAACACACCAGCTCTGGGTGATCCGAGCCACCCTTGATTTGACACTATGTGAAGTGTCTGCCATTTGATCCCCTAAAAAATTGTGCCATCAAGATCAACGGCCAAGATCTAAGGAGATCCTCCCCGGTCAACAATCAACGTTGACTGGTTAACATTCAAACAGTCAATGCCATGTGGCGCCTCCTCACAGGTACACATGGGTTCGACGACGCACCAGCTCGGGGTGATTCCGAGCTACCTTCGATCTGACCCTGTGTGAAGTGTCTGTCGTTCGTTCTCCTAAAAAATCGTGCTATCAAAATAAACGACCAAGATCTGAGGAGATCCACCCGGTCAACGGTCAACATTTGAGATGAACGGATGCGATTGATGAAAAAAGGAAAAAAACCTCAACGGTCAACGGTCAACGTTGACGTGTCAGCAGCTTAGATTCGATCTGACCAGGTGCCAAACCGAGCTGATGGACAGCTGTGATCTGATTAAGGTATTTCATTTTTAATTAATTTAGTTATTTAATTATTCATTCGAATTAATTATATAAAAATTCTAAAAACTAATAAAAAATTTGAAATAATTAATTAAAAAATTATAAAAATAATTACAAATTCTGGAAAAAAAAATTATATTCCGAAATAATAATTTTTAAAGAATAATTAATTAAAATTCAGAAATTGGATATTTTTTTTTGAAAAATGATTAAAAATTGGAAAAAAAATCTAAAAAATATGAAAAAATCACAAAAAATCCAGAAAATTGCAAACATAATTTTAAGTATTTTACAAACTAACAAAATCATTGTTACACCCCCAAACAAGATCTAAACGTATCCGAGAATGCAGATAAAATCTATAAGCCATTAAAAATGGGCGAACTACTCTTCAAATATTGTGAAACTCAGTCTTCGGGAGTGGGGCTTGTGATATGGATAGAAATAGAACCAAATCGGACCATTCAAATCAGGCATGAATCTCAAAGCTTTCAGGGGTAAAATGGTAATTTCCACATTAAACGGGTCTGAAAATGGGAACTAAGTCTTTCCAAGCCCAATAACCCAAAAACGAGGTTTCCTTACTGGGTTAGGGTGACAACTCATTATAAATAAATCTAGATAATTTAAACAGTGATTTGTATTCATGATTATCCCAAAGAGACGTTTTAAACCAAATCTCTTATCATGAAGGAATTAAACTCTATTTCTTATCCAAAAATACCGGGAAGTAGAGATAAATGATTATCTCGAAACTGATCCCAAAGGCTACTATAAATACCCCCTACCCCCGTTAGAATAAGGTAATCAATTTTTTTTCTACACAAAAGCTCTTTCATAATATTTCAGATTACTGATTTGAGCATCGAAGGGTTCGTCGTCGGGATCAATCCCGTTGTTTCGAATTTTGTCCAGGTCAGCGGCAGCATTGAGAACGACAACATTGGCAAGTAGTAAAAAAGTTATTTTTTATTGGTTCCAAAAAAATTCACAAATCATCTGTTTGCTCTCACACAAAAAATAACAGCAACATGTAACTCTCCTTTTTCCTCATTCACTACATTACCCTTCCAATTTTATTCCCTATTAGGTCTTAGAATCATATATTTGTAGGGTTCGGTAGCATTTTAGCAATATCTTGGAAAATGATGAAGCTCTAGCAACAACATATGAGGGTGGATATGTAATACCCCATAATTTCTAAATAGTATAATAAATATATATATATATATATATATAAAGTAGGAGAAAGAGAGATGAGGGGGGGCACGATATGAGAACACAGCATTGTGTGCTGTGTGGGTTGAGAAGGCTGGCGTCAGCGAAGCTAGGGCCCGCCATTTGGATGAGAGATAGCACGTTGTTGCTGTCTTTGAATCCGCTGACGTGGCGCATAGGGGCTCACTGGGGTCTTTGTGTGCTATGGGATTTGAGGATAAGTGATTTGAGATTGTCCCATATCGGGAATATTACTAGATTAAAATAATATAAATATAATTGCCTATGATCAAGAGTCACCTAATTGGTTAACCACCTTTTGAGAGGCAACCTGTGGTGGGCAGTTATACTATAAGTATTAATTTTTCTTCTAAAAATAATAAAAATTGTCTGAGTATTGGGGCGGGGCATTACAAAATGGTATCAGAGCCGACTTTCGACATCGGGTGTGGAAGAGGGCCTCAGTATGATCTACGGTGTTGAGAGTCACTGATCTCCGGAATCGAGTATGATCTGCGATGTTGAGAGTCACTGATCTCCTGGATCGAGGACGACACTACATCGGCTAGAAAGAAGGATCCTGCACTAGGTTGTGCATGCCCCGTACTCAGCGAGGACGCTGATTTCTAGAGGGGGAGTGTATGTAATACCCCATAATTTCTAAATAGTATAATAAATATATATAATATATATATAAAGTAGGAGAGAGACATGAGGGGGGGCCCACGATATGAGAACACAGCATTGTGTGCTGTGTGGGTTGAGAAGGCTGACGTCAGATGACGTCAGTGAAGCTGGGGCCCGCCCGTTTGGATGAGAGACAACACGTTGTTGCTGTCTTTGAATCCGTTAACGTGGCGCATAGGGGCCTGATATGGCTAAAAATGGGGTTTAATCGGGACCGTCCAAATCAGGCGCTAATCTTGAAGCCCAGGGGTAAAACGGTAATTCCACCTACCAATGGGTCTGACATGGGTACTGGATCTCTTCGTCAAAGATCCAATAACCCTCGAACAGATCCGCCGTCAATCGGGTGCGGGTTTCAACCAGCAGAAAGCCCGATCCAGAGGGATAGAATTAGGGTTTCTGATTAAATCCTAATCAACGGCCCTGATTCATGCCTATCCTTCCACTGGGAATTAGGGATTACATTCCTAATCTGTTTACAAAGAGTATATTCCTTATCAGATCACGGGAATTACATTCGTAACCTGATCCCTAAGACGCCTATAAATACCCCCCATCCATCTCCATTAAGAGGTAATCATTCTTTTGCCAGTTTTCACGCTTTTTCTTAATCATCCCTGATTACTGACTTGAGCGTCGGAGGGTGCGTCGCCGGGAACAACCCCGGTGTCTCGCACTTTTTGTAGGTATATGGCAGGAGTCAGCGTCAAACTCCGACGGAACAGGTATACAGGTTTGCTATTCAGTTTTCTAAGAATCCACAAATACTATCTGTTTGCCCCTACACCAAATTTAGCGGCAACAGATTGGCACCGTCTGTAGGAAACTAACGAATAGCAACCTCCTCTATTCCCATTGGTCAGATCTTCTCCAGCCATGCCTCCTAGGAAGGTCAGATCCAGAGGGTCCAACCGAGGACCCAACCCCGATCAGCAACAGGAAGTTCCCCTTTAGCCCGCTCAACAGCAGGGGCAACTTCTTCCTCAAGTGGAGGGCCCACTCCAACAGGACCAGCCCGCTCCTCAGAACCAACAACCTCCTAAGGGTCCCAATCCGCAGAAACAACCCCTCCATCCGGACCACGTCTCCATCCACAACGCCTCTTCGGACTCTATGGCCTCCCATCATCCCCGAGCTTCCGATCTCCGCAACACCGTTCTCAATCGGCAGAAGGATGAGGATCTTCGTCGTCGTCTGGATGAAAAGCGGGCCCGAGAGGGAACCTCCCGCCAACACCGTCCGGATGAGCGATCTCCTCACCGCCGAGAATACAGAAGGTCCCCTACCCGAAGGGGGCGGAGAGAGTCCCCCGAGCATTACAGAAGAAGGCCACACTCCCCTGTAGGTCGGCAACAGCCTAGGAACGATGAGGCACCCATCACCCGTGCCGAGTTCCAGCAGTTCCAAGCGACCGTCCTACAAGCTCTCAATCTCCGTCCTAACACCAATGCTCCAAAGATCCCCTCTCCTCCTCCGGTCTGAAGTCTTCGCCGACGGTCCCCAACTCCTCCTCCAGCTCCTAGCAACTCCCGGCATATGCCAAGTCCTCGCCGCTCCAGGAGCTACCGTCGTCGTAGCCCCCGCTCTCCCTCGTACGAAGACGAGTCTAGAGGCTCGGCTGATTACCGTCGAAGGGACGACGGTGTATACCGCCGTCTCCATGAGATGGAGAGGCGCTTGGATCAGTTAGACCGAGAAGAAGAGCTTAGAGGAAGGACTCTTCGTCCTAGAAGACCTCCTTTTTCCCGAACCATAATGGATGCACCTGTACCAATCGGCTTCAAACCTCCTCAATTTGAGACCTACTCAGGGGAGACTGACCCCATCGATCACATCGAGAGCTTCAAGACCCTAATGCTCATCCATCAAGCTTCCGATGCTCTGCTCTGTAAAACCTTCCCCGCAACTCTCAAGGGTCCGGCTCGAGAATGGTACTCTCGCCTTGCCTCATCCTCAATATTCTCCTTCGAGCAATTCGAGACCCTCTTCGTCACCCATATTGTAAGTAGCCGAAGAACTGAGAAGACCAGCATCTCGCTACTGTACCTCCTCCAGCAGAAGGGTGAGAAGTTGAGAGACTATGTGAAGAGGTTCACGGCTGAAGCCAGGTCCATAGCATCCCTCGACCAGTCGGTCGCTGCAGCAGCTTTTCAATCCAATGTCCTCAACTCCAACCTTCGCTCCTCCCTCGCCAAGAAACCCCCACAGAACTTCTCCGACCTCCTCCTCCGGAGCGAAAAGTATATTCGGGCCGAAGAAGCTGAGCACCGCCCCAACTTGGAGGGGTCTTCCTCCGGGTTCAAGAGAAAAGGAACAGAAGAGGAAGGAGCCAAGAAGATCCAGAAGGATAATGCCGGCCAGTGCCGACCTCCCCCCAGATTCGAAAAATTTACTCCCCTTAACGCCAATATCTCCACAATTCTCATGGAAGTTGAGAAGGAGGGGGTGATACCTCCTGCACCAAAAATGAACACCCCTAGCAAGAAGAGGGATAAAGAAAAGTGGTGCCGTTATCATCGGGACCATGGCCACGACACCAACAATTGTCGGGCCTTGAAGAATGAGATAGAAGCCCTCATCCAGAGGGGACAGCTGACCAGATTCGTGAGAAAGGACCGAGCCGACCTTCCTCCCCTGCCTCGGGGGGCTAATAAGCGTCCGGAACGCGATGAAACGCCCGACTTCGAAGAGGAGCGTGTCCTACACCTCATTCATGGGGGCCCAATGGGGGGCTCCTCAAACTCCTCTCGAAAGGCATTTATAAGAGAAGTCAATTCGGTTTGCGCCACCCCTCCTCCCAAAGGCCTCGGAGTACCCGTCACATTCTCAGACGAAGATCTTGAAGGTGTCCGCACCCCTCATTGTGACGCACTCGTCATCAGCCTCCACATGGCGAACTTCAAAGTGGAGAGGATCCTAGTGGACAATGGCAGCTCTGTCAACATCCTCTTCCTCGCCGCTTTTAAAGGCCTAAAGCTCTCCCGAGACAGACTCAAGCCCGCCGGCTACACGCTCCATGGGTTCACGGGAGTGCCAGTGACTATTGAAGGGGTGATCACCTTCGACATAACCGCTGGCAAAACTCCTACTACCCGAACAGAGTCGATGGACTTCATGTTCGTAGATGTCCCCGCAGCCTACAACGTCATATTGGGTCGGCCCGGCCTAGCTGCCCTTGAAGCCGTCTCCTCTGCCTATCACCTCAAAATGAAGTTTTCCACTCGGGCTGGAGTAGGGGAAGTAAAAGGCAATCAGGAAACGGCCCGCAAGTGCTACATGACCTCTACCCTCGGTCCCGTCCTCTCCTTAGAAACTCTGGAAATCCCCCAAGATGCTGCCCGACCGACGTCCGAGCCGGTGGGTGAATTGGAGGAAGTGCTCTTCTCTGAGCAGGATCCAACTCGCAAGTTCTTTGTTAGCAAGACCCTCCCGTCCGCCCTATGCTCGGACATAGTACAGTGCATCCGAAGGAACCGAGACCTCTTTGCTTGGTCAGCTGCAGACATGCCCGGAATTTCCGAAGAGCTCTTGGTCCACCACCTCAGCATTGTTCCGGGGTCCAAACCGGTTCAACAGAAGAGACGCAAGTTCGCCCCCGAGCACCAGCTAGCCATAAAAGAGGAGGTGGACAAGCTCTTGAAGGCCCGGTTCGTACAAGAGGTGAACTATCCCGAGTGGTTGTCGAATGTAGTAATGGTGAAGAAGTCCAATGAGACCTGGATGATTTGTATCGATTTTACCGATCTCAACAAGGCTTGCCCCAAGGACCCCTTCCCTCTTCCGAGTATTGACACTCTGATTGATGCCACCTCGGGACATGAGCTCCTCAGCTTCATGGACGCCTTTTCAGGCTACAACCAGATCCGGATATTCCTTCCGGATATCCCGAAGACCTCATTTGTGACCGACCAGGGCCTCTATTGCTACAGGGTTATGCCCTTCGGTTTGAAGAATGCAGGCGCAACATATCAACGCCTCGTCAACAAGGTTTTCCAAGCTCAAATCGGCCGAAATATGGAGGTGTATGTTGACGACATGCTTGTAAAAAGCATCCGAGGTACCGATCATGTAACCGACCTCCAGGAGGCGTTCGATGTTTTGAGAAAGCACAATATGAGACTCAATCCGAACAAGTGTGCATTAGGTGTCTCGTCAGGAAAGTTCCTCGACTTCATGGTCAGCCAACGAGGAATTGAAGCAAACCCTGAGAAAATCAAGGCCATATTAGACATGGCCCCTCCCAAGAATGTTAAGGAAGTTCAGAGGCTAACAGGCCGCCTAGCCGCCATAGGGCATTTTCTCTCGAAGTCCGGAGAGAAATGCCTCCCCTTCTTCAAGGCCCTCAGGGGGGCTAAAGGTTTCGAATGGGGGCAGCAGCAACAGGAGTCGTTCGAACAGCTCAAGGCTTACCTCGTCAACCCTCCTCTCCTCAGCAAACCCATTCCTGGTGAACCCCTTTACCTCTACCTGGCAGCCTCCGAGCAGACCCTCAGCACCGTTTTAGTAAGGGAAGAAGACCTGAGCTCAAAAGCCCATCTACTATGTGAGCAAAGTACTTCAGGATGCCGAGCTCCGCTACCCTGAAGATCGAAAAGATGGCTTATGCCCTGGTGATGGCCGCGAGAAAACTTTGCCCGTATTTTTAGTCCCATTCGGTGGTCGTTCTTACCGACCAACCGCTGAAGCAAGTGCTCCATAAGCCGGAGACCTCCGGCCGTCTTATGAAGTGGTCTATCGAGCTGAGCCAGCATGATATAACTTATCAGCCTCGGACCTGCGATCAAGGCTCAAGGCCTTAGCAGAATTCATAGTTGAAAGTACCATCCCTGAGTTCAGCCAAGCGATGAAGGGACCACCTGTCTGGTCGGTTTATGTGGATGGATCCTCGTGCAATGAGGGAAGCAGAGCCAGGGATCATTCTGACGGGCCCAGATGACTTCATCCTCAATACTCCCTCCGTATCAACTTCAAGGCCTCAAACAACGAAGCAGAATACGAGGCACTCATAGCCGACCTTGGAATGGTTCGCAATGCAGGGGCGCAACGCCTCCGGATCTTTAGCGACTCTCAGCTAGTCGTAAATCAGGTCCTCGGCGAGTATGAAGCACGCGATGACAGGATGGTTAAATACTTAGCCAAGGTCAAGAGCCTCATGGCACTGTTTGAAGAAGCCCTCATTCAACGAATACCCCGGGAAGAAAATGCTCAGGCCGACTGCCCTCTCCAAACTAGCCTCTTCCTCCCTTCAAGGTCTCGAGCAGACCGTCTTGATAGAGGTCCTTCTGAAGCCAAGCATAGAGAACGAAACTTCCGACTCTATGGAGTCGCTGACTGTCCTGCTTGAAGATAACTGGATGAAACCCCTCGTTGAGTTCTTGAGGGACGGGCTCCTCCCCGAAGATCCAAAGGAAGCTCGAAGAGTGAGAACCCGAGCTGAGCGTTACACATTAATCGGAGGCATCCTATATAAACGCTCTTTCACACAGGTAGACGGCAGGCTGTACTTGAGATGCCTCTCCCCCGGGCAAGCCGACTACGCCCTGCAAGAACTTCATGAGGGCATCGGCGGGGCACATTCGGGGTCCAGAGCTCTAGCCCGCAAAATGTTGAATTACAGATATTTCTGGCCCACTCTCCTACGAGACGCCGAACGGCACGTTTGGCAATGCAGCTCCTGTCAGAAGTACTCCGACATCCGATGCCTCCCACAAGCTCCACTCACTTCCCTATCAATTCCAATCCCCTTTGCAATGTGGGGGATGGATTTACTAGGGCCATTTCCACCAGCTCCCGGACAGTTCAAATTCCTAGCCGTGGCGATCGACTACTTCTCAAAATGGATAGAAGCCGAGCCCTTGGCCACGATCACCGAGAACAAGGTTGTTCAGTTCTTTTGGAAGAGCGTGATCTGCCGATTCGGCATCCCTCGGGTCCTGATAACAGACAACGGAACCCAGTTCATCGGGGCTGCCTTCCGAGCACTATGTGAAGACCTTGCCATCCAACACCGGTTCTCCTCCGTTTCCCATCCCCAGTCGAATGGCCAAGCCAAAAATGCTAAAAGACAGATCCTCTCCGGCATTAAGAAGAGATTGGATAAATGTTCCACAGGCTTATGGGTCGATCAGCTTCCCAACGTGCTGTGGAACTACCGCACCACAAAATGGACCCCCATAGGAGAGAGCCCATTCAATCTCACCTATGGGTCCGAGGCCATCATCCCCCTAGAAGTCGGAATACCCTCTCCTCGTCTAATAGCTTATGAAGAAGAGCAAAATGCCAGAGAGCTCCGAGAAAATCTAGACCTAATAGATGAGATCCGAGAAAGAGCTGCCATTCGTCAACAAAGCTATCGAAGAAGGATCGAGTTGGCATACAACAAAAGAGTCCGCCCTACGGACCTCAAAGAAGGGGACCTGGTCCTCAGAAAGTTAGCCATCTTATTCCCATGTCAGAAGAGCAAATTGGACCCAAATTGGGAAGGACCTTACAAGATCCCCAAAGTAATCCGCCCCGGGACATACAGACTAGAAGACCTCGAAGGCAGAGAGATCCCTAGGACCTGGAATGCCGACCATCTTCTAAAATACCAAGAGAGAGCACCAACGCCTCTCTAAGTATTTCTAAGATGTCGAACCGTTCCTCTCCTATTACTTGTACCGTTTTTCTTTTATTTCTCTCTTGTAGTGACGGCTTGCAACTTTAGAAGCAGCTTATCACTAGTCATCAATAAAGAAAGCTTTTTCACATTTTACTTGAAAGAAATTGTTTACATCTCTCTGCTTTTACTCTTTACTCTAACGATGGTTCAGAGTCCAACACTTGGCTCGATTCTACTTCGCAAGTTCGCTTCTCAACTGTTTGGCCGCCTCCTCCCTCTGGCGAAGAAGGTCGCTCTCCAGCTTCGCGACCTGCCCCTCGAGGTAATCGACCCTCATCGACTTCGCCTCGAACTCGACCGTGAGCTTGTCGAGCTCGTTCCCCATCTGAGCCTTCTCCTTCCGAGCCTGGTCGGACTCCTGCTTCAGCTCCTTCTCCAGAGCCGCCAACCTCTCGGTGAGGTGTCCAAAATGGACAATGATCTGCGACAAGGAAAGAAGAATTAAAAGAGTTATAAAAATTATAGCTAAAGAAAGTCAACGACGGCAAAAATCTGATACTTATCGAGACGGCCGAGTGAGCAATCTCGATGACGTGGTCACCTTCTTGCCCGGCCTCCATAGCGGCGCGATCCTTCAGCATCGCCAGGTGCTTGATGGCCTGCATGCTCGCCAAGGAGTTACCGAGGAACCCATCATGTTTCCGAACTTGCCAGTCCGGAATATGGATCCTCTTGTGCTTCTCGGTCAGGAGCCCCTCGGCCGCCACTGACAGCGGCGACGTCGTCATCCCGAGGGCTGCGGCGATGGGGAAGTCACCAACCCCGGTTGACGCCGAAGCGCCTGCATCGACAATGGCCGGACTCCGAAGGGTCTCCGTGTCCTCGATCGTCTCCGTGACCCTCGGGGTCTTTGGGGTCGGTAACTTGGTGACCACCCTCTTGCGCTTCTTCGGTGCCTTACTGGCGAGCCCAGTTCTGAGAGCCAACACCGCATCGTAGTCCATCGTCTCTGCATTAAAAACGAAGTTAGTTAACACGATACAAGTCATGAGAAGTAGAGTATGGAAAACAAAGCATAAAAGAAGCCGCGTACTGGGATCTACGCGGCAGAGCCCTCCCTTGAACAAGACATCCTCGGTCAATTCCTTCCAATCATACTTCGGCCGATCGAGAAGTGTCCGGACTGCCTCTTCTTCTTCAGGACGAAGCTTGGGCAGCGCCTTCGCTCTCTTCGGCACCCCTTCCACCCAACTGGAGGGGATCGGCTAGGCCTCCGGACTCCGCACTATCAAGAACTTTTCACGCCAGTGCTTGATGGAGTCGGGGCATATGACGAGCCTGTCGCCATGCCTTGGAGCCAAATAGTATCGGTACTCCGACCTGCTCCTTTGGTGTAGCCGATAGACTGTCCGAAGCACATTCAGCTCCGGCTCGATCCCAGCAGCTTGGCAGTGAAGTACGAAGCCGTTTATGACTCTCCATGCGTTCAGCATGAGTTGGATGGGGCTGACCCCGAACCAACTCAGGACGAGGACAGCGAACGGATGGAGAGGTAGCCGAGCCCCGGCGATAAAGGCATCAACCGGCCAGCAACACATGGTCACTGGCAGCGGCGAGTTGGCCCTAACCCCGGGACCCGGCAGCATAAGCTCGTACTCCTCCGGGATCTGGAAACTGTCCCGAATCACTCCCAAGTCCTCTTCACGAAGGATCGACACCGTCTCGTCCGCCTCTGTCGTCTCCCTCGCCGCATTCTCCTCAAAAGACCTCCCCCTCCCATGAATTATGCGCTCAGCGTGCTCCTCCGGAAGCTCCCAAACCCTATGGAGTCCTGTCAGTTGCCCCGACAATCTGCCGAACTCCCCCATACGCTTCGGCTCCTCCACGATCGAATCTTTGCCGAACACCTTCTTGCCCTTGTCTGGCCGACTCAGAGTGTGGGCTTCGACAACTTCAAGGGAGGGCTCGGACCAAGAGGTCGACTCGAAGACAGAAGCAAGAGACATAGTTTATGAAGTAAACTAAGTATAAATTACCTTAAAAGATTAGCTGCCGGAAACTCCACCAGAAAACGAACGACGATCACTGGAAACACTCGCTTAGCACAAAAGATCGCCTGAGCAAAAGAGAAGAGAAGTGAAAAATGAGAGGGGGGTGGGTTTTTATAGAGCGAGGCACGCAAAACGAGGTTAATGGGCCTGTACTGCCAGCCCATTCACACAAAACGACAAAAGCGACCTCAATCGTCGTCTTGTTTACCACGCCAAGCCATACATTGCATTAATTACTATCCCATCTGGCAGAAGCTCAGAGGTCACAACATTAAATGAACATCTCATCTGTTAGAGCTGTCAGAAGTTCAGAAGCCATCACATTTAATGGCTGCCACATTAGCCAGGAGCACAAAAGCCACCAACGCTGAGCCAGAAAATGACAAGTCAAGGACTTCGGCACCAGCAGCCGAGCGCTCTTGACACCGACCCTGTTACAGGAAAAAGTTGGGGTTCGGCACCAGCCGCCGAGCGCTCTGGACACCGACCCTGTTGCAGGGAAAAATTGGGGTTCGGCACCAGCTGCCGAGCGCTCTTGACACTGACCCTGTTACAGGGGAAAATTGGGGTTCGGCACCAGCTGCCGAGCGCTCTTGACACTGACCCTATTACAGGGAAAAATTGGGGTTCGGCACCAGCTGCCGAGCGCTCTTGACACCGACCCTGTTACAGGGAAAAATTGGGGTTCGGCACCAGCTGCCGAGCGCTCTTGACACCGACCCTGTTATAGGGAAAAGTCGGGGTTCGGCACCAGCTGCCGAGCGCTCTTAACACCGACACTGTTGCAGGAAAAAAATTAGGGTTTGGCACCAGCTGCCGAGCGCTCTTGACATCGACCCTGTTACAGGAAAAAGTTGGGGTTCGGCACCAGCCACCGAGCACTCTGGACACCGACCCTATTGCAGGGATAAATTGGGGTTCGGCACCAGCTGCCGAGCGCTCTTGACACCGACCCTATTACAGGGGCAAATTGGGGTTCGGCACCAGCTGTCGAGTGCTCTTGACACCGACCCTGTTACAGGGGAAAATTGGGGTTCGGCACCAGCTGCCGAGCGCTCTTGACACTGACCCTGTTACAGGAAAACATTGGGGTTCGGCACCAGCTGCCGAGCGCTCTTGACACCGACCCTGTTACAGGAAAAAGTCGGGGTTCGGCACTAGCTGCCGAGCGCTCTTGACACCGACCCTGTTACATGGAAAGATTGGACCTCGGACCTTGTCGAAGTCCCTCTCAGCACTCACAACCTAGCCGAGGCCCCTCTCTTCTTCGGAAGAAGGTGCCGAACCACTTATGGACCTCGGCCTCCTAGGCAGCGAGCGCTGGAAGGGGTTGGAAGTGTGACACAAGCATGTAGGCCACACAACGAAGGAAAACGGCCGAGCCATTCGCCAGAAAGTTGCAAAAAAACAATTAAAAATTCGGAAAATTAAGGAAGAACTCCTGGAAAGCAATTGTAAAGTTGGGGAAGCGTTTTCTGGTCCCCAAACAAGCGATTATTACCAAGAACAATCTTCTAAGACCCCCGAACGACGAATTGACACGTCGCAAAAGTAAACGAGAACACCACATGATCTGGAGAACTCAGGAACAATTCAAAGTACAATCGACTTGAAAAAATTACCACACTCCCTCCTTCAAGATTCAAAACCTCCCATATTGGACTCCGATACAACTCCATTAGCCATGAAAACAGTTAAACTACTCCTCAAAGGCTGATCAAGCTCAGTCTTCGGGAGTGGGGGGCTCGTGATATGGCTAAAAATAGGGTTTAATCGGGACCGTCCAAATCAGGTGCTAATCTTGAAGCCCAGGGGTAAAACGGTAATTCCACCTACCAATGGGTCTGAGATGGGTACTGGATCTCTTCGTCAAAGATCCAATAACCCTTGAACAGATCCGCCTCAATCGGGTGCGGGTTTCAACCAGCAGAAAGCCTGATCCAGAGGGATAGAATTAGGATTTCTGATTAAATCCTAATCAACGGCCCTGATTCATGCCTATCCTTCCACTGGGAATTAGGGATTACATTCCTAATCTGTTTACAAGGAGTATATTCCTTATCAGATCACGGGGATTACATTCCTAACCTGATCCCTAAGACGCCTATAAATACCCCCCATCCATCTCCATTAAGAGGTAATCAATCTTTTGCCAGTTTTCACGCTCTTTCTTAATCATTCCTGATTACTGACTTGAGCGTCGGAGGGTGCGTCGCCGGGAACAACCCCGGTGTCTCACACTTTTTGCAGGTATACGCAGGAGTCAGCGTCAAACGCCGACGGAACAGGTATACATGTTTGCTATTCAGTTTTCCTAAGAATCCACAAATACTATCTGTTTGCCCCCACACCAAATTTAGCGGCAACAGGGCCCATGGGGTCTTTGTGTGCTATGGGATTTAAGGAGAAGTGATTTGAGATTGTCCCATAACAGGAATATTACTTGATTAAAATAATATAAATGTAATTGCCTATGATCAAGAGTCACCTAATTGGTTAACCACCTTTTGAGAGGCAGCCTGTGGTAGGCAGTTGTACTATAAGTATTAATTTGTCTTCTAAAAATAATAAAAATTATCTGAGTATTGGGGCGGGGCGTTACAGGGTAAAGCAGAGAACATCAGTCATCACAGGCATTTTGACAAATGACTGGCCTATTCATGTTATGAACTGGCATTTTGAGAAATGAGTAGATTTGCCCGTTGGCACGTGTCTACGACACATCTTCATGAACGATACAACATATGAAGCCTTGTAAATACATAAAAAAAATGCAGGAAAAGTAAAACACATAAAGAAGTTAAATAAAATACAACATGCTAGTGTTACAACTAACCATCCAACTATTTAAAAAAAATTGATTTTGTAGCTCATTCTTTTATGAAAAGTGAAGAGGTATGAGAGAGAGAACTAACCATCCAACTATTTAAAAAAAATTGATTTTGTAGCTCATTCTTTTATGAAAAGTGAAGAGGTATGAGAGAGAGCTCATTCTTTTATGAAAAGTGAAGAGGTATGAGAGAGAGAGAGAGAGAGATTTGAGAGAGTAAAGAGAGGAGAGAGAGATAACAATAAAGTGAGGATGAAAACTTTGGAGGAGGGAGGGGGATGTCTTTTGAGAGGGTAAATGTGAGCTATTGATTTGATTTCAATTGAAGGAGAGCCACTTGATAGTTTTTTTTCAAATTGCCTTGTGATTTATTATATAGATAACTAGCTTCTTCATGTTATGATGACTTTCTTACAATTTTTTGGTACATTTATGAACTATATGCCTTTTTGATGTTTAAAACGTTTCATCCTTATATAGATGTTGATGGAGTCCAATGGTTAAGGTGAATTTGAAATAAACTACAAATTATTAGATCTAGGGTTCCTTCAATACTCATTTGAAATATGAATATCTTGACTGATTAAGGATAACTATGAAACAATTCAAAACTTATGTATGTACTCAAGATTTGTAACTCAACCATTCCCAGGAAGTATACTTGTAAATTTTCTTTGTTAGAAGGAGTTTAATTTCTGTTGAAGCTTAAAGAATTTGTATTAAAGCTTGTATTCACGGATTGCACACCCTAAACAGAGAATCTAAATGGCCTAAATAGTAAAAGGAGAGAAAACATGCTTAAATATAATTCTATGATTATTTTTTAGATTAATGACACTTAAGAAAACTAGCTGCGAGAACAAATAATAACAATATAATTTGTTTGAAGCATAGAAGTGAACTTCTATATCTATTAAATTGACTTAGCGGATGTTTTTTAAAGCACAGATACTATCAATACATCCATAAAAAAAGTTAGGCAAAAAATTACTACTCAATAAACAATTAAAATAAGAACTCATGTGACATATATTAGTCATAACAGTTCGTAGTTAATAAGGTCTATCCAACTTTGAAAACCAATACAAAATTACCCATAGTTGCAAAGGACGAACTAATTTTTTCTCCACGGTCAAAACTATTCCCTCCTATAACTAAATATAGATGAATGATTTTTTCCAAGTAAGATATTTTTTGTGGTTGATGATGATGATTCTCTTAACTAACTGCTGTTCTTGATTCTCTTCTTTTTTCGTACTTTAATCAAATATACAAAAATGATTAATTACAAATAAAATATTTCATATATGTAGATATTTGACTTTTTTAAAAATGAGAAAGTACGATGCACCATCGGCTGCTTTGCTATTGACTTGCAACAGATTAAGAATAAGATTTAATATCAAGAGCTAATTACTTAATATCAAAAAAAAATTAATGGTTGATGCATATAATTAATTTTGCGATCATCTTGGCATGAATTTTCTCAATGAAGTTTTTTTATATTTTTGTATGCATAACTCATCAGTTCATATTTGTAGTAGTTCCTGTGATAGATTTTCTCCATAAGATAAAACATGTTAAAATATTTAATTGACATGTGCACCAAGCTACATACACCTGGTGCATGGAAAATTTCAACTAATAATTTTAAAAAACATAAACACAAAAATGAAAAATAAAAAAAGTTCCTTTTTTTATCTTTTGCAAAAAAAAAATTTAAAAAAAGTTGTCCTTTAATGGTTGAATGGTTACCCAAATTTTTTGACTGCAAATCACCAACAATATCTTTAGTAAGGCTCTTAAATATAGTTAAAAGCATGCATGCATACTATATTTTATTGTTAAAATTACACCGCTTATGCTCGATAATTTGGTATGAGATAGAACTTTTGTAATTATTTTTCTCTCATCTCTTTTTACACTATCCAATAAAATAATTTTACCCACTCTTCTACAGTAATTTTTTTACTACTTTATAAAAAAATTATCTCTCATCTCAATCTTATACTATAATAAAACTACATCCGAACAAACTTTTTTAGTACTCATTTTCAAATATTTCTTTTCTCTATAGTAATCTTTCTAAATTGGATATATTTTACAACCAACTAAATACCCCCTAAGGTTAAAAAGTGATGAAGAAATGTTGTTTGCATATGTTTGTATTTGATCCAGCTCCTAGCTTGGATCGGTTACAGGTGACGACCGTTGAAACATGATCGAGAGCTATGCAGTTGAAGGGAGGAAATAAGATTTGTTTGCATGTCAGTCCCTGGGGTCTTGCGTATCAGTCCTCAGTGAATAAACAACTCGTAAGGGTGTATTTGTAAAATGTATGGTAGATTTTCCTTTTTAGTCCATAGTTAATAACTCGGGTAGCTCATGTAGTACAAGTGTCGAAATCAGACGGGAGGTTGTTAGCGGTGGGGACCACTCTTAACTAACTACCTAACTGATTCTTCCTTAGCTAGGTATAAATAAACCCATCATGTAATAGTTTTAATCATGAATGAAATTGTTAAGAACGGAGTTCTTGTTCATCGTCTTCTTCCTTCTTCCATTCTGATCCTCGCTTAGGGTTTGTAGGTGATCGCCATGGTGAGAAGATGTCCCGCTGCGTCCAACTACGCTGTGAGTGGACTTGTTGGGACAATGGTATCAGAGCTCGATATCAATCCTATTGACGTTGTTGATCCTGGAGACGATCAAGAACTCCTACAAGAAGCTGAGAATCATCAAGAGTCCAGGTCTAGACCTTTGTCAGGATCAGGAGAAAAGGATCAGTCTGCGCGAGATGACACTGGCTGTAACATCCTGAACTTTTAATTGTAATTAAATAAGGGTTTATTGATTTTTACGTATTTTGCACGTACAAATTCATGTGCATTTTTCCCTAGAAAATTATTTCTTTTCATAACATGAACAAGTATTTTAAATCTCTCTCTTTTACTTTTAAAATCATATTTAAACTCTAGGCCTAATTGTCAAATCTAGCTCACCCCAATTAATTAATTATTTTTATTAGATCCCATAGACTTTTAGCCCACTAGATTCTACTTTATTTTCTCTTTTAATTGTCATAACTTGTAGTGTAGACTAATTTTGTAGATAATTAATTAATTAATCATGTACAACTAGTAACTAGGGGTACTATGGGAGACACGTGCATTGCACTAGCACGTGCCTTGGTGCATGGGGGTGTTGGCCGGATGGAGTCAAGAGAGATGGGAGAAGTGGAGTAGTGGATGGGGTGGTTTTGTGTTCATGGGTGGTTGCTACAGCTCCCCCTAGCCCCTAATCTTTAACCATCTAGATCAATCCTAGCCATCTATTTTGCTTTAAAAAAAACATAAATACCCCCCTCATTTTCCTTCATGTAGTACATTAAAAAATTGAGAAAGAAAGAAAGAAAAAAGTTAGTGTGAGAAAAACATTGAGAGCATTTTGTGAGAAAAAGATTGAGAGATTTTGTGTGTTCCTTCCCAAGTAGAGGCCGGCCTACATCAAGGAGCAAGGAGAGGAGCTCAGGTACCATCTAGCACAAGGAGGAGGAGGCACTTTGGTGGTACAATCTAGGAGGAGAAGGATCCGTTCATGTGTTCTAGGAGATTTCTAGGAGCATTCTATTTGTTTTCCTCCAAAAAGGTGGGTGGTTTCTCAAGCTTCTACTTTAGACAACATGCTAGGGATTGGATTGATGAAATTGCTAAGAAAAACTAATTAGATTGGCCATGTATTTGTTTAAATAGAGATAAATTATAGATGAAGTGAATGCTTGGTGAATTGATTGCTAGTTGATAAAAATTGTGATTTCTATATTAGAAATTATCATGTTGCCATGAAATATGTGTTTTGAGCCATGCTAATTTGAGAAAATTGTGCCTATGAAATGATTAGTTGATTAAGTGAACCATTGAAATCATATTGTCTAAATTAATGTAACACTAGTGTGGAAAGAGGGAATTTTGTTCTAAAAATATTGTGGAATAACAATAAGTAAGAAAGTAGTCTTTTGTGAAAATTGTGGTTATAAATTATGTAAGAATTATGATCGTTTTCAATGTCGAAATTATGGACATAGAACATAAAATAGAAATAAGAATTCATGTTTTTATGTCAAATAATGATTATTAAAATACTTTTTCATTGTAAATTCCCATTATTTATAATCTGGAAGTTTTGGATACAAATAGAGAAGAAAAGAATTGGAAAGATTCGAATTATGAAAAATTAGCAACGAACAAAGAGTTGAATTATAAACAACTTAACCCGTTTTCATATCGGGTTAGTCAATTGGACTTATTGGTCTTCGAGTGCACCACAGAGCGCTACTGTAGCGCTGGTCTGGTCTTGGTTGCGGGTTAGAAACCTAGCTCAGTCATTTTATTTTGTGATTTTTATTAAAACCGAAAACTCCTAATTGAGCCCTATATGAATTGTAGCCCATCTCATATCACCTTGGCACCTTGGACTTTGTGGTTTTCGGTGGCACCACAGTGCGCTTACTATAGCGCTGACGTGGCCTTCGGTTGGAGGTTCAAAACCTGGCCTTGGGTTTTTGATTAAAAATATATTTTTGGGTATTTTTTGAGGTTTAATATTCTTAAGAATGTTAAAAGTGAAATAAAAATTGAGGAAAAATACTAGAAATATCTATAAAGAAAATGCCTAGGCTTCATGAGAAATTTTTCTATAACTTTTGGCTTATTCTAAGTAAGAATTGAAGACTATTTCAAGAAAGAAGTTGATATAAATTATTAGATTGAATTATTGCTTAGATAAAGAAAAATGAATATTTTTGTTTAAAGGATTTTTAATAAAGAGTTGAAATGAGATTTGTGTAATGGAAAATTTGTAAGTAAAGATAAGTGTGATTTTCTGGCTTAATAATGAAAGAATGATACTTTGAGAATAAGAGAAACTATGTGAAAGATAAATTATGAATGTGACAAGTTGAAAAATGAATTTAGCGTTCTATGCATGAAATTGTATATGAGAATGAAATAGTAGATCATGTTGAATTATGAGAAAGATTTTATGAGTGTGAGTACTCAATTCTATGAACATGAAATGAGATTAAAGGCTAGAGTGTAGCTAAGCCTTCTACCGGCATTGAATAAATTCTTTTGAGATGAGATATTGAAATGAAAAGACCAAGATTGGGTTGTATTGTTGAATTGATGGTTAAGATCGGTATAGAGGGAGTGCTAACTCTAGGGTATTGATTTTATTCATGATTCAAACAATTAAGGATTAGATACATAGTGAAAATGTGATGAAAGTAAAAGAAAAACACGAGTATGAGGGTCTCGGAGCTACGACGTGAGAGTATTCACAGGCTGTCTACACGATGTGTCGTGTCATGACGTGGATACATCTCCAGGAGTTCGTACCGAAGGCGACACTTGTGGGGTGTTTGATGACTACGGGTGGTGCCATGTCCCATGACGGAGGCTAAATTGTCCATAGGTTCTACACGATGCATCGTGTCATGACGTGGAATTTTCTTCCAGGCTGTCTGGACATGGGCTCGTAACTCGTAGAACATCTAGGATACGTACCGTAGTTACCGTAGTAGTTTAAGTCATGGCGAGGGATCCAACCCTATAAGAAGAAGAACGATTAAGGGCTTTCCCTCGGACCTATGTAGTATGGGATGCATAGAATCCGAACAAGTGCGCATTAGTGTCATGTAACATAAATAATTGCATTAAGGACTAAGTGCACATTCACACACGACATCAATAGGATAGTCCCCGTAGCTTTGTTTTGTGAAAAGTGTGTGCTTTCTAAGTAAGAGAAATTGATGTATTATATCCTAACGTCATTTGAATGAACTGACGTGCCCACAGTTTCTATGTAGGATAAAGTGTATGAAAAAGACTAAGGAGGAATTGATGCTTAAAGAATTATTCGAGTGTTGTTTATTTCATTCATGTAATTGTTGTAATTTGCTTCCGCTGTTTAAATGTAACTCTGATGTAATAAAAGTTTTTAATTCCTTTTAAATTTGTACGAAGAGAAGTGTAAAGATCATGTGGAACTTCGAATTTAGCTTTATTTTGAATTCGGGGTGTTACACTGGCGCCGGTGGCGAATCTCATAAGCAAAAGTCTTTAGGAGTGTCTTGATTAATTTGAGGAGAAGTTTAAGCACTTTGATCGATTTGAAAAGAGATTTGATCGATTGGAACATCATTTGATGCAGGGTAGTGGTGGTGATTCAGGTAGGCAACATGGATTCCGCAGATCACCAGGTGTTCCACGTGATCTTGAGAGAAGTGATGAAGGTTTGGGTGATTTTGAGCCGTAGAGGTTTTGGCATCAAGACCAAGAAATGAGGTTTGGGTGACACCAAGAATCAAGATTTAGCCGAGGCTAAGATGCAAGGTTTAGGCGAGATCAAGAACCAAGGTTTGGTCGAAATCAAGAACCAAGATTTGGGAGTCACACACAAGATGCAGGTAATACTTTCTTCCCAAAACATCCAAAGATCTTCATAGTTTCGATGGTACGGAGGATGTCAATAACTGGATATAACACATGGAGCATCACTTCTTTACACAAGGGGTTCACAATAGGGACAAACTAGCTTTTTGTTTCTACTATTTGAAGGGTGATGCCTTATTATGGTGGAGGTGGTATAAGCAGCAAGAAGAAGATGTGATTGATTGAGAAATGTTGAAGAATGAGTTATTGATGCAATATGGCCCAACAAAGCTCGATGATCCCGAAGAAACTCTATATAAATTACAGCACACTGGTACAGTGTATAAGTATCATAAAGAGTTTCTGAAATATAGTCATTTGGTTAAGACTATAGGGCATTCTTCTTTGGTCAGTTGTTATATATCGGGCTTGAAGAGTGAGTTTAGAAAGGAAATTTCATGCCCCGCTTCCCAAAAATACGGAATACGAGCACGTAACATTGGCCCAGCGAATAAATAACGTCACCTATAAGCTGTTTATCAGATCAACTCAACAATATAATCAATACAAAACAATTGCGCCGGCTATAATAATAATCTCATTAGCAATAATACTTGAAAGGAATTAATATATAATATCCAAGTACAATAATAATCCAACATGTGGAAACAAATAAAAAAATTTGGGTCATAAGCCCAAAACAATGAAATAACAATAGTCTAATAATTAAGTATTCATGACAGAGCAATAATTTATTAAGCGGCGATGCTATCAATTCTTTTACCAATGTTGTTCTCCCAATCCATCGAGCAATTCTTCATCAACACCTGTAAAAACTTCATCTAAAAAGAGGAGAAAAATTGTCCTTAGAGCAAGTCATGAACATCAAGTAGAGAAAACAGGAAACAATAGAATAATGGTATAATAATGAACCAATGGATCAATAGGAATCAATAACATAGCACGATAGTAATAGTCAATAACATAGTAATCGATGAAACGGTGTAACAATTTTTCAATATTCGGTAATGGTAAACAATGGTTAATATCAATAACACTTAGACAATATTGGATACAAATAGGAACAATGCTGAACAATATGCAATATCGGTGATGTGTCAATCCTTATGTCTATTAATTATTTTAATCCTAACTAATGCATGTACGACTGCTTCCCATACTATGGGTCGATGCATACAATCAATGTCGTTTTAGACTTAAGTGGAAGATTCTATTGATCATGTACTCGGCAACGATATTCAATAATGACTGATGACCGAACAATCGAGATACTGTAATCAGTAATCTACAATTAATCGATGACCGATATGACCAATAGACCTATAGACCGATAGACCGATTGACCGATAAATAGGGAAACACGGGCCCCTCCTTCGAGTACAGTCACCATATCATCAACTACTCCAGTCAATCCCTTAAACCCCAACTTATTAATTATTTTATTAATGTAACAATACAATATGCAAATATGAGACATGAGATGAACGATAGTATCAATAGGAGAACAATAGGACGATAACTTAGATAGGACAATTTGAATGATGAAAATGAGAACTAGGATCATGCAATGCAACATACATACGTCAATTCATGCAATATTACGATGTAGGATTAATTAATCTATTAAAAATTGACATATAAAATTTTGGACAGCAAACATAGTCTGTACAAAAATATAGTTTCCTGCTGACTCAGAAATCTAAAATTGAATCCGTCAAGAAAATCTGGAAACTAGACTTCTACACGGTTCCAATGCATATTTTAAATTCAAAATCCGACAACAGTAGCTAGGTCAAACACATGGTTCTTTACAGGTTTTATGTTTAGACAGAATATCGACATCATGTTGTTTTAATTTTAGAACCAGCAAAAAATCAATAATAAATTCATTAAAAATAATTTCTAGACTCCTAAACATGTTAAGCAGTAATCTGGAAATTGACATATAAAATTCTGGATAGCAAGCACAGTCTATACAAAAATATAGTTTCCCGCTGACTCAGAAATCGAAAGTTGAATCTGTCAGAAAATCTGGAAACTAGACTTCCACACGGTTCCAAAGCATAATTATAGTTCAAAATCCGAAAATAGTAGCTAGGTCAAACACATGGTTCTTTACAGATTTTATGTTTAGGCAGAATATTGACATCATGTTGTTTTAATTTTAGAACCAGCAAAAACTCAATAATAAATTCATTAAAAATAATTTCTAGACACCTAAACATATTAAGCAATATTCTGGAAATTTTCAGAGTAAAATTCTATCATTTGATCATCCTTTTTACTGTTTAAATATGAAAGATACAAGAATCTGAAAATGTGAAATTAAAAACACAGCTGTAGTAAAATGGGCATAACTTTTGCTACACAACTCGGAATTCAAAAATTCAAGATGTTCAGAAAACTAGAAAGATAAGGCTACAACTCTTATTCAGAAAGTAATTTATTTTAAGATCATTTACTGGTTCAAAAACAGTAGTTAATATACATGTCAACAAGCAATAAACAGGGTTTTGGGGGTATTTTCATGTAATAATATTTATTAAACAAGATGGGTATCCATTCTATTAGTCAATAAATTGTATAATCAGCATAAAGGGTCTCAAAACGTGATAAACAAAATTATAACACACTCATACATCGATTTATTATCAATCAACCATCAATCGATCAAACAACATACAACCTAGCAATTGTCTCTACAATAATTTATTTGTGTGACGATTATATGAATAACCCTATTATCAATTCTATATGCACTAATGAAAGATCCAAACATTAGAGTAAAAAATGGCACGATGTCAAGAATATTGGGGTTAGCTCGTGTAAACCCTCAATAGACCCAACGAAGAGATGAATAATGGATAATACGATAACAAAAATATCTACTAGCAAGAGTTTCAACAAAACTTGAATTTGATACAATAAAAATTTAAGCAGACGGTGACTTGCCTTATAATCGGTAAATTGAATACTAAGAATAACGGGATAAGGATCCCGAAGCAATGAACCCACGAACTAGCAATCCACAAATAGCACGTGCAATATACGTGCAATAAAGAGCCAAATCAACACAACACACAAAGAGACTGCAGCAACACCAGCGAAAAAGAGGGCAACTGCAGCAACAGTAACACAACACACAAAGAACAGCAGCGAAAGTAGCTACAGGAGATCAGCAAGGTAAGGGGGCAGTGTTGCTGGTCGAGCAGGGAGGCTTCGACGGCTGGAGCGTCGACGGCGCAACAGGGCGGCACGACGGAATAGGGGAAAGGTAGGGGTATTGGCTGCTGTCGATGAGAGTGGAAGAGGAGGAGAGTGGAGATCGAGGGTTGTGTTGGTGGCGCAGGGGCTGGCACGACGGCGGACGGTAACAAAGGGGTCGCCGGAGGTGAGGTGGACAAAGGGGGAGCCGGAGATGGAGGCCGGAAAAGTGGTCGGGGGTATGGGGAAGATGGGTGAATAGTAAAATGGGGGGTTTGGGTCTGATCCGGGAGAGAGAAACAGGGAGGAGAGAGGAGAGAGAAACTAGGAGAGAGAATAAACGACTAGGGCTTCAAAAAAGTGCAATTTTTAGGGTTTGCATTAGGGTTGAATTTATAGGGCCCAATTAGGGTATTGGGTTAATGGTTTAGGATTCAATAAGAGTGGTTTTTGGTTAAGAACAAATAAAATTGGGTTTTAGAGTTCAATCAGAGATAGATCCAAACCAATCGGGTTCAAATAAAAATTCCCACAATCCAATAAAAACAAACCCACAATATATATATATAGCCCAACAAAAGATAAAATAGTTCATGAATGAAAATTTAAATCCAATTAAATAAATAATTAATACAAACGAATATAATATAAATTGGGCTTGAAAATAAATTGGAATACGCTAGGAAAAATCAGATTAAATACGAAAACAAAATAATTCATTACATGTACTTTAATAAAATAATCAAAGAATAACAATTAATAGTTATAATTATAAAAATAATAAAATCATACAATAAAATAATTATTCGGGTTTAACAATTTATTAAAATGACCCAATAAATATATATATATATAATTTGGACTCAAATACAAATAGTTGATCAATAAGATCTAGAAAATAAGATCAAAACACATCGTTATTCGAAATGAATAAATTTTCGATTAGAACAACACTTTAATATATAATCCAAAACGATTTTAACAAATAATGAATTTATAATATCGAAATACAGAAAATATTTAGAAAACGCATATTTACGGGAATGGGGGTTACAGAAAATCAAGGTCAAGTGTCCCTGGACTGTCCTTGAAGCTCAAAGGGAATCTATTGCGAGGGAATCTATTGTTAATGATCAGAAGAAAGCTTGGACATATAGTAGTTTTGGTAAGGGGGATTCTTCAAATTCTTCTTTTCCCAAGGGAGCTAGGGTTGCATCAAGAAGCAGTACTACAAATCCATTGAGCACCAGTACAACTGCCACTAAGCCTGTTGGTAATGCTACTGTTAACATTCCATACTCATCTGCTAAAGCAAAGGATCCTCAGTTTTTACAATATATGAAACAAAGAAGGGAGAAGGGTCTATGTTTTCACTGTGATGAAAATTTTGTTATAGGACATAAATGTGCGGGTAAGACATTTATGAAAATGATTGGTTCATATAAAAGTAGCTGACTGATGCAAATGCTTGGGGCCTTGGATGGATATGATAAGAGTTATTGCTCATCTCAGATGAAGATGATGAGGGTAATGTCGAAGAGAGTAAGTTGGGTAATACAATGTTCAAAGTCGATTCCTTACCTGAACTTGCTGCTATTTATTTGAATTCTCTTACCTGGGGTACTAGTCCAAGGACTTTTAGGGTTCAAGGCATTATACTATCCAAACCAGTTTTTGCACTATTGGATAAGGGGGCAACCCACAACTTCATTGATGAGCAAATTGTTCAAAAAATACAATTGCCAGTGAATCATCAAGTGCATCTAGATGTCACAGTTGCAGGTGGAAGACAACTCGAATGCTCTGGGTTGTGTGAAGGGGTAGCATTAGAGTCCCTATAGTAGCTGATTTTTATGTGCTATCTATGGATACTAGCCTGCTTGTATTGGCGTCTCAGTGGATAGAAACACTTGGGGTTATAGTATGGAATATGAAGGAGAAGAGGATTACGTTTCAATTAGAAGGTAAAGAACAAGTGTTGATGGAACTTCCACCTCAAGGAATGGAAATTGCAACTCCAAAAGCTACATCTAAGGCACTGTTACAAATGAAGAGTGATTGGATAACCTATTGTGACTTCTAATCAAGAAATTCCACTGCAACTGCAACATGTAATTGATGAGTATGGAGAAGTTTTCAAAGAGGATATGGGACTTCCTCTACATTGAAGCTATGATCATGGGATTTTGTTGTTGCCTGGGTCTAAACTGGTTAGTTTGAGACCTTACAAACATCCATGGCACCAAAAGAATGAGATTGAGAAGCTAGTAAAGGACATGCTCAACTCAGGTATTATCCGCAACATCCAAAGCTCTTTTCCCTCTCCTATAGTTGTGGTAAAGAAACGCGATGATTGTTGGAGGATGTGTGTGGATTATAAGGGTATCAATGATATAATTATTAAAGATAAATACCCAATTCCAATCATTGATGAACTTTTGGATGAATTGTATGGCGCAACAGCATTCTGTGGAGTGGTTATCACCAAATTCGAATGCGAGATGAGTATGTGCACAAAACAGCATTTCATGCACGTGAGGGACATTATGAGTTCCTAGTTATGCCATTTGAGTTGACAAATGCTCCTTCTATATTCCAATCTTTTATGAATAGCATTTTCATGCCGCATTTTAGGAAATTTGGCTTGGTTTTCTTTGACGATATCTTTGTGTACAGTCATACCCTAAAGGATCTTGCAGAGCATGTGAGGGTGGTTTTGTAGATCCTGCAGCAGCACCAATTATAAACCAAACTGAGTAAGTGCTCTTTTGTTGTGTCTGCAGTTGGGTAATTGTGACACACTGTATCTTCTCAAGGGGTATCAGTTGATACCGGAAAATTTCAAACTATACAGGATTGGTATACTCCTAGGACCTTGAAAGCACTGCGAGGGTTTCCAGGTTTGACAGGATATTATCAAAAATTTATTGCTAACTATAGCTCAATTGCTTATCCTTTTGTGAATCTTACTCAGAAAGGCGCTTTTGTTTGGACTGATGAGAGTCAAGCTGCCTTCAATCACGTGAAACATATTATGATGTCCCTTTCAGTGCTCAAGCTACCTAATTTTTCGGAGCCCTTTGTATTGGAATGTGACACATGTGGGTTTGGTTTGGGAGTTGTACTTATGCAAAAGATGCAGCTTATAGCTTATTTGAGTCAAGAATTGAAGGGAAAAAGTAAGCTACTGTCGACATATGAGAAAGAAATGTTGGCCATCTTGTTTGCTATTCAGAAGTGGCATCAGTATCTTGTGGTAGGAAATTTGTGATCAAAACCTACCACAAACCTTTGAAATATCTGCTTGAGCAAATACTTTATACTGATGCTCAACATATATGGCTTGTAAAGTTACATCGCTATCAGTTTGAGGTGGAATACAAGAAAGGGTGTGATAATAAGACAACAGATGGTCTTTCAAGGCAGTTTGAGGATGCAGCAGTGGAAGATTCTCAGGGATCCCTTTCAACTAATACTGTTATCCAACCTGCTTGGCTTCAATAGGTGAAATATTTGGTTCTTACAGACCCCTTCTATGATGAAGTTAAGTCTCAGATGGAATCAGGTCTCAATGCACATTTGAAATTTATAGAGGGGGTGTACAAGGGAAGGGCTCTGTTAAGCCTTTCTTCGCCAGTTAAGTTTATGTTCTTGGAAGAATTTCATTCTACTCCATAGGGTGGACATCTAGGAGTGGATAAATCATGGCAGATCAGTGAAGTGAGATTTGAAGGGTTTTATTAGATCCTATGATACATGCCAACGCAATAAATACTTGAGTACTTCCCCAGCTGGGTTTCTTCAACCCTTGCTTATACCTGGGAAAATTTGGGAAGACAATAGTATGGACTTTATTGACGGTATACCCCGTAGCTCTAGTTTTACTACTATTCTTGTGGTGGTGGACCGATTATCAAAATGTTCTCATTTTATTCCTTTGAGCCATCCATATACAGCACAAAGTGTAGTTGCAGCATTTTTCAAGCACGTAATTAAGCTGTATGGTCTGCCTAAGTGCATCGTTTGTGATCGGGAAGCAATTTTTATAAGTAACTTTTGGCAAGAACTACTTGATAAGCTTTGCCTTCCATCCCTAATCAGATGATCAGACTTAAGTGATTAATAGAATTTTTGAAACTTATCTTCAGTGCTTTACTGCACAAAAATGCGTGGTTGCCTTGGGCAGAATTTTGTTACAACACTCACGTGCACAGCTCTACTAAATTGTCCCCCTATTAGGTTGTGTATGGCAAACCCCCACCTACAATTATTTCCTATGTGCCAAGGACTGCAAGAGTGCAGGCTGTTGAAGATGAGATGATCAGTCGAGACATTGTTCTTCAAATTTTAAAGGATAATCTACTCAGAGCGCAGGAGAGGATGAGTGCAAAAGCCAATTTGCATCGCACTGATAAAGAGTTTATTGTCAATGATTGGGTTTATTTGAAGCTTCAGCCTTACAAGAAGGTGTCAGTGGGTGGTCGTTGTATTCACAAGCTTTCTTTTCTATACTGTGGGCCTTATCAGATACTTGCACGAATTGGGGTTGTTGCTTACAAGCTATTGCTTCCAGACACTGCTAAGATTCATGATGTATTCCACATCTGGCAGCTCAAAACTCATGTACCCAGGTTTGCTGCTGCGTCTGTTATTTCTTATGCTCTACCAAGTTATTTTTTCGAAGTTGCACCTCAACTAGTCAGAATATTGGAGCAAAGTGTGGTTCCGAAGCAGGGTATTGCCATAACTGAGATTTTAGTTCAATGACAGCATGGCGCTGAAAGTGATGCCACTTGGGAGAGTTTTTGGGACGTGTGTTGGCTTTTTCCATCATTTCGGAGCATCATGGATGCTCCTGTTGAAGGGGGGAAGAATTGATCAAACTCCTAGCTTGGATAGGTTACAGGTGACGGCAGTTGAAACATGATCGAGAGGTCTGCAGTTTGAAGTGAGGAAATAAGATTTGTTTGCATGTTAGTCCCTGGGGTCTTGCGTATCAGTCAGTGAATAAACATCTTGTAAGGGTGTAAGTAAAATGTATGGTAGCTCTTCCTTTTTAGTCCCTAGTTAATAACTCGGGTCGCTCGTACAGGTATCGGAATCAGACGGGAGGTTGTAAGAGCATCTGTAGTCGTTGAATGGTAAAATATGGATATATGGATAAATAGATATAGATATCGTAGTTTTGCTGCAGTAGTTGGAAGCTATATTTTAGCTTTCTATTAATATTAAAATACGCGACGGCACATGATGTGCCGTCTGAAGATAAAAAAATACAAAAAAAATTAAAAATCAGGTGGGACGGCACATAATGTGCCGTCCGAACGCTGAAATAATTTTTTTTTATTTTTATAGGCGAGACGGCACATGATGTGCCGTCTGACCAGAAAAAACAAAAAATTAAAATTGGTATTATAGTGTTTTTGTTGTTAAATATTTGAAACTTCGAAGTTTTCACTAATTGATTAGCGTGGAGTACTGTTATAGTCCAACTGCACACTCACTCTAAAAATCTCTATACTATTTTGATCTCTATACTGTTATAGTGTTTTTGTTGTTAAATATTTGAAAATTAAAAATTAAAATATGAGACGGCACATAATGTGCCGTCCGGGGGGGGGGGGGGCTTTTTTTTGGATTTTTTTAATGCGGTTGTGGGATTTAAAATTGAATAAATTATATAATTTACGAATGGGACGGCACATTATGTGCCGTCCGACGAAAAAAAAAATAATTTTTTTTTGGAACGGCACATCATGTGCCGTTACCCAAATATGCATACGCTCTATGCGGATTCTCAAATATAGCAATCTACTGTAGCAAATGACTGCAGCGACTTTTTAACTCAAATTTGCATATTATCCATAAATAGCAAATGACTGCAGCGACTTTTTAACTCAAATTTGCATATTATCCATAAATAGCAAACGACTACAGATGCTCTAAGCGGTGGGGTTCACTCTTAACTACCTACCTAACTGATTCTTCCTCAGCTGGGTATAAATAAACCCATAATGTAACAGTTTTAGTCATGAATGAAAATTCTAAGAACTGAGTTATCGTTCATCGTCTTCTTCCTTCTTCCATTTCGATCCTCGCTTAGGGTTTGTGGGTGATTGCCACGGTGAAAAGACGTTGCGCTGCGTCCAACTAAGCCGCGCGTTGACGAGTTGGAACAATATTGGGTTGAAAGAAAGGAAATAAAAAGAGTAGAAAAGGTTGTTTGGTGAAAAGTTGGAAAAGCAAATCAGAGGAATTTCGTTTTATACTTGCTTGACTAATAGGTGGGCAGTCAAAGGAATTTCGTGTTCTACTTGCTTGACTAATAGGTGGGCCCTACTTGTACGTTTGGTCAGCTTCAACACAAACAATGAAGAAATAGAAAATTTAGTAAGTCTATAAAATGAGTAGAATTTGATTGGAATGAGCTTGGGTTGGGTCTTACTAAAACCAATCTCAAGCCTAATATGTAGGAAATCTAATGCTAAAAGAAGATCTAGACCTAATGTAAAAGTAAGCCCATTATGCTCAGATCAACATGAGGACCTTATCAGGCCAATCCAATCACACCTTCTTCTTCTTCTTCTTCTTATTATTATTATTTGAACAAGGTCACAACTACACGCACACCTCATGCACAGACACTATTTTAATTTTGAAAATTATATAAGCTTGTGAAGCTCGAAGCTTGGCTCGAGCGAATTAAGCTTGGTGAAAGCTTGTTTAAGCTCGTTCAATAGTTAAATGAACCAAGCTTAAACATAAATTTGTGTTTATTTAATTAAATGAACAGATATGAATAACTCTTATTTGAACTCGGCTCAGACTTGAGCTCGAACTCGACTCATTTAAGCTCTGCTCAATTAAGTCTTAAGGCTCGGTTCATTTAGGCTCTTCCTTCAGGCTGATGATTGAAAAAAAAGAACATTTTTTTTCTAATTACTAACCTTTCTGAAAATGCATATCACTAGATTGGTTGTAGTCTCTTTCTTATGCTATATTATCTTCAATGCATGAACATGAACTTCACTTCTATTTTCCTTAATAACATTTACAAAAAATTAATTTTGCCTATAATTAATATTTAAATGAGCTTAAGAGAAGTTCTAAATAAATTTTAATAAACCCGAGTAAAGTTTGAACGAGTCTTAAAACCAACCTTTAGATGAATATGTTCACGAGCACAAAACGAACCAAGCTTCATACACAAATACACGAATCAAGCTTTAAATGAACACGAACCAAACAAAGCTCGTTCAATTGTGAATAAACACAAATCAAGCTTGAACAGATTATTTCCATAATCAAGCCCAATAGGTCTCGACCCACGTTAGGTCCATTTACCATCCTTGCTCACAATAATGACATAATAAAGGGTTATACCACCGAGGATTAAACCCCACCCTATTGCTCACTATCTAATAGGCTTACCCACAATAACACTTGCAATCACACCACCCACAGACACACACACACACACAAACATATATATATATATATATATATATAATTTTTTTTTTTTGAGTAATATCATTTATTGTCTAGCAAAAAAGCATGATCATATCTTAGTGCCAAACTAATTAATTTATGTATATATATTCATTATTCACATATGAAAATAAAATAATATATTTACCAGCAATTTGGAGGAGCAATGCACGCCTTTTTTTTTCTAAGCTCACATTCTTCATAAATTAACTATAGGGCATCAACATTTATTTTATATGAATGACACTTTCGTAAATTGTAATGCCATAAATAAATTTGAATTTGAGGGCATTCTAGGAACTGGTCAAAACTGAGTAATTAATTATAAATGAATGATTAATATAACTCCAATGTAAAAATGTACTAGTAATTTGCACGTGCGATACATGCATTTTTTAAGCTCCCACTTTTCACAAATTACCTATATCAATATTTATTTTATATGAATGACACTTTCACAAATAAATATGCCGTAAATAAATTTGAAGTTTGAGGATATTATGGTAATTGACTAACTAATTAGAAACTGATGGTTAATATAACTCTCCATTAAAAATGTGTGGTTCAAATTAGATTAATTTAGTTGGTTTGTCTACAAATTACACAACTCCATCTCTTGAGAAGTTGGAGTTGTGTAATTTGTACACAAACCAATTAAATTAATCTAATTTCAACTACACATTTTTTAATTGAGAGTTATGTTAACCATCTATTTATAATTAATTAGTCAATTACCATAATATCCTCAAATAGCAAATTTATTTAAGATATGAAAAAACTGACATTCATATAAAATAAAAGTTGGTTCCGCTTAGAGTAATTTGTGAAAAGTAGAAACTTAAGGGTGGATAAAAAAGGTGTTTCGCACGTGCAGATTACTAGTTTGAGTTATAGTAGTAGTGATTATTGAGATTAGATTAAGCTGATTGAGTTGTTACAAATTACATAACTCCAATTCTCTAATTATAAGAGTAGACTAGGGGCTGATGCACAGTATGCCGAGGGTGAGTGGCTGCTCTAAAATTTGTACACATAAAAAAAGCCCACTACTATGATTAATTTTAAGGTCTTTCCCATGCCCGCTCCCCTAGTCATTAAGCCAGCTCCTCTAATGAGTTTTTGATTGTTTTATTTGTTTATTTATTATGGGCTTTGATTTTGGGCCATAATTAATTGAGTTTTGGGCTTTTAAAAAACTATTTCTCACTTCTCACCCTAACCTTACTACACACCTGATCCTAACTCCATACCCGACCAGAAACCAATTTTCTTCAACTCCTAACCTAACCCAAAATCTATCCCACTGACTCTCACTCCAATCTTTTCTTACTTTCCACCCTAACATTTTTTTTAATCCTCAAATTTGACCCCCCAAACCCTAAATCCCCAATCCCAACCTATTTCTATTTCTCCAAATCTCGAATATATTTATCTGAATATCTGACTCGTGGCTCCATCCTTGATCCCCGTCAACTTCGACCCCTCCGGCCCCTGTGAGCCATGTTGATTAGGTATATACTTTGGACCCTAAACTAGATCCAATATTGATGTAATGAATTAATTAGAAATCTAGAAATTAGGTTTTTCTTGTTGTTGCTCATTGATTCATTTGATTGAGTGATTATTTTTTATTTATACTACTTAGGTTTTAGAATTAGGTTTCTAATGTTGTTGATCAACTGATTATTTATATTAGGTTAGGGGTTTATAAATTAGGTTTCTGTTTGATACTATTTTAATTTTAGTTCAATTTTCAAATAGTTATAAAAAAAATTGAAAAGAAAACCAAGGGAGGATGTTGATTCAAGTGTTTGACGTCCTCGTCCACGTGCAGAGCTTAACGTTGATGAACTTACATCTGATCCTAGCAAAATAAAAAATATTTATTTCGTTGATGTTACTGATAGTGAGATAGTTCGAAGGAATAGTCACCATTGATGTAACTATGGGGAAAGCTCCAACAGCTCGCACAAAAGCACTCGACTTTATGGTTGTCAAAATGAAGTTCGCCTATAATGCTGTCTTTGGTTGCCTGGGGCTAGCAGCCGTTCACAATGTTGCCTTAGCTTTCCACATGAAGACGAAGTTCCCTATAATAGCTGGGGTAGGGGAAGTCAAAGGAAGCTAAGAAGATGAAGTTCCCACTTCTTGTTTCAGTAGTTCTAGAAAGTCCTCATCTTTTGGAAGCACTGGAGGATGGCGTTGTCTTGATCTCCAGAGCCAGTGGACCCGCAAGAATCATCATGTCATGGAGGAGTATAGCGATGAAGGCTGGTTTACCGGGTCCTGCTGGGGATGATGTTCAGGGTTTGAAGGACATCATATTTGAAGTTTCAGAATTCTACCCTGGTGACGGGTGCTTATTTCTCCATCTCTCTCATGGGGGCAGATTGGCTCTTTGGAGTTAGGCTCCTTCTCCCGCAAGAGGGATGAGTCCTTCTTTGTCACCTTTGGGAGAGTGGTAGCTTCTTCGCCCTTTGGAGGAGGGGGTTCTTCTGCACCTCTGTCTTCCAGGAGGAGGGCCCTCTTGTTTCCCTGGCATGCTAGACTGGGGACCTCATCCTGGCTTGCCTTCCATTCAGGTGATCTAGGATGTCAAATCCTTGCTGTCGAGAGAGTATGATCTGGCGGAGATTCTAATGTGCCTGAGGCACCGCAGGGGGCACCGTAGAGGGTGTCAAGGTGCAAACCGACCCCCAGTTCTCACCCACACACCGCACATGGCGCTAACTTCTTCAAGAGCCCCCCGGCGCAGCCCTTTGGAGGGAGGCTGGATAGGCTGGGTAGACTATTTCAGCTGAAGAGGTTGATCCGGTTAAGGAGACTGATCATGTTGAGAGGTAGGAGAAACTTCCTCATGAGGAGTTGGAGGAAGATGGTTGGCTCGTCGGCTTCAAGCCACTGCCTTCTCTTTCCCCTTTTGAAGGCATGGGTGAAAATAGTTTTTACTGGTGAATTTTGGTCAGATTTTTTTATTATTTCTCATAGACGACATCAATATGTTGCTGCTATTTTCTGTGTGGAAGAAAACACATATTGTAAATTCTTTTTAGAATCAATTAAAGAACTAATTTTAGTTTCCCCTGATATTGACCGACACAAACTGATATTGACTGCTACAAACTGATATTGACTTTGAAATTTGACTCGTGTGAACGTTTGGATTTGATCTAAATGATTGTGATCGTTCTGATTGACTTACAAAAGTCTAAAATACTGGGGTTGGTCCCGACGATAGAACCTTAGACACCCAAGTCAGAAAACTCAAAAGTTATTAAGATTTTTAAAGCTGAATTTGCAATTTTTTGTTTTAGAAGAGGTCATGTGGTTTTTGCAGTCACATAGGGGGCAAGTTTTAAGATATTGAATTATCTCTAATTCCCAATGTTTTGATAAAGTTGGTTATTCTATTTTTTCATGAAGGGATATGGTCAGTTACTCTTCTCTTGACAAAGAGATATAGTTGGTTGACTTTGTTCTTCATGAAGAGATAGAAGTAGTTATTCAGATAGAGTTATGAATGTTTTCTTAATTAAGAGATATAAATTTTAAACTGTCTCTAATGGATGGAGAGATAGAAGTGGTTACTTCTTACATATAGAGAGTTTAAGACGGCACTTCGGAAAATTATGAATTCATTCATGCTGGGTCGCTATGGCAACCTAGTATGACAAGCTTGTTTTGGGTTGTTGGGTTTAAAAGAATTCCAACTTCTTTTTAAGGGCCCACTTCTGGTAAAATTTATCGTTTTACCCCTGAAAGTTTTAAGATCGGACACGAGAGTTTTAAGATATGTGCCCGATTTTGGACAATCCCGATTTGGTTCTATTTTTACCTATATCAGTTTGAATGAAACAACTACAAATCATAAAGAAGTATGTTTGAAATGAACAGTACTGAATAAATAAAACAAGTTAGGAATTTACTGAGTTATGCGACAACCGAACCAATGAACAACAAAGCAGTGCAGACCAAACCAAATTCACAAGTACACAATTTTTTTCCTAGTTCGACTCCGCCTAATCCAATGGAGATATAACCGAGATATTATTATACTAGAGAAAATACAAGAGTTGAAATCACTTTTGCCGAGAACCTATTAATCTCTCAGGCCTCACTAGTTACAATGGAAAAATCTCAATATTATATAGAGATATGGAGAAACCTTAGTTGCAGTATAAATGCAACAATGTCTGATATACTTGAAGAGAAAGCCACACGATTGGATTCGCGATCCAACTTGGATATGAAACATCGCTCAAATTAGATCCCGCATGAATCAGGCCCAATAGCTATATCTGCCGCTTGTGGTCGACGTCAAGTCTGTAGCTCCCGAGTCCTGCTGTTGCTATTGCATGCTGATGCCACTGCTTGCTCTTTTCGTCTGCATTTTCGCTTTGAACCTATTCTCACTTTATCATATTCTTTCACATCGAACCTTGTATGCAAGACATAAACCCAACAATCTCCACATTGGATTGCATATATTTGCATCCAGACTTGTGTGACTAATTGCATATACTCTTCCCTCTATTCTCTTGTAAACAACACAATTCAGTGGCAACTTCTCCTAGTCAAATTTACATCCACCTATTATTTCTCCAACTGTATGCCCATTTACCCCATTAGGCATCAAAATAGGGTCGCCACCCTCCGAACGAACTCCGCCTACCCTAAGGCATCCTCCACCGCTCAACGATAATCGAACATTGTGATCTTGCTTCAGTTATTCTTAGTGGTAGCGAACCAGACAAAGCATTAGGAATGATAGGCTTTAAAACACTCAGTCGAGTTTTCTCATTCCCCCAAAGATTGTAGAGGTTGTCAAGAGAAGAGTAATTCCCAATCCCTCTCCAATGGTGACAACGTGCCCCACCCTTAATTAAGGGCACTATCCCTTCCAATTGAAGTTCCATTAACCGTCATGCAATTCATAGAAGTCAACGCTGATTTATGAGTCTCCTTCGTAAGTTTATTTTTCTTCAATCCCTCGATCACACTAGCCATTGAGAGCTTCTCCTTGGTAGATTTCCTGTATAACATGGTGGTTATCAAATGCTCGTACAAATTTGACATTGAATATATCAAGTTGAAAGCTTTATCTTCTTCGTTTAAATCATCTGTGTTTATCGCGTTCAATTCAGATAACACCTTATTGAATTCTACTATATGATCTTGAAGAGTGGTACCCTACTTCATTAAGGTTCTAAAGAGTTTTATATTCCAGTACATCCGATCCAGTAACGATGATCCGAGTAGTCAATTATAAGTCTCGCCCACAGTCTCATCGCACTTTTCTCAATCAAGGAATGACAGCCGGATTAAACTCAAGGCTTTTAAGCAAATTCCTTCCCACTTCTCTTGCTTCATGTCATTTGGCCTTTTTTATCTCCTTCTAGGACAAGATGCAAGCCATGTTTAACTAATATGTCATACATGTCCACCTTCCAAAGATTAAAGTTGATTTTACCATCGAACTGCTTGATCTTCATGAAACTCTGATATGTCATCTTCTCAAGGATCTCGAGCAACCACGAATCGCTGGACAATTTTATTTTTGTAAGGAACAACTTGAAGCTCTGATATCACTTGTTAGGAATTTGCTGATGTTGTCGCTGAATTCGGTGTGGGGGCAATCAGATGAATTTGTGGATTCGCAAGAACTCGAATGGGTCAAATCTGACCTCTTTCACTACTATTCAACTAGTTCCTCGCAGCTGCACGGACCTGCACAAAGTACGAAACACCGGGATGGATCCCGGCGACGCACCCTCCGACGCTCTTGTCAATACTCAGAAAATAATATCAAAAGAAGCTTTAGGTAGGCAAAGAGTGATCACCTTGTAACGGTAGGAGGTAGGGCGGTTTTTATAGTCGCCGTGAGGATTTGCTTCGAGATAAGAACGAATCTCTGCTCCCCGGTGTGGCTGGATAGAAGTGGTTTGAACTACCTCCTAAGGATAAGGACAGATCAAGATTTCTCCATATCTTCCTGAACTGCCTCTCAACGGGTTGGGACCCATTCTCAGTTGAACAGATCCGATCATGGGTTATTGGGCCCTAGAAAAGAGACCCAGTTCTCATTTCGGACCCGTCCGTAGGTGAGATTACCATTTTGCCCCTATAAACTTTAAGATTCGTGTCCCCTTTGTTCCGATTTAATCCCAATTTTAGCTATATCATGAGTCTCCCACTCCCAAAGACTGTGTGCTACAGCCTTTGGGGAGTAGTTTTGTTGCTTCAATGGTGTATATGACTTTATCGGAGTTCTAAAAGGGGGTTCGAATCATCTTTGAGAGGTAACAGAGTTTTTCTTGAGCTGGTAACATGCCCAAGTTTACTCTTAGGCTCTTTTGGATTTTTGGTGATTTTTCTCGATTTTTACATTATTTTTCGAATCATTGATTCAATTTTGCAAAGAAATGATTTGTTTTCTGGGAGCATTAATCAATTACTCTAACTAATAATTATTTACCCAGGGGCTCAAAAATATTTTTCTGAATAAATAATTATTTTTTAGAATTTTTAATTATTTTCCCGAATTTTTAATCTTTTTTTTTTGCAATTTCTAAATATATAATTCGAATTAATAAATAAAAAATAGATTTAATCACCTTATTATCGACGTGTACGAATTTGGGACGTCCATAGCTCGCTGGCGCAAATATCTGAGCGATCAGATGATCCCCATGATGCGAAGGTGTTTTTTCTGCGTGAGCAGTTCGGTGCCTCAGTCGCTCGAATTTTGGTTCCGAACGACGTGGCGCAATCTGGGACATTCATCAGACTTGGGCAAGAACTTGTGAGTGATCGAACGGTTCTCATGATTTGAAGGTGTTTTCTCCACGTGAGCAGCTCGGTGCCTCGCTCGCTCGGATTTTGGTTCCGAGCGACGTGGCGCAATCAGGACCGTCTGATGAAGAACAAGCACGAATTACGATGAAAGAGTGATTTTTCTCCAATATGCAGCTCGGTATCCCAGTCGCTCGGATTTCGGTTCCGAGCTACGTGGCACAGTCAAGGTCGTCTGATGAAGATCACACATGAATCACGATGAAAGAGTGATTTTTCTCCAATACGTAGCACGGTGTCCCGGTCGCTCGGATTTCGGTTCCGAGCCACGTGGCGCAATATGGGACGTTCATCAGACTTGGGCGAGAAATTCTGAGTGATCGGACGGTTCCCATGATGCGAAGGTGTTTTCTCCATGTGAGCAGCTCGGTGCCTCGGTCGCTCGGATTTTGGTTCCGAGCGACGTGGCGCAATCAGGGCCATCTGATGAAGATTAGGCACGAATCACGAGGAGAGAGGTGTGTATCATGAGAAAAGTGTGATTTTTCACGACGTGGCTCAATCAGGGCCGTCTGATGAAGATCAAGCGCGAATCACGAGGTGTAAGTGATTTTTCTCCAATACGCAGCTTGGTGCCCCGATTGCTCGGATTGTGGTTCCGAGCGACGCGGCACAATCTTGGCCATCTTATGGCGATCAAGCCCGAATCACGAGGAGAGAGGCGTAAATCACGAGAAAAGTGTGATTTTTCACGATGTGGCTTAATCAGGGCCGTCTAATGAAGATCAAGCGCGAATTACGAAGAGTAAGTGATTTTTCTCCAATACGCAGCTCGATGCCCCGATTGCTTGGATTGTGGTTCTGAGCAACGTGACACAATCTTGGCCGTCTGATGGAGACAGGTGCGAATCATGAGGAGAGAGGTGTGAATCACGAGAAAAGTGTGATTTTTCACGACGTGGCTCAATCAGGGCCGTCTAATGAAGATCAAGTGCGAATCACTGGGAGTAAGTGATTGTTCTCCAATACGCAGCTCGGTGCCCCGATTGCTCGGATTGTGGTTCCGAGCGACGTGGCACAATCTTGGCCGTCTGATGGAGATCAGGCACGAATCACGAGGAGAGAGGCGTTAATCACGAGAAAAGTGTGATTTTTCACGACATAGCTCAATCAGGGCCATCTGATGAAGGTCAAGCGTGAATCACGAGGAGTAAGTAATTTTTCTCCAATACGCAGCTCGGTGCCCCGATTGCTCGGATTGTGGTTCCGTGTGACGTGGCACAGTCTTGGCTTTCTGAAGGAGATCAAACGTGAATCACCAGGAATTAGGCATTTAGGCTTCTGGTGGGCCTCTGTGGGGGCCCAAAACATCTGAAAGCCCACCCAAATTCTCTTTAGTGCTATAAGATTTCACTCCCCTCTCACCGCTCCCCCATTCTTCACTTCTCACTTTTATTTTTCACTTTCTACTATTTCTTGCTCTTGAGTGGCGCTGCTAGCGGTCCGTGGTCAGGCGATCATCTTCTTAGCAAACTATTCCGACCGTAGCCGTCACATCAAGGTAATTAAATATCTTTAACTTGTATTCTAAAGATGTTTAGAGCGTCACTGGGGAGTGAGACCTCCACCTCGGACCGAGACAGTGATAGACCCTTGGTGGTCTCCCCGGCAGTGGGTAAGGGGAAGGAAGTAGCGAGGTCGGCAATCGTGGAGACCAACGTTGAGAATGTGAAGGGGGCTGGCGCTTTAGGTCGGCTACCGTCCACATTATCGAACCTCGGGAAGGTTAGGAACTACTCTAGAGACCTTCTATCCAAGGCGGTATATGGGAGGTCTACCACCTACGAGGAGAATCGTCCGAGGGATCCTTCCGAGGTAGACGAAATCCCCTCGATTTTGATTGAGGCGGATCTTCGGCGTATCAAGAAGGGGTTCCGGATCCCGAAGGAGTACACTTTGCTCCTCCCCGGTCCGGGCTTCCGAGTGTGTACGGAGACTTCGCCCGACACTTGCATCTTCCCCTACGACACACTTAACACCGGCCTTCGGCTGCCTCTGCCACCATTCGTATCGAAGTGCTACAATGGTATGGCTTGAGCCCGGTACAGTTCATGCCGAACATGTGGCAGCACGTCATCGCTTTCATCCTTTAATGCCAGGCAGTAGGGGCTGAGCCTCGGCTCATCATGCTTCCCAGTCTCTACCGGAACTGCCACATGAGTAAGATGGAGAACCGGTATTACTTATCTTTGCGGAAGGGGGTTAAGCTCATCGAGAATCCGGAATCCATCAAACATTTGAAGGAGAAGTAATTCTTGATCCGAGGTCTCGAGCCGTGGAGTTTTCTGACGAGTTGGGAGGAGGACGTTCCGAAGTGGGCGAAGGCCGAGCCGATGGTGACTAAGGAGGAAGAGGGGTTCGTGTCGAAGATCCTCAGCCTTCCGACCCTGGGTTAGAAAAATATCACCGAGGGGGTCCTCTTCGGTGGGGGTCTCAGTCCGATCGACCCTAGTATGCTGTCTAATTTTGTTTCTCTTTTTTTTATATACTGTTCTCTTCTGAAGTTACCTCCCTTCGGTTTTTCTTATTCAAAGGCCCCCGGTATGGATTTCAAAGCCTTGTTGGTGAAGTAGAGTACAGCCGCTGCGAAGGGACCGGACAGTAAGAAGAGGAAGAGGACGACGATGGGACCCCCATTCGTCCGAGCAGCCCAGACACCCTCGGCTCCTACGCCCGTTGTGGAATTGGTCTCTGACTCTCCCTCTGCTCCCCAAGCTGTACTTCCCTCGACCATGACTTACGAGCCTTCTGGCGGGGCGTTCTCCGTCGGAGCCACGCTAGCGCTCGAGGTGCCGCCCCTCACCGCCGAGGCAGAGGCCATTCTGACCGAGGAGCACAAGAAGCTCTTCGTCCCCGACTGGAGGGTGATGAAGCTGGATGGCTTCCTCGGCGATGCAGCGATGAGCATGCAGGCCGTATGCCACCTACCGACCCCGAAGGACCGAGCGGCGTTGAAGGTGGGTACCGTGGGTGACGATGCGCTAGAGATTGCCCGGGCCACGATGTCGGTAAGTGTTCTTGCTATGCTTTTCAGAATTTTGAAGCTTGTGGTTTTTGATGCTCACGTCCCTCTTTCTCTCCGGCTTTCAGATCACCTGTCACTTTAGTCACCTGCCGGAGCAGTTCACCGAGTAGGATAGGGAACTAAAGACGTCGAGTGATCGGGACAGAGCCGAGTGAGCGAAGGCTGTGAAAATGTACGAGGCCGAGCAATAGCTCTCGGAGTCCCGGACTGTTCAGATCGGCGTTCTGGAGGTGGCGCTGGCCAAGGTGAACGAGCGCATCGCGGCCAAAGCGGCGAGGGCGGATGAGCTGGAGAGGGGGAATACCCGAGCCAACATGGAGAGGGAGAAGGCCTTAAATGCCTCGGAGGAGATGTAGAAGGAGCGGGACATAGAGGTGGCCGAGGTGACGACGGCCATCCAAGCCGAGGAGGAGGCCCACATGCTCACCAACATGGAGGAACCCTACGCTCGGGCCCTCAAGCATGTCGCGGCTCGCATCCCCGACTTCGATAGCTCGGGGTATCACCTCTACGACCCAATTGAAGGTGAGGAGATTATATCCTTGGCAGAGGCCGAGCCCGAAGGAGGGGAGGAAGAAGCCGAAGGGGTCGTGGAGGAGGTGGCGAATCCGGAGGGGGCGCTCGTGATAGTGCCGAGCGAGAGTGCGGAGCAGCACCTCGAGGTGGCTCCCTGACTTCACTTTTTTTTTTGTATTGCCTTGTTGCGGACTGGCCACCACATTTTGTAGTCAATGAAATGAGAAACTTTTTTGACCAAGTGTTGTATTTGTGTCGAACTGTCTCTGAGTTGTCCTATAGAAGCCGTTTAAACTTAGTACCTTCATGTTCTGGCTTCTTTCAGATCGGTGAAGCATCACAAATTATTGAAGTGCCTCCAATGGCCGAAGTATCACGCCTCCAGTCCGGTCTAGGTGTAACTAGGTTGGGCCTCGCTCAGACTCGAGAGAGGCTTTTCAAAGCCGAGTCGGAGCTGAACCATCTTAAGCTGACGTTAGCTCTTCGTGACTCCGAGCTGAAGCGTCTAAAAGAGAAGGCTCATGAAGTGCCCCCCGATGGAAAGGAGACGTGTCCCTCGATGGCCTTCAGCTAAGGCTTGCGGCTTAAGTATCTTCGTCGGTCTTTGTTCGATGTCAGGGCCAAATGAGAGAGGTTAAAGAATGTCATGATCGAGAAGAGCTTTGAAGCGGCGCACCTTCGGAGGGGTATTTCTGAAGCTTCTTGTCAGGACAGCTCTAGCCGAATGCCTCAACTGAAAAATTAGAGTGACGGATGACTCGTTGAAGGAACGGATCGTGGAGCTAGAGGCAGAGAACCATCGACTACGACTGCTGTCCGAGGGGAGCAACGTTAGAACCACCTCTTGTCCCCGAGGTGAATACTCCCAAGGAAGGTCGTTCCACGAGTTGGCGTTACGTTCGCCCCCCGTCTCGAGGCGCCCCGGGGACGCGCAGAGTGGAGTGGCTGGCTTGTTGAGTGGAGCATCTGCTGGGGCGACGCTTAGGCTTTTAGGCACCGAAGATGCAACTCGTCTCGCCAGTCTAGATATCTCCACGGAAGTAAGGCCAAAGCAGCACGACGCTCACCGACCTAGGTTATCTCTTAATAGAAGTGTCCCACTCCCTAGGAGGGTTAAAGCAGATCTTTATAATTTTGTAATCTTTGTTTCACATGAGTTTTGTATTTCGATGTAAATATGAGTTGTTGTTCTGTAGTTAGACTTGTACCTCAAACTTTAATGAAATAGTACTTATTTCTTGAACTTATGAGTGTTTTGCTAGCGTTTGCGAGTGTCAACAGTTGTAGGAGCAATTCCAAATGGTGAGCCACTTTGTACTCATTCGTTCACAAGTAGCAAAAGTTGCGTCAAATCAAGTGTTGGACTCTAAACTTGTCGTTTAGTGATTATCAACAGCTGTGGGAGAAATTCCGAATGGTGAACCACTTCGTACTTGCTTAAAAGCAAGTAGTTGAAGCAGAATCGAACCAAGTGTTGGACTCCGAGTGTGTCGTTTAAAGAATATCAACAGCTGTGGGAGCAATTCCGAATGGTGAACCACTTCGTACTCGCTGAAAAGCAAGTAGTTGAAGTAGAATCGAACCAAGTGTTGGACTCCGAGCGTGTCGTTTTAATGTTTTTTTTGTAAGCGCCAAAGTAGTACACTTAGAATGCTCAAAATAGAGAACTTGCGGAGATAGATTGCTTTTATTGAAAACAATTAGGCGGCCGCTTCTAAGTTGCGAGCCGCCCTTGCACATTGATAAGGAAAATTAAAAACTTTAACATGTTTTATGGAGTGCTCTTGGGGAAGTTGCTTGGAGCGGTGTTCAGACAACCTCTTGGACTTCATCAAGTGCTTCGCGTTACATGTCTTCGGTATTCTCCTGCCCTCGGGTCTTCGAGTTGGTACGTGCTCAGGTGAATGGGTGAATAACTCTGAAAACACTATACGGACCTTCCCAATTGGGTGCTAGCTTGCCCTTTTTGCTCGGGATGGAGATCGACAACTTCCGGAGTACCAGGTCTCCTTCTTTAAGATTAGCTAGTAGGACTCTTTTTTTTGTAGGACTGAGTGATCCTACGGTGGTACGTCTCCTGTCGGATGGAAGCGCTTTCGCGAATCTCGTCGATGAGTTCCAGACTATTGCGAAGCTGGTTCGCATTCTGTTCTTCACTGTAGGCTATCAGTCGGGGTGAAGGCAGGCCCACTTCTAAGGGGATGATGGCTTCGGAACCATATGTGAGATTGAAAGGGGACTCCCATGTCGGAGTTCTTTTGGTGGTGAGATAGTTTCAAAGCACGTTGGGAAGCTATTCGACCCACAACCCCTTGGTAGATTTATCGAGCCTCTTCTTGGAGAAGTAGTCCATCGCCACGACCAGGAACTTCAGCTGGCCCGGCGCTGGAGGGAAGGGTCCGAGCAAGTCCATCCCCAACATTGCAAAAGGGATTGGACTCGCTAAGGAGGAGAGCTGGGCTTGTGGTAGGCGACGGATTGGAGAGAACCTCTGGCAGGAGTCGCACTGGTGAACGTACTCTTCGAAGTCACTAAGGAGTGTGGGCCAGAAGTAGCCGTAATTTAAGAGTTTACGGGTGACAGATCTCGCTCCCAAGTGCGCGCCACACATACCATCGTGGGCCTCCTTCAGGGCATAGTGCGCTTCCTCGGGGGAGAGACACCTCAGGTAGGGTCGGCCGTCATTCTGAGTATAGGAGCGTTTGTACATGACTCCATCAAGAGGTGTGCACCGCTCGGCTCTGGCCCTGATCCTTCTTGCATCTTTTGGGTCTTCTGGAAGAACTCCATCTCTAAGGTACTCGAGTAAGGGCTTCATCCAATTTTCTCAAAGTGTGAGGGGCATAGTCTCCATTGGCTCTAAGCTGTCTTCCTCAATACTCAGTCTCAGGAGTACCTCTATCAGTACGGTTCGCTCCAAACCCTGGAGGGAGGAGGAAGGAATCCTTGAGAGGGCGTTGGCCTGTGCATTTTCCTCTCGGGGAACCCGCTGGAGTCGAGCATCTTCAAATAAGGCCAGTAGTCCCTTTACCTTCGCCAAGTACTTGGCCATTCGCTCATCCCTTGCTTCATACTCCCCGGACACCTGATTCACGACCAGCTGTGTAACACCCCGAATTCCAAAAACCGACTGAATTCGAAGTTCCACAGGATCTTTATACTTCTCTTCATACAATTTTACAAGGAATTAAAAACTTTTGTTACATCAGAGTTACATTTACATTATACTTATACAGCGGAAGCAATTTTATAATAATTACATGAATAAAAATATACAAAACTTGAATCATTCTTTAAGCAGCATGCATACTTTAATCTTGCCAGTCACTTTACCCTGCATAGAAACTGTGGACACGTTAGTTGCTTACAACCGACGAAATATTATACACGGCCATCCTTACTATGCTGAACAGTATAACGTTTTTTAATACTTAAACCACAAACTTGATCACAGACAAAGCTACAGAGGGACTATCCTATTGATGTCGTGTTGTGCTGTGAACTTAGTCCTTAATGCAGTTGTTTATATTATATGACACTAATGCACACTTGTTCAGAGTCTATGCAGCCCATACTACATAGGTCCGAGGGCAAGCCCTTAACCATTCTTCATCTTATAGGGTTCGATCCCTCGCCATGACTTAATCTACTATGGTAACTACGGTAGGTATCCTACGTGTTCTATGAGTTACGAGCCCACGTCTAGGCGCCCTGGAGAGAACCCCACATACTGACACATGACTCATCATGCAGGCATCCTGTGATCAATTCACCTCCTACTATAGACATGGCACCATCCGTAGTCATTAGACCACCCTATAAGCGTCGCCACCGGGACGGTACTCTGGAGTAGTATCCACGCCCTATTCATGACGCATCATGGGACATCCTGTGAATACTCTCACGCCGCCAATCCAATGGCCCTCATACTCATGTTTTTCTCTTACGTTCATCACATCTCCACTATGTATCTAATCCTTATATATAAATGAAGGTCCATATTCTAGAATCTAGCATTACCCCTACATCGATCTTTCCAATATCAATCATTATCAATGACCCAAACTTGGTCAAAATATCATAATTCTCTTTTCAATACTTTTCATTCTTGCCGATGTAAAGTCTTAGCTAAAATTCTAGTCTAAGTCATCTTTCATATTTATAGAAGAAAGCATACTTGTTCACAAAATTTCACATTTCATCAAATTATCTTTTTCAACACATTTCCACGCACAACTTGCATATTCTTTAACCAATTTCTCATTTAATTCTACTCAATAATTATAAGTGAAAATTTTCAATTTGATCTCTCTTCAATAAAAAATTTCTAATTTGCTTTGAAATCATAAAAGATTCAAGTCCAATATTTTTATAAATTTTTATTCTCAATTAAACTCCTATTCTCATAAAAGTCCAAATATTTAGAAAAATAATTTTTTGTGAAGTCCTTATATTTTCAGAAAATTTCCCAATATTACTCTCAATTTTTTTATCACATTTAGAAACCCAAAAGCATCAAAAGCACTAAAAAAATTGGATTTTGATAAAAAAGTGGCCTCAGCCGGTTTGGAACCCACACACAAAGGCCCCAAGGTGAACAGTCACCGCCTTAACCCCCACGCGCTAGCCAAAAGGGACACAGTGCCCAATTTCTTAAAGGGGAACTTAATTAAGCTTGAGTTCTGTTCTCAGGTTTAGGGAAAAATCAAAATTTTGAAATAAAAAGCCTCTGCCGAGTCTCGAAATCACACACAAAAGGGTGCCGCCGAGCTATAGTAGAGCGCAAATGGCGCCCCCCTCTAACCAGTATGACCTTAGTGGTTAACTGATATGAGAGTAGGTTAAATTAGGTTTGTTTCGAATCTCTGTTTATCAAAATTTCTTCGTTTTTCAAAAGCTCTTAACTTTGTTTCTCTTCCACATAAAGTCATAAAAATTTCCAGAATACTGAGTTTATTTATAATTAACAAAACAGTGTTTTTAAAAATATTTTTTGACATTAAAACATGAATTTCTCATTCTAATTTATGTTCTATGCTTACAATTGCAATACTTCAATTTTAGCAAGCTCTATACCAAATTTTGCATTACAACTACATTAGAAATATTTATTCTTGCTTTTCTTCCTCTTTTATCCACAATACCCAAAGTCATGGTCTCATTCATTAAACTAGTGTCACAATAGTTTAATAAGCACAAAATTCAATATTTTCAACTACTAATCATTCACAAGCATATTCCTATAGTTAACATGGTTCTAATTTCACATTTTCATAGTAATAAAGCAATTCCACTACAATAAACATGATTTATAGCAAATAGCATGCAATTCATCAAGCATTTATTTAATTATCTACCAAGTCTTTTTTTTAGAGCCAACACATGGTTATCTTATTAGTTTCTTTAGCAATCTCATTAATCAAAAACCCCTAGCATGGTAGAAGTAGAGAAAACCACCCACCTATTTGAAGAAAAACAACTACAAAGCTCCTAGAACTCCTTGAATACACGAGCGGTCCTTCTCCTCCTAGTTTGAGCCACCACCAAATCCTTCTCCTCCTTACCTAATGAAACTCGAGCCCCTCTTTCCTCTAGATGAAATGGCCGACCTCCTATGGTGATGGACACACACAACTAGAACTCTTCTCAACTTTTTTTCTAACTTTCTCTCAATCTTTTTACTCACTTTTGTGTTTTCTTTCTTTCTTTTCTTTACAAAAATTTTAGTGTACTAAATGAATAGAAGGGGGGGGGGGTATTTATACTAATTTTTGAGTGAAATGGAGGGCTAGGATTAATCTAGATGGTTGAAGATAAATGGCTAAGATGCATTGGGAAGTTGTAGCAACCACCCATGAACAAGTAACCACCTATCCACTAAGCCAACTCACCCCATCCTCTCTCCCATTTCCGGCTTATACTATGCATGGCTCAAGACACGTGCTAGTGCAATGCACGTGTCAAATGTAGCACCCCTATTTATTAGTTGTACATGGTTAATTAATTAATTGTCTACAAAATTGATCTACACTACAAGTCATGTTAAATAAAAGAGAAATAAATTAGCGAGCTTTCAATTAGTGGGCTGAAAACTCCATGGGCTAATTAAAATAATTAAATAATTAGGATGAGCTTACAAATAAACAATTAGGCTTTAGAATTTAATTAGGCTTTCAAAATAAAAAGAGAGATAGAAAAATATTTGTTCATGTTACAAAATAAATAATTATCTAGAAAAACACACATGAATTAGTACGTGCAAAACACGTAAAATTCACAACCGTTCATTTAATCATAAATAAAGAATCAGGATGTTACAAGCTGCGAATCACTGAAGATCTGGATACGCTTGGCCCCTGCCTTGCGGACCATGCAGAGTCCCACTATAAGGGCCTCGTACTCGGCCTCGTCGTTCGATGTAGGGAAGTTTAAGCGGAGGGAGTATTGCAGGATGAAAGCGTCTGGGTCGGTCAAGATGATGCCAGCCCTACTTTCGTCGGTGCACGAGGATCCATCAACATAAACGGTCCAGACTAGGGGTTCGGCAGCCGGCTTGCAGGGGTCGGGGATAGTGCTCTCTACAATAAATTTCGCTAGGGCTTGGGCCTTGATAGTGGTTCTGGGTTGGTAGCTGATGTCATGCTGGCTCATCTCTATGGACCATTTCATCAAGCGTCCCGATGTCTCGGACTTATGGAGAACTTGCTTTAGCGGCTGGTCGGTAAGAATGACCATCGAATGAGACTGAAAGTAGGGGCAGAGCTTTCGGGCCGCCATAGCCAAGGTAAGGGCCATCTTCTTTAGCCTCGGGTAACGGAGTTCAGCGTCCCGGAGGACCTTACTCGCATAGTAGATGGGCCTTTGCATTCTGTCCTCTTCACTTACCAGGATTGCGCTGAGGGTCTGCTCCGAAGCAGAGAGGTATAGGTAGAGGACCTCCCTGGGCCTGGAATTTCTCAAGAGTGGGGGGTTAGCTATGTACGCCTTGAGCTGGTCGATGGACTCTTGTTGTTGTTGTCCCCATTCAAAGCCTTTAGCCCCCCTGAGGGCCTTGCAGAACGGGAAGCACTTCTCCCCAGATTTAGAGAGGAAACGCCCAATTGCCGTAAGGTACTCGGTGAGCCTCTGTACATCTTTAACACTGGAGGGGGAGCCATTTTGAGTATGGCCTGGATCTTCTCAGAGTTGGTCTCTATGCCCCTCTAGGTGACCATGAACCCCAAGAACTTGCCGGATGAGACTCCGAATGCACACTTGCTCGGATTCAACCTCATGTTGTGCCTTCTCAGCACCCCGAAGGCTTCCTGGAGGTCGAGGACATGCTCCTACCTCGGATGATCTTGACCAACATGTCATCTACATAGACTTCCATGTTCCGGCTATTCTGGTCTCGGAAGACCCTGTTCACTAGGCGCTGGTATGTAGCTCCTACGTTCTTCAAACCGAACGGCATGACCCGGTAGTAATACAGGCTCTGGTCTGTCACGAACGAGGTCTTCGGGATGTCGGGAGGGAATATCCGGATCTGGTTGTACCCCGAGAAGGCATCCATGAAGCTGAGGAGCTCGTGTCTGGAGGTCGCATCGATCAGAGCATCGATGCTTGGAAGGAGAAATGGATCCTTCAGGCACGCCTTGTTGAGGTCGGTAAAATCGATGCATATCCTCTAGCTCTTGTTGGCTTTCTTAACCATCACCACATTGGATAGCCATTTGAGATAATTCACCTCCAGGATAAATCGGGCATTCAGGAGCTTCTTGACCTCTTCTTTGATTGCTTGTTGTCGCTCGGGAGCAAACTTGCATTGCTTCTATTGGACAGGCTTGACTCCCAGGGCAACGCTGAGGTGGTGCGTCAAGAGCTCATCTGAGATCCCAGGCATATCCGCCGCGGTCCAGGCGAAGAGATCGCGGTTCTCCCTTATGCATTAGGAGATTTATTTCTTGATGGAGGGGGAAAGGGACTTGCTGATCTGGAATGTCTTGGTGGCATCTTCTTCTGAGAAGACCACTTCTTCCAGTTCGTCCACCGGCTCGGAGATGGTCTGGCTTTCGGTGGGAGTTTAGGGCTTCTAGGGAGAGGACCGGGCCTCCCATCGTGGTCATATAACACTTGCGAGTCACCTTCTGACTCCCTCTCACTTTTCCCACCCCTGTGGGAGTGGGGAACTTCATCTTCATATGATAAGCTGAAGGGATGGCCTGCAGTGCGGCCAGACCTAGTCGACCCAGGATAACATTATATGTGGCTTTCACACCCACCACCATGAAGTCCATCGGCTCCGTGCGGGTGACCAGGGTTTTGCCAGCGGTGACGTCGAGGGTTATAACTTCCTCGATTGTCACCGGTACCCCGTTGAATCCATGAAGAGTGTAGCCAGCTGGCTTGAGCCGGTCCCTTGATAGCTGGAGGCCCTTGAATGCCTCCAAGAAGAAGATGTTAATTGAGCTGCCATTGTCCACCAAGACTCGACGTACATCGAATTTGGTCATTCGGAGGTTAATGATGAGGGCGTTGCAATGGGAGGTGCGGACGCCCTCCAAGTCTCTATCGAAGAACGTAACGGGGACCCAAAGACCTTTCGAAGGGGGATGGCTCTGCACGGCATTTACTTCTCGAATGAAGGCTTTTCAGGAAGAGTTGGAATCTCCCCCGATTGAGCATCCGTGTATAAGGTGTAGGATGGCCTCTACTTCGACATCCGGAGTCTCCGCATGCTATTCTACTCGCCTGTTAGCCCCCCTGGGGGGTGGAGGTGGATCAGCCTTATCCCTCCTTACGAACCTAGCGAGCTGCCCTCTCTGAATGAGGGCCTCGATTTCGTCCTTCAGGGCCCGATAGTCGTCTGTGTTGTGCCCGTGGTCCCTGTGAAAGCGACACCACTTATCCCGGTTTCTCTTCTTCCCAGGGGTTTTGTAACACCCCACAAAATTTAAATGACAATTTTGCCCTCGGGTGTTACGCACGTGCATTTTGTACTATTACTGATCATATCCATAACGCATTTTGATATGTATTTTGAATTACAATTATTTATGCAATCCCGTATTCGTAAAATCACATTTGAGACAACTCAAATACTAAATTTCAATCTTTGAGTTTTTACGTGCTTTTTACGTATTATCGATGCACGTGTCGATTTCGAGTATTCCACCGTTACGTGCAAAGTTTTCAAAGGATTTCAATCATTTATTTTTATAAACATGTTTGAATTTGTTTTGTAAATGAAAATTCAAATTTTGACAATCTTTATTAAAATAAACTTTCTACGTGCAATACACGTGTTTTCTGTACGTTTGAGTATATTATCAAATATGTATATTTAATATACTTTTCATTGCATTCCAATTGATTATAAATATTTTTCGGTTCATAAAGTCAATTTTTATATTTTTGAGATTTTACGGGCGACGCACGTGTTTCGGTGCACGTGTTGTAAGCGCGTTCTTCCTTCAAAATAAATTTTCATGAAATGTTTCTTCCCATTTTATTGTGCATAAAATGTATGATTTAAAGTTAATTTTGTATATTTATTACAAATTTAAATAAGTTGTTTTAAAGGATTAAATAAATAAATTGTTTTGTACACAAAGCACGTGCACGTGCACACGTGCGATGTACACACTTTTTGGGGCCGGGCTGCTTTAGAAGAGGGAAATTCTGGAGTTTTGATTTTGAAATGGGAGGGAAAACAAGTTACAAGGTTTTAGATATGGGGTTAGTGGTGTACATGTGGAGGTAGTTATACTAACTACCCATTAGCTTTCTTATAAAAATGCACTCTTAGCCTCTCTTTCTCTCATCTCTTTTCTTTTCTCTCCTGCCCATGCCGAAAGGAACCCACCAAAAACCAGCAAAGCTCTGTCTATTCTCCACCTAAATCACCATTCCACTTGCCTATATACATATACTAATGTATATATATATGTACATACATGGTATGTGTATATGAAAGAAGATGGGAGTTGTTCTTGATGTTGCCGAAATGGAGTGGGGATGGAGATGCTCTTGATGATGGATGCTTTCCGAAATGTGGAGCATGGAGGCTTGTCTTGGTGCGCGGATTTCGAGGAGTTGCAATTAGGGCTTTCTTTAGGAGCTCCTAATTCTAGGAGTTCATGTGAGTGCGATCTTCAATTTAGGTGGGTGTTTCTTAAATACTTTCTAATTTAAGAGTAGATATTGCATGATAATTGGTATATGATTTATTTGGTTGAAATTGAATTGATTGCATGCAAATTAATGTAGAAATGAATTGTTACATTTTGATTGATTGTGGTAAATGCAAATTGTTAAGCTTAAATTGTTATGATTGCTAGTTGAAATGCTAGAATTGAAGTGATGGCATGATGTATGTTGAGACATCATTGGTTAAATAATGCAAATGCACATAAAAGAAGTGTTTATTGTTAACATGGCAAAGAATTGTGGTTTTAATCTCAAATATCTATTTTGAGTATAGAGATTTTTATAAATGAATTTTGATGAAAGAAAATAGTTCGATTGAATATGCGTTTCGATTTCATCTGAAAAATGAGAAACTTGTGAATTCGAGAACATATACGATATTGTTTTTAAAAGGAGTATATTCTGGAAATGATTTATATTTTTATATGAAAGTACCAATCAATTACAAGGTCGAAAATTATATGTAGGCTGCAATTTATGTGATTGACAGTCGACTGTTCATTTTCACAGTCTACTGGTAAGTGTTAAAAATGGGTTTTTTTCAGCAGGACAGTCGACTGACTATTTTTCACAGTCGACTGATACTGTCATAAATTTGATGTTGAGTTTTCAAGATATTTGCGGGACAGTCGACTAATACTGCCACCAGTCGACTGAGCCGAACGGTTTATGGTTCTTGAGTTTGAAATTGATTTTGACAAATGAAAGTTAAATAAGTTTTGAATACAAGATTTTATGATTATTAAGATTTGATTGAGTTTTATTGTGAAATGCACACAAGGTTATGAAAGATGAAATTGACAAAGAAATTAAATTGAAATTGGAACACTGCGGGACAGTCGACTGCCGTGTGCAGCAGTCGACTATCCCGAGTGGTTATGAAGAATGTGAATTGACTGAACAAGTCGACTGGAAGGAATCCAAGTCGACTGTCCAGAGTGTTTCAGAGAACATTATTCTGGCTATTTTGAAGGTTGTGAACTTTATGATTAATGTTGATTGCGGTATGAATTTATATAAAATGAATCATAGTTTGAATTGAGAAATGTACATGAAATGAGTCATACTTTGAATGAAGAATTAAATGAACATGAAAGGCTAAGATCATGATAAAGAAAGTCTGTGAGACTCTAAAATGAATTATGAGCTGGAAATGCTCAATTGGAAATTGTGAATGGGAAATTGAAACCAAAGAGTAGCAAAGTCTCCCCCGGCATTTGAAATGAAATGAATATTGAAAAGAAAGGCCAAGGTTGGTCATGTTGAAATGAATGAATAAGTCCGGTTTAGTGGAGAGGCTAACTCTAGAGCTTTGATTTTTATTCATGATTCTAATAATTAGTACATTGTAAGGCTGTGATGGAAGTAAGAGAAAAACATAAGTATGGGAGCCTCGAGTCTACGATGTGGATGTGATCCACAGAATGCATGCTTGATGAGTCAAGACATGGCGTGGGCAATATACTCCAGAATGATCGGGATCTTGGCGACGCTTGTGGGATGGTTGATGGCTGCAAGAGGATCGTCTTCAGGGAGGAGGCTGAATTATCGCAGAATGCATGCTTGATGAGTCAAGACATGGCGCGAGGTTCCCCTCCAGGGTCTTGGACACGTGCTTGTAATCATGGAACGTCTATGACACTTGCTGAAATTACAGATAGATACATAGTAGAGATGTAATGAAAGTGAGAGAAAACACGGGTATGAGAACTAGAGTTTACGGTGCGGGTGTGTGAGCCGCAGAATGCATGCTTGATGCGTCAAGACATGGCACGGGCGCAACTCAGAATGATCGGACTTTAGCCACGCTTGTGGGATGTTTTGGTGACTGCAAGAGGATCGTATTCAGGGAGGAGGCTGAATTACTGCATAATGCATGCTTGATGAGTCAAGACATGGCGCGGGATTCCCCTCCAGGGTCTTGGACACGTGCTTGTACTCACAGACCATCTAGGATACTCACCGTAGTTACAGGAGTAGATTAAGTCATGGCGAGGGATTGAACCCTACAACAATGAAGAACGATTAAGGGGCTTGCCCTCGGACCTATGTAGTATGGGATGCATAGAATCCAAACAAGTGTGCATTAGTGTCATGTAATATAAATGAATGCATTAAGGATTAAGTGCACCGCACCACACGACATCAATAGGATAGTCCCTTTGTAACCTTGTTGTGATCAAGTTTGTGTTTGCTAAAGTATTTGAGAATCGTTATACTGTTTCCGGCATAGAGAGGATGGCCGTGTATAATATTTCGCCAGTTGTAAGCAACTGACGCGCCCACAGCTTTATATGCAGGAAATGGAGTTACATGAAGATATAAAGATGATTGATGAAGCTGTTGATTATTTAAATATTAAAGTTGTAACAATTGTACATTCATTATTGTTGTATTTTATTAATTCCGCTGCTTATTGATGTAAAAGACTCTGATGTAATCATTGTTGAAATAAAAGTTTTAAATTCCTTGTAAAATTATACGAAAGAAGTGAAAAGATCCTGTAGAACTCTCGAATTCAGTTGTATTTGGAATTCGGGCCTGTTACAGGTTTTCATCTTTGGAGGTGGTAGTAGGATACCCTCGTTCCCAATTTTCATCAAGATGGCGGAGACACTCGCATTGAGCGGAGTGAACTTTTCGAAGTGGGGGAGAGGGCACCATTGACCTCCGTTATCTTTTTGGAGCTTCTTAGCTCCCACTTCTGTAGTAGTCTTCCGTTTGTTCCCAGGAGACGACCCCTCTAGAGTCGGGTGATTGAGAGCCTCTTCAGCTTGGATATACTTCTTACTCCTGAGGAGGAGCTCAGAGAAGTCCCGATGAGGTTTCTTGGTGAGGGACGTCCTGAGATCAGGGTTGATGACATTGGATTGGAAAGCAGCCGAAGCTACTGACTGATCTAGGGAGGCGATGGACCTGACCTCCGCGGTGAACTGCTTGATGTAATCCCTCAACCATTCACCCTTCTTTTGGTTGAGGAAGACCAATGAGGTGCTCGTCTTCTCGGAGCAGAGGCTGCTCACGAAATGTGTGAGGAAGAGGCCTTTGAGCTGGTCGAAGGAGAAGATGGATGCCGGAGCAAGTCGGGAATAACACTCTCGAGCGGGCCCTTTGAGCGTGGCCAGGAAGGTCTTGCATAGAAGGGCATCGGAGGCATGATGGATCATCATGAGAGTTTTGAAACTCTCAATATAATCAGCGGGGTCTGACTCCCCGGTGTAAGACTTAAAGTGTGGAGGCTTGAAGTTCTCAGGAACGGGTGCCTCCATGATAGTATGGGAGAAAGGGGGCCTGCTCGGGCGGAGGTTCCTTGCCCGTTGTTCTTCATCTCTGTCGAGCCGGCCAAGGCACCTCTCCATCTCATGGAGATGACGGTGGTCCGAGTCTTCTCTTCGGTCATGCCTAGTTGAGCCCCGAGACTCATCTTCATGTAGAAGAGGGTTGGGGCTGCAACGGCGATGGCTCAGAGCCGGCCGAGAACTAAGAGAGCGACGGCGATGGCTCGGAGCAGACCGAGGACTTGGAGAGCAGCGACGATGATCAGGAGATGGGCGGCAATGGTTAGGAGCCGGCCGAGGACTGGGACCTCGTTGGTCGTTGTTGGGGGCAGCGTTGAGTGCCCGTAGAACCTCCTCCTAGAATTTTTGGAACTCCACCCTCGTGACGAATGCCTCTTAATCCCGTTGAGCTCGAGGTGCAGGATGACCAGCTGGGGAGCAACTTCTTCTCTGGCGATGTTGGGGGACTCTCTCCATCTCCTGGGAGAGTTGGACCCTCTGCGATCTGTCCTGCGGGGTGACCGGTCCCTCTGATGCTCTCGGTGAGGGTTCCCATCACGGGTCCGCCTCTCATCCAAGCGGATTCGAAGATCTGGATCGTTCTGCCGGTTGTTGAGAACATCCCGCAGATCTCTCGGAGTTGGAGTGCTATGGGAGGCCATGGGTCCGTGGAAGGGTTGTGCATGGAGATGTGGACCTGGTGCATGGGTTGCTTCTGACGGCTTCATCGAGAGGGTTTCCCTACGACCACTTGGGGCCCTAGAGGCTGCTGAGCGGATTGTGGAATGGGTTGTTCGAGCTGCGGAGCCGGTTGGACGGGCGGAGGGAGACCCTCCAGAGGCGGAGGGAGATTGGAGGTTGTTCGACGGTTAGAGGCCGCGGACTTTCCCTTCTTCGGGGCCATGGCGGGGAGTGGCTTTTGTTGAGGAAGGAGGGTCGGATAACTATTCGAGGTTCCCACAGATGGTGTTAATCTGTTGCCGCTGAATTCGGTGTGGGGGCAATCAGATGAATTTGTGGATTTGCAAGAACTTGAATGGGTTAAATCTGACCTCTTTCACTGCTATTCAACTGGCTCCTCGCAGCTGCACGGACCTGCACAAAGTACGAAACACCGGGATGGATCCTGGCGACGCACCCTCCGACGCTCTTGTCAATACTCAGAAAAGAATATCAAAAGAAGCTTTAGGTAGGCAAAGAGTGATCACCTTATAACGGTAGGAGGTAGGGGGTTTTTATAGTCACCGTGGGGATCTGCTTCGAAATAAGAACGAATCTCTACTCCCTAATGTGGCTGGATAGAAGTGGTTAGAACCACCTCCTAAGGATAAGGACAGATCAGGATTTCTCCATATCTTCCTGAACTGCCTCTCAACGGGTTGGGATCCGTTCTCAATTGAACATATCCATTCATGGGTTATTGGGCCCAAGAGAAGAGACCCAGTTCCCATTTCGGACCCGTCCGTAGGTGAAATTACCATTTTGCCCCTGTGAACTTTAAGATTCATGCCCCATTTGAACGGTTCCGATTTAATCCCAATTTTAGCCATATCAGCTGATTTATGGAACAACCGATCCAATGAACAACCAAGCAATGTAGACCAGACCAAACATACAAGCTGACAATTATGTCCCGGCTCGGCTTCGCCTAATCCGGGGGAGAAATAACCAAAATATTATTCAAGTAGAGAAGATACAAGTCTCACCAAGAACCTATCTATCTATCTATCAAGTTTCACTAGAAGATAGTTTTCTTTTTACAATGGAAAACTCTTAGATGAAGTACTCATCTCTCAATGGAAACCATTACAATATTATATAGAGATATAGAGAAATCATGGGTTGTAGTCTAGTTCCAACACTGTTCGATATATCATTAAAAGAAAACCACATGATGGGAGCCGTACGATTTAACTTGGAGAAGAAACTGGGCTCAAACAGATCCCTAACGAATCAGGCCAAATAGTTGTGTCTGCCGCTTACAGTCGACTGCTCAAAAGAGTTGTCAACTGCTCTCTTGGTCGAGAGCAGTCCAGACCACCTGCGGTCGACTATAATTGCATGCAATCTACTTGTAACATCCTGGATTTTTAAATCTTATTTAAATTAGAGTTTGTGATTTTACGTGTTTTGTACGTATAATGTCATATGTATATTTTCTTTTATAAAAATATTTCTTCGTAGCTTGAGCTAGTAATTATTCTCTTTATTTCATAAAAGATCTATTTTTAAAGCCTAATTTAATCCTAGGCCAATTTGTCTCTTTGTAGCCCACATTAATTAATTAATTAATTAAATTATTAGAGCCCATGGTCTTTTGGCCCATTAGTAAGCCCATTTAATTTAATTTCTTTTTATTTAGACTAACTTGTAGTGTAGACTCAATTAACATGAACAACCTGTAAGTGTGGGACACTAGGGTGGCACGTGCATGCACTAGCACATGCATTACACACCCTTTTGAGGTTGGTCGGATGGGATTCAAGAGAGTGGGAGAGTGGATGAGGTGGAGAGGTGGTTACTCCATCATGGAAAATTTTGGCAACTCCCTAATTCATCTAGGCCCTTGATCCTTAACCACTTGATCTAATCCTAGCCTTCTATTCTCATTAAAAATTTGTATAAATACACCCCCCTACATTAGTTGTCTTTGCACCTAATCTATATCAAAAGAGTAAGAGAAAGAAATACAACTAGCGAGTAAAAGATTGAGAGAATAGTGAGTTCAAAAGATTGAGAGTTGCAAATTGTATGTTCTTCATCCTAGAAGTGGCTGATTTTTCTTCAAGAAGCAAGGGGATGCTCAGTTTGCTTATCATACTAGGAGGAGACGTTAATTGGTGGCTCGAACTAGGAGAAGAAGGCCTATTTCGATCATTCTAGGAGTTCTTAGGAGTTTCTTTTGTTTTCTCTCCAAATAAGGTGGGCAATTTTCTCCAACTTCTAAATAGATACTATGCTAGGTTGTGTTTTGATCATGCTAGAATAAACAAGAGAAAATATTGCTTGATATTAGTGCTATGATTAAGGAGAAAAATGGATCCTTGTGGAATTGCATGAAACGACTAGTAAAAATTAAATTGAATGATGTGATTTTGCTGTGGTAATTTGTTATTACACTATGTTAATTAAGAATGAAACCTCTTTATTGAAATGTTCAAGTTTGTGGGAAGATGCAATATGAAGAAATATGTTTATGTGAAAAATGTGAATTATGAGAAATCTCCATGCTAGAAGTTAGATTGATTAAATAATTATGTATGTTGTTGTTAGTAAGATTAACATTAAAGAATCCTAAAGTTGCATGTAGTTTTGTTGGGAATGAACATTGTTGTAATGAGGACTAAGTCTAAGAAAAGATTGGATTTTTGTTAATCAAGAAGGAAAGAAAAAACTTATTAGTTTAATAGAGCGAAACCCAATTATAATAAAAAAGTATCAAGTAGAAATTTCTCTTTGGAAAAGAAGTAATTAATAGAACATAATGTTGTTTTTGTGAACTTTTTGTATAAATAAAAGAATAGTATTTGTATGAAAAATGAGAGTTAAATGTTTTTAAAATCTTAAGTTACTGTATAAATTCCAAATTTCGGATTTTAGTTGCAGAACAGTCGACCGACTATGACTTAACAGTCGACTGTTCTAACTATTTTGATTTTCGAGTTTTTTTAACCCTCGCTGAACAGTCGACTGACTATGCCTTAACAGTCGAATGTCCTGACTATTTAATTTTCGAGTTTTTAATCCTCGCTGAACAGTCGACCGACTATGCTTCACAGTCGACTGTCCTGACTATTTTGATTTCTCAGGTTTTAAATTGTCTTTGGATAAAAATAAATGTATTTTTTAAAAGAGTTTGAAAAGAGATTTGATAACGGGAAAATGAAAGTATGAATGTTAGATTTAGTATTGGTAAAATGAGATTAAGAGAATTATGTGGAAAGAATGAAGAATGAATGTGACAAGTTAGAAAATGAATTTATTTGTCTTATGCATGAAATTGTACATGAAAGTGAAATCAAATATCATGATGAATTATGAAAAGTCTTATGAATATGAATACACAATGCTATGAATGTGAAATGGAATTGAAAGCTAGAGGGTAGCTAAGTCTTATACCGGCATTGAAAGATATTTTTGAGATGAGATATTGAATAGAAAAGACCAAGTTTGGTCGTATTGTTGAATTGATGTTTAAGACCGGTATAGAGGAAAGAACTAACTCTAGGAGTTGATTTTATTCATGATTCAAATAAACTAAGGACTAGATACATAGTGGTGATGTGACGAAAGTAAGAGAAAAACACGAGTATGAGGGCCATCGGATTGGCGGTGTGAGAGTGATTCACAGACTACCTGCTTGATGCGTCATAACATGGCGTGAGCACTACTCCGGAATTATCGTCCCGGTGACGACGCTTGTGGGGTGTTTGTTGACTACGGGTGTTGCCATCGTTCCATGACGAAGGTTGAATTTTCCATAGTCTGCCTGCATGATGCATCATATCAGTGCGTGGGATTCCCCTCCAGACTGTCTGGACATGGGCTCGTAACTCATAAAATATCTAGGATACTTATCGTAGTTACCGTAGTAGTTTAAGTCATGGCAAGGGATTGAACCCTACAAGATAAAGAACGATTAAGAGCTTGCCCTCGGACCTATGTAGTATGGAATGTATAGAATTCGAACAAGTGCGCATTAGTGTCATATAATATAAACAACTGCATTAAGGACTAAGTGCACAGCACAACACGACATCAATAGGATAGTCCCCGTAGTTTTGTTTGTGACAAGCGTGTGCTTTCTAAGTAGGAGAAAATTGATGTTTTATATCCTTGCGTCAGTTGAATGAACTGACGAGCCCACAGTTTCTATGTAGGATAAAGAGATTGACAAAATTAAAGTATGCATGCTGCTTAAAGAATATTTCGAGTGTTGTACATTTTATTCATGTAATTATTGTAAATGGCTTCCGCTGTTTAAATGTAATTCAAGATGTAACTCTGATATAATAAAAGTTTTAATTTCCTTATAAAATTGTACGAAGAGAAGTGTAAAGATCCTGTGGAACTTCGAATTCAGTCTGTTTTGGAATTCGGGGTGTTACACTACTGCAAGTCTGCTGCTACTGCTTCCTGCTGCAATCCTTGCTCCTTTCGTTTCCATCTTCTCTTCAAATCTCATTTCGCTTTATCGTCTTCTCTTCACATCGATCCTAGTATGTAATACATAAATCCAACAATGTTATTCATTAAAACCAAATCATTCGCTAGTATTAACAATCAATAATGCTAGTGAATTGATAAGTTTAAGAAAATAATGAGAATTGTATATTAGAAGAACACATGTACTGAATGAATAATGAATATATTCGAAAGTTATAATTTTATGGAAAATTAGAGTAAAATTTCCATCACGGTATGAGAAAAAAGGTTTTGAAAGATAAAAGGAAAGAAACTTCCCTTCTTCATTTTTTGTTTGAGGTTTCAGATCCTCTCGGCTCACAAAAATTAATGTAGGATCTCGCTTAATTAACTATAGAAAAGCGTCTTAAATGCATAACTACATTTAATTAGACTAAATAGTTTATGTAACCCCTGTGTTTTTTTCTTATATTTTGTATGTATTTAATTATTTTCCTGGATATTTTATCCCTGATTATACCTTTTTTCCTTTCTGAACCGTGTAATTACTTCTTCGTTCCTAATAAACTATTTTATTTCCGTCGTTTCAATTCTGTGAATTTCAATTCTTCTGATTTATTTTCTTCTGCTAATTATTTACCTTTAGATGATTTTTGTTTGACTTTAAATCATATATTTTATGGTCTCATTGTTTATTATTTGATTTCTACCTATTGGATCAGTTTTCTAGCCAATTAACCATATTTGAACCCTATACCCTCTTCTTATTGGACCTAGACCGAATCCTCTACCCAAAACCCTATTACCCGCCTTATTGGATCCTAAATCTGCTACCTAATATCTTCTTCTAACCAATCTCCCTCAAATCTCTCCCTTACGTTCTCCCTATCTGCCTAACAAGCAGATCACTCCCCATGATCTCTCTCTTGATTCCTAAAATTTTAACTTACCAAAAATCCCAATAAATCTAACCAAATTTGTTTTGCTTTCCCTACAGTAATTATCTCCTAATAAAATCCTCTCTCTCTCTCTCCAACTCTCTCTCTCCCTCTTCACTGTACTCGGCGTCCAACCCCCTGCCGGCCGCCGTCGCGCTCCTCGCGACCACCCCGCCACCATCGCGCACCCCCCCGCACCGCCGCCACGACCGTCGATGCCCACGTCGACCCCACCTTCCACCTCCATCTCCTATTCTTGAAGCCATCAGCGCCCATTGATGTCGCGACCTCCACTTCCGTCGCCGTCGACCGCCCTTGCGCCACCGTCCCGTCGTCCATCTCAATCCCGCAAGCTCTCAATCCCGCAAGTCTTCATCCCGCAAGCTCTTGTGTTCGTGATCATTTGTGTTCGTGTTCGTGTGCCGAGAACCGTTTCCGTTATTCTATTTTCGTCGGATTCGTCGTTTTCATTAAGGCAAGTAGCTTGTATGTTGTTTTTTTGTTCCTTGTACAAGTTCAAATACCGTAAGTAGTCATGCATTCACCTTTGCTTTCACTCTCATGATAATCCCTTGAAAATCATAATCTTGTTCGCTTTCATGATCATGATTATTCACAATAAGTTGTCACACACACACACACTACACGAAAATAAATTGGTTATAGATAGATATCGTGATGTGTATATACTTGTTCGTGATCTACCGTATATTGTGGGTTTTTATTACATGAATGATGTGCTAGATGTGTTATCTCGTTGTGGAATTGCTAATACACATGCCATGTTGATTTGAATGTTCAATATATCATGTCTTGCATCATACACTAATTTGGATCTATCGTAGAAGAATCGTTTGGTAAAATGCATGAAAGAAGTTCTTTTTGTTGCTGCCCTGATTTGGTACAGCAATTTAAACCATGTTAATGTCAGTAAAATAAATTAATTTGTGAACATTATTCATAGGCCTCGGTGTCTATTTTTCAGAACTTTTGACGGATCCCAATTTAGATTTTTGATGTGTGAGTTATCGTTGTTTTACTGCAGTCGTGTCGTAAAATTGTAGATTTTGAATTATAAGATTGCTGCATGATTTATTATTTTAAAATTGATGTTAAAAGTAAAATTTGGACTTAGTATTTTTCTGAGTATGACTAAGCATGGCTAGGATCAACTCCAAATTTTTGTAGAATTATTTAATGACTTTTATAACTTATTTCATGCTTGTGAAACCAATTATATAATTTCCAAACGACATGTTGTTCAGTAAAGAACTATGTTTTCAACCTGATTCTAGTCATTTTTGATAAAAACTTCTTGAATATGAAATGTAGCCTAGTATGTCTGTTTTACAACCTTTTTAACGGATTGGGATTTTGAACTGTATTTTGTAATTATCATTGTTTTAATGCTGCTATGTCCGAACTTTCAGATTTATAATTTTGCTGCGTCATTCTGTTTTCCAAATTAAATTGACTATGCTATCTGCAATGGAATTTCATGAAATTTTATATGTTGAGACTAGACATGCTAGGGAACCTTCCAGATTTTTCTTAGATTTAATTATGTTATTTTTAGACCTTTTTCATGCTTATAAGCAAAACTTCACATTTTCTGAATAAACATGAATTTTTTATAAAACACTGTTTTAAATTCTGTTACCGTAGCTGATGTATGACTTGTGTATATGCGCTGGATTCGGTAGAGAGTCTAGTTTCTATAATTTCTAACTGATCCAGATTTGCATTCTTGTGGCAACAAGAATCTCATTTTTGGTGCAGCAACGTCTTGCTGTCTAGAACTGAAAGTCTCGTTGATCTAACCGTTATAGGTTGTTTGTCACCCGTTTATGTTCCTATTCAACTTGAACTTGTCCCTTGTTCTTGCCACATTTTCTTGCCCTGTTTCTGCTCATCCATCCCTTTTTGATATTGATAATAAATAATGAAGCCGGGGTTTAAGGGAAAGATTGAGTAGTGGACAATATTGAAATATATACTCAGAAGGGGGGCTGTGTTTTCCAACTGTTTATTGTTGTACAGTGTTTCACCAACTGTTTATTGTTTTACCCGGCTACATACTTTTTTATAGGAAGGTGTACTCAGAAGGAGGGGCCGTGTTCTCTAACTGTTTACTGTTTACCTGACTACATACTTCCTTATAGGAAGGTGTACTCGGATTGTACGAATTCAGGACACTTTTCATTGTTTATTGTTTACTTGATGCCTGGGTACACGGTCCTATAGGTTACACTACGAAATCTAAACGAAACTTGATTGTAGGTAGCAACCATGTGGTAAAATTTGGGACGCATGAAGTGCTACCAAGATAGTATTGAACAATAGACATAAGAATAACTTGTTTCACTGGTACACCCCTGTTTTCCTGAGACTGTTATCTGTTACTGCTACCTGTTACCATCACTTGTTACTGTTATCCTTTACTGTTAATGCTACTATTTTCCGTTACTGTTCACCTGCTACTGTTTCCTGTTACTCATAGACTATTCATCTACTGTTGTTTTCCTCCATGCTATTATTTCCTGTTTCATGTTTCATATTTCTGTTTCCACTCTTTCTTACTTACACTACTTGTGGCCCGTAACTTGCACTACGGGCGTATTTCATGTTTTTCCTATTTTCTTTCAATTGCTATATGAGCAGGTTTTGGTGATTAACTACCTGCGGGAGTTGGTGAGCAAACATTTTAGACTTCGCCTGAAAAATCTTGTTAGTGATTTGTACTTGAGTTTATTTCATTCTTGTTGCTACATTGAAACTTGTAATGGGCTTGTAGTCCCGAAGTTTTGTTTTGATCCAGTTCTTGTACTTATTTGAAAAATTTATATTTGTTACAAATAAATGCTGTTGGTTAATAATTTGTTCATGCACACGTGGTTGAGTATATTGTTATATTTCCTGTTATGCTGGTTGAGAAGATCCTTACAGCTCATAGATGGTGAAAACCAGTCGCTGGATTTTGTCGCGTACCGTATTTTGTATTCCTTTTAAGAACAGTTTATGTACGGCAATGTTAGCACCTACAATCTAATTTGTCCTGGTCATCGTCACGATCGATCTGTATTCTATGGATTTCCAGAAATATAGAGAGGTTTATAGAGACGGTATCATATCAAGTTGTGAAGTAAAATTCATGCATAAAGACGGTGCCAAATTGAACTGAAATATTAAAAAAAAACAGCTAGCATAGGAAAATGCAAAACTTAGTTAAGATCGATGTTTAATTCTTACATAGTCAAAGTCTTGTGTTTTCTCATAAGATGGGTGAGGAAGATCCATGTACTTCTTTCATACGGAAACAAGATGCAAAATAAAATTAAGATGCGCAAGTTGATTTTTTTTTTTTTTTTTTTTTTTTTTTTTTTTTTTTTTTTTTTGAGGGAAAAGGTGGAATAAGGTCACCCTGTTTCATTAATAAGAATTAAACGAAGCAAACCCAGAGTACTGGGCCCAAATACAAACTACAGACATAAAATAAAACATACATGAAGCAACATGACTACAAACAACAAGCCCCTCCAACAACCCTGGAGGGTGGGCCGACAAACCAGCTCGGTCCAGCAAAATTGTGAGTACGTCCATTTAGCTTCGTACAGTGCCTCCACGGCACATGCACACCCGCCTGAAACAAGTCTGGCAGGATTTTATCACCCGCCACTCCCTGCGTTTACCTCGCTGGGGGGACCCCTCTTTGGGCCCAAGCCCCGTAGATCGAAACTCGCAGCCTCCCACCAACTTCACCACTCATCCTACAAACACGCCAGCCGCTTCTACAGCCGCTACCAAATAGATAGCCGTGAAGAGGATACCTTAACCTCTCACACGATAGCGCTTTTCTCCTGCGATTTCTCACAAAGCAACTATCTCGCTCACCCCACCTAACACCATCCTCTAGGAGAGAGCCGTGTAGAGGATACCTTACCTCTCTCACGTTTATGCTCTCTCCGATGATTTCTCACCACACAGACTTATCTCACCTCAAACTCCCAATACGAGGGAAGAGGCAGCGCTGTCACGAGGCAGTGGCCTAAGCTGGAGAAAGCTCAATAGCCAAATAATAGGCACTGTAGAGACTGCACCGACAACATCGTAGGACACACCCGACCACACCCCAACCCCAACCCCACACCCACACCCCCCCACCCCCAACATACCGACTTCACACCTCACGGAGGGACCCCATCTTTGGGCCCAAGCTCCACAAACGTCATGCGCAAGTTGATTTTTACTACAGTTTATTTGACTGAAGCATTTAAAATGGCCAATAAAAGACTAACATCATTGGTAAATACACACTAGTTCTGAAATACTAACAATTTACACGTACAATGCATGTATTTATAAATTTTAAATGTTTAAGATTTATACCTTTTCAAGAAACAACTAAATTAATACATTGAAAAATGAATATCCCTCTTAATTAAATATATTAATTAACTTATTAATAATATAATTACAAAAATATCTTCTCATTTAAAATATTTCTTAATTGAATCTATTAATTAACTTATTAAAGCTTTAAAGGTAAAATTAAGAGTATAGTTAAAAAAATTAATTAATGAGACACTGAGATTATAAAAATTAAAACAATTGTGTTGGAGGCAAAAACGATATATATTTTAGAAAAAAATTAAAAAAACAACTTACATTTTAAAATGAAGAAAAATATAAATAAATCTCTAATCTCTGATCTCCTTATGTGCATCGCACGTGTAACTCCAACTCTTCCATTAGAGCATCTGTAGTCGTTGAATCTAAAAATATCCATATATGGATAAATGGAAATAGAAATCCAACTTTTGCTGCACTCGTGCAAAAGCTATTTTTTAGCTAAGACGGCACACGAAGTGCCGTCGGAGAGGTAAAAAAATTAAAAAAATAATAAATTTTTGACGGACGGCACTCGAAGTGCCGTCGGAGCGCACATGAAGAAAAAATAATATATTTTAAAGAGTCGGAGAAGGAAAAAAAAAATTCAAAGCAAATGGGACGGACGGCACTTCGTCCAAGAGCCCAGTTGGCCTTTTTTTTGTCTTCTTCCAGTTTTTGGAAATTAAAAAAACAATTCATTAATTACAAAAAAATTTCAAAAAATTACGAAAACATTTCAGAAATTGCAAAAAAAATTAAAAAATTGCAAAAATATTTTCAAAAATTGCAAAAAAAATTTAAAAAATACAAAAACCTCCGGACGGCACTTCAAGTGCCGTCCGAGGATTTCGGCTGCGACCCCCTTTTCGGCGATGGTTTACGCGATAAATTAATTAATTTTTGAAACGGACGGCACTTGAAGTGCCGTCCGACGAATAAAAAATTATTTTTTTTCGTGGGACGGCACTTCGAATGCCGTCCCTCACTTATCGATAAAAGCTATATCGATTCTCATTTATAGCAATCGACTGTAGCGATTTATCGATAAAATGGATATTTGGTAAACGAGTGCAGCACGTTCGTTTGCCAAATACTTAGAGCATCTGTAGTCGTTTGCCAAATATCGATAAAATGGATATTTGGCAAACGAACGTGCTGCACTCGTTTGCCAAATATCCATTTTATCGATAAATCGCTATAGTCGATTGCTATAAATGAGAATCGGTATAGCTTTTATCGATAAGTGAGGGACGGCATTCGAAGTGCCGTCCTACGTTAAAAAATAATTTTTTATTCGTCGGACGGCACTTCAAGTGCCGTCCGTTTGAAAAAAATGATCTGGCCATCCGAAATCCTCGGACGGCACTTGAAGTGCCGTCCGGAGGTTTTTGTATTTTTTAAATTTTTTTTGCAATTTTTTATTTTTTTTGCAATTTCTGAGATGTTTTCGTAATTTTTTAAAAGTTTTTTGTAATTAATGAATTGTTTTTTGTAATTAATGAATTGTTTTTAAAAGTCTTTCAACAGCACATGGGCTTGGACGGCACATGATGTGCCGTCCGTCCCAGTGCTTATGAATTTTTTTTTTTGTTCGAATGACAGGTTCGTCCACTCCGACGGCACTTCATGTGCCGTCGCTTAATATTATATTATTGTTTGCTATAAAATAGCTTTCGACGAGTGCAGCATAATCGAAAATCCTATTTCTATTTATCCATATATGGATAATTTTACCATAAACGACTACAGATGCTCTTACACACTTTAAATCTACTAACTAACGTGTATCGCATGTACAACTCAAACTCTTCCATTATACTCTTCATATTACTTTTAAAAAGGCTAAATATAAAAAAGGATACAAAGTTTTGGGCCAGTTTAAAAAAAGTACACTAAGATTTTTTTTTTAATTTAAAAAAGGACACAAAGTTTCAAAAAATTCCACTGGGTTAGTTAGGGTTAGGGTTAGGGTTGGATTAGGGTAGGGTTTAAAAAAATCACATTCATCTTTTATTTGTGTTTAAAAAAATATCACTTAACTAATCAGATGTTTAAATAACCCTTCCTGAACTAACTCAGTGGAGTTTTTTGAAACTGTGTCCTTTTTTTAAACAAAAAAAATTTTAATGTACTTTTTTAAAACTGACCCAAAACTTTGTATTCTTTTTTTATATTTAGCCCTTTTTAAAATATATATTTATTAACATGTGCCTCACATATGTTATATTATATTACTTTAAAAACTATATATTTATTAAAACGTACATCGTAGTTAAATATAGCAGGAGAAAATCGATAAATTTGAGTTCTTTCCTCAATTCAACACCGACAAGGATGCAGCATTTGGAACGTCTATTTCACTAAAATAACCTATGGAAAAGTGAAGTAGGAATTTCCTTTGAAAAAGGAAAAGGACCGAGAATGAATTTTATCTTACCATATTCCAACCCAATATGGTTCATTTATTATACTAGTAATTTACACGTATAATTTTCACATTTGGATAAAGGGATGAAACTGAACGTGCAATACACAAATCGATAGTAATTAGTATGTAAAATGAATATCTTAATTTCTTAATAAATTGGAGTTGAAAAAACGATACACATAATTTTATAAAACTAAGATTTTTTTTTTATAATTTGCATGTTTTTTGAAATAGATTTGAAATTACACGTGCGATACATGAATTTTCTTGGTGACAATAGAATATTTGTTGTTTTGTGGCAAAAAAAAAAAATTAATAATAAAATGTTTGTTTGTTACACATCTCTTCCATTAAATATTAGTAGAAGTAGATTTTCACTTCTTTTTGGTTAATTTAGATTTAGGTACCTCATTAGAAACTGAATGTTACTTCGGGGCCCTTAACTTTTCAACTATATTATTCCCCCCTCGAGAAGTACATAACAAAAAAAATAGTACATAACTCGATCACAAGTGTAAACAATAAATAATATGTACTATTATCATTAGGGGTGTGCAACAGGTCAGCTTTAACGCGACCCGAACCGACCCAACTCGAATAGACGGATTTTTTTAGTCAGAGCATCCACTATGGTCGGCTATTTATCTAAAAAATGAAATTTTGGAAAATTTTACGCCACTACGGTCTGCTATAAACCTAGGATAATAATAAGAATACGCATAACTTCGGCTTTCTGTTTAGACTGAGACTAGCCTTGCCGACTCTGTCCTGACTTGCTGCTCTGCTCCCGGACCTGCACAATGGGGATCAGCTTTAGCACTAAGCCTCACTGACTGAACTCTTGCCCTTTGTGCTTTTGGAAGGGCAGAACGAACAAAAGGTTACCTTCGGGATAACGGGTCAAAGAAAGATTGGGCTGATTCAGGGAATATGCCTAGCACCTAGTTTATAGCAGAGTAGTGAACAGGAGTCGGCCATATATAGCAGACCAGAATAGCATTTGGAAATTATAGAAGACGGTAGACGATCTTCCGTCTATCAAAAATTTTGATTTCTTTGGAATTAAAAAATCGAATAGACGGTAGAAGATCTTCCGTCTATACAATTTGACCGGTCAAAATTGTATGGACGGAAGAAGATCCTCCGTCTTTATATTTATTTAATTATTTTTAAAAAAAATTGAAAGAGACGAAGAATGAACATCCGTCCCTTTCAAATTTTATTTTCCTTTTTTTTTTTTCGTCCTTTTCTTTTTTTGTCCTTTTCCTAAAAGACAAAAAAAAAATCAAAAAATCCCAAACGGAACATGAACATCCGGCTGAGCATTTTTAAAAACATTTTTAAAAAAATTAAAAAACCCAGACGGAAGATCTTCTTCCGGCTGGGTTATTTTTTAAAGAAAAAAAATAAAATGGAGAGCAGACGGAGGATCTTCTTCCGTCTATATATTTTAATATTTTTTTTTGCAAATTATAGCTTTCACCGTAGTGGCCGAAGAGCATCTACGCTAAAAGCAAATTTGCATATACTCAAAATATAGCTCGAACCATAGTGGATGCTCTAAAGAAAACCCGCCCAAATCCGACTGGATAGGTTTGAAAAAGTTCATTAGAAGTTCAAGTCAGCTGGCCAGGTTTGTTATTTTAAACAAATCTCACTCCTTTGGACCCAAACCGAACCCGTTGCATACGCAAAATAAGATTGTAACTTAATCTATGCTGATACTGATATTAGTTATTATCAACCTTATGGATACACTAGGTTTGCCCGTTGACACGTGCCTACGGCACGTCTTCGAAACGGTGCACATTGTTTGATCATATAAAATAGTTTTGGAGGTCTAGCAAATTAATTGAAATAACAAACATATTCTATGAGAAACTTTTGGGGGTCTAGCAAAAAACATATTATATGATTTTTTTTATTTTTTTGAATTATTTTAAAAGTTTTTAAATTTTTAATTTTTTTAGTTTTCAAATTTTTAATTTTTTTAAAATTTTTTAAATTTTTATTTTCCTAATTTTTTGAATAGAAGAGGAAGGGAAAGAGAGAGAAAAAAAAAATTTAAATAAATATAGGAGTTGTTTTGGGTGGGGGGGGTTTGAATTTGAGTTTTGGGGGAAAAAATATGTTTTGTGAGGTTAGATCTGGACCTTTGATTTTTGAGGCGATTGAAGGAGAGCCAGTTGATAGCTTTCTTTGTGTTTTATTATATAGATAATATTATTACGTACTTAAATTATACGGGAAAAATCAAGAAACTCCAAACATTGTCCATTTAATTCAAATACCCTATAATGATATTTTTCGCTCACTAAACCTCTTCAACCGTTATGTTTTGAATATTCCGTTAAACCCAATTGTGAAATGTCCAGTTTGCCCCCATTCTTTATTCTTTAAAACCTTTGGTGCCTTTTCCATTCTTCTCACTTTTTTTTTCAAAGTTCTAAACTCTAGATTCAGGAGAACGGAAGGGATCGAAGGAGGAACTAGATTTAGGAGGACATTTTTTTTTCTACAACTTTCAAACTACGAAGGTAAATCAGTGATATTTTATCCAGATTTGGGGCATCTAAAAATTAAAATAATAGGCAGGGGTAAAAAAGTTATTTTACAAAGGTCATTTAAATAGAATTTTTGAATTTTAATAGTAGAGGGGGTTTAGTGAGCGAAAAATAACATTGACGAATTTCTTGATTTAAATGAGAAACGTAATGGGGTTTTTTGATTTCCCCCTAAATTATACGTATATTAGTTTATACTTCAATCGTCAATTGAACTTGGTTCACATTAACGTTAAAAATTCTCAAATTGCCAATGATACAGTTTGTTTTTGGAGTGTGGATGCAACAGGTGTGAGTTCTATTTGTTTGTTTAGTGGAAGGATACGGTACTGGCTATATGCCCGACCCTCGGATAGGGGGTTGGCTCTGTGGTTCGGGGGAGAGAGGCAGGAGACGATGGTTCGGCTTGGATCCAGTGGCTCGGCTCGTGTACCTGCACAACGCCTAGGAACACCGGGGTTGGTCCCGGTGGCAGGCCCTCCGACGATCTAGTGAGCTACTGAAGAGTAATAGTAGAGCTAGGGTTTTTAGAAGGAAAGATTGATTACCTTTTAAGTGAGGGAGGGGGTGAAGTATTTATAGGCAGTGGTAAACGGGTCTGAGGCCTAACGGGTCGGGTCAGACCCGTTTGCCTGTGGGCCTGAGCTGGCAGAGGCCCATTTGACTATTGTTGACCCGATGATCCTGGGTGAGCGCCTTTTGCGGAGATCTGGTGGCCTAGATTTCAGCCAACATGTATACTCTATGATTAAACTAAAATGACTAGCTAAAATGAATAAAAGAATGATTAAATCCAAAAAACCCACCCGAGCCATAGAACCCTGATTCCCACCCGAACTAACCCGAATCCAATAGGTCCATGTTTGGGTATGTAAAGATGCAACCTAACGGATTGGGTGGGTTTTGGGTTTGAAATAAAAATTGATTGAGTTTGAAAATAGCTCAAAGCCCACCCAACTTGACCAGTACACCCCTCTAGTTGTCATGATTATTTATATTTTTGAAAACGATCAAGCAGTTAAGAGCATTTTCAACCATGCTAGCTATTTTGGCTCGCTAGAATAGACAAAATAGTGAGCAGTTGAATAATTTGGCTAGCAAAAATAATTGCTGCTCTAACCATGCTAGTTATTTTAGCTAGCAATAAATTTTTAAAAGTAAAGCACATTTATAAAGCAAAAAAAATACCAAGCCAATTTTTTAAATCCCAAAAAATACCAACCCCATTTTTTTAAGCCCCAAAAAATCAAGCACAAATTTTAAAACCCGAAAAGAAGGAAAAAAAAACACATCTCATTTTTGAAATCGGGAATGTGATCGCGATTTTGGAGAAAACTGATCGCGAGCTTGTGATTGCGAGTTCGGTGTTTTTTGTTTTGTTTTGTTTTTTTTAATATTTGGTAGCTCACAATATTGAGTTCTGTGTCCCTATTTTTGTGGAGTTTGGATATTTTTTTTTTGTGATCGCGAGTTCGGAAGATCGCGTATTTGGGATCACGAGATTTTTTTTTGCGATATCGAGTTCGGGTTTTTTAATTTTTTTTAAAAAAAATTTTAGCTCGCGATATTGAGGTCGCATCACTATTTCTTTGGAGTTTGGATTTTTTTGGTGATCGCGAGTTTGGGAGATCGCGACTTTTGGGAGCCCGATAAGTTTTTATTTTTTGGGTTTTGAAAAGCGAAAAGAACAGAAGGGAAGTTTGGCGAGCGATACAACTTCGCCAGATCTAGCGAGTGAATATGAGAAATCTATTTTGGCGAGTGGTTTGGCGAACCCAGTTGGAGCATATTCTTGTATCTAAATTAGCTATTTTGGCTAAAAATAAGAGATGGCTAGCGTGGAGGGGCCTTGCTATTAAATTTACCTTTTTTGTGGAAAATTTTTGCCGTAATAGGCAACTTTTTGAAAAAATTTATGATTGTGGGCCAGTTTCGAAACTATTAGCGCTTGTGGGCTACTTTGTGCACGTCATCAGCGGCCGCTATTCTCATCAGCGACCTTTTTATTTTGAAAGCTGCTAATGGAAATATCAACCTATATTTTAAAATATTTGGAATTTTTTGTTTGGTGTCGCTATTCCTATTAGCGACCAAAACATATATGAAGTTCCTAACGGGATTAGTGACCTTTAATGAATTGTATTCTAAAACTTAGCAAAATCTAGAGAGTTTTGCTCTCTGAAAAAATAATAATCAATTTATTTTTGAAACTGAGGTCGCTATTCGGAATAACGACCTTAGTTGTACAAATGTCGCTATTCGGAATAGAGACATTTATTGCACTAAGCTCGCCATTTCGAATAGAGGCCTTAGTTGTGTGACTATTTTTCAAATTTTACAAAAAATGAGGAGATTGAGTTTCCTACTTAGGTCGCTATTGCGAATAACGACCGGAGTATACTAAGGTCGCTATTCCCAATAGCTTTCTTAGTTTAAAAAAAATAAATCAAAAGAGTAAAAGCTCTCTAAAAATCGCTAAATGTCTCAATACATTCATTTGATGTCCCTAATCTCATTAGTGACCTCATATATACTAAGGTTGCAAGTAGGAATAGCGACAAAAAATAAAAAATTTCAAATATTTTAAAACATTGGTCACTATTCTCGTAGCGGTCGCTGCTGATGTGGGACAAAGTAGTCCACGAGCACTAATAGTTTTGAAACTGGCATGTAATCGCAAATATTTTTAGAAATTGGCCTATTTAGGCACAAAAAAAAATTGTGTGTGTGTGAGTGTGTGGGGGGGGGGGATCGGATCCAAGGTATACGAATGTGGATCCATTCGTATTCACTGAAGTGAAGATATAGCAAGTGTGGCCTACTCTAAAACCGAAAATTTTGCCGTACTGCCCCACTTTTTGAAAATATTTGGTGGCTTGCACCACTTCCGAAAACAATTAGCGATATGCCTTTGTTTAGGACACGTCAGTAAGAAACGTTATTGGGAAAAACGGCATAGGTTATTTCGATGCCGTTCTTCCCAATAACGGCATTTGTTTGAAAAAAAAGTTTCATGCCGTTATTTGAAATAACGGCATCTGTTGCTTTTAGTCCTAAGAGGAAACAGTCTCAATTTTGAGCTGAGAGAGAAGTGTTAAAGTAAATTAACGTATGCTGTTCTCTGAGAGAACGACAACGATTATACTGATGTCGTTATTCAGAATAACGGCATCAGTTATTTTCGTTTTGCACAGTTACCTATATTCAGAAACCCCTCTCCTTCTCCCTTTGTCTTACGATTTTTTCGATCTTTCTCTTCACTCCCGTAATCCTAGTTTCCTAAATCAAAAATTCCTAAAATCCCAACTATTGGAGTGATTTGTAAATTGCCAAACAACAATTAAACATAGACTTTAGTTTTGATTCTCTCATTTCTTTTCGAAATCATCTGCAATCCGAATTTGTGGTAAGTTTTCAAAATCCCTAATTTTTTTATAATGTTGATTTTGATGTATGAGAGTTGTATACATTGGTAGTATAGTACAAATGCCATGGATTTGTTTTATATAAGTAGTAATTGTGGAAATGTACTTATGGATTGTTGTTGATCTAGGATTTGTGAAATGTTAAATTGTTGATCTAGGGTTTGTGAAATTGTTGTTGCTTAGTAAGAGCTATATTGGTAGTATAGTAAAATCGATGTAGATTAGATCCACGTAACTAATAGATATGTGAAGTGATTTTCATAGGAGATTGAGATGTGGATGACCTATATTGCTATCTATGCGTATTTAGATTCATCTATTTGTAGCGTGTGGAGATGTTGTGGTGGTAATTGTTTGTTAATGTTTAGTAATATTTTGGTACAAATTTTAGTATCTCTAGTCTCGTAATGTTTATTAATATTGTAGTTGGCACGTTATATTTAATGTTGACAGGCAAATGGGTCCTACACAACCATCTTCTTCCCATGATGTGGGTGCTTCATCTGGTACTTCGCATGGACCACGGGAACATCCGGGTCCTATAGATCCTACCGTGCTTTATTTGCAAGAAGATCATAGGTCGCAGGCGGTTTGGAAAGGAGATGTAGAAAAAATGAGTTTCCGAATGCACACCATCATGGCGACGCACCCTCGTATTCAAAAATTATTTGGTAAGTAGCGGATTTTATGGAATGTCAAAGTTGGCAAAAGTAAAATGTGACCACGCACTACTTACCGCTCTTGTAGAGAGATGGAAGCTGGAGACACACACATTTCACTTACCAGTTGGGGAGATGAAGGTCACCCTACAAGATATAGCCGTCATATCGGGTCTTCCAATCGATGGGGTGGCCGTCACCAGCAACTTGATGTTCAATAAAGTAGAATTGTTAAGAGATTATCTTGGGCACGAGGTGGATGAAGATGATAAGGGTGTATTCGTTGGGGAATCAGTCCGACGTTCTTAGCTGTATACGGAGTTCAATAATCAACTGCCAGACGTATCGACGAACTACCAACTCCAATGTTATACGCGGGCTTATCTTTTGTCGATGATTGGAGGTATTCTATTCCCTAATTCTTCTGGTAATGTAGTGCATTTGATGTACCTTCTATTGATCTCCGACCTACAAAGAGCCGGCCGATATAGTTGGGAAAGTGCGGCTCTAGCCTCTCTCTACCGTGCCCTGTGCAATTGTTCGATGGGGTCGTTCCAAATAACCGGGCCGATGTCGATATTGCAAATATGATATTGGGAACGAATACATCTCGGTCGGCCCCGGGTAACGGTATTTCAAATAGTTGGTGTGTGCAGCATGAAAATCCAGTGTTGTGAGCTCTTCTTGGTGCGTACTGGACGGGTAAGCTCACGTGGAGAGATAATCCACGCGGTGTGCTCACATATTACAGGGATGAACTCGATCAGCTGAGGGAAGAGTACGTCCACTGGACACCGTATACAGATGATAGGCTATAACGTCTACCCCCCATTTGCACAGCCAATAATCAACTATGGTTGACATTAGCTCCACTTGTAAATTTCTCAATTGTGGAGTTCTATTACCCCGGCCGCGTCCTCCGCCAATTCAATGCACAGCAGCCCATCCCCGGAAACTCAATGCACGGCCGTAGACTTCACAATATTACCGGCCAAGGTCGTTTACCGAATATGGATTGGGCTGATCACCACCGTGCTCATGTAGCATGTTGGAATGAGAGGAAGTATGACTTGGTTGTAGAAGGAATTGTGTCGTACGACGGATCGTTGCAAACCGGGTACATGGCATGGTACCATCGTATCACACGGTTGTATGTAGCGCCAAGAACGGATCTCCCCGCGGGTATCCAACAACCGATACCCGCGCACCAAGTGGAACCACCACCCACACATTCCACATCGCAACCCATGTATCAACCAAAAGCTTCCTCCTATCATTTAATTATAAAGTAATGTTAGTGTTTTTAAATTTTATTCACATCATTTTGCTTATGTTTGTTTAACAAAAGTTTGGTTTACTACTAATAATTTTTAATCGTATATAGATTGACAATACATGGGACATTGCGAGGAAATGTGCTCATGTCTTGAAAAGCAACGCTTCAAAGGCATGCAAGGAATTGGCGAGAGAATTCCTACTTCCATGTCGTACTTCTCTTGAAGAAGTTGGTGACGGTTCGCGCTTCGATGCCCTTCTACGCTTAACCGAAGTACCAACTCAAACGGCCCGACCAAACGTAAGCCGAGCACCACCTCCACCCCAACAAACAGTTGAAGCAGACCCCCCCGCCCCACCTCGAAGTCAACCACAAACTCCTTCACATCCTCCGAGAAGGGGTAAGAGTGTTCGCTTTCCTCTTACACACAATGAATTGGCAAACCCTGAGATTGAAGCTGTTGGAGGTGACCAAGAAGGAGATGTTGGTCCAAGTGCTCCTGCGACACAAGAGATTGGGGATCGTAGGAGGAAAGTCCCAGTTCGAAAGAGGAGAAAGCCACAACAATATACGCCTAGTTAGTTTTTTTCATGAATCAACTTTATGCGTAGGTTGTTGTAGTTTTAATGGAGTTTTCATGTAATTCTAGGAAAATGTTGATGACTACTAGTTAGATGTTTTGTAAATGTATATTTTTGAAAAATATGAATTAACTTGATGAGTGTTTGGGTAGTATGAATTCTGTGCTTGGATTTGAAGTGTATGAGAAAATTGAAAATCAAGTCTGTGCTTGAATTTGATGTGTTGAAGTGAATTAAAGTAATTTTTTTGTTCAATTAAAGTGTATGGAAATAATTGATTGATTGATGAGTTCATGAGTTCATGAGTTGAAAAAACTTGAAGCAAAGTGATGAATTGATGTGTTGAAATGTGGAAAAAATTTTAAGTGGATGTATGTATTGAAGTGGTCTGTGCATGTATTGAAGTGGAGTGTGAGGCCTGTGCATGTCTGTGCATGTTTTAATTGAAAAACAGCAATAACAGATGCCGTTATTGCAAATAACGGCATCTACAGATGCCGTTATTGCAAATAACGGCATCTGAATCCTGTAACGCTCTTGAAGATAATGACATTAGTTAAAAGGTAAAATTTGAAAAGTTGGGACATCTGCCAAACTTTCTATCTTCACAGTCGTTCTCTAAAATAACGGCATCAGTTAAGGATGCCGTTATCTTGAAAAACGACATCAGTTAAGAATGCCGTTATCTTGAATAACGACATCTCCTAAGAATGCCTTTATCTTGCATAGAGACATCTCTTAGGTGTCAAAAATTAGAATTTTTGGGACTTATGCCATTCTTTCTGTCTTCACAGTCGTTCCTCTGAAAAACGGCATCTTCTGAATATGCCGTTATTCAGAAGAACGACATCTGTTATATGAATAGTAGTGCATGTTTTTTGTGCATGTTTTGTGGAGATAAATTACTAAAATCAAATTTACTCAAATTCAAGAACCATTCATTCCACAAACCTCATGCTTAACTATTTAAACTTAAATTACTCAGGATTAAACAAAAGCTCTCTAATTCATACTAACTTAACGATAGATTTTACAACATTAATACAATAACCGGATACAAGTTCAAGTGCCGGTAGACTGTGAAGTCCCCACACTCTGTACATTCTTACAACTCCGTCTATTGTATCCACTCACTCCGCATTTCGAACAAACTTTCCCAGTGCTCCCACCTTCTCGAGCATCCATGTCATTGCAGATGCGAGTACTCTTTGGTCGCCCTTTTACTCGACGAAGATTTGAATCGGCTATGAGCATCGTTCCACTTTGTGTCGGCCAATAAGATTCGTCTGGTATAGGATTGAAAGTTGGTGCCCATGTTTTTGCTAACGAACCGGTAGAGTAAAAGGCATCGATGTATGGTTGATAATCAAACGCACGGGAAGCACATGCCGCTAACACATGAGAGCATGGAATGTGATATAGTTGGAATTTGCCACAAGTACAAGTTCGGCTCTCGAGGTCTACCGTGTGCCAATGACCACCCTTTTGATATCCACTATCCATTCTAATGCTCGTTTTCACCCCAAAAACACCTGACCGATTATTAAACATTATTGCCTCATGTAAATTGGATTTTTTACAGCGTACATCAATAAGATCCTGAATGCGTGGTGCCCATAATTTACCTTCACTGATAAGCGTCTGCGCGGCTTCACGGCGATCAGTGAAATACATATTTAGACGGAAAAATATCTGTTCTACAATTGTGGTGACAGGCAAGCTACGAACACCTTTTAGAACCGGATTGAAAACTTCCGATAGATTTGTTGTCATTATACCATATCTATATACGACCTCCATCGGCAGTAAGTGCCCACTTCTCAATCGCTTTCTCCTTCAACCAATTATCCCTACCAGCATTGCTCGCTTCAAGTTGTGCCATCTTTTCCTCAAACTTCTTCCACTGATTTTGACACGCGATCACCTTCAACTTACTCATCAAAAGTTTGCAACCAAATTTTTATGGAAATTGCTAGCAAAATGCCGCATACAGAATCAATGATATGCAAATGGTTCCTTCCATGTACCGAACTCATTTTGCATTGCTGATAAAATACCGGCATGCCGATCAGAAATGACACACAGACCTGCACGATCTGTAACGAAGCACCGAATACAATTCATGAACCATGTCCACGTCTCTATGCTTTCACCGTCAACTAGTGTAAACGCAAATGGAAACAACCTACTGTTTGCGTCTGGTGAAACAGCAATCAACAAATATCCTTTATATTTTCCGTACAAATGAGTGCCGTCTACACTTATAACTGGTCTACATGCCTTAAATCCTTCGATGGAAGGACTGAATGCCCAAAAAACACCCTTAAAAGTTACTTTGCCCAGACCGGATGCAATCTTCGCCCAATGTACAGCCGTACCCGGATTTGAAGCTTGAATTGCAATGAGTAGATATGGTAATTTAGTGGAAGCTTTTTCAAAAGAACCATACAGTCGCTCAATTGCTTTATGTTTAGCCTTCCAAGCTTTCCAGTATGAAATTGTGTAATGGATCCTACCCTTCACTATTCCAATTATGCCTCTTGGTGTTATTGCGAGTTGTTCCTTCACAACATCCAATATGACTGTCGATACAACCGTGAAATTAATTTTTCTGTGATCCTGAGTCAATGTAGAATTCACACATGTGTGTGCACCTTCAAGCTTCTTTACCACGAAATAATTACGGTATTTTGGAACAATTACACGTAACCGCCATGGAAAACCAACTATATTTTGAAGTGACGGATTTTCTGCAATGTCCTCGGCTGAATGGTTGATGGGCGCGTATTTACATTTCACATAGTATAGACCACGATGTGATTTTACTGTCACAAATTCTCTGTGGTTTTTCACGGCGTACATCTTCACTTAATGTTGTAGAGCATCTTTGGTTGGAAATCTTTGACCTATGAAGAGTTCATCCAAGTTGGAACAGCCAACAGAAGACTGTCCATGTTCATGTATGGTGGTACGAGACATCCATTCATTGGATTGAGATCCATGCATAGCTGTACTTGTGTCCTGACTTGGCAATACACAGGCATTGTTAACCGGCACATCAAAATTGATATCAACAACCGGAGCTTCAACGGCAACCTCCTCATCATCATCTTCGAGATCGTGTTCCTCATCTTCTTCCTCTTCGACCAAATCGTTATTTACAACGGCGTTGTCAAAGTCTTCCATTGCCATGCCGGTTACCAAAATATTTTTTGACAATATCGGTGGATGTACCTGCTCGTATTCAGAGGAAATAGGTTCCGTTGGAGTTGTGCTAGTATCTTCTTCTGTATTTGAAATTCTAGTATGTGACTCGGCAGATGGTTTCAATGTCCATGTAGGCCTTGGACTTTCAATAACAACCCGTCTAGTATTTGGAAGCCTCGTTTGGTCGATATATAACTCAACTGGGTTCCAACTATAATTTGGATCAAGTGTCCTACCCATCATGGACCTCAAAGAATTGTCATTGTCTACGGGTACCAACATGAAATATTGCACATCCCCTTTACCAGCAGCATAACGGACTCTGATTTTTACACTCATTTCACTTCTATCCCAATTGGTGACTTCATATATTTTATCTATTAATTCTCAGTACATAAAGTTGCGGGGAGCCCAAATAATTACCGGTTCAACATCACTATAAGAATATCCAATCTTGGGATCTTTAATTACTTCACTCCCAAAATATAACCAAATAGGGATATCAAATTCCATACCTAACCATAAAATTCAAACATGTTCAAGTCATTCACTACTCATAATAAGCATAACATGGGAATACTTATCAAACATATGGTTAAGATAATAATACTTTCAAATTAGACCGTACCGCCGCTAGCTTGAGAAATCGTTGTGGATGAAGAATGAAATGAGAATGGGAGTAAGGAGGTAGGATATATGAAATTTTAGAGCACTCCCGAAGTTGGAATTTTTTGATTTAGGGATCTAGGGTTTGTGGGTTACGGGAGTGAAGAGAGAGAGAGAGAGAGAGAAAAACGAATGACAAGGGGTAGGAGAAAGGTTTGGGGGAAGATGAGTATAGGTAACTGTGCAAAAAGAAAATAACTGATGCCGTTATTCAAAATAACGGCATCAGTATAAATCATGCTGTTCTCTCAAAGAACGGTATAGGTTATTTTACTGTTACAATTCTCTCTCAGCTCAAAATTGAGACTGTTTCCTCTTAGGACTAAAAGCAACAGATGCCGTTATTTCGAATAATGGCACGAAACTTTTTTTTCAAACAAATGCCGTTATTGAGAAGAACGACATCGAAATAACCTATGCCGTTTTTCTCAATAATGTTTCTGGCTGACGTGTCCTAAATAAGGGCAGATCGCTAATTGTTTTCGGAAGTGGAGCAAGGCGCCAAATATTTTCAAAAAGTGGGGCAGTACGGCAAAATTTTCTCCAAAACCACACAAATAAAAAGGCCTTATGAAAAGGCAGGTATCAGCAAGGGTTTTCCGGTCAGTTTTCTGTATAAATGTACCCAATAAAGAAAGAACGAAAGAAACTCATCAACCATCTTTTTTACTTTGGAAGAGAGTTTCTGCAGGCACTAATAATATGGGGAGTGGCAACCATGAAGAAGACCTTAACACCAAAGCTTATACAAAGAAGAGGATCAGAAGAAGGAGAAGAAGAGGAAAACAGGTTGGGTGTGAGGTTGAGAGTATAAAACAGGAAGCTGTGGAGGGTAGCTGGTCCCGCGATATTGACCCATTGCTCGATCTTTGGTGTGACTGTCGTAACTCAGGCGTTTATCGGACATATCGGTCCAACAGAGCTTGCTGGGTTCTCCATTGTCTGCACTGTCCTCTTGCGTTTCGCTAATGGAATACTCGTAAGTCCTCTCTCCTTTTTTTCTCTGTATTTTTTCTAAGATAATAAATATAGTGCACAAATATCAGTACCACTGCTATAGATTTTTTCATAACCTTGGCAAAAAAAAAGATATCTGGGTTGTATAGTTTGTTCTTATTTTCTTGTTTTTATTTGTTTCACTTGGTAGTGGGGAAAAAAAACTGGAAGACTTGTGTGCTTTTAATTCAACTTTTCTTATGAAATATATATATTGTAAATTATTTTATTCCAGAAGTAAATGATTTGCGCTGTATTGCCTTTGGTTAGCTACAGCTGTGTACACTGCTTCTGTGATTATATGCAAAAACAGTTAACTGTGTATATTTTGTCAGAAAAACACTATCGTAAAATTACAATCATGTCTTTTTTTTTTGCGCAATTCATAGATCATTCATTAAAAAGTTTTTGATTAATTATTTGTAAAATAGTTCTTTTTTTTAACAGCCAAAATAACATTGCTTTGAGCTTTGAGTCGAAATCGAACAACATTAATTAGGATTATGAGTTTGATATTATATTATGTTAGAGCATCCACAGTCGTTTGCTATAATTTCCACTTTCTCAAATTATAGTAAACGAATCGAAAAGTAGTGCTGCAGTCGTTTCTCATTTTCCCATATTTTGAGAAAGTTTCTATTTCCATTTCTCAAATATGAGAAACGAATCGAGCTTTCTCATATTATAAAGGACGGGGTATGATACCCCGTCTCTTCGATAAAAATATTTTTTAATCGCATCAAACGGAGTATCATACACCGTCCCATTAATTTCTGAATTTTTTTTTTTAAAAAAGCGGACGGACGGGGAATGATACCCCGGACGGGGTATCAAACCCCGTCTCTCTAATTAAAGGCAAATTTTTTTTAAAAAAATGGTTCAAACGGGGAATGATACCCCGTCTGGGGTATCATACCCCGTCCGCCCAAAAGGATCCACAGTGGACAAGTTGGACTAATTAATGCTGATTAGGAGTATTCCTTAGGTTGATTAGGAGTATTCCTTAGGTTGAGGTAGTGTAGTAATTAGGTTTAGTTAATATAATATTATTTAATTTAGTTAATTAATATAGTTTAATAGTTAATAATTAATTAATTTTTTTTAATTTCTTTTAAAGTATGAGACGGGGTATCATACCCCGTCGCTCGCTTTTTTCTAAAAAATGAAAAACAATATAGCAAACGACGACTGCAGCGATCGAACCCCATTTGCTATTACTGTAGCTGCCATTTTATACCATATGAGAAAAACGACTGTGGATGCTCTTAGATGTTATATTACTCAATTTAGTCATATATCAAAAAATATATTAGTTTAATCTTTGCTTCTTTCCTCTTTATAGGAGACATTTTACTCAGTTATAATCAATTCAATAAAATATTTTTTTCTATCTCTGAATCTAACATGAGCACCGATCCAAACCCTAGTTTTGCACTAGATCCTCGGCCTCCCGCTCCCATCAGATCTCGTCTTCTTCTTCCTCCGGCTACGACCTGTTGCCGACTACAACTCCGAACTATAATTTCACCTCCCAGATCCCAAAGTCCAGATCCATTCCCCACTGTAGATCCCGTCCCCAATCCAAACACCAAACATCAACTTCACAAATCCCTAATCTAATCCATAATCACAATCCCTGCCTTCTGTCACCATCATCAGTACCCACCACCATTATGACCAACTCCCTAAAGCCTAATCACCCATTTATCCTTACAGTCAATCCTCTCCTTTCCCTGTCCTCCACCGAACTCCAACTTCAGAATCCTTGCCGTCCACTTCCATCTAAACCCAACTAAGACTCTACACTCCAAACCCGTTCTCAATCCAAACCCTATCCCATTCCATACCCAAACCCAAAACCCTAATCAGTTCCAACTCAACCAAACCCGAAACCCAAAACCCGAATCTTATTCTTCCAGATCCAAAATCCTAGTTCAAGAAAAGAAAAAAAAACTGATCACCCTGGTCTTTGCAGACAAAGGGAGAATACTGTATGTTGGCTCAACCAGTCCCTCTACAAATCCATCTCAGATCTAAGAATCGGATCAAATCCCAAATCCATCACATATCTAAGAGCCGGATCTAACCCCGACGTCTTCTGGCATCCTTCCCGTCTGCCCAGGGCCATCCTGACCTCCTTCTCCTCCTCCTCCTCCTCCTCCTCGCCCTCCTTCTGAAAAGCACTACTCCCTACAGAAGAGCATTGTTCCCGCCGAAGAGCATTACTCCGATAGAAGAGCACATTACAACTACTACACCCGCTTCATCCCGAGAGATGCTGATGCTTAGTGGGCAAACTCATACTGGTTGATCCACCGTAAGTTTAAAAGAGGGGTTTTAGATATTATATTATGTTAGATGTTATATTACTCAGTTTTGTCCCATATCGAAAAATGTATTAGTTTAATGTTTGCTTCTCTACTATATATATGAGACACTGTATTCAGTTATAATTAATCAATTAAAATATTCTTTTCTATCTCTGAATCTAACAGTATGGACCCCCTTAATGAGACTTGTGTGGCTAGTAGACTCCAAAGATATCAATATTTGATGGATATAGCTACTTAATGGTGAACCTAACATTAATAATTTTGACTTGTAGCTATGCATATGGTATAATTCATTAGTCTTCTTCGTCCTTGATGTGGGTAAAAGTAGAACAAAACCAAGGACTGTTCAAATCAGGCACGAATCTTATAGTTATCAGGGGTAAAACAGTAATTTTCAGTAGAAACAAGCCCGTCGAGAGTGGTTGGCCCATTTTCAGACCCATTGACCCAATCCAGTCTGTAATAGGGACAGCTATAATATCCCTAGTGGAAAGGAGTCCAGATTTATCGGAAGAACTCAGTTTAGACCCCCTATTTCTAGGGGGGTAACATATTCTATCCATCCATGCACACAGAGAGTTTCAAAACTTTATCTCTTCATCAAGAGAAGAGTCCTGACTCGATCTCTTCACATGGAGAGGGTAACCGACTCTATTAAAATACCGGGAAGTAGAGATAGATGAATATCTTGAAACTGCAACCCCCAACGACTATATATACCTCGAGACCTCCGAAACCAGGTAATTGTAAATACCACTCTCAAAACTCACCATATCTTTGAGTTTCTGACTTGGGCGTCGAAGGGTCTGTCACTGGGGCCACCCTAGGTGTTTCGGACGTATTTGCAGGTCCACGGGAGTGATATCAGCCATTCCTGACGATCATATCTCGGAGTTGAGTGCTGTTTTTGGTGGTTAACACCGAAGAATAATGAAGGGTTGAACTTTATTATATTTATTAAAAGAATTCACATATCTGTTTGTTCTCACATAGAAATAAGTAGCAACACAAATCCAACTTTGTGGGTCCAATACTTCCTTCTCAGTTGTGCCTCCAAGAAGGAAGGGGAAGGCAACGACAACCAGTCGACAAACTGACCACCCTCTTCACCCTCCTCTTGTGGAGGACCCCCTCAACAACTTCAACAATTTCAATAGGTTTAGTAGTCTCAACCAGAACAACCCTTCCTCAGCAGATTCAGCCTTCGTCCAGAGGAGTAGCACCGGGGCGCTCCTGTCGAAGCCATCCCGAACAATACCCTATGGGGTCGTTTGTTGAAAATAGAGGTTTAGTCCGTACCTCAACTCCTTCTATTGTGCCCTAGCCGCAGTCAGACCTCCATCAAGTCATCATCAACTGACAGCAGGGGTCTAGAAGGACTCCCTCTCCAAGGCGGAAAAGAAAATCTCCCTCTCCTAGGGGACAGCAGGGGTCCAGAAGGGTCTCCTCCCTCTCGGCAGTGAAGAAGCCAAACCGCATCAAGACGATTAGTTCCTAGAGGCAACAGAGATGAAGAGACACCCGTCACCAAGGTAGCGTTTCAAATTTTCAGTGATGAGATCCTCCAAGCCCTCAATGTCGCTTCAAGTAGGGGCTGACAAACAAACAGTCGCCACCTCATAATCATACATGAGGAAGTGTCTCGCAGGTCGACCAGATCCAACCAAAGGGAAGATGTAGCTTCCCGAACTCTATTGGGTGTACGAGTAGAACATAATCTAACCACGGTCCCACCACAGGGAATAGTTTCACCAAAAGAGCTAGCTTAAGTTGGTACTCTTGGATCATCGATATTCTAAACTATACACCCATACACTTATTCTCACCACCTATGTGGGACTAAACTTAATTCACATCCTAATATTTTCTATTCTTCATTCAAATATTTCATCAAACACCTTATGTGTATGCCATGCATGCACACAACCTTGAACTTTTTATCCATCAACCTTGAACTTTTTATGCCATATAATCTCTTAGGCCCACACAAATCCAAGACCACTAACCTATGGGGTATTACATTCACCCTTAAGACTTAGCATCCTTACTAAGCTCGAGACATACAATCTAATTCAAGACCACCTTTCTAGCTGATGTGATCCACATGGATGTCACTCCTATCTTGGCCTTACTGCCACTGTGGTACCACCATCGGTGTCGAAAGTTGGCTCTGATACCATTTGTAATATCTCGAACTAACCACAGGGTGTATGAGTAGAATACAATCTAACCACGACCCCACCACAGGGTATAGCCTCACCAAAAGAGCTAGATTAAGTTGGTACTCTTGGATGATGAGCAACCTAATATATCCACTTATACACTCATTCTCACCACTTATATAGGACTAAACTTAATTTCGATTATACTATTTTCTATCCTTCATTGAAACATTTCATCAAACACCTTATTTGCACGATATTTATGCACACAACCTGGGCTTGTGCTATGCAGCCATCAAATCTCTAAGGCGCATATAATCTCTTAGGCCCACACAAATTCAACCCCACAAACAATCCGGGGTATTACAGAAGACCCAGTCCTTCGCCGCCTCCGAGAGATGGAAGACCGTCTCAATAAAATCAATTGAGAGGAAGAACGTCAGGCCAAAATCTTTCGCCCTAGCAGACCTCCCTTCTCCTTTCTCCAAATCAATCATGCAAGCCCATGTCCCCGAAACCTTCAAGCCGCCTCACTTCGAGTCTTACAATGGAGAATTTGACCCGATTGATCATATTGAGAGTTTTAAAAACCTAATGATGATGCATCAAGCCTCAGGCGCACTTCTCTATAAAACCTTCCCTGCCACATTGAAGGGGTCAACAAGGGAGTGATACTCCTACCTATCTCCCGACTCCATCTTCTCATTTGACCAATTTGAAAAGCTATTCCTCACCCATTTCATATGCAGCCGCCGTATCGAGAAGACAAGTGCCTCTCTATTAGGCCTAAATCAAAGGGAAAAGGAGCGACTCAGGACTTTTTCCGGCGCTTTACAACCGAGTCCCTGTCTATCGCCTCCGTCGATCAAGTAGTAGCGGTTGTCGCGTTCAGACACAACGTCAACCATGCCGATCTAAAGGAGTCCCTTGCTAAGAAGCCTCCTTAGGGCTTCTCGGAACTCCTGCCGAGGAGTGAGAAGTACATCCGGGCTGAAGAGGCTCTCCAACCCAGCGGTCAGAAGGAGCCCTCCTCCAGGAACAAATGGAAGAGTGCATACGAAGTGGATCCTAAGAAGAGCAATAGTGAGCACTGACCTCCTTCTCGTTTTGAGAAGTTCACCTCCCTCAATGCCAATATATCAGCGGTTCTCATGGAAGTAGATAAGGAGGGGCTACTTCGCCCTCCCCCAAAGATGAACACTCTAGGGAAGAGGAGGAACAAAGATAAATGGTGCCGTTTTTACAGAGATCATGGCCACAACACAGATGACTGTCAGGATCTCAAGGAAGAGATCGAAGAGCCTATCCAGTTCGTTCGAAAAGACATGCAGATCCTCTACCCCCCCGAGGAGCTAACAAGTGCGCAAAAAAGTCCTCTGAGTCCCAAGATTCAGATCCATGAGCAGTTCTCCACTCCATCCACGGAGGGCCCATGGGGGGAGAATCAAACTCCTCCCGGAAGGCCTTCATCCGAGAAGTGAATTCGGTACAGAACGTCCCCTCGCCCAAGAGTCTTGGAGTCTTGGTGACATTCTCAGATAAATACCTAGAAGGTGTCCGAACGCCCCACTGAGATGCACTCGTAATTGGTATCCACATGGCCAACCATGAGGTATGGCGCATCCTGGTCAACAACGGCAGTTCTGTCAATATTCTTTTTCGTGAAGATTTTGAAGGCCTTAAGCTATCTCGAGATCGTCTCAAGCCTGCCGAATACACACTTCGCTGGTTCTCTGGGGTGCCATTCTCAATCGAAGGAATAGTCATTCTTGATGTGACTACAGGAAAAGTCTCAACAACCCAAACCGAGGCAATAGATTTCAAGGTCGTCAACGTGAAGGCCGCTTACAATGCCATCCTCGACCGACTGGGCCTTTGTAGTACTTCATGTCGTACCCTTAGCTTTCCACATGAAGATGAAGTTTCCAACCCCAATGGGAGTGGGAGAAGTCAAAGGGAGCCAACAGACAGCTCGAAGGTGTTACACAACTACAATGGGGGGCTCAGCCCTCCCTCTCGAGGCATTAGAACTCTATTAAGAGAGTAGTCAGGTCACTTCTGAACCGGTCGATGAGCTCGAAGAGATTCTTTTCTTTAAGAAGGACCCAACCAAGAGTTTCTGGCTAGGAAAAGCCCTCCCACACTACTTCAAAGAACATATCATTGAATGCATTAGAGGGAACCAAGACCTCTTCGCTTGGACCACTGCTGACATGCCCTGTATCCCAGCAGAACTAATCACGCACCTTCTCAATGTCAGTACCGAAGTCAAGCCAGTCCAGCAGAAATGTCTCAAGTTCTCCCTTGACCGACAGCAAGCCATCAAGGAAAAAGTAGATAAACTCTTAGCCGGCCGTTTCGTCCAAAAAGTCAGCTGCCTTGAGTGGCTGGCGAATGTGATGATGGTGAAGAAAGCCAATGAAAAAAATGGAGAATCTACATTGACTTCACCGACTTGAACAAAATATGCCCGAAGGACCCGTTCCCTCTTCCAAGCATTGATCCCCTGATCAGTGCCACATCCGGAGACAAAATCTTGAGTTTTAAGGAAACTTTTTCAAGATGCAATCAGATCAGAATATTTCCCTTGCCATTCCGAAGACGTCTTTTATGACCGACTGATATGGCTAAAAATAGGATTAAATCGGGACCGTTCAAACCGAGCACGAATCTTAAAGCACTTAAGGGTAAAACAGTAATTTCACCTACAAACGGGTCTGGAATGGGAACTGGGTCTCTCTACAAAAGCCCAGTAACCCGAAAACAGATCTGTTCTATTGGGCATGAGTGGCAACTCGTTCCAAATCAGCCCAGATTTTTAAAGAGTAATTCAAATTCGTGATTATCTCTAAGATGCAGTTTAAACCGCATCTCTTATCATGAAACGAGTTTAAACTCTACATCTTATCCAAAAACACTGGGACATAGAGATAAATGATTATCTCTAAACTATCTCTTAAGACGACTATAAATTTCCCTCTCCCCCACCATAATAAGGTAATCAATATTTTTCCACATAAATGCTCTTTCATAATCTTCCTGATTACTGACTTGAGCATCGAAGGGTTTGTAGGCGGGATCCATCCCGGTGTATCGAACTTTTTGCAGGTCAATGGTAGCGGCAAGAAACAGTCAAACGCGGGTTAAAAGTCAACAGGTTTGGCTTTATTGTTTCCTAAACAATCCACAAATACATCTGTTTGCTTCCACACCAAAATCAGCAGCAACAGATTGGCGCCGTCTATGGGAAACGAAAATATAATCCAACCTTACTTCACCGGTGAGGTTAGTTTCCAAGCCGCTGAGCCACTCCTCTTCCTCCTCCTCCTTCACTCCATGATGTTCCTTTTCAACTCGACCAGAAAGTTCAGCAGCCACTGCTTGAACAGCCTCTTCCCCAACAGCCTCCTCCTCAGCAGGCCCCTCCTGGGTCTCGGGGGGCTGCCCCGGGCAGCTCTCGCCGAAGTCGTCCCAGGCAACACCCTCATCATAATCATGTTTTGATTCACAATGCTTCCTCCAACTGCATGGCCTCCCACAATCTCCCAGGGCCGTGAGATCTTCATCAAGTCATCGTCGATCGTCAGCAAGGATAGATCTTCGGACTCACTTGAATGAGAATCGAGCTGCAGAGGAAATCCCTCACCCTGAACAACAAAGGGCCACTAGAGGACCCCCTTGCAGGCTAGGGCCTAGAAGACCGCACTCCCCCAGGAGGCGAAGAGAGTCTCCTCTCTGCCGTCATCAGAGGATTCGTACCCCGATAGGTTGGCCAACACCCAGGAACCACCGAGACGAAGGGGCGCCTGTTAATCGGGCAGAGCTCCGGAATTTCAAAGAAGACATTCTTCAGGCCCTCAATATCGCCACTAGTCGTGATCGCCAGCTCTCCTAGCCCTTACCATGCTCCAAGAAATCACCAACACACACCTAGCCCTCGTCGCATCGCTCCTCATGAAGGAGAATCTCTAGGGTTATCTAGATCCCACCGGGTGGAAGACTCGGTCCACCGTCGTCTCCACGAGATGGAGAGCCGCCTTGGTAGACTAGACAAAGAAGAAGAGCAGCGGGTGAGAAATTTCTGGCTGAGCAGGCCTCTATTCTCCCGAACCATCATGGAAGTCCCGATCCTAGAAAACTTCAAGCCTCCTCACTTTGAGTCGTACAATGGGGAGTCAGACCCCGCTGACCACATCGAGAATTTCAAAACTCTCATGATGATTCATCATGCTTCAGACACGCTCCTTTGCAAAACCTTCCTAGCCATGCTGAAGGGACCCGCGAAAGAATGGTACTCCCTGACTGACCCTGCCTCCATCTTCTCCTTCGATCAGTTTGCATAGCTCTTCCTTACCCATTTTGTGAGTAGCTGTCGGGTCGAGAAAATAAGCACTTCTTTGTTGGCGCTCAGTCAAAGGAAGGGCGAGTGGTTAAGGGACTATGTCAACCGCTTTACCATCGAGGCTTGGTGTATCGCCTCCCTTGACCAGTCGGTGGCCTCTGCTGCGTTCTGACACAACATTAACCACAGCCGACTTAAAGGCATCTCTCTCTAAAAATTCGCCCCGGGACTTCTCGGAACTCCTGCTGAGGAGCGAGAAATATATTAGGGTGGAGGAGGCCCTCCTCCCACTCGATCAGAAAGAGCCCTTGTTCGGGAACAAACGAAAGGGCGTGGAAGAAGAAGGTTAAGAAGCTTCAGAAGGATAATGGTGGCCAGCGCCTGCCCTCCTCCCTGTTTTGAGAAATTTACCCCGCTTAATGCTAGTGTCTCGGCCATCCTAATGGAGGTCAGGAAAGATGGACTACTCCAACCACCTCTGAAGATGAATACACTGGGTAAGAAAAGGAACATGGACAAATGGTGCCGCTTTCATAGGGACCATGGCCACGACACAGATGATTGTCGGGCACTCAAAGACGAGATTGAGGTCCTCATTTAGAGGGGGCAACACAGATGATAAAATAAATAACACCTTTACAAAATAAATTTGTAGTCCTTTGAATCTAGTTTCCAGAACTTCTTACAGATCTGAATTCTCACTTGTAGATTACAAGTTATCCTATTTTTAGTGTTGTTAGGTTTTAAATTCTAGATTTCTGTTTAGAAGCATATCGACATGATTTACTAATTAAAATAATGTGTTATCAATAGAATGAAGACATGAAATTAATTAGGTTGTTACGATACATGATTATGAGTTACTTTGAAATTTTTATAAGATTAATTGATGAATTTTCAGTCTAGTTATATATATACAAGGACTTGACCCTAGGTTTGCCAGGACACTAGATCAGTAAAGAACTAGACTTTTGACCTAGCTGAAGATAAAATCACTTAGAACTTATTGAATAAAATTGTAGCCCTTTATATCTAAAATCCAGATCATCGGACGGTTTTGTAATCCGACTTACGGATTGTAGGATATTAAAATTCAACTACTGTAATGTCTTAACTCATGAATTCTATTTTTAAAATATGTTGTCATGTTAAATTAATTAAATCCGTAGGTTAACTTAAGAACTAGGACCTAATATTTGTAATAATGTTAATGAACAGTCCCAGGAACTAGATTATAATTTTTGCAAGAAATTTAAATAAGTTTTTAGTCGAATTATGCATGTAATAATTTTATATTGAGTTACTGCCTGTATAGCAGACTCGTAGAGAATTGATTGGTTGATATAGTTAATATAATTAAAATATGTCGTGTGAATATGCGTTGGAACCGGAATGGAGTATAGTTTTTAGAACCCCTGATAGAACCTGATTTGCTTTCCTGTAGCATTGGAAAAGTCAATTTTTGTACAGAAATGTCTGCTATCCAGAATTTATGTTTTCGTGTTATTAAATATAAATATGTTAAATTTTGCATTTAATGAATGAAATTAAATATATCATGCATTGCACAACCTTGACACCTTCTTGACATCACCTCGATACCTCCGTACCCATTGCATTTTCATATTAGTGTATAATAAAATAATAAGCCGGGATAATAAGAGTTGACTTAGTAGTGGACAACATCGAATACTGTACTCAGAGAAGGGTCCCTTGTTTCTCTATTTAATATTGGTATGGATTATGGATTAATGATTATTGATTATTGACCACTGTTGTCGAGTACATGATCTGTAGAGTTCACCATTGTAACATCTCGTATTTCTTGGAGGTATAATATACTAGTATAATATAGTATAGTATATATATACTCGATTTGCCTATGGGCACGTGCCTACGAAACGTTTTCGGAATGATACAACATATGAGAAGCCTTGTAAACAGTAAAACAACAATTATGTAGCTCAAGTTTGAATAGTTTGACAATAATTAGTTGTAAATAAAAGTCCATGTTTTAATTAGTATATGTTGAAAAATAATTATAAATGAGGGTATAAAATCCAACATCTTAGAACTTTGTGGGTGGAAAATGATGAAATTTAACTATTGAAGAGATATTTGCTATTTTCAATGTAACATGAGCAATAAAAAAAACATAAAAGAATCTGAAATTTACAAACCTGAAATTTGAAAATCTAAATTTATGAGTAAATAGAGAGAGAGAGAAAAATAAATAAATAAATAAATGAGGTTTTTTTTGGGAGGGGGGGGGGGGGGGGGGGGTTGAATTTGAGTTTTGGGGTTTGAAATTTTGAAAGGGAAAATGTGTTTTGTGAGGTTAGATCTGGACCTTTGATTTGGGGAGGATTGAAAGAGAGCCACTTGATAGCTTTTTTTGTGTTTTATTTTTTATATATATATATATATATATATATATATATATATATATATATATATATAATGGCATAATGGTAATAATGTGGAATGGCAATATGGTAATAATGAGATTTAAATGAGATGGGGGGCTTTGGCTGCACGTGGGGTGATGTGGAGTGGGGCCCAGGGGGGCTGTGTGCAGCACGCATGAGAAGAGTTTCAGGTGTGGGATTGATTTGTCCCACATCGGAGGATTTACATGATTAATTAATAATAAATAATATTGCTTATGGTCAAGAGTCACCAAATCGGTTCCTTTTCTTTTTTGTTCCTGAGCTAATGCGGGGGGGGGGGGGGGGGTTACAAATAGTATCAGAGCTGACTTTCAACACCGATTGTGGATAAGAGTGGGTGAGATGTAAGCCTGGCTGAGGACAATACGCTGGTAGAGAGACCAGGGGCAGTACGCTAGCTGGGTACTCCGCTCCACATCGGCGAGATGTATGCCTGAGAGAGAGCTGAGGTCAGTGCGTTGGCTTAGAATTAGCTGAATCAGGGTATTGCGCTCCACATCAGCTAGAAAGGAGATCCAGCACTAGGTTGTGTGCCCCGTACTCAGCGAGGACGCTGAATTCTTAAGGGGGGTGCATGAAACATCCCATATTTCTTGGAGGTATAATATACTAGTATAATATAGTATAAATAGTATATATATAGAGAATGGCATAATGGTAATAATGTGGCATGACAATATGGTAATAATGGAACTTAAATGAGATGGGGGCTTTGGCTGCACGCGGGGTGACGTGGAGTGGGGCCCGGGGGGGATGTGTGCAGCACACGTGAGAAGAGTTTCGGGCGTCGGATTAATTTGTCCCACATCGGAGGATTTGCATGATTAATTAATAATAAATAATAATGCCTATGATCAAGTGTCACCAAATCGGTTAACCACTTTTTGAGAGGCAGCCTGGGTGGGTAGTTGTACTAATAAATAAATAAATTGTCTGAGTTGGGACCGGTTACAACCATATAGTCTAAACGATCACTTATTTGTATGTACCGAACCTATGGTATGAGATGCAGAATTACGTGCATTAGATAAGATAATAAAAGACTGATAGACTTAGGATTGACACTTGCTTTTTTTATCATGGTTATTGTTATAGACTTTGATTATTGATTGTTATTGATCATCACATCATAATTATAGACTTTTGATCTTATTATCAACCTTCATTTATTGATCTCTGATTTTGTTCTAGTTCATTGTTCCTTGATATATCATGCTTTATTGTGCTTTGCTTGACTACTTGCTATCCATAAGCCTGGCTGAGGACAATATGCTGGTAGAGAGACCAGGGGTAGTACACTAGCTGGGTACTTCGCTCCACATCAGCAAGATGTATGCCTGAGAGAAAGCTGAGGTCAGTGCGTTGGCTTAGAATTAGCTGAATCAGGGTATTGCGCTCCACATCAGCTAGAAAGGAGATCCAGCACTAGGTTGTGTGCCCCGTACTCAGCGAGGACGCTGAATTCTTAAGGGGGGTGTATGAAACATCCCATATTTCTTGGAGGTATAATATACTAGTATAATATAGTATAAATAGTATATATATAGAGAATGGCATAATGGTAATAATGTGGCATGACAATATGGTAATAATGGAACTTAAATGAGATGGGGGCTTTGGCTGTACGTGGGGTGACGTGGAGTGGGGCCCGGGGGGGATGTGTGCAGCACACGTGAGAAGAGTTTCGGGCGTCAGATTAATTTGTCCCACATCGGAGGATTTGCATGATTAATTAATAATAAATAATATTGCCTATGATCAAGAGTCACCAAATCGGTTAACCACTTTTTGAGAGGCAGCCTGGGTGGGTAGTTGTACTAATAAATAAATAAATTGTCTGAGTTGGGACCGGTTACAACCATATAGTCTAAACGATCACTTATTTGTATGTACCGAATCTATGGTATGAGATGCAGAATTACGTGCATTAGATAAGATAATAAAAGACTGATAGTCTTAGGATTGACACTTGCATTTTTTATCATGGTTATTGTTATAGACTTTGATTATTGATTGTTATTGATCATCACATCATAATTATAGACTTTTGATCTTATTATCAACCTTCATTTATTGATCTCTGATTTTGTTCTAGTTCATTGTTCCTTGATATATCATGCTTTATTGTGCTTTGCTTAACTACTTGCTATCCATAAGCCTGGCTGAGGACAATACGCTGGTAGAGAGACCAGGGACAGTACGCTAGCTGGGTACTCCACTCCATATCGGCGAGATGTATGCCTGAGAGAGAGCTGAAGTCAGTGCGTTGGCTTAGAATTAGCTGAATCAGGGTATTGCGCTCCACATTAGCTAGAAAGGAGATCCAGCACTAGGTTGTGTGCCCCGTACTCAGCGAGGACGCTGAATTCTTAAGGGGGGTGTATGAAACATCCCATATTTCTTGGAGGTATAATATACTAGTATAATATAGTATAAATAGTATATATATAGTGAATGGCATAATGGTAATAATGTGTCATGACAATATGGTAATAATGGAACTTAAATGAGATGGGGGCTTTGGCTGCACGTGGGGTGACGTGGAGTGGGGCCCGGGGGGGATGTGTGCAGCACACGTGAGAAGAGTTTCGGGCGTCAGATTAATTTGTCCCACATCGGAGGATTTGCATGATTAATTAATAATAAATAATATTGCCTATGATCAAAAGTCACCAAATCGGTTAACCACTTTTTGAGAGGCAGCCTGGGTGGGTAGTTGTACTAATAAATAAATAAATTGTCTGAGTTGGGACCAGTTACAACCATATAGTCTAAACGATCACTTATTTGTATGTACCGAATCTATGGTATGAGATGCAGAATTACGTGCATTAGATAAGATAATAAAAGACTGATAGTCTTAGGATTGACACTTGCATTTTTTATCATGGTTATTGTTATAGACTTTGATTATTGATTGTTATTGATCATCACATCATAATTATAGACTTTTGATCTTATTATCAACCTTCATTTATTGATCTCTGATTTTGTTCTAGTTCATTGTTCCTTGATATATCATGCTTTATTGTGCTTTGCTTGACTACTTGCTATCCATAAGCCTGGCTGAGGACAATACGCTGGTAGAGAGACCAGGGACAGTACGCTAGCTGGGTACTCCGCTCCACATCGGCGAGATGTATGCCTGAGAGAGAGCTGAAGTCAGTGCGTTGGCTTAGAATTAGCTGAATCAGGGTATTGCGCTCCACATTAGCTAGAAAGGAGATCCAGCACTAGGTTGTGTGCCCCGTACTCAGCGAGGACGCTGAATTCTTAAGGGGGGTGTATGAAACATCCCATATTTCTTGGAGGTATAATATACTAGTATAATATAGTATAAATAGTATATATATAGAGAATAGCATAATGGTAATAATGTGTCATGACAATATGGTAATAATGGAACTTAAATGAGATGGGGGCTTTGGCTGCACGTGGGGTGACGTGGAGTGGGGCCCGGAGGGGATGTGTGCAGCACACGTGAGAAGAGTTTCGGGTGTCAGATTAATTTGTCCCACATCGGAGGATTTGCATGATTAATTAATAATAAATAATATTGCCTATGATCAAAAGTCACCAAATCGGTTAACCACTTTTTGAGAGGCAGCCTGGGTGGGTAGTTGTACTAATAAATAAATAAATTGTCTGAGTTGGGACCGGTTACAACCATATAGTCTAAACGATCACTTATTTGTATGTACCGAACCTATGGTATGAGATGCAGAATTACGTGCATTAGATAAGATAATAAAAGACTGATAGACTTAGGATTGACACTTGCATTTTTTATCATGGTTATTGTTATAGACTTTGATTATTGATTGTTATTGATCATCACATTATAATTATAGACTTTTGATCTTATTATCAACCTTCATTTATTGATCTCTGATTTTGTTCTAGTTCATTGTTCCTTGATATATCATGCTTTATTGTGCTTTTCTTCAACCCCCCCCCCCCCCCCCCCCCCCCCCCCCCCCCCCCCCCCCCCCCCCCGAGGAGAATTGATGAAAGACTTGGTGAGCAAATCTTCTAAGGAATGGAGTCAAGCTTTTAGCTGTTTTTATTATCTCGTTCATGCTACATTATTTCTAATATTATTGTCGTTTTATACATTGTATTCCCGGGCTTTGACCCGAAGTTTGTTCTCTCTTAGATGTTGGTTGTTTGTGGAATTATTTGTGGATTGTGGTGAATTATTTCATGAATCTTTCAAGTTATTTGTTGTTTATGTGATTTCATTATAGCATGCGTGGTTGTGACTATATTTCATATTGTTGAGTTGAATGCTACAGCTTATGAATGATGCAAATCATTCGCTTGGCATTTGAGTCCTCGTATTTTCGTATTTTGGGAAGAGGGGCGTGACAACGTGCCCCACGTGTCTACGCCACCTACGTCCTCTCTTTGCCACGTGTCGCCAACTCATTGGTGCACTGCGTGGGCCCCACGGGTACAACAGCTGCCTCTCCCTCTCTCCGCAATGCATAACCATCTTATTGGTAGGCGGCGTGGCCCTACGAGTGCAGCATCTGATGCTCTCTCTCTCTCTCCGCCACATGTCGCACCCTTGTAGCTCGCCCATGCGGGCTTGTCCCCCACTTACGTGGCAGCGGGGCCCACTATGCTCAGCTCCCTCTCTAACAACGGGTCGAGTCCCATGCCTCCTCGGATCGATTTTGTCATCCTAGGAGAGCGCTTCCTTCATGCCGTTGTAGCCATTTGATTGCCTCGAAAAGCGCCGCCGTCACGTCGTGATCAACGAATCTGATCGCTTCAACCAAAGTGCCAAAATTTGATACGTGTTTCGCACATGAAACAAAAGAGAGAAAGAGAGGAGAGAAAAGTGAGGTGACGTGGTGGCGGGCCCTACCAGAAACCATTGTCTCACTGACACTGGGCACCACGTGGGCTCCTCGACGTGAACTTCGTCGTCCGAGGAGGCTGCCTCCTTCATGTTCCCGTTGCCGCCTGATCTCCTCAAAATTTGTGCTCCTCTCGATTGATGATTCAGATCACTTCAGGTAATATTTAATTCTATTTATTAATTAAGAATTTCGGAAAAATAATTAAAAGTCCGAAAATTAATTTAAAAAATCCAGAAAGTTATATTAAAATTCTAAAGTATAATTGAAAATGAGGAATATTATTTTGAAATTCTGAAAAATAATTATAATTTTAGAAAAACTAATTTTATATTCTAAAAATTAATTAAAATTTTCGGTTAATTAATTAAAATTATGAAAAAATGATTAAAAATTTGGAAATATGTAGAAAATTCCCAAGAATTTAGAAAAATCACAAAATGTATAAAAAAAATGATAATAATTCTGGATGCTGTACAAAGTGAGAATAGCTCCGTTACACCCTGAGAAAGATTCAAACGTCCCCAAAGACTTCGATAAGTTTTGTAAACCGCTAAAAATGGGCGAACTACTCCTCAAAGGCTGTGGAACTCAGCCTTTGAGGGGGGGGGGGGGGCTTGTGATGTGGGTAAAAATAGAACAAAATCAGGGATTGTTCAAATCAGGCACAAATCTTAAAGATCTCAGTGGTAAAATGACAATTTTTAGTAGAAACAAGTCAGACTGGGCCATTTTCAGGCCCATCGACCCAATCCAGCCTGTAATAGGGACTGCTGCAATAGTCCTAGTGCAAAGGATTGTAGATTTGTTGGAAAACCTAGTTTAAACCCCCTATTTTTAGGGGGTAGTCGATTCTATCCATCCATGCATAAGGTAGAGTTTGAAAACTCTATCTCTTCATCAAGAGAAGAGTCCAGACTCGATCTCTTCACATGGAAAGAGTGCTCGACTCTATCAAAATACCGGACAGTAGAGATAGATGAATATCTTGAAACTCGCTCCCTTCATCGACTATATACACCTTGAGACCTCATCAGAAACTGGGTAATTGCAAATCTCGCTCTCAAAACCCACCATATCCCTGAGTTTCTGATTTGGGCGTCGGAAGGTGTCGCTGAGGCCACCCCGGTATTTCAGACTTGTTTGCGGGAGCTATATCAGCCGTTTCTGACGATCATATCTCAGAGTTAACTGCAATTTTTGGTGGTCAATACCGACGAACAACGAAGGTTTGATCTTTATTGTTTTTATTAAAGGAATTCACATATCGGTTTGCTCCCACTGAGAAATAAGCAGCAACAATCCCTAATCTTTAAAATTACTCAAAATGACCACTACCATGTCTTTATGCAATCACTCATTTTTATACTTCAATCGATGAAGCATAACTGTGTGATAGCGAAAAAAACTAAGATTAGCAAAAAAACTGATGAAGTATTAGTATTTCTCTATATAGGTCAAAGTAAATAACAGAAGTAAATCTAGTTGTCTTAGTTTCACTCTTTATTCTGGGTTTCCAAGAATTTACTTTGGAATTTATTTACATGCTTACAGTTTTGAACCAATCCTATTTCGCACCTCCGTTTTTAGCAAAAAAACATTTGAAGTTGCTTGAGGAAGAGTGAAAAGCAATTATATCATTTTCAAACTGATAAAGACAGTTTTCTACTATTATTTGTTAATGAACAAACACAAAATGTATAAAAGTTTCATCGAACAAATTAGCGTTATGTTTGTACCCTAGCGGTCATTGTGATTGATTTGCTGTTCGAATTTTCAGCAGTTAGATTTACAGTGTATTTTCCCCTTGTTTGTTTCTGTTTTGTACTGAAACAGATTTGGTAGTAAATTAAAAAAAGTAGTAGCTATTGCTTGTACATCTTTTACTTCTGAAAATAAGAAAACAAAATCTGAGAAGCTACTTTTATTTGGGGGGTTGCTTTCAAGTTTTTCCTGTAAAGGTACTTCTGCCATGGACACAAAATCTATCATGCATACATAATCATCAAATTAACCTTTACTTATGACTTGGATTCCATAACGATTATGGGAAAAGAAAAACAATAACCAACTTTACAATGGTTTGTAGTTGAATTTGGTGGATATTGATAACAACAAAGTGATCAATAATAAAAAATTTCATTTACTTTTATTTGTTTTCCTATAATTTCTACCTCTTCTTTTGCAGTTGGGCATGGCCGGTGCACTGGAAACACTCTGTGGCCAATCCTATGGCGCAAAACAGTACCACATGTTAGGTATCTACCTACAAAGATCAGAGATTTCTGCCGTCATAGGCCACTTTTTGATAGTATTTGTGTTTTTGGGCCAGTTGCCCAACTATTAGCACTTTTGGGCTAGCCTGTGCCACGTCAGCAGCGGCCGCTATTCCCAATAGCGGCCTCTTCATTTCGAGGTCGCTAATGGGAATAGCGACCTATGTTTTAAATTTTTTTGAATTTTTTGTTTGCCGTCGCTATTCCCACTAGCGACCTTAGTATAATGAAATTAGTCGGCTCGAATGAATGTATTGAGACACTTAGCGATTTTTAAAAAGTTTTCCCCAAAAATTTAAAACTGAGGTCGCTATTCCCAATAGCGACCTCAGTAGGAAACACAATCTAATTATTCTTTTTAAAATTTATAAAATAGTTTTACAACTAAGGCCTCTATTCAGAATAGCGACCTTAGTTAATAAAGGCCTCTATTCCGAATAGCGACCTTAGTTTAAAAAAAAAATTGATTGTCATTTTTCAGAGAGCAAAACCTCTCTAGATTTTGCTAAGTGCTAGAATACAACTCATTAAAGGTCGCTAATCCCATCAGCGACCTAATTATACTAAGATCACTAGTGAAAATAGCGACAGCAAATAAAAAATTCAAAAAAAATTAAAACATAGGTCGCTATTCCCATTAGCGGCCTCGAAATGAAGAGGTCAGTATTGGGAATAGCGGCCGCTGCTGACGTGGCACAGGCTAGCCCAAAAACGCTAATAGTTGGGCAACTGGCTCCAAAACACAAAATCTTTCAAAAAGTGGCCTATGTATGCAAAAAATTCCAAAGATCATGGCTAATCTTGTCCGTTTGCGCTCTCCTAGTCCTCCTCGCCCCAAACTTCATCTTCACAGCCCCAATCCTCCTCTTCTTCCACCAAGAGCAGCACATTTCTGAAATGGCCAGCGTAATCTCCATTTAGTACATCCACATTGTCATCTCCTAAGTCTTCACCTTCACCCTCCAAATGTTTCTGCAATCGCAAAGCAGGAACGCGATTGTCATGTATGTATCTGTGGTGACATTCGTCTTTCACTTGGCCCTGTCTTGGTTACTTACTGTGAAGCTGGACCTGGGGATTCCTGGAGCAATGGGATCGATGATTTTGTCATGGTGGATTCCTGTGTTTGGCCAGCTTGCTTATGTGATTGACGGTGGTTGTCCAGATACATGGACTGGCTTCTCTTGGACTGCTTTTACTGACCTTGGGAGAATGGTGAAGCTCTCTGTTTGCTCTGGTGTTATGCTATGGTACGAAAGAATCAGTTATGTCAAATTCTTTATTGGTTGTATACTGTTTCCTAACTACATATATTTTTACCCCTCTATTTAGCAATATATTTTTTTTTGAAGAAAGTATTTAGCAATATTATTGATATACGAAAAATATATATATACTGTCAGTACATGGACACTCAATCTGCTTTTTTTCCTTTGTACGTTGGAACTTTGGTACAAAACCATCTTGGTCTTTTTAACTGGATACATGAAGAATGCAGAGATAGCACTTGATGCTCTCTCAATATGGTATGATGTTTCTGTTTTTGTTCTGTTAATCTTGCTATTAACCTTTTGGATTTGCGATTAAGGGTTTTTATTTATTGGCATCTCGTCTAATCCAACAGCCTCAACATCAATGGGTGGGAGATGATGATATCCATTGGCTGCTTCTTCTATGCCAGGGTATCCCTCCTTTTATTCCTTTCGACTAATATCCTATGAAGCACGGATACTCTGCGGGGGGTCGCGTATCACGTACCCGATACGTATCGGACACGATACGCGTACCGTACTCATCCGATACGTACCCGATACGTATCGGAATTAATTAAAAAATAAAAAAATTAAAAAAATATCCGATACTCTTCGGATACTCGGGGATACGCGTATCGGAAGGGCGGGATACGCCACCGATACTTTTTATTTTATTTTTATTTTGTTTAGTTTGGCTCGGCCCAACAGGCCCATTCACCGTTCTATCTTCTATCTTCTGCCTCTCTCTTTCTCATCCCATCGATCAGAAGATTCAGAACCCTATCCCCTTCTCTCTCAGCCGATCCTTCTCTGCCTCTCTCTTTCTCATCCCATCGATCAGAACCCTATCCCCTTATCTCTCTTAGCCGATCCTTCTCTGTCACCCTCAGATCTGATCAGACCCCGATCAGATCTCTCTCAGCCGACCCCGATCAGTCTTCCTCTCCAACCCTGATCAGATCTCTCTCAGCCGACCCCGATCAGTCTTCCTCTCCGACCCCGATCAGATCTCTCTGTCACCGTCAGATATTTGCCATAAAGGTATTTTTTTTTCAGTTCTTTTTTCAGTTCTTTTTCCAGTTCTTTTTTCAGTTCTTTTTTTATTTTTTCAGTTCTTAATTTATTCACCGTGATCGCCTGATCGGTTCTTTTTTTAATTTTTTATTTTTTCAGTTCTTTATTTATTTTTTCAGTTCTTTATCCATGTGATCAAAACTCAAAAGGATTTACCTGACTCCTTTGGAGATATGTACGAATCTAACTCATCTTGGAGTTATACTGAGCTTGTTCTAGTACATGTTTTGATGTAGGAATTCTCTTGCAAATAGAGTATAAGTATAAGATATGGTATTTAACAAATGACATTACATAATTGTCAATTTGTCATTACATAACAAAATAACAAAATAACACAAATAGAGTATATTACAATAACAAAATGACATTACTGATTAAGATGCACACAAAATTGTTTTTAACAAAATGAGAAGTTATCCATGTATTAAGATGGACAATTGGACATAGTTATTCAAATATTGAAAACGACAGATAAGAAGTATCTCACTCAGGTACGTATATTTTTATTTAATGCAATTTTATATTGTCTATGTATAACTTAAGGAATTCAATTTTTATTTATAATATATATTATTATTATTTTTTATTTAATTTATTTAAGCGTATCCTAACGTACCCGTATCCTAGTTTTTGAGAAATCGACGTATCCGCGTATCCGATACGTACCGTATCGGATACGCGTATCCGTATCCGTGCTTCATAGCTAATATCGACAAAAAAAGTAAAAAAAAAAAGTTAGGGAAAAATTATATGAAAGGCTTAAATCAAAAATTTCAGCATTGTTTTAAGTGAATTATATGCAAGTTATAATATCATGCAGACCGATTAATGTAATCTTCCATGCATATTCTCTTTGCTTAGGGATGGCAAACGGGACGGATCAACCCGCGAACCGCCCGCCTAACCCGGCTCGTGAGTGACCGGTTCTGGTTCAGGTCGAACCCGTTAATGTAAATGGGTCGACCCGGGTCCTCAAAATTGCGAATTCAACCCGTTGAACCCGGTCCGATAACCTAGATGAACAGTTCTCGACCCGCCCGTGAACCTGCAGGTCGACCCGCGGGTTGCGAACCGTTTGACCCGTACGGGTCGACCGTTCGACCCGCGGGTCCAACGGGCCTAATCCCCCTTACCGAGAGCTCAACGGCTCTTTTAGCAGTTTTTTTTGGTTTTTTTTTGGTTTTTTTTTTATTTTTTACTATAAATACCCCTAAAACCCACTAAAAATTCACACATTACTCTCTTACTCTCTCTACTATTATTACTCATTTCATTTCAATTTTTGTGAACAATTGAACAAACAAGATGGCAAGACATATACACGATCAAACGACAAATTCCGATCATATCGAACTCAAAATTCAACTACGTCTTCAAATCTTCAACTCTCCTCCAAGTGATCAAGTCTCAAACTCTCCTCCAAGCTCTCTTCAAGTTTTCAATTCCGGACTTCTACTTCTACTTCTATTCGTATTTTTACGGGTTTTTTTATATACGAGTATCCATGGTGAACAGTATTAAAATTTCATATCCCTTTTCTTCTATTTTTATTTTTTTTGTAGTTATAATTTTTTGTATCATATTTGTTTGTTGGTTTTTTGATCTTCTCTCTCACAACCCTCTTGTTTTCTAGATTTATTTTTGTAACTTATCGTGCCTACATTGTGTTTAAATTTTTTACATACACTACTACATATCAACATGTCTAGATTACGCAGTAGCGGCCGTAGCCAAAGTGGACACGATTCCACCGGCACTTTCCGTAGGCCTCCAATTGTCCCACAAAATGACCCCGCCGAAGACTACCTTAATCCTCCTCCCCAACAATGAGGTACACAAGATGAGTTTGTAGGAGACATAGAATTAGAAGAAGAACCACAACAACAAGACACCGAAACAATACAATCGGCTACTAGTAGGAAAACAAGAGGGGAAAGTAGTGATTGGCACAAATTTTATGATTATATTCAGAACGAAAATGTACGGGTGTAGGTTTAAAAGTGTGTAAAATATGTTCGAAGCTATACAAATGGAAGAGGGGTGAGGGCACGGGTACAATTAGGCGACACATCCAAAATGTGCATAAAGAACTTCTTGTTGACCTACCCGGCCAACAAAAAATTCACCCTAGGACCGGTCTAGTTGATGCCACCCTTATGATCCCGAACTTGTTCATCGGGAAATGGCCCGATTAGTAATCAAGGAAGAATTACCATTTTCCTATCCCGAGAGTACGGACTTGGAAAATTTTAATCAAACTGCCTTAAACCCTCATTTTAGAAGAATCCCTAGGAATACTTGCTAATCGGATTATTTTAAAATGTACAATGAAATGAGGGAAACTTTGATTGCAATTTTATGGAGTTTAACTTGTAGAGTTAGTTTAACTTCCGATTTTTGGACGGGTTGCAACAATATTCCAATGATGGGAATAACCTGTCATTGGATCGACAGTGATTGGATTCTTCAAAAAAGAATCATATCACTTGCCGCGTTGCCATATCCTTATAGTGGCAATGAAATTACAAACCGTATTATAGAAATTTGTGATATTTTTCATATTCGCGATAAAATTATGTGTATAAGTTTTGATAATGCATCTAACAACAATGCATCAATTAGTATTTTAAAAACTGCATTAAACCCTCCATCTGACAATATTTTTCATTTTAGATGTGCATATTATATTTTAAATTTATGTGTTCAAGATGAATTAAAAATAACCGAACCATATATAGTTAAAATTAAAAATTGTGTACATTTTATTGCATTAAGTGGAACCATATTTCAAGAATGGAAAGCTTGGTGTAGGCTTAAAAATATACCTTTTAGAAAATTTCCAGAGGATGCTAAACACCGATGGAACTCTACTTTTGATTTGCTACATGTTGTTACTGAATATAAAGAATCTGCAAATGATTTTTGTATTGCAAAAAATATGCCAAATTTTGGAATGACTCCCGTCGATTGGTATTATGCCAAATCTTTGTTGAAATTTTTAGAACATTTTAAAACCGCAACTTTCAAGTTTTTAAAATCTTATGAATCTACTTCTAGTAGCATTTTTATTTCAATAGTTACTATGATGCAAACTTTTAAAGAAATGATCGATGATGCTTTTGTTGACGATATTGTAAAACCTGCATACACAAAATTTTTGAAGTAATTTTAAACCTCCTCATATGTTGTATTGTGTTGCTACTGTGATGGATCCTCGTATCAAATCAGGAGGTACGAAGAGTTTAATTGAAATGTTTTTTAATTTACTTGGGGATGATGATAATGAAATTAATTGCGCTTCTTTTTTAGTAAAATTTGAATCAACATTAAATAACTTGTATGATTATTATGATAGATGTTTTGCTTCTAGTAGTACAACTTCTTTAGTTAGTTCTTCTTCTGCTACTTCTAAAGGTAAGGGTAAAAGTAAATTTGATGATAGAACATTTAATTTACTTGCACAAATTCAATCAAAAAAACATAGGACTAATCAACCAAATGAATTACATTGGTATAACCAACAAGATTCTGAGCCTTTTAGTTCTTCACTAGATATTTTACAATGGAGGAAAGATCATGAACACACTTATAGTATTCTTAAATATATGGCTAAAGATCTACTAACTGCTCCTGTCTCTACAGTTGCTTCTGAAAGTACATTTTCTACAAGTGGCAACTGATTATAGGAATCGCTTAAAGTCCCAATCGTTAGAGATGCTCGTCTGCACAGAAGACTAGTTAAAGGTTGAAGATAGGACCCAAGGAAAAGCATTCGATACGTTCACAAGTGGGAGCAACTCGTCGGAAAAAGAAGAAGAAGAAGAAGAACAACAACAATAGCAACCAAAATGAAGAATTCAAGACCACCAACAACAAATTGAAGGCCATCAAATTGAAGACAATTGGAAATGGATAAAAAATTGTATTAAATCTTTGCTTGTTATTTAAAATTAGAAAAATTGAAGTAAATTGAAATTGTATATAATAAATTTGTTATTGTATAAAACAAATTTGTAGAAAATCTTTATTTCTTATTACAAATTGTGAAACTTGTATAAGTTGAAATCATATGAATAATATATCATTTTTTTGGGCAATTTCACTCCTTCAATCTTATTATTATTATTTCAATTTTTTATGTTTATTATTAAAGTTACATTTTTTAAAGTAAAAAAAAAGTTAACTCTAACCGGGCTAACCCGCAACCCGACCCGACCCGACCCGGGTTGCAACCAAAAGGGTTCACGGGTTGGGTGGGTCGCAAATTGACGCCTTCGACCCGGCCCGGCCCGACCCGTTTAACCCAACGACCCGACCCGAACCCGCTCAAGTTGGGTGCAAACCCGGGCGGGTTCTACCCGACCCGGTGTAATATCCCGGACAGATATTATATTGTATATATTATTATTTTTAAATTAAAATATTTTTTAATGGGAATTTCTTTGTTTTACTAATAAAAAGTTATCTGGACATATATACTAGTAAGTATATACATGTATTGTATCAGTTTTGGTGCACTTGTGCAAAATCTTGAAAAACACATTTTTGAGAAAAATGTCTTGAAAATTCTGGGTAGATACTGAAAATTATTATTTTATTATTATTTTATTTTATTTTCCGAATTGAAATATTTTTGGTAGATATCACCTGGTTTTGTTATATATATATATATATATATATATATATATATATATATCACACACACACACACACACACACACACACACACTAGTCGGTATACGACTGTTTTGTATCAAATTGATACTAGAATCTTCTGAGCAAGTAACAAAATTATTTTATTTTTATTTCTCGAAATTAAATTATTTTTTTACTGATTTGTTCGTTTTCACGAACGAAAATTATCTGTATAATCAGATATGTGTACGTAATTGAACTGTAACGGTTTTGTGCGGTTGTACAAATCGTGTAGTATGTGATTTGACAAAATATATTTTATATTTTGATCCATCATGATGAGATGGAGGGTTAGGATGGATTGGAGGCTTGATTGCAATATATAATTGCAAATAAATCACCTAGTTGATTAACAATGAGAACATGGACACTTGGAGCCCATTTCCGCCACAAAAAAACACTTCACCCTTTTATAAAAACCCCTCATTACCCCCAAATCGGGATTCCCTTGTCCTAGGGTTAGAAACCCTTTTCCATGGTGTTCACATTTCATCCCTTCTCAAATCCATCTCATTTCCCATCTCTTCTTTACTAGTTTTTGACTTTAGAAAAAGATTGAGAAGATTGTGAAAGAAAAGAAAGAGAACTAGGGTTTCATGGGTTCCATTCATGGAGGGTGTTCTTGAAGAGAAAGAACAAGGAGCAAACAAGGAGGAGAAGGCAAACTAGCTAGTCCTTCCAACCAAAATCAAGGTGGGGGTTTCTCGCTCTTGAGTTTGTTTAGCTATTATTAGGTTTATTATTGTTGTATATTGTGGTATGGAGTTAATTTCATGTGCATATTAGGGGCTAGGGTAAAGAGCATACAAAGTTAGAGGTGGTAGAACACTAAAATCAAGCATAAAGAAACGATTTTTATGGTTGTAGGATTGAATTTGTTTACATGTGTTAAAAGTAGATATTTGACCCGAAATTTATTTTAGTGGTTCTTTTATGTGTTGTTATCATGCTAGAATTTTTATGGATTTTTCGGAGCTATTTTGATGGGTGAAACGAGCGTTTCTCCCAAAACAGCGAGTCTCAAGTCAAAACAGTGAGCTCATTGTTTTGGGGTTAGCATCGTAGTAGCTTCGAGTGGCTAGAACTTCGGTTTCCTTGCGGAATTTGAGGTTCGGGCCAACTAGAAAGTTGTATTAGACATCTTCTCTTTTCCGAATTGACCTCTTGTGTTAAATTTCGATAAGAGACGCAAAATTTCCATTTCATGTTCATAGCACTGGTATATTCATAAATTCGTCAAGTCATTCAATTTCCATTTCATGTGCAACATCATGCATAAATAAATAAATACAATATGTCATACTCAAATAGTTTATTCTTTCCACAGACCGTTACAAAAACAGCAACTAGTTGTTTGGCTGAACGTTGCTGTTTTGGTTGCTTGATACATTTGAGTGTCTTACTGGTTGAATCAGAGGTTCAGACCAACTAGGAAGTTGTAGTAGAGGCTCTCCTCTTTCCGAATTGACCTCTCGGGTTAAATTCCGATAAGCGGAGTAGGAGTTATGGTCTTGAAAAAATACAGCAACTAGCTGTTTGACCGGTTGCTTGCTGTTTTGATTCTTTGTCATTTTTAAGGGTTTTACTTGATGAATCTGAGGTTCGAACCAACTAGGGAGTTTTATTAGAGACTCTCCCCTTTCCGAATTGACCTCTCGGGTTGAATTCTGATAAGCGGAGTTGGAGCTGTGCCGTTTGCAAAGTACATCAACTAGCTGTCTTGACTGCTTGTTGTTTTACTTCTTTTATGTTTTAGAGTGTCTTAATGGATGAATCTGCGGTTCAGACCAACTAGAGAGTTATAGTAGACATTCTCCCCTTTCCGAATTGGCCTTTCGGGCTAGATTCCGATAAGCGGAGTAGGAGTTATGGTATTTGGAAGATGCAGCAGCCAGCTTTGAGCTGAGTGTGCTTGTTGTTTGACTTCTTTGGTATTTTAGAGTGTCTTACCTGTAGAATCTGCGGTTCGGGCCAACTAGAGAGTTGTAGTAGACATCTTCCCCTTTCCAAATTGGCCTCTCGGGCTAGATTCCGATAAGCGGAGTAGGAGTTATGGTATTTGGAAGATGTAGCTGCTAGCTTTGAGCCGAGTGTGCTTGCTGTTTAACTTATTTGGTGTTTTAGAGTTTCTTACCTGTAGAATCTGAGGTTTGGGTCAACTAGAGAGTTGTAGTAGACATCTTACCCTTTCCGAATTGGCCTCTCGGGCTAGATTCCGATAAGCGGAGTAGGAGTTATGGTATTTGGAAGATGCAGCAGCCAGCTTTGAGCTGAGTGTGCTTGTTGTTTGACTTCTTTGGTATTTTAGAGTGTCTTACCTATAGAATCTAAGGTTCGGGCCAACTAGAGCTTTGTAGTAGATATCTTCTCCTTTCCTAATTGGCCTCTTGGGCTAGATTCCGATAAGCGGAGTAGGAGTTATGGTATTTGGAAGATGCAGCAGCCAGCTTTGAGCTGAGTGTGCTTACTGTTTGACTTTTTTGGTATTTTAGAGTCTCTTACCTGTAGAATCTGAGGTTCGGGCCAACTAGAGAGTTGTAGTAGACATTGTCTCCTTTCCGAATTGACCTCTCGGGTTAAATTCCGACAAGCGAAGTAGAAGTTATGGGCTTTGAAAGTTTTCAGCTTGGCTATATATTTGGTGGGTTGAAATTGTATCCATCTTGATTCCTTGTAGTTTTTGAGTGTCTTGCTCGCTGAATCTGAGGAGCTGACCAATTAGAGAGTTGTGGTAGACGTTCCCCACCTTTCCGAATTGACCTCTTGGGTTAAATTCCGATAAGTGGAAAAAAAGTTATAGTCTTTCAAAGTTTTAGCCGTTTTTGTCAAGTCTGCTGTTTTGTTAGCTTTTCCGTGTGGTCGACGGGTAGGAACTTGGAGTTTCTTACGGAATCTGAGAAATTGATCAACTGGAAAGTTTTAGTAGATGTTCCCACCTTTTCAAATTGCCCAGTTTCGTTAGATTCCAACGAGTAGAGCAAAAGTTACCAGCATGCAATGTTTTAGCTTTTTGTTGAAAATCTGTAGTTTGGGTAAAATGTCAGCGTGTGTTCGATGGACCAGATTTTGGATTCCTTACAGAATCCGAAATAGTGTTCCACTAGAGGGTTGTGGTAGATATTCTTACCTTTCTAAAAAGTATATTTCTGTTAAAATCCGATAAGCGTAGCACTGGTTGCTTCTATGCTGTCGGAAAGCTTTTTATGTCGCATTTGGGATTCTCATTGGTAGAATGCTTATTTTAGATTGTTTGTAGATTCTTCTGTTGTCTCTAATTATAGAAGATCAAGTTTTGCTAGTAAGCACGTTTGGTTACTTCTAGGTTGATTATCTGTATTGTTATTTTTATGCGTGGTTTTGCTCATACTCGGCTCGCCTAGCCCGTATGTAGCTGTGGTCATATACGTAGCTTATTTAGCTTGTACGTATGTTGTTGTCTCATACGTGGCTCGCCTGGCCCGTATGTAGCGGTTGGTCTCATACGTAGCTTATTTGTCTTGTATGTATGTTGTTGTCTCATGCGTGGCTCGCATGGCCCGTATGCAGCTATTAGTCTCATACGTAGCTTATTTGGCTCGTATGTATGTTGTTGTCTCATACGCAGCTCGCCTGGTTCGTATATAGTTGTTGGTCCCATACGTAGCTTGGTTAGCTCGTATGTGTTTTTGGTTACTCGTATGTAGCTTCTTAGCTAATACGCAGTTTTTGTGCTCATCTAGGGTGATATCTTTGCCCTAGTGATATCGACCATCAAGACGTGTGTTTACCTTACTCTTAAGGGACTGTAGACGAGTCACTCCTTGGGTACCGTCAGATGTTAATCGAGTTGGTTGATCGCGGACCAGAGTGTTGACGAAATCCAAGTTCAAGGTAGTAGTATGCGAATACGTTCGTATTGCCGAAGTCTTGGATCGATAGGCCATGAACCAGATCCTTAGGGATCCTGGTAAGTCTAGGTTGAGCAGGCAAGTAGAGTTGTCTTGCAAAGTCTAACTTAAGACCTAGCATGTTGTGTTTATACTGTTGTCATCCCTAGGATTGTTCAGGGTTAGTGACATCGTTAGGGTAGTAACTTATGGCTATTACTACTTAACCTTTACTTATTATCATTTATTCGCCAAAGGGAAAGAGTTGGTGTTAAGGGTGATTCCTTATGATCTGACCTGTCCTATAAGCCGACACTAGGCAGTGTTACTGGGTTGTACCCTTCTTGTCAAAGGGATACGGTCTGTGCCTTCTCACAAGTTGGGAGCACGGGATCCGTATCTCGTCAGTTAATTTCTGAAGTGCCTTGAGAAGCGGGAGCGATTCCTGTTGGAGCTAGGGGGATGAACCCCCCGGAACTCCGTCTTTTCTTGTATCTAAGGGCGAGAAACCATAGACTACGGTCTGGCTAGGGGGCGGTAGGGGATGCTTCGGGCTAACCTGATAACCAGTATTAACTCTAAAAGATTCGTTAGATATTTGAGTGAGGTCCGGTACGCCGAGTAGTAGTGGTAAACAGAGACACCATAAGCAGACTGCGAATGGCAGGATTAGACCGTTTCAGAGCAACCTCATCAGTCATGTCGTATCTTCAGAAACAAGTTGAGTACAAAAATAGAATTCATTGCGTGGGTTCAAATCCCTATATATGAAGAAACAGCTTGATATGGGGCGTATGTAGTATGGGTTGCATACTGTTCCAGAGTCTTACTTGCATTAGAATAAGAGCATCCTTGCATTAGAGTCTAAGTCATAGCATACACTGACACATCAACTATATATACACGTTTCTCTTTTCATCAATTTGTTTGCTATAGTTGAGATCCGCTGCTAGTTATCAGCCTTAATGCGTCAGTATATGTACTGACATCCCCACTTCAATAGGTACTGGATTGTAGAAGTACATGTATTAGATCGTAGAAGTACATGTATTAGATTGCAGAAGTACAAGTATTGGATTGCAGAAGTATAGGTACTATTTTGCAGAAGTACAGGTACAGGTTTCAAGAGGACTCGAGGCTAGAGAAGCAATGAGTCAACTTTATTTAAATTTTCGCTGTAATATATGTTGTAATTTCATTTGTAACAATTATTGTAATTTGTTTATTGTTGGGGAAGCATCCAAGTAAAATACCAAGTGTTGTTCTTTATTCATTATACTCTGATGTAATTTGTTTAAAGTTATAACACTTGGGATTGTAAAGGTATTTTTGTAACACCGTTATAATGTATTGCAATTTTGTAACATTCGGACTTGTAATACATTTGTGTTGAATAAATTTTTTTAAAATTTTCCTGTCTTTTCTGTGTATTGTAGCTAATTGAAGAAAAAATTCTAGCTTATGTCACAGTTTCCCAGTGTATGAAAATCGGGGCGTTACACCCGGCCCGCCAGACCCGTTTGCCAACCCTATCTTGCTTACAAACAGATATATTTGCAGAGTGAGGGTATCAAATGAACTTGGCGCAGGGAGTTCAAAAATTGCAAAATTTTCGGTTGTGAATGTAGTGGCCCAATCAACCATAATTGGAATCATTTTTTTCATCTTCTTTCTTTTCCTCCGAGGTAGCTTCGCCTACATCTTCACAGACAGTTCCGATGTGGCTGCTATAGTTGGCACATTGTCTCTTCTGCCGGTTGTCTTGATTCTTCTTAATAGTGTTCAGCCGGTGCTTTCAGGTAAACGATTTCTCATAATCTTATGTTGGTCTCACCTAATACATGTATGGGAATTCACCTTATACACTACATGTATTTCTCAACGTGAATTTATAACGATCATTTCAGATTTACAATCTCAAGCATATTAACCTTTTTTTCGAGGAAATAAAAAAATCAAGCATATTGCTATCAACCTTGTTTTCATCCATCAGTGTTTTCATAAATGGAATAATTATTCAAAATATTGCACTAGTATTGTAAAAAACCAATTTCTTAGCACCTATAAAATAGTTGCAACTTACTTCCTCTGTTAGCCGTATCATAGTGCACATGTCTGCATAGTCGTGGCACACATGTTGCATGTATGCAGATGACATCATTCTTATTGTGAAAGCATCACCAACTGAGGCAGCTTCAGGTAAGGACTTGCAATATTACCACAAAGAGGTTAACTTCGATAAATTTTCAGTATCTATTAGCAAAAATATAATGAGAAGAAACAAAAGGACATTTTGAATTTTTGCAAAGGTTTGTACTTCCTTTAACTATCTTGGCATTATAGTTGGGTCAAAATGTTTGCCCTCAATTCAACCTCCCACAAATCAGTTATTTTGCCCTTTAAACAACCTGCAATATGTAACCAATATTTGTCTTCTTTATTTTTTTTTACATCATAGGCTCCTTTTTAATCCATAAAATGGGTGTCATACTGTTAGTTTGACTTGAAATACCTTAGGCACAAAGTGCACATCCACCAAACCCTACCTACCCCAATTAGGTGAGGTAGGCACCGCCAAAGAAAATGGGAGATGGTGTCAAAATTTGGGGCCAAATTGTCTCCTTTCATTTCTCTATAAATTGAGATTCTATGGGAAGTGGTGAGAAGGCAAGCAAAACCAAAAGCAAGGCAAGAAGAAGGAGCTCTCTTTCTTCTCTTTTGTCTATTGAGCCATGCATAAGAGAGTACGATTAGACTCTCTTTTTTGAGTGGTTTTTTTGTGTGAGATATAGTGAGTGTATCTCTTGTATTCTCCCATTTTGTTATAGTGAAATCTCCATCATCGTACGTGGACGTATGTCGATTTTGACTGAACCACATTAAATCTTTGGTGTTTTCCTTCTTGTATTGTGCCTAAGTCTCTACCAAACTCATTATCAATATTTTGCAAACTACTCTCTATTAAGAAACATCATCAATTTTCTAACAAACTGATATCAGAGCAAGGTTGTTGGGGTTTCTTTTGTGAGAGTTCGACACAATGTCTACCACCAAATTTAACGTATATAAGTTTGATGACAAATTTTTTTTTTTGCCTTATGGAGAGTAAAGATGAAGGCCTTGTTGGTGCAGCAAGGCATTGTTGCAGTCTTGGAAGGTGTTGACAAACAACCGACCGAGATGAAGCAGTCTGAGAAAGACAAGATGGATGCAAAGGCGCACAGTGTTATCCAACTATGCCTCTCCGACGATGTGCTTCTGAATGTGTTGGACGAGGAGAAAGCCACAGGGTTGTAGGAGAAGTTGGAGAAGCTTTATATGAGAAAATCTATAATGACACATCTCTATTTGAAGCAAAGTTTATATGCCATCAAGATGAAGGAAGGCACTCCCCTTGATGACCACCTCAACGAGTTGACCAAGATACTGGTCGATCTTTGGAACATTGGGGTGAAAGTAGAAGACGAAGATCAAGCCCTATTATTGCTATGTTCATTGACTCCATCGTTTGAGACATTCGTCACATCAATCATACATGGTTGAGATAATATAACTCTTGAGGATGTTAAGTCCTCATCATTATCCAGGCAGATATGTCAGCAATGTTCTGCGGGACAGACTTCTGATTCAACAGATTGTCTATTCGTTAGAGGGCGATCGGAGAGGAAGCAAGGCTAGGGGAAACAAAGAGACCGGAGCTGAGGCAAATCTAAGTCTCGGTCCAAAAAGTTTTTGGAGTGTTTCTACTGCCAAAAGAAAGGACATTTCAAATCAGAATGTCCTAAACTCAAGGAGAAGGGACAACATCACGAAGAGACTTCAGTAGCCGAATAGTGGAGAGCCATGGTGACTCGATCGTGCTGACTACCATCGATAAATCATTGACAGTTTCTGCTGCACAGTGGATCTTAGAATCTGGGTGCGCATTCCATATCTGACATCAACGAGATCAGTTCATGTCTTATAAAGATCTCACTGGAGGATGATTTTTCATGGGAAATGAAGCCTATGAGGTTCGAGGAATTAGAGATGTGCAGGTTTATTTTTGGGATGGTGTGGTGTGAACGTTGAAGGACGTTCGATATGTTCCAACGATTAGGAAGAACCTTTTCTTCTTGGGTTCTCTTGATCAAAATGGATGCAATTACAGCATTCTGAAAGACGATAAAGATCGTGAAGGCTGGTGTTGTGGCAATAAAGAGTAGATTAAGAAATGACCATTATTATCTACTAGGATCTATAGTGACTGGAGATGTGCAAGTGGCCACTACGACATGATGCTCAGAGGTGAAGCTATGGCATATGCATCTAGGGCATATGGCCAAGAAGGGCATGAATAAGCTGAGTTCAGACAACTTGCTTGGAGGTCTAAAGGTACATAAGCTCGATTTATGTGAATCCTGTATTTTGGGCAAGCATAAGGAAGGTCATTTGGCGAGACGATGCATACAACCAAAGGGACACTCAACTGCATTCGCTCAGATTTGTGGGGACCATCACCCAATGCTTCAATTGGTGGTAAGCGATACATGCTTACTTTTATCGACAACCATTCCAGATTCTGTTGGGTTTACTTCTTAAAGGAAAAATTAGATGTCTTCGAGACTTTCAAGCAGTGGAAGACCATGATTGAGTTGCAGACCATTAAGCAAATCAAGAGACTTTGCGCTGATTATAGAATGAAGTTTTTGCAATGATGAATTTAACGATATCTATAGAGAGAAGGGCATCGTCAGACACTGAATAGTCACCTACACACCACAGCAGAACGGTGTAGCAAAATGGATGAACCGGACGTCATTGTATCGTGCTCGGTGTATGTTAATCAGTGCTAGCTGAAGGAGGGATTCAGGGTTGAAGCAATTTGACGACCTGTTATTTGGTGAACAGGTCACCCTCCTTAACAATTGATTTGAAGACACCATATAAGGTGTGGTCGGGCAAGCCTTCATATTACTCAAAGCTTCGCTTTTTTGGATGTCCCAACTACTATCATGTTAGGGACGGAAAGATGCAACCAAGAGCCAAGGAGGCAATATTCCTTATCAGATCAGAATGAGGGGCTACCGATTGTGGAATCCTAATCCACAGTCTCCAGTTTAGTGATTAACCGAGATGTCACTTTTGACGAGAAGGAAATGTTATCCAAGAAGGTGGATCAGCAGACTTTGGCAAAGCAAGTAAAGCAAATCAGTTGGTCTAACAAATCATACTGCAAGGTGGAGGTATCCTCAGTTTGAAGGACCTCTACAAGAGATATTCAGCCAAATGAAGATGAAGATTTAGAGCAATTTGAAGGAGAAGCACCAACATCAGATGCTAGTTAGCGTGAGCCTCCTCAACAGCAGTACAACATCAGCCGAGGCAGACCAGGTAGAGAAATAGACCTCCAAATACATACGGCTATGCTGATTTGGTGGCCTATGCACTTTCGACCAGTAAGATAATAGACGGTGAACCAATGTCCTACAATGAAGCTATCTCAAGTATTGATTGCGTCCAATGGAAAACTGCTATGCAAGAAGAGCTAGAGTTTGTGCACAAGAACAATACGTGGACTCTAGTAAAATTGTCAGAATGAAAGTGCACAATAGGGTGCAAATGGATCTACAAAAAGAAGGAAGCAAGTCCTGATGGTGGTGAAATCAGATTGAAGTCTAGACTTGTGGCAAAGGGCTTCACTCAGAAAAGGGGTGTAGATTACAATAAAGTATTGTCGCCAGTTGTGAGACACACTTCAATCAGAGTTCTCATTGCTTTAATTGCTAAGTTCAATCTTGAACTTGAGCAGCTCATTGCCAAGACGTCATTTTTGCATGGTGAGTTGGATGAGCAAATCTACATGAGTCAACCAGAAGGATATGCAGTTGCCAGAAAGAAAGATTATGTTTGTCTGCTAAAGAAATCTCTGTATGGGCTTAAGCAGTAACCTAGACAGTGGTATCGTACATTTGATACCTTCATGGTAGAGATTGGATACACATGAATCCCGTATGATCAGTGTGTATATCATAAAAGGCAACTTGATGGTGATCAGGTTTATCTCTTGCTCTATGTGGATGATATGTTGATAGCTGCTATGGTCAAGGAGGTGATTCAAGAGTTGAAGAGATAGCTCAGCTCAGAGTTTGAAATGAAGGATCTAGGTGCTGCAAGAAAGATCCTAGGGATGGAAATTGAAAAAGACAGGAAGCAGGTTCGTTTGGTTTTAAGCCTGAGAAAATATATTGAAAAAGTATTGAAGCATTTTGGAATGCAATGCCAAGCCTATTTCGACACCTCTCGCATCGCATTTCAAGTTATCACTAAATCTTTCACCAATGACTGAGGAGGAGGTAGGGCAAATGTCCAAAATTTCATATGCGAGTGTAGTTTGTAGATTGATGTACGCTTTGGTATGCACTCGTCCCGATCTATCGCATGTAGTGTCAGTTATGAGTCAATTATGAGTAGGCCTGATAAATGTCACTAGCTGGCAGTAAAGTGGATATTTTTTAGTTTGACTTGAAATACCCTAAGCGCAAAATCCACATCCACCAAACCCCACCTACTCCAATTAGGTGAGGTAGGCACCGCCAAAGAAAATGGGGGATGGTGTCAAAATTGGGGGCCAATTGTCTCCTTCTACTTCCCTATGAATTGAGATGCAACGGTAAGTGGTGAGGAGGCAAGCAAAACCAAAAGCAAGGCAAGAAGAAGAAGCTCTATTTCCTCTTTTTTGTCTCTATTGAGCCGTGCATAAGAGAGTATGATTAGACTCACTTTTTTGAGTGGTTTTTTGTCTTTGAGATATACTGAGCGTATTTTTTGTATTCTCCCCTTTTGTTATAGTGAAATTTCTATCATCTTCGCACTTGGACGTAGGTTGATTTTGACCGAATTGTTAGGAATTTGAGGATCTTGTTGAGTCTTTGACATAATCAATACAAACCACGAAGCTAAACTAGATCGCATCAATCACACAAAGCACACAAGAGTTGTCCCGGTTGGGGCTTTTGCCTTAATCCAGGGGAGGAAGAACCCAGATGTTATTTCAACTAGGGAAGATACAAGAATATTACAATTCTCACCACGATCCTCTCTCAAGCCTAACTGGAACTTGATGCTGCTTACAATGGAGAAACTCTCTCACCCTCTCAGATGAAGTACTATCTTCTTCTATTCGGCACTCAATAGAATCATATGGATCTATGAGCCGTTACAATTGTTTATATAGATCTAGAAAAAACCCTAAGGTTGATATCTTGATACAATAGCCATTGAATAGTACATAAGAGATAATCCTACGATAAGAGCCACACGATCTAACTTGAAGAGCAAATTGGGCTTCTCACGAATCTGCCAGACTCAAGCCCGAAATCCATCAGCGCCGCAAACGGTCGACTGCACCAAAAAGACGATCGATTGTCCTCCTTACGGGAAGACACTGTATAGGGGTCGGTCGACCGCGCATGAGTTGCGGTCGATCGCAACCTCCCTTTGCTGCTACAGCAGATTATCTCCTTCTTGCCTCCACTCCATTTTCAATCGTCTTTATCCCTCCATCGTCTTATCGTCTGCTTATCCAACATCGTATGCAAGAAATAAACCCAACAATCTCCACCTTGAATTGCATACACATGAATCCATGCCTGTGTGATCTAAAACTCTTCTAGACATTTCTTCTCCGCTTTGTAAACAACATATTTCTATGGCTTCTTCTGCTAGTTGAACAAACCTCCACCTGTTTTCCTCCAGCTTTATGCCCCCTCAAGGGCACACCCCTATAGATGGAATCATGGAGGTGCCACCCTCCACACGAAATCCACCTACATCAAGGCTTTCTCCACATTCCAATAGTATTCGAACGTTGCAGTCTCGCTTCGGTAATTCTAGTGACAGCTTACTAGATGATACTTTAGGAACAATGAGCTTCCATACACTTGGCTGAGTTTTCCTGCTCCCACAAACCTGGTAGAGGTTGTGGTGACCCTGTCCAATTCCCCTCTTACCCTTCATTACCCTACGACGACTATCCCAAACTGTCAAAACTCCACCTCAAGCTGTGTACCGTAGCCATGAGCATCAAGAGTCCCCAAGGATATCAGATTCTGCTGTATCAAAGGAATATACATGACCTCTTCTAGTGTGAACCCTTAACTATCTGACGTCTCTAATTCAAATGTTCCCTCACCCACTACTTCACAAATCTCACCACTCCCCGTTCTCACACTACGGCATGTTGACGACTTGTAAGTAGAAAACATCTCTCTCTCTCGGAGCAAATATGAAAAGAACTTCCCGAATCAAGATACCAACTTGAATCCACATCTGAAGAACTTGAAACAAGAAGACATAGGTCTTCATACCTAGCTCATTTACCTGAATCAGTTGTGCTGACTACATAAGCTTGTTCACCTTCTTTAGTAGCACTCTTCGACTCAACCACTTGCGACAGTCTCTCTTGTAATGCCCAACTCCTCTACAATAGTCGAAACAAATCTTACCCTTATGTGTCGCATCCCTTCCAATTGAAGTATCACCATCCACAGCAAAGCACCCTGTGGAAATAGACCCTCCTTTATGAGTCTCCTTTCTCAGTTCATCTTCCTTCAGACCCTTAATCACCACGGCTATTGTAAGTATCTCCTTGATTGACTTCCCGTGTAGCATGGTAATTATCAAGTTATCATAAGAAGTTGGTAGTGAATAAATTAAGTTGAAAACTTTATCCTCTTCGCTGAGATCATTAGCATTAATCGCCTTCAGTTCAGATATTACCTTATTGAACTCCACAATGTGATCTTGAAGATGGGTACCTTCCTTCATTGAGAACCTAAACAACTTCCTCTTTCAATACATCCTGTAATGCCCCGATTTTTTATTTAATGAAAAATTATTTTATTTTGCACGTAGTATGCACGTGCAATATTTTTGGCAATTATTTTCATTATGATGAGTATAGATATTTATATATGTGCTTTTAATTATTTTTATATAAAGCCCTTCTTTCAATTAAACAAAAAGCCTTTTTTTAAAGCTCAAAAATTCAATTCAATTATTGTTTTTATAATTATTATTTTGGCCCAAAAACTAAAGCCCATGAGTTAATTTATTTTAAAGTTGTAATGCAGAATACAATTTAAAGATTATTTTTATACAAAATATAATGTACAAAAAATGGAGACCAAGTTGCATGCACGTGCACTACACGTACACGTGCAATAGCACCCTTGTGTGGCCGGTTTGGATCTTTTTGGAGGGAATTGAAATTTTCAAATGGAGATCATGCTTGGTGGTTACTTGGTTGTGGGTAGTTAATGCAACTCCTACTTTTATCTTAGCCCTCCATCTTATAACCAATTACTTGATCCTAGCCCTCCATTCCATCAAGATTTTAGTATAAATACTCCCCCTCCTTTGTCTTCTTCATGAGAATTCTAATTGAAAAAGATACATTTTTAAGTGTGAGTTGAGGGTGAAGGTCGGCATTGCTTCATAAGGTTTCGGTGGCAAGGAGCAAGGAGGAGAAGTCACATTATCAAACTAGGAGGCTTCGCGGGATTCGTTTACTTCGTCAATAAGGTGGGTGTTTCTCAGGACTTCTAATATAGTAATTATGCAATGGCAATAATGACTGTTACCATGCTTATGAAAAGTAAATTTAGATATATCAAATTGCTTGCGTTATACTTATTGTGAAAGATGTGAAGGAATGATAATGAAGTAATGGCACTTTAAAAAGACTGTAATTGGCTTGTACAGTCGACCGTCATGTGGACAAGTCGACTGGTACGAGGCGGATGTTTTTCTCATGATTTATAAATTAGAAGATTAATTGTGTACATGTATACAAACTGAAGTGATAGAATTATTGCTAAATCCATATCCTCCATGCTGTGTATAATTTAGGAGACATGAACGGATGAAAAAGAACTAGTGATCATTAGAGAACTGGGAATAACCCATACAGTCGACCGGTAATGTAAACAGTCGACTGGTATATTGAAATAAAGTATGCACAGTTCAGAGTTCCATGAAACGAGGTATTTTAATGTGATGTCCTAGTGTGTTAAATTGAGATTAGTATTCATCTCTGCAAGTAAATGATGAGTAAATGAAAGTGCATGCTTAGCATTTCTTTGAGGAAAGAAAACATTAGGTATGTGAAATTTATATGTTGTGATGTTAGTGAACAGATAAGAAATTACATGTTTATGTTAGTATGAATATAACATAATGTGACAAAACGATGTATGTGAATTGAAGAACAGAAGGGAAAGATGATTCCTTAATTTGAAATTTGACCTGTTCAGTCGACCGAATGCATGTAGCAGTCGACTGAACTGATAATGAAAAGTGTACAGTTAAATCACCCAGAACAGACGACTGATTTGAATGACAGTCGGCTGTTAAGTGAATGATATTTTAGACATGGAAAACTGCGGAACAGCCGACTGGCCATGTGTAGCAGTCGACTCTCCCGAGCAGTTATGAAGAACTTTATTTGACTGAACAAGTCGACTGGGCTGGCTCCAAGTCGACTGAACAGAATACTTTTGATATATCAGAAATCTTATTTGGTTTATGATAAAGATTGTGAATCTTATGGTTGATATTGGTAAACTCTATTTGTCTTTGCATGAATTTACATGAAGTGAATCATTTATTTAGATCGTGGGAATTGAACGAATACGAAAGCTAGGAACATGATAAAGAAAATCTGTGAGATTATCAAATGAACTCATGAGTTGGAAATGCTCAGATTTTAGTAATTGTGAATTGGAAATTGAAACAAAAGAGTAGCTAAGTCTCCCACCGGCAAATTGGAAAGAAATAAAATGAATTGAATTGAAAGACCAAGGTTGGTCATGTTTGAATGAATGAATAAGTCCGGTTTAGTGAAGAGGCTAACTCTAGAGCTTTGATTTTATTCATGATTCTAATAAAATTAGTACATAGTGGAGATGTGATGAAAGTGAGAGAAAAACACAAGTATGAGAGTTAGAGTTTACGGTGCGGGTGTGTGAGCCACAGAATGCATGCTTGATGAGTCAAGACATGGCGTGGCCACAACTCAGTAATGATCGGACTTTAGCAATGCTTGTGGGATGTTTGGTGACTGCAAGAGGATCGTGTGCCATGAAGGAGGCTGAAATTGCCACAGAATGCATGCTTGATGAGTCAAGATATGCGTGGGATTCCCCTCCAGGTTTTCTGTACACGAGCTTGTACTCATAGATCATCTAGGATACTCACCGTAGTTACAGTAGTAGATTAAGTCATGGTGAGGGATTGAACCCTACAAAGTTGAAGAACAAATAAGAGGCTTGCCCTCGGACCTATGTAGTATGAGATGCATAGAATCCGAACAAGTGCACATTAGTGTCATATAATATAAAAACTGCATTAAGGACTAAGTGCACAATCACAACACAACATCAATAGGGTAGTTCCCTTTAATTTGATATGTGAACAAGTTTGTGATCTGTTAAGAAATGAGAATCGTTATACTGTTTCTGGCATAGATAGGATGGCAATGTATAATTATTGTTGGTTGAATAAACTAACGTACCCACAGTTTTATATGCAGGATAATTGGCTTGATAAAGGTTAAGGGAGAACCAATGCTCAATGATTAATTACTGTTGCATCTTTTGTACAAAGTTGTATTTGCTTCCGCTGTCATTATTTGTAATTTATTGATGTATATGCTTCCGCTGTAAAATGTGAAGTGTAAAATCTCATGTAACTCTGATGCAAAGTGAAAAGTTTTTAATTCCTTGTAAAATTGTACCGAATGAGATGAAAAGATCCTATAGCACTCTCCCATTCAGTTATATTTGGGATTCGGGGTGTTACAGAGTGGTATCAGAGCTACGTTTCACACTGGTACAAATTTATAAGGAACGACACCCTAGAAGTGGACATTAGAGTGTGTGTTTGAGTCTAGAGATTTAAATGTAAGTGACTTACATTTGTGTTGCTCTATGACTTATGCTTCTTCCTCTCTATTTCTAAGATGGCTGATCACTTTGACCCTGCTGGAGACGACGACTGGCATATCATCGAGGAAGAGTACTATCTAGGGCAAGCATTTTCTGACGGAGAAGAATGGCCTGAATCCTGAGAGATCACCCGGAAGAACCAGTTCCGAATAATCTTATGACTTCTCTTCAGAGGCAGGTTGAAACACTGCGGGAGAGAGTTGGATTGTTGGAGGCGCAATTGGCAAAGCACAAGGATGACTTTTCCATTCTCAGTCACCGTGTATGAGAGCTCGAGAAGAGGAAGAATCTGACTGATGTGCTGAAGGATGAAGTCGATGAACTACGGGGAGAGCTTCGAGAAGCAAAGAGGAACCGTAGGAGTTAGACTGTTGTAGCTTTTACTATTTTCCTTCTGATGTCAAGAAATGTTTTTCAATTCGAATGTATAAATTTGGAATTCAATGAAATGCAAGTAATTTAAATTCATATCTTATACTTCGAATTTAATGGATCTTTTGCATCAGAATATGGCTAGAAGAGGAGCTAGAAACGGGGAAGGTTTGGATCTGGAAACGGAACTTGCGAGGGTCTATCAGACGCTCAACGCCATGGCCATGAACCAAGAAAGGGGGCCTGTGAATCCGGTGCCCGAAGCGATTAAACTGGTGGAATCGTTCAAACGAATGAAGCTACCTGTTTTCGAAGGGAAGTCAGACCCTGATGCGGCTGACAACTGGATTCGTCAAGTGGAGGCAATCTTTGAAGTGCTGGAGACCCCTGAAGGCAGCAAGGTCAAGTTGGCGACTCTACAACTTGAGAAGGACGCGGCTGTTTGGTGGCAGTCGATGAAGAGGACCATGGGAGGCATTGTTCTCGGCTGGGAGGAATTTTTGGAGGAATTCCGCAGTCACTATTTCCCTTCCGACGTCCAAGAGAAGAAGGCTATAGAGTTTCTGTCACTACAGCAAGGTAGCATGTCAGTTAGAGAGTACGAGACCAAGTTTACTCAGCTCTCTAGGTATGCTCCAGAATTAGTGATGGATGAGGCTAAGAAGGCTCGTAAGTTCGAGCATGGATTGAGGCCGAGTTTGAGGTCCCGGAGGATACCTCTTGGTATCAAAAGATTTGACAAGCTGGTCAAGAGAGCAGCAGCCATGGAAGCAGACGTGGAGCAGTTTCATGTTGTTCAGAACCGGAGGAACAACTGGCAGTCTGGAAAGAGGCCCGCAACTTCTGGCAATTTCAAGGGACAACCATCTGCACAAAGGTTCAAACCGACAGGGGCGAACGCTGTTAGTGTGGCTGGAGGATCTGGGAACAATGTTGCGAGACTTCCTGCAATAACTTGCTTCAACTGTGGTGAGACGGGACATTACCAATCTCAATGCCCCAAGCCACGGAATGGTAATCGCAATGTACCAACACAGCAGACTGGGAAGAGACCGTACCAACTAGGGCGAGTATTTGCCTTGACGGAAGCTGATGCTGATGAGGTTGATCATGTCATCACTGGTACGAGGGCTGATGTTTAGAGGTTTTTGTCATTTCTTTTTCTGTTATTTAGTGAAACTGTTACGTAATGAGTGTGTATTATGTAACAGGAGAATTTTATCTTAATGGAATAGAAGCTGTTGTTCTGTTCGATACTGGATCCTCTCATACCTTTGTGTCTCCTAAATTTGCTAAAGTGTTGGGAGTGGAACCGAAGATTTGTCCAGGCAAGATCTTAGCAGTAGGTACTCCATCGGGGGAAACTCTAACCACTGATCGGTACTATGCTGATTGCAAGATTGTGATTGGGGGTAGAATCTTTGGGATTGATCTAATCGAGCTGACTATCTTGGGAGTCGATGTTATCATTGGCATTGATTGGATGTCGGTGTACAGTGCAAGCATCGAGTGCAAGACCAAGACGGTAACAGTGAAGGCTCCAGGTGGACCTGAAGTCATTTTCCAAGGAAAGAAGAAGTGTTCTAGGCTGGTGGCAGCTATCCGCAAGGAAGAGACTCCTGTGGAAGTGCAAGGGATTCCTGTGGTTCGGGACTATCCGACCGTGTTCTTGGATGATTTTCCTGGGTTACCTCCACACCGTGATGTAGAGTTCAGCATCACTGTTCAGCCGGGAAGTGCATCCATTTCTAAGGCACCGTATAGGATGGCTCCAGTGGAACAGGATGAGGTGAAACGGCAGATTGAGGAACTGTTGGAGAAAAGATTTATTCAACCTAGTGCGTCACCTTGGGGAGCACCAGTGCTTTTGGTGAAGAAGAAGGATGGTTCGATGAGGATGTGCATCGATTACCAAGAGCTGAATAAGGTCACTGTTCAGAATAATTATCCTATTCTCCGAATTGATGACCTGTTCGATCGTCTACAAGGAGCAGATGTTTTCTCCAAAATAGATCTTCGATCAGGATATCACTAAGTTCGAGTGAAAGCCAAAGATGTACACAAAACTGCATTTAGAACTCGACATGGGCATTACGAATTCTTAGTTATGCCATTTGGAGTGACGAATGCACCCGCAATCTTTATGAATTTGATGAACAGAGTTCTGAGGCTGTTCATTGATTCTTTCGTCGTGGTGTTTATCGACGATATCCTCGTGTACTCCAAGTCAGAGGAGGAGCACACCGAGCATCTGGCAGCAGTTTTGAAGAAGCTGGAAGAGCAGAAGTTATATGCCAAGCTATCCAAGTGTGATTTCTGGAAATCTGAAGTGGCATTCCTAGGTCACATCCTTTCTAAGGAGGGAGTGGTAACTGACCCTCAGAAGATAGAGGCAGTGAGAGATTGGGCTAGGTCTACTAAAGTAAAGGAAATCAGAAGTTTTCTTGGAATGACTGGATACTACAGGAGATTCATTCAAGGTTATGCTCAGATAGCCGTGCCGCTTACTGGTCTGACCAAGAAGAATGTGAACTTCAAGTGGACTGAGCAATATGAGGCAAGCTTTCAGGAGTTGAAAGAGAAACTGACTATTGCACCTATTTTGGCTTTGCCTAGAGCAGGTGTTGAGTTTGATGTTTACAGCGATGCTTCTCATCGTGGGCTTGGTTGTGTCTTAATGCAAGAAGGAAGAGTAATCGCTTATGGGTCTAGGCAACTACGACCGCATGAGAAGAATTACCCGACTCATGATCTGGAGTTGGCTGGGATTATCTTTGCCCTGAAGCAATGGAGGCACTACGTGTACGGTGAGAAATTGAACATGTACACGGACCACAAGAGTTTGAAGTACATATAACAGCAGAGAGATCTGAATTTGAGGCAGCGGAGATGGTTGGAAGTGCTTGAGGACATGCGACCTGAGATCAAGTATCATCATGGGAAAGCTAATGTTGTTGCTGATGCACTTAGTCGCAAGAGCAGTTTATCCAGTTTGATCACAACTCAGAAGCATTTGATTGAGGAATTGGACCGAGCAGGTATTGAGGTTGTCTTGCAAGGATTGGGAGCTTTTTTAGCTCAGTTGAGGCTTCAGCCTACACTGAATGGGAGGATCATTACAAGTCAGGAGGTTGATGCTGATATCTTGGAGATGAAGGAGCAGGTAGGTGCTGGCAGGTTGCCCGGATGTCATCTCAAGGATGGAGTGCTATGGTTTGGAGATAGACTATGCGTTCCAAATCAGGCGGACCTGAAAGAGAGTATTCTTCAGGAGGCGCATGCTACTCTTTTGTCGGTACATCCTGGGAGTACTAAGATGTACAAAGACATCAAACAGCATTTCTGGTGGTCAGGTTTGAAGCGGGATGTGGCTGAATTTGTGGCGAAGTGTGAGGTTTGTCAGCAAGTCAAAGCCGAAAATCAGAGACCCGAAGGTCTATTACAGCCGTTACCTATTCCGGAATGGAAGTGGGATAATATCAGTATGGATTTCATTACGGGATTGCCTAAGAGTCCTAAAGGCAATGATGCGATTTGGGTTATAGTCGATCGACTAACCAAGTCCGCTCACTTTTTGGCTATGAAACTCACTTCTTCGATGGACAAGTTAGCTGAGTTGTATGTTGGCGAGATCGTCAGGCTTCATGGTGTTCCGTTAATTATTGTGTCTGATCGAGATGCGTGGTTTACTTCGCATTTCTGAAGGAGTCTTCTAACAGCTTTGGGTACCAAGACAGATTTTAGCACTGCTTTTCATCCGCAAACCGATGGGCAGACCGAGAGAGTCAACTGTATTCTTGAGGATATGCTTCGGTGTTGTGTACTAGACTTTGGAGGCAGTTGGGAAAGGCATTTACCTTTGGTAGAGTTTGCCTACAACAACAGTTTTCAGACCAGTATTGGGATGGCGCCGTACGAAGCTTTGTATGGCAGGAAGTGCAGAAAACCTGTTTGTTAGTTTGAAGTTGGGGAGCGTCAGTTGTTTGGTCCTGAGCTTGTGCAGCAAAACTCTGAGAAGATTGTTCTGATCAGGAAAAGGTTGGTAGAAGCTCAGAGCAGGCAGAAAAGCTATGCAGACAACCGGAGAAGGGAGCTGGAGTTTGAGGTTGGTGACTTCGTCTTTCTGAAAGTATCGCCCAGTAAAGGTGTGGTTCGATTTGGCAAAGGCGGGAAGTTAGCCCCGAGGTTTATAGGCCAGTACAAGATATTGAAAAGGATCGGAAAAACTGCTTACCGACTTGAATTACCGGAAGAGTTATCTCAGGTGCACAATGTCTTTCATATGTCTATGCTGAGAGGTTATATTCCAGATCCGAGTCATCATTTGCCTGAAGTGCCGGAAGGTTTGCAGTTGGATCTGAATTACATCGAGTCTCCTGTCGAGATTGTTGATCGTCGAGAAAAAGTCTTGAGGAATGAGACGATACCGATGGTCAAGGTAGTCTGGAGAAACCATTTGGTTGAAGAGGCTACTTGGGAGTCTGAGGAGAGGATGTTGAAGGACTATCCTGAGCTTTTTGCTTGATTTGTATTTTTGTATTTTTTTTTCTTGTGCTTGTTGTGAGTGTTTGTTTTTTTTTTCCGCTCTTGACTGTAGTTCCGGGGACGGTACTATTCTAAGGAGGGAGTGTTGTAATGCCCCGATTTTTCATTTAATGAAAAATTATTTTATTTTGCACGTAGTATGCACGTGCAATATTTTTGGCAATTATTTTCATTATGATGAGTATAGATATTTATATATGTGCTTTTAATTATTTTTATATAAAGCCCTTCTTTCAATTAAACAAAAAGCCTTTTTTTTAAAGCTCAAAAATTCAATTCAATTATTGTTTTTATAATTATTATTTTGGCCCAAAAACTAAAGCCCATGAGTTAATTTATTTTAAATCTGTAATGCAGAATACAATTTAAAGATTATTTTTATACAAAATATAATGTACAAAAAATGGAGACCAAGTTGCATGCACGTGCACTACACGTACACGTGCAATAGCACCCTTGTGTGGCCGGTTTGGATCTTTTTGGAGGGAATTGAAATTTTCAAATGGAGATCATGCTTGGTGGTTACTTGGTTGTGGGTAGTTAATGCAACTCCTACTTTTATCTTAGCCCTCCATCTTATAACCAATTACTTGATCCTAGCCCTCCATTCCATCAAGATTTTAGTATAAATACTCCCCCTCCTTTGTCTTCTTCATGAGAATTCTAATTGAAAAAGATACATTTTTAAGTGTGAGTTGAGGGTGAAGGTCGGCATTGCTTCATAAGGTTTCGGTGGCAAGGAGCAAGGAGGAGAAGTCACATTATCAAACTAGGAGGCTTCGCGGGATTCGTTTACTTCGTCAATAAGGTGGGTGTTTCTCAGGACTTCTAATATAGTAATTATGCAATGGCAATAATGACTGTTACCATGCTTATGAAAAGTAAATTTAGATATATCAAATTGCTTGCGTTATACTTATTATGAAAGATGTGAAGGAATGATAATGAAGTAATGACACTTTAAAAAGACTGTAATTGGCTTGTACAGTCGACCGTCATGTGGACAAGTCGACTGGTACGAGGCGGATGTTTTTCTCATGATTTATAAATTAGAAGATTAATTGTGTACATGTATACAAACTGAAGTGATAGAATTATTGCTAAATCCATATCCTCCATGCTGTGTATAATTTAGGAGACATGAACGGATGAAAAAGAACTAGTGATCATTAGAGAACTGGGAATAACCCATACAGTCGACCGGTAATGTAAACAGTCGACTGGTATATTGAAATAAAGTATGCACAGTTCAGAGTTCCATGAAACGAGGTATTTTAATGTGATGTCCTAGTGTGTTAAATTGAGATTAGTATTCATCTCTGCAAGTAAATGATGAGTAAATGAAAGTGCATGCTTAGCATTTCTTTGAGGAAAGAAAACATTAGGTATGTGAAATTTATATGTTGTGATGTTAGTGAACAGATAAGAAATTACATGTTTATGTTAGTATGAATATAACATAATGTGACAAAACGATGTATGTGAATTGAAGAACAGAAGGGAAAGATGATTCCTTAATTTGAAATTTGACCTGTTCAGTCGACCGAATGCATGTAGCAGTCGACTGAACTGATAATGAAAAGTGTACAGTTAAATCACCCAGAACAGACGACTGATTTGAATGACAGTCGGCTGTTAAGTGAATGATATTTTAGACATGGAAAACTGCGGAACAGCCGACTGGCCATGTGTAGCAGTCGACTCTCCCGAGCAGTTATGAAGAACTTTATTTGACTGAACAAGTCGACTGGGCTGGCTCCAAGTCGACTGAACAGAATACTTTTGATATATCAGAAATCTTATTTGGTTTATGATAAAGATTGTGAATCTTATGGTTGATATTGGTAAACTCTATTTGTCTTTGCATGAATTTACATGAAGTGAATCATTTATTTAGATCGTGGGAATTGAACGAATACGAAAGCTAGGAACATGATAAAGAAAATCTGTGAGATTATCAAATGAACTCATGAGTTGGAAATGCTCAGATTTTAGTAATTGTGAATTGGAAATTGAAACAAAAGAGTAGCTAAGTCTCCCACCGGCAAATTGGAAAGAAATAAAATGAATTGAATTGAAAGACCAAGGTTGGTCATGTTTGAATGAATGAATAAGTCCGGTTTAGTGGAGAGGCTAACTCTAGAGCTTTGATTTTATTCATGATTCTAATAAAATTAGTACATAGTGGAGATGTGATGAAAGTGAGAGAAAAACACAAGTATGAGAGTTAGAGTTTACGGTGCGGGTGTGTGAGCCACAGAATGCATGCTTGATGAGTCAAGACATGGCGTGGCCACAACTCAGTAATGATCGGACTTTAGCAATGCTTGTGGGATGTTTGGTGACTGCAAGAGGATCGTGTGCCATGAAGGAGGCTGAAATTGCCACAGAATGCATGCTTGATGAGTCAAGATATGCGTGGGATTCCCCTCCAGGTTTTCTGTACACGAGCTTGTACTCATAGATCATCTAGGATACTCACCGTAGTTATAGTAGTAGATTAAGTCATGGTGAGGGATTAAACCTGATGTTGAATTTGCAAGTGTACAAAATCGCACAAGTAATATAGATAGGTGAGTAGAGTGTCGAACCCACAGGGACTAGATATTTTACTGAGTACCGATATCACTAGATTAATCACTATTTGGAAGATCAAATTTTATAAGGATAAAATAACTAAATTAAATTAATCTAATTTAACCTAACTAAATTTGTGAAGAGGGAGAGGGCTGTTAAACTATGAAGCTCTTGTACTCTGTTTAATGATAAAATTATTTCTAGGGCTTTTGGTTCACCTCGTTTATCACACACACAAATTATTATTCCTTATAAATAAAAATATTATCTTTCCCAATTGTCGACCAAAATCCTAAAGATATTAACCACTCTATCAACGTAGTCTAAAAATTATTCTCAATTAATCATTCGTCTATCCACCAAATTATTAATTGAAAAATTGGATTTCTTAACGGTGACGTCCTCCAATATACGGTCTTAATTTTTATTAATCACAAATCACCTGTTCGGTCTCTTTATGATTTGAAAAATCATACAAATGTCTATCCACCATGTTGTACGCATAAATAATAAAAATTAAAACACAACCAGGAAAAATAGAGTAATAATAAGGATTTAAAATTTGTGTTCTACAAAACTTGGCTACACCTTAGCCTCTATAACAATAAATTCAGTTCATATTTGTTTGGGATTGCATCAAAAAATATCGAGAAGAAAAGATACAAAAGAATACAAAATTTAATTCAAACCCCTTTTCTGTCTCAAAAGTCGGAGATAGAAGTGTTGCTGTCACGCGCCGTCAAATCAACGTATCAGTCTGTCACCCTGCCGCTGTCGGGCCGCGTGTCCCAAAACCAGAGGCGCCACGTCAGATCGCTCAGGTCGCAGTTCACGTCAGGAAGGAAGAAGGAGCGCCACGTCAGGTCAAGTGCTTGGTCTTTGGCTTCGGTCCACACGTGCGGAAGAGAAGAAGTCGCCACGTCAGGTCAAGTGCTGGGTCTCATTTCTTCTTCTCTCTCCCTTTAATTGGTTTTCGTCCTGTAGTGCACTTTGTGTTCTTGGAGTATGAATCAAAGAAGAAGCCAGTCAAACGACCTTCTCTGTTTCCGTTTTTCTCTTTTGTTTTTTTTTTATTTTGTGTTTTTTTTTATTGTATCAATGATCAGCCGTCACCTCCTGATTTGTACCCTCTCTTTGGTTTGTATATATAGAGAACGGAGAGGACCGTTAGGGTTTGCACTTTTGCAGAAAACCCCACTCTTTTCCTTTATTTCCTTCCGTATTTGATCCAGAATTTTATTTATTTCTCCTTCTTTCTTTTCTTCCTTTTATGCCCACCACGTGCTTCTGCATACACAAAATAATACCAGAAATTAGGATTTTCAAATAAAATAAATTAGTTTAAAATGAATTAAACTAACTATAAATCATATTAGCGTATAAAAATCCTTTTAAACAATATTTGTCGCACTTTTAACTCAACAAAACAATAAAAATTGATAAATCCATTATTTTACTTTGTTTGTTGATTTTTTCTACAAATCTTTACTTTTTGCATCAAAAATATTATTTCTTCAAAAATAATTAATTAATTGAAATCATATAGAAATAAGATGAATTATAGACGATATCAGCGAAAACAAGCCATTTTAATAGGTAAATGAGTACAAATATTTTTATATAAATTAGACACATCAAAACCCTACAAAGTTGAAGAACGAATAAGAGGCTTGCCCTCGGACCTATGTAGTATGGGATGCATAGAATCCGAACAAGTGCGCATTAGTGTCATATAATATAAAAACTGCATTAAGGACTAAGTGCACAATCACAACATGACATCAATAGGGTAGTCCTCTTTAATTTGATATGTGAACAAGTTTGTGATCTGTTAAGAAATGAAAATCGTTATACTGTTTCTGGCATAGAGAGGATGGCCATATATAATTATCGTCGGTTGAATAAACTGACGTACCCACAGTTTTATATGCAGGATAATTGGCTTGATAAAGGTTAAGGGAGAACCAATGCTCAAAGATTAATTACTGTTGCATCTTTTGTACAAAGTTGTATTTGCTTCCGCTGTTATTATTTGTAATTTATTGATGTATATGCTTTCGCTGTAAAATGTGAAGTGTAAAATCTCATGTAACTCTGATGCAAAGTGAAAAGTTTTTAATTCCTTGTAAAATTGTACCGAATGAGACGAAAAGATCCTGTAGAACTCTCGAATTCAGTTATATTTGGAATTCGAGGTGTTACACATCCGATCTAGCAACGACGATCTCGAGTAGTCAGAATTGAGTCTTGCCCATAGACTTGCCGCACTTTTCTCCTCAAGAATATTACACTTGAGTTCGTCCGCCAATTGCAACCGGATTAAACTCAAGGCCTTCAAAAAAATCTCATCCCACTTCTCCTGCTTCATGCTTCATGTCGGTTGGCTTCTTCTTTTCTAGGGCAAGGTGCAAGTCCTTCTGAACCAAAACATCATACATGTCCACCTTCCATAGATTGAAGTTGATCTTACCATCAAACTGTTTGATCTTCGTCTTTTGATCTGTCATCTCCTCCAAGGAGCTCGAACAAACCTACGAACTTGATTGCTTTGATACCACTTGTTAGAAATTTGAGGATCTTGTTCAGTTTTTGACACAATCAACACAAACCATCAAGCAAAACTAGATCGCACCAATCACACAAAGCACACAAGAATTGTCCCGGTTGGGATTTTCGCCTTAATTTGAGGGAGGAAGAAGCGAGATGTTATTTCAACTAGAGAAGATAGAACAATATTACAATTTTCACCACGACCCTCTTTCATGCTTAACTGGAACTTGATGCTGCTTACAATGGAGAAACTCTCCCACCCTCTCAGATGAAGTACTCTGTTCTTTTATTCGGCACTCAACAGAATCATATGGATTTATGAGCCGTTACAATTGTTTATATAAATCTAGAGAAAATTCTAAGGTTGATATCTTGATACAATAGCCATTGGATAGTACATAGAGATAACCCTATGATAAGAGCCACATGATCTAACTTGAAGAGCAATTTGGATTTCATACGAATTTTCCAGACTCAAGCCCGAAACCCATCAGCGCCGGAAACGGTCGACCGCACCAATAAGACGATCGACTGTCCTCCTTACGGGAAGACATTGTACAGGGGTCGGTTGACCGCACATGAGTTGCGGTCTACCGTAACCTCCCTCTACTGCTGCCGCTGACTATCTCCCTCTTGCCTCCACTCCGTTTCCAATCATCTTTGTCCCTCCATCATCGTATCGTCTTCTTATCCATGCAAGACATAAACCCAACACGAACCACACTAAATCTTAGGTGTTCTTCTTCTTGTATTGTGCATACGTCTCTATTAAACTCATTATCCATATTTTGTAAACTACTCTCATTTAAGAAACCTCACCAATTTTCTAATATACACTGCTCGGTCTGCACTAAGATTATGGTAGTAGTTCACAGTATACAGTTAACCAAGTTGTAGTTGTAATCTGAAAAGTAAATGACTAGATCCCTCTCTACCTGGTTTATCGTCAAAAGTGACTATGTCAGATACACTAGGGTGACGATGAGCTGGTTTAGAATTAATAAATAAATCTACTTGAACCAATCTGCAATTACTTCTTGAAGAATTATCAGTAGCTAATTAAATGTCTGACTACGTGAATCATCTCCTGTGTATAAGAGACACTATGGCGGGTAATGGGAGAAATATTCGGCGTGAGACCAATTGATTACGTTAGTTCAGTAAGCGAGTCTATAGTTAGTTCTAGGCTTAAATTATGTCTATTTTCATTCTCCGTTGTTAGATGTTTCTGTTACTTTGTGATATTCAGGAGCAATAAGTTACATTTAGTGAATTACTTATGATGAATTGATGATGATAGTCATGCAAAATACAACAAATCTAATATTATAATGAAGAGTTAGAGCATTCACAGTCGTCTTCTGAGGTATAATATGCATATATGCATATTATAACTTAGCAATTCGAGTGTTTGCTGCAGTCGTCAAAAGGTAAAAAATAATTAATTTCATAAAAAATGAAATGGATGAAACATGATGTTTCGTCTGTCGATTTTTTTTTTTGGGAATTCTTTGGGATTTTTGGAATTTTTTGAAGCGTTTTAAAAAAAAATCGCGTGGGCCCCACATGAGACGAAACATCATATTTCGTTTGGGTGGGATTTCCTTAATTAAGGACTTAAGTAAGTTATTAATTTACTAAACTTAATTAACTAACTAATTATTTAACTAAAATTCTAATTAAAATACTAATTAAATTAATTAACTACTAATTAGGAGGTTAAGATTTAAATATTTTTTTATTTTTATTTATTTATTTATTTATTTTTTGTTCGGACGAATTTGAAACATCATGTTTCGTCCGATTATTTAAAAATTAATTAAATAATCCAGACGAAACATGTTTCGTCACGCTATAAAATACATATTGCTATATCTCATGCTATCTTTGGCTTTTTACTGTAACAAAAAATGGAATAAATTGCAGAATAGCTAACGGGTGTGGATGCTACAGTAGGAAATTATGCATAAAATGTATTTTTAGCTAACGACTGTGGAAGCTCTTAGAGTTGTCATTTATAGAAAAACAAATTCGGGCATAATTATTATGAAGGAGAACTTATGTTCGGGACCAAACTACGCCGAAATTTTACTTTTAAAAATATATATTTATTAAGACGTGCATTGCACGTGTAAATTACTAGTTCTAGTAAATGAGAAACTAAAGTTACATGAGTTTATCAAACTTATTCAATGACTGAGAAGCATACCACATTAATTATCACTTCCTCTCATTCTTTCAAACTGGAGAGAATCCTTTGGAACCTCTTCAAGGCCAACATGACACCCAGCAACTAGGGCTCGAAATGAGCCGTGCTACTCGGTTCAAGCTCGATCAAAGCTCGGCTTGAAACGAGCTCGAGTCGAGCTCAAGCTTGAAAATCGAGCTCGATGGTTTAACAAGCTGAGCTCAAGCTTGGACTTGCTGTGATTGTTAGGCTAAGTTCGCAAGGTACTCGGCTCGAACTCGGTCAAAGCTCGGCTCGAGACGAGTTCGGACTTGAAAACGGAGCTCGATTACCTAACGAACTGAGCTCAAGCCTGAAAGTACTAGATTCAACTCAGTTCGTTTGCAACCCTACATGCAACCTAGGTAGATTAAGAAATAAAATAAATTAAAGATGATACCTACCACAACATTATGTTATCATATTGTTACCGCTAAATCTGGTGTGGGGGCAAACAGATAGAATTTGTGGATTCTTTAGGGAAACTGAATAGCAAACCTGGAACCTTTCCACTGGAGTTTGACCGTTGACTCCCGCCATTCACCTGCAAAAAGTGTGAGACACCGAAGTTGATCCCGGCGACGCACCCTCCGACGCTCAAGTCAATAACCAGAAAAGATTATGAAAGAGCGTAAACTGGCAAAAGATTGATTACCTCTTAATGATGGTGGATGGGGGGTATTTATAACCGCCTTTGGGATCAGTTTAGAAATGAAATCCCTAATTTCCCGTGAAAGGATAGAGTGAATCACGGCCGTTGATTCAATACAATAAGAAACCCTAATTCTATCCTGCTAGACCGGGTTTGTTGCGGGTTGGAACCCGCACCCAGTTGAGCTGGATCCGTTCATGGGTTGTGGGGCCTTTTAGAAAGAAGACCCTGGACCCATTTCAGATCCGTTTGTAAGTGAGATTACCATTTTGCCCCCAAGCGTTAAGATTCGTGCCCGATTTGGATGGTTCCGATTTAACTCTATTTTTAGCCATATCACGAGCCCCCCACTCCCGAAAACTGAGTTTGATCAGTCTTTGAGGAGTAGTTTTACTGTTTCAATGGCTTTCAGAGTTGTATCGGAGTCCAAATGAGGAGCATTGAATCTTTGTATGAGGTTTTATGGTGATTTTCGAAGCTATTTGCACGCTCAAGGTTGTTCTTGAGCTCTCTTGGACTTTTGGTGATTTTTCTTAATTTTTATCTATTTTTCAGACCATTTATTTAATTTTTCGAAGTGGTGATTTGTTATTCGGGGGTCTTAATTAGCCATTCTAAGCAATAATTATTTACCCAGGGGCTCAAAAATATTTCCCCGGATTTATAATTATTTTTTAGAAGTTTTAAATTAATTTTCCTGAATTTTAAATCATTTTTTTCGCAATATTTAGGTAGATGACTCGACGTTATTTCCGTCGTTTCATGGCTTAGATGCTTCGGCTTCGTCGCCGACCCCCTCCGAACACATGCTATGAAGGAGGCCGAGATCCATGGTGGCTCGGCACCTTCTGTCGAAGAGCGTAGATACCTCGGCCAGGCTGCAGGCACGAAGAGGGTGTTCGGTGAATCTTTACCGAATTCCGGAGTGATTTTCTCCATGTAAGAGGGTCGGTGGCAAGAGCGCTCGGCAAGGTGTGCAGAGGTCCAATTTTTCCATGTAATAGGATCTGTGGCAAGAGCGCTCGGCAAGGTGTGCCGAGGTCCAATTTTTTCCCGTAATAGGGTCGGTGGCAAGAGCGCTCGGCGAGGTGTGTCGAGCTCCAATTTTTCCCCGTAATAGGGTCGGTGGCAAGAGCGCTCGGCGAGGTGTGCCGAGGTCCAATTTTTTCCCGTAATAGGGTCGGTGGCAAGAGCGCTCGGTGAGGTGTGCCGAGGTCCAATTTTTTTCCGTAATAGGGTCGGTGGCAAGAGCGCTCGGCAAGGTGTGCCGAGCTCCGATTTTTCCATGTAATAGGGTCGGCGGCAAGAGCGTTCGGCAAGGTGTGCCGAGGTCCTAGAACAAGATTTTTGCTCGTTTGGGCATCGGTGCCAAGAGCGCTCGGCAAGGGATGCCGAGGTCCAGAGTTGTGATTTCTGGCGTCTTAGGAAATGAAAGGTTGAGCTGGTGACTGTTGAACTTCTGACAACTCTGACATATGTGACAGCCATTACTGCAACAGTATAGCTTGGTGCGGTAAATAATGTGACGGTTCAGCTCCTTTTGTTGCTTTGTGTAAATGGGCCTGGTTCTTTGGGTCCATTATCCTCGCTACGTGTGCCAAGCTCTATAAAACCCCACATCCTCTCTCATTTTTCACTTCTCTAAATTTTTACTCAGGCGGTGAATTTCTACTAGCGAGAGCTCACGGTGATCGTCGGTCGCTTTCTGGTGAAAATTCCGACCGTACCTCTCACTTCAAGGTAACTTATACTTAGTTTTTTTCCAAGTACAAAAAATGTCTCTTTCCCCCGTCTCTGAGCCCTCCCCTCCTGCTGGCGAAGCTCCATCTCCGAGTCAAAGAGATCGCAAAGATAAAGGCAAGAGAGTTTTTGGTCGAGACACGATTGTAGAGGACCCGAAGCGCATGGGGCCGTTCGGTAGGTTGCCAGGACCGCTGACAGGGTTGCAAAGGGTTCGAGAACTTCTGGAGGAGCATGCCGAGCACATCATTCATGGGAGGGGGCAAACCTTCGAGGAGAACGCGGCAAGGGAGACCTTGGAGGCAGACGAGACGGTGTCCATCCTCAACTTGGAGGACCTGGCAGCGATCCGAAATTGTTTCCAAATCCCAGAGGAGTACGAACTGCTGCTGCCGGGTCCCGGGGTTAGGGCCAATTTGCCGCTACCAGTAACCATGTGTTTTTGGCCGGTCGATGCCTTCATTGCCGGGGCTCGGCTCCCTTTCCACCCGTTCGCGATTCAAGTACTTAGGTGGTTTGGGGTCAGCCCCATCCAACTAATGCCGAACGCGTGGAGAGTCATCAACGGGTTCGTGCTCCACTACCAAACAGCCGGAGTCGAGCCGGAGTTGAGGGTGCTCCGACGCTCTACCGGCTTCATCAGCAGAACCGGGCGGAGTTCCGGTATTATTTGGCCCCGAGACATGGAGGTCGGCTCGTCGTTTGCCCCGACTCCATAAAACACTGGCATGATAAGTATTTCATAGTACGGAGTGCGGAGGCATGGCCCATACCCTCCGGTTGGGTGGAGGAGGTGACGAAGCGAGTGAGGGAGTCGCCAGTGCTTCACCCTCAAGAAGAAGAGGCAGTTCGGGTCCTTCTAGATCGGCCGAAGTACGATTGGCGAGATTTGACCGAGGACGTTCTCTTTAGGGGAGGGCCCTGCCGCGTAGATCCCAGTACGCGACTTTTTCTACATTTTTTCTTTCTCTTCTTACTTTGCTTAGTGTAACTCGTGTTTTCTAACCAACTTCTTGCTTGATGCAGAGGCCATGGACTATGAAGCGGTACTAGCATAGAGGGCCGCACTTGGAAGCAAGGCACCGAAGAAGTGCAAGAGGGTTGCCACTAAACTGCCGTCCGCGAAGACCCAGAAGGTCGCGAGCGCGGCTGAGGAGGTGGAGGCGCCGGCGGACGTGACTCCCACCCGAGCCCCGACAGTAGCCTCAGCATCGGCCGAGGGAGGGGAGTTCCCGATTGCCGCGGCGCTCGGGATGGAGGTGCCACCACTGACGGTGGGGGCCGAGGTGCTCCTTACGGAGGAGCACAAGAGGATTCATGTTCCGGACTGGCAGGTTCGGAAACTATATGGGTTCCTCAGCAACTCTCTGGCGAGCATGCAGGTGGTAAAGCACCTGATGATGCCGAAGGACCGAGCCGCCATGGATGCCGACCAGTCGGGCGACGCCGCCATCGAGATCGTGCGCTCGGTGGTATCGGTGAGTGTTGAATTTTTGCTTTTGAAGGTAGCTTGCATATTTGATTTTCTAACTCCTTTTGTTTTTCGTTGCTCTGCTGTAGATAACCGCCCACTTTGGTCATCTCATGGAGAAGATGAAAGAGTTGGATAAGGACCTCAAGAAGGAGGCCGACCGAGCTCGGGCCGAAAAGGCTCGAATGGGCAACGAACTCGACAAGCTGAAGGTCGAGTTCGAGAGGAAGGCGACAAGGCTTGAGTACCTTGAGGACCTTGTCACAAGGCTCGAGGGCGACCTGCTCCGGCAGAAGGAGGAGTCGGCTAAGCAGCAGGCCGAGGCGGCGAAGGCCAAACCTGCGGCGGTGAACGAAACCAAAGCGGCCACCATGACGAAGGTGCAAGGCTTCCTCGCCGCAAACATGGCCAAGGCGTACGTCCAGGCCATCACTCAGGTGTCGGAGCGCTATCCTGAGGTCGACTGCTCCGGGTGGCGGCTCTTCCCGGACCACGTTGAGGGCTTCGACCCCAAGTTGGAGGATGAGGGAGGGGATGACGAAGATGGCCTCGAGGTCGAGGTCATCGGCGAGGTGTAAGGGACGGTAGTGACTCCACTGGCAATGATGGCTCCTTCAGGGGAGTCCGACCCCGCCCAGTCTCGACGCCTCGGGAAAGAGGTCTCCCCCTGACTTCTTCTCCTTTCTTTTGTTTTTTTTCTTTTTCGTTTTTTGTCTTTTGAGCTGCCGACTGGATTGCCTAATTGCGGACTGGCCACCACATTTTTGTTATGAATGAAAATACAACTTTCGAGCTCGACCTTGTGTTTCTTTTGAGTTGTTTTGAAATTTGACTAAGTGTTGAAACAAAGGATTTTAGTCTTAGCTAGGTGCATGTGGCCTTGTTCCGAAGTCTGATGTGAAGCAAATTTGTGAGTATTTACTAAGCGTTCTCATTGTTTGCTTTGAAATTTTCAGCTTGCCGAGGTGACTCATTCTGCCGATCCCACTCACTCCGGGAAGGAGTTACATTCCGAGGTCAGCTTAGGGGAGATGAGGTTGTGTTTAACCAGGTGCCGAGAGCGCCTCTACGAAGTCGAGTTGGGGTTGCGCAGGGCCGGGAGTGAGCGGAACCATCTGCAACTGATCTTAGGCCGGAGAGAAATCGAGATTCGGTGGCTAGAGGGTAGGCTCACCGAGATGCCTCCCATAGGCGAGGATGACGGCTCGTCAACAGCCTTCACCAATGGGCTGAGGCTTAAGTGTCTCCAACATTCTTTGTCAAAGATGACAGCGGAGAGGGACAATATGCTCACTAAGGTTCACCACCTGCAGATTGTGGAAGCAGAGCTTCTGGTGGAAGAAGAGGAGTTGACGATGGCAGTGGGCAAGCTGATGGCCGAACGCGACGAATTGAAGGCAGAATTCGACGCGTTGAAGAGGGCCACAGTGGACAGGGGCATCGAAGTCACTCAGCTCCGCCGAATTATTGCCAGCCGTCTTAGCATCCCGAGCTCCACGGTGCCTCCTCGCTTCGAGGTGGACGTAAACGATGACTCTCTGAAGCAACGGGTAGCCGAGCTGGAGGTGGAAGTGGCTTGCCTCAAGCCGAGTTCGGGACCGATCAACGTCAGGAGCACTTCGTGCACTCGTGAAGAGAGCGAACGAGGGATTTCGTTCTATGAGCTTGTGACCCGTTCGCCTGTTGCACGACAAAGTCTGGGTGATGCCCAAAGTGGTGTTGCAATTTTATCGAGCGGAGCGTCTGTTGGTGCAACTATTAGGAGCAGTGCCGAGGATACGTCTCAGTTTGCCGACTTAGGGACGAGCTCCGGGGTCAAGCGCCGCCGACCCCGAGTATCTTTGAAGCGGAACATCCCTACGCCTAGGAGGCGTTGAAGATCTCTTGTTTTCCAAGTTTTGTATTTTGTCTATACGAGTGGGCTTTGTAGTTTTGGCTTTTCAACTTGTAACTTTATTGTAAAGAAGGGCACCGTCTTGTACTATCTTCCCACACTTAATTGAAATGAGGCTTTTTCTTTCTTGGACTTTTGCATTTTTGTTAGACTTGTGTCGTTGTATTACTCGTTACTATCTTTAGCGTGCCGAGGTTTCAAAGCAAGATATTTGCTCGTTTGGTCTTCGGTGCAAAGAGCGCTTGGTAAGGCTTGCCGAGGTCCCAGAGCAAGATTTTTGCTCGTTTGGGCATCAGTGCCAAGAGCGCTCGGCAAGAAGTGCCGAGGTCCAAAGCAAGGTTTTTGTTTGGTCGTCGGTGCCAAGAGCGCTCGACAAGGCTTGCCAAGGTCCCAGAGCAAGATTTTTGCTCGTTTGGGCGTCGATGCCAAGAGAGCTCGGCAAGAAGTACCGAGGTCCAGAGCAAGGTTTTTGCTTGTTTGTTCGTCGGTGCCAAGAGTGCTCGGCAAGGCTTACCGAGGTCCCAGAGCAAGATTTTTGCTCGTTTGGGCGTCGGTGCCAAGAGCGCTCAGTGAGAAGTGCCGAGGTCCAGAGCAAGGTTTTTGCTTGTTTGGTCGTTGGTACCAAGAGCACTCGGCAAGGCTTGCCAAGGTCCCAGAGCAAGATTTTTGCTCATTTGGACGTTGGTGCCAAGAGTGCTCGGCGAGAAGTGCCGAGGTCCCAGAGCAAGATTTTTGCTCATTTGGTCATCGGTGCCCAGAGCGCTCGGCAAGGCTTGCCGAGGTCTCAGAGCAAGATTTTTGCTCGTTTGGGCGTTAGTGCCAAGAGCGCTCGGCGAGAAGTGCTGAGGTCCCAGAGCAAGATTTTTGCTCGTTTGGTCGTCGGTGCCAAGAGCGCTCGGCGAGAAGTACCGAGGTCCAGAGCAAGGTTTTTGCTTGTGTGGTCGTCGGTGCCAAGAACGTTCGGCAAGGCGTGCCGAGCACTACTTCAAGCCTCTTAACTCGTGAATTTCTAAGAGAAGTGAGTTTCTTGCAGTGGAGAGCAGCCTCTCAGAGGATTATTTCGACTTTAAACGAACCATATGAACCAATGGTTAGCTCCTCCAAGTACTCTTCTCCCATGTCTAGTCTAGTTGTAGGAACTTCGCGTGCGACGGCGGAGCGCGTTCGAATGGTTGTGGGAGCAATTCCGAATGGCGAACCACTTCTAGCTCGCTTAAGAGCGGGCTTGCGAAGTGGAGTCGAGCCAAGCGTTGGACTCTGAACTCGTCGTTTGAGTATATTTTGACGGTTGTGGGAGCAATTCTGAATGGCGAACCACTTCTAGCTCGCTTAAGAGTGAGCCTGCGAAGCGGAGTCGAGCTAAGTGTTGGACTCTGAACTCGTCATTTGAGTATATTTCGACAGTTGTGGGAGCAATTCCGAATGACGAACCACTTCGAGCTCGCTTAAGGACGAGTCTGCGAAGCGGAGTTGAGCCAAGTGTTGGACTCCGAACTCGTCGTTTGAGTATAAGAAATTAAAAACAGAGAGATGCAAGCAATCACAAGAAAAGTATGAAAGAAGCTCTTTATTGATAACTACTAGTCGGCTGCTTCTAAGTTGCAAGCCGTAATTACATTGAAGAAATAAAGAAGCAAAATACAAGTGAAAAGAAAGGAATGGTTCGACATCTGAAGGTACTTAGAGAGGCGTTCATGCGCTCTCTTGGTATTTCAACAGATGGTCGGCATTCCAAGCTCTGGAGATCTCTCTGCCTTTAAGGTCTTCAAGACGGTATGTTCTGGGGTGAACCTCTTTGGTGATCTTGTAGGGTCCTTCCCAATTCAGGGCTAGCTTACTCTTATGGCTGGAGAAGGAGATAGCCAATTTTCTGAGAACCAAGTCCCCTTCTTTAAGATTGGTGGGACGGACCCTTTTTTTGTAGGCCAGCTCGATCCTCCTTCAATAATTTTGCTTGTGAATCGAAGCTCTTTCACGGAGCTCATCGATCAAGTCCAAATTCGCCCGAAGCTCTCTGGCATTTTTCTCTTCTTCATAGGCCATAAGGCGAGGAGATGGTAGGCCGACTTCCAAGGGGATCTTAGCTTCGGACCCATAGGTGAGATTGAAAGGTGACTCTCCTGTGGGGGTCCATTTCGTAGTGCGATAGTTCCACAGTATGTTAGGGAGCTGATCTGCCCATAAGCCTTTGGTGGACTTATCTAACCTCTTCTTGATACCGGAGAGGATCTGTCGGTTGGCATTTTCCACTTGACCATTTGACTGAGAATGGGAGATGGAGGAGAAGCATTTCTGAATGGCGAGGTCTTCACACAGAGATCGGAATGTGGCCCCTGTAAATTGTGTTCTGTTATCGGTTATCAGGACCCGAGGAACCCCGAACTTACAGATGACGTTCTTCCAGAAGAACTGAAGCACCTTGTTCTCCGTGATTGTTGCCAAAGGCTCGGCCTCTATCCACTTGGAGAAGTAGTCGATTACCACAACTAAGAACTTTTGTTGACCGGGAGCAGGTGGGAATGGGAAAGGGATCGGACTTGTTAGAGAGGTGAGTTGTGCTTGGGGTAGGTGACGAATGCTGGAGTATTGTTGACAGGAGCTGCATTGCCGGACATATCGTTCGGCATCTTGTAGGAGTGTAGGCCAGAAGTACCCACAGTTCAACACCTTCCTGGCGAGGGACCTTAACCCTGAATGTGCTCTGCCTATACCTTCGTGGAGCTCTTGTAAGGCATATGTTGCTTCTTTCGAGGAGAGGCACCACAAGTAGGGTCTGCCGTCTACTTGGGTGTAGGAGCGTTTGTACAAGACCCCCTCAACAAGGGTGTACCGCTCCGCTCTGGTTCGGACTCTGTGAGCTTCGTTTGGGTCTTCAGGGAGGAGTCCATCCCTTAGAAATTCTATCAGAGGTTTCATCCATTTGTCTTGAAGTTGGATGGGCAGCGACTCCATCGAGTCGGGAGTTTCTTCTTCTATGCTCGGTCTGAGGAGCACTTCAATCAGGACGGTCTGCTCGAGACCCTGAAGGGAGGCAAAGGCTAGCTTGGAGAGGGCATCTTCTTGGGAATTTCCTCTCTGGGAATTCGCTGAATGAGTGCCTCTTCGAATAGAGCCATGAGATTTTGGACCTTGGCTAGATACTTAGCCATTCGGTCATCTCGCACCTCGTACTCGCCTAAGACTTAATTCACAACCAGCTGAGAGTCGCTAAATATCCGGAGGCGTTGTACCCCTGCCTTGCAAGCCATACCGAGGCCGGCTATAAGGGCTTCATACTTCGCTTCATTGTTGGAGGCTTTAAAGTTAATGCGGAGGGAGTATTGGAGAACGAAATCATCTGGGCCTGCCAGAATGACTCTGGCTCCGCTTCCCTCGGTGCAAGAGGACCCGTCTACATATACTGTCTAAATAGGAGGCCTGTTTGCTGCTTGGCTAACCTCTGGGATGGTGCTCTCAACAATGAATTCAGCTAAGGCTTGAGCCTTGATTGCGGTCCAAGGCTGGTATGATATGTCATGCTGGCTCAGCTCGATCGACCACTTCATCAAACGGCCTGAGGTCTCGGGCTTGTGTAGGACTTGCTTGAGCGGTTGGTCGGTAAGAACGACCACCGAGTGGGACTGAAAATATGGGCGAAGCTTCCTAGCTGCCATGACCAAGGCGTACGCCATCTTCTCCAATCCTGGGTAGCGGAGCTCAGCATCCCGAAGTACCTTGCTCACGTAATAAATGGGCTTTTGAGCCTTATCTTCTTCCCTTACCAAGACAGTGCTGAGGGTTTGTTCGGAGGTAGCTAAGTAAAGATAGAGTGTTTCCCTGGGGATAGGCTTGCTGAGGAGAGGGGGGTTAACCAGGTAGGCCTTTAGCTGATCGAAAGATTCTTGTTGATGTTGACCCCACTCGAAGCCCTTAGCTCCCCTGAGAGCTTTGAAGAAGGGAAGACACTTCTCCCTTGACTTGGACAGAAAGCGCCCTATGGCTGCGAGGCGCCCTGTGAGCTTTTGAACCTCTTTCACACTTTTGGGAGGAGCCATGTCCAGTATGGCTTTAATCTTCTCGGGGTTAGCTTCGATTCCTCTTTGGCTGACCATAAAGCCTAGGAATTTTCCCGACGAGACCCCGAACGCACAATTATTCGGGTTGAGCCTCATATCATGCTTTCTCAGTACATCGAATGCTTCCTGTAGATCGGCAACATGGTCGGCCCCATGGATGCTCTTAACTAGCATATCATCAACATACACTTCCATGTTTCGGCCGATCTGTTCTTGGAAGACTTTGTTGACAAGGCGTTGGTAGGTTGCACCTGCATTCTTCAATCCGAATGGCATTACCCTATAGCAGTAGAGCCCCTGATCGGTGACAAAGGAGGTCTTCGAGATATCCGGGGGAAACATTCGGATTTGGTTGTACCCGGAGAAGGCATCCATGAAGCTGAGCAATTCATGGCCCGAAGTGGCGTCGAGCAGGGTGTCGATGCTGGGGAGAGGGAATGGATCTTTAGGGCATGCTTTGTTCAGGTCGGTGAAGTCGATACAAATTCTCCAATTGCCGTTGGACTTCTTAACCATAACAACATTGGAGAGCCATTCGGGGTAGTTGACCTCTTGTATGAACCGGGCCTTAAGGAGTTTGTCCACTTCTTCCGTTATACCTTGCTGGCGCTCAGGAGCAAATTTGCGCCTCTTTTGTTGGACCGGTTTGGACCCCGGAGCAACACTGAGGTGGTGGACGAGGAGCTTCTTGGAGATTCCTGGCATGTCGGCAGCCGACCATGCGAAGAGATCATGGTTCTTTCTAATGCATTGGACTATGTTGGAACATTGGGCAGATGAGAGGGTCTTGCTGATAAAGAACTTGTGGTTCGGATCCTGTTTAGAAAAGAGCACTTCCTCCAGCTCATCCACCGGTTTGGACATAGGTTGGGTATTCCCTTGGGGAATCTCAAGAGTCTCGAGGGAGAGAACGGGACTCCCGGTGGAGGTCATGTAACACTTGCAGGCCATCTCTTGACTACCTCTTACTTCCCCTACTCCTGCCCTGGTGGGGAACTTCATCTTGAGGTGATAAGCCGACGGGACGGCCTCTAGAGCAGCTAGGCCAGGTCGGCTTAGAATCACATTATAAGTAGCTGGGACATCGACGACCATGAAGTCCATTGGCTTCGTACGGGTAGTAGGAGTTTTGCCAGCGGTTACGTCGAGGGTGATTACCCCTTCGATAGTCACTGGCACTCTCGTAAATCCATGGAGCGTGTAGCCGGCGGGCTTGAGCCTGTCGCGCGATAGCTTGAGTCATCGAAAAGCCGCGAGGAAGAGAATGTTAACAGAGCTACCATTGTCGACCAGAATCCTCTCCACTTTGAAATTTGCCATATGGAGGTTGATGACTAGTGCGTCATAATGGGGGGTTCGGACACCCTCGAGGTCTTCATCTGAAAAAGTGACCGGTACTCCGAGGCCTTTGGGAGGGAACATGCCATGTACAGAGTTGACCTCCCTGATGAAAGCCTTTTGAGAGGAGTTGGAGGTGCCACCCATGGGGCCTCCATGAATGAGATGCAGAATGTGCTCCTCTTCAAACTCGGGAGTCTTATCAAGCCTTTCGGGATGCTTATTAGCCCCCCTGGGGGGAGGAGGTGGAGGATCAACTCGGTCCTTTCTCAAGAATTTAGAAAACTGCCCCCTCTGAATGAGGGCCTCGATTTCATTCTTTAGGGCCTGACAATCATTGGTGTCGTGGCCGTGGTCCCGGTGATATCGGCACCACTTCTCTTTATTCCTCTTCTTGCCAGGGGTATTCATCTTCGGGGTAGGAGGCAGAACCCCGTCCTTCTTAACATCCATGAGAATAGTGAAAATGTTGGCGTTAAGAGGGGTGAACTTCTCGAATCTGGGAGGTGGACGGCGCTCGTCCCCATTATCCTTCTAGAGCTTCTTAGCTCCCTCTTCTTTAGCTGCTTCTCTTGTTTCCGGAGGAAGACCCCTCGAAGGTGGGGCGATGATCAGCTTCCTCAGCCCAAATATACTTCTCGCTCCTGAGAAGGAGGTCGGAGAAGTTTTGCGGGGGCTTCTTGGCTAGGGAGGACCGAAGGATGGAGTTAAGGACATTTGCCTAGAAGGCTGCTGCAGCGACCGACTGGTCGAGGGAAGCAATGGACCTAGCTTCCGCGGTGAATCGCTTCACATAATCTCTGAGCTTCTCACCCTTCTTCTAACTGAGGTAGAGTAGCGAGATGCTGGTCTTCTCTATGCGGCGGCTACTCACGAAGTGGGTGACGAAGAGGGTTTCAAATTGTTCAAAGGAGAATATGGAGGATGGGGCGAGGCGAGAGTACCATTCTCGAGCCGGACCCTTGAGGGTAGCTGGGAAGGTTTTGCACAGTAGGGTATCGGAAGCTTGGTGGATCAACATAAGGGTCTTGAAGCTCTTGATATGGTCCACGGGTTCTGACTCTCCAGAGTAAGTCTCGAACTGCGGGGGCTTGAAGCCTGTTGGAATCGGTGCCTCCATGATTGTTCAAGAGAAGGGAGGTCGGCTGGGACGAAGGGTCCTTCCCCTCAGTTCTTCTTCCCTGTCTAGTTGGCCGAGGTGCCTCTCCATCTCATGGAGACGATGATAAACAGTGTCATCCCTTCGATGGTAGCCAAACGAGTCTCTGGACTCGTCTTCGTAAGAAGGGGAGCGCGGAGTTCGGCGATGGTAGCTAGGGGAATGGCGAGGACTGCGATGGTGGTTACTCGAAGCTTGAGGAGGGGTTAGGGACCGATGGCGAGGACTTTGGATCGGAGGAGGAGTAGGGACCCTCCGGGCATTGTTGTTGTTCAGCCGAAGGTTGAGGGCTTGCAAGACGGTTGCTTGGAATTGCTGGAATTCGGCACGGGTGATGGGTGTAGTATCACCCCTCGAGGGTTGCCGACCAGCGGGAGAGTGAGGCCTTCTCCTATGTTGCTCAGGGGACTCTCTCTGTCTTCTGTGAGGTGGGGACCTCCGATAGTCCCGGCGACGAGGAGATCGCTCATTTGGACGTTCTTGGCAGGAGGCTCCCTCACGGGCCCGCCTTTCATCCAAACGGTGGCGAAGGTCCTCTTCTTTCTACCGATTGATAAGGATATTGCGGAGGTCTTCGGAATCTCGGGGGTTGTGAGATGCCATCGAATCAATAGAGGGGTTGTGCACGGAGACGTGGTCATGATGAAGGGGTTGTTTCTGAGGATTGGGACGGGAGGTCCCTGCACCGGCATTTTGGGGCCCGAGCGGAGCCCTGTGGAATTGAAGGTTCTGAAGAAAACGTTGATCTTGCTGCGGGGGCTGATCAGGCTGTGGTGGGAGTTGCCCCAGCAGCTGGACGGTTTGGAGGGGGATCTCCTGTTGTGGTTGAGGAGGAGTGGGTCCACGGTTGGACCCTTTGGATCTTAGCTTTCGGGGAGGCATGGCTGGAGATGATCTTAACCAAGGGAAGAGGAAGGAGTGCTATTCGGGGGTTCCCACAGATGGCGCCAATCTGTTACCGCTAAATCTGGTGTGGGGGCAAACAGATAGAATTTGTGGATTCTTTAGGGAAACTGAATAGCAAATCAGGAACCTTTCAACCGGAGTTTGACCGTTGACTCCCGACGTTTACCTGCAAAAAGTGCGAGACACCGGGGTTGATCCCGGTGATGCACCCTCTGACGCTCAAGTCAATAACCAGAAAAGATTATGAAAAAGCGTAAACTGGCAAAAGATTGATTACCTCTTAATGGTGGTGGATGGGGGGTATTTATGGCCACCTTTGGGTTCAGTTTAGGAATGAAATCCCTAATTTCCCGTGAAAGGATAGAGTGAATCAGGGCCATTGATTCAATACAATTAGAAACCTTAATTCTATCCTGCTAGACCGGGTTTGTTGCGGGTTGGAACCCGCACCCAATTGAGTTGGATCCGTTCATGGGTTGTGGGGCCTTTTAGAAAGAAGACCCTGGACTCATTTCAGACCCCGTTTGTAAGTGAGATTACCATTTTTCCCCCAAACGTTAAGATCGTGCCCGATTTGGACGGTTCCGATTTAACTCTATTTTTAGCCATATCACATATATTTCGAGCAATTGAACCAAGTTTTTATAACTCGGTTTCAGGATCGGGATCGGGATCGGGCTTCTTCATAAAATGTATATAACATTTTTCTGTAATTAAATTATGTTTAACCAGTAGAAAAACTGGTAATTTTGATGGAATATTCGCGCCAGTACAATTTATGTCATAATTGTATCTTTATCGATAGTTTATTTGCTACATAGAAGGGTTCGTGGCAAATACTAAATACTTGCAAAGTTTACTTGTCCGTTTAAGGGTTCGTAGCAAAACGTAAACAATTTTGACAACGTTTAAGGTTTCATGGTAAAAGGTATTCAATTGTGACAAATTTTTTTGTTGCCAAGCTTTCATTTCCGAAGCAAATATTACAGAATTTAATTAAGTCAAAAATAAATCTAATTTAAACCCTCTCACCTTTCCTCTCAACAACATCTTGATTTATTTATTTATTTATTTATTATTTTTTTTGAAGGAAAATGTGGAGTATAGCCACCTGTTTCATTAATAAGGAGTTAATAAAAGAAACCCAGAGTACTGAGCCAAGTACAAAGTCCTACAGTACATAAAATAAAACACGTACATCCTCCCCGAACTTAAGGGGGTGGGGCAACAGAAAGAACAACACATACATGCATCCAACAAAAGTACAGCATAGCATTTAATTCCCCTCCAATAAACCCTGGGGTGGTGGGGATCAAACAATTGTGAAACAACAGAAGATCGAGGCTTACTCGTCCCTCACTCACGCGTCGTCCCGATCTCGACTTCTTCGTCATCGTACTCCTCCACCTGGAAAACACTGGCAATCCTCCCTCGAGGCCCTGTTGCCGCAGCTGTATCCCAAAAAGAAATAAGATGCATAATGTGAGTTAAATTACCAGAAATACTATTACTAGTCTCACGAAAGTAATAATTATTCCTATTTAGCCAAAGGACCCAGGTTGCAGCAGTGATAGCGATAAACCAGGCTCTCTAGTTCTCTTACTCTATTTTCTTTTGCTTTCTTTCTCTTTTCTCTTTTTTTTCTTTTTCTTTGAACTAACCCATATGAAGAAAATGAAGAAGAAAGAAAAGAATGAATGTCACGCCCCGCTTCCCAAAAGGAATACGAAATACGGTACGCGACAAAGTCCAGCAATGAAAACACCATCCATAAGCTGTAAAGATATACTCGACTCAGCATAACAGTAAATATAGCAATATACTCAACCACGCATGCATGAACAATTATTAACCAACAACATTTATTTGCAACAATATAAAATTCTCAAACAAATACAAGATCTGAATCAAAACAACTTCGGGACTACAAACCCGTTACAAGTCTCAATGTAGCAACATGAATGAAATAATTCAAAAAAAAAAATCACTAAGCAGGATTTTCCAAAGCGAGGCGTAAAACCTTAGCTCACCAACTCCCTCGGGTAGTTGATCACCAAAACCTGCTCATATAGTAATTGTAAGAAAATTGGAAGAAAGGAAAATAGTATGCCCGTTAGTTGCAAGTTCCGGGTCGCAAGTAGTACAAGCAGGAAAAGTGGAAACAGAACATATGAACCAAAAACAGGAAGTAATAACATGGAGGAAAGCAACAGTAGATAATAGTCTACCAGTAACAGGAAATAGCAGTAGGTAAACAGTGAAGGATAACAGTAATAGTAACAGTAGAGATAACAGTAACAGTAAGGATAACAGTAACAGTAACAATAGAGATAACAGTAATAGGTTGACTAGGTGTGCCATAACAGTAACAGTAGAGATAACAGTAATAGGTTGACTAGGTGTGCCAGTGAAATAATTATTCTAAAGTCTACTGTTCATTACTATCTAGGTAGCACTTCATGCGCCTGCGCCCCAAATTTTTACCACATGGTTGCTACATTCAAACAATTTCGTTTTAGATTTCGTAGTGGAATCTATATGGCTGTATACTCAGGCAAACAGTAACAGTAACAGTAAACAATAACAGTGTCATGGTCCAGAGAAAAAAACATTTGGTGAAACACGGTACCATGGTAAACAGTTGGGAAAACGAGTCCCCTACTTAGTACACATTTCTATATTGTCCACTACTAAATCTTTCCCTTAAACCCCGACTTGATTAGTTGACATTATTATTAAACAGGTGTGAATGAACACAAACAGGGAAAAAGGCATGGCAATAACAAGGGACAAGTTTAATTCGGATAGGAACACAAACGAGTGACAAAACAACTTATAACAGTTAGGAAAATGAAACTTCTAGTTCTGGACAGCAAGACGTTACTGCACCGAAACTGAGATTCCCATTGCTACAGAAATGAAAATCTAGATCCGTCAGAAAAAATAGAAACTAGACTCTCTGTCGAATCCAGCGCATATACACAAGTCATACATACGCTACTGTAATAGGGTCCAAAACAGTGTTTTATACAGAGTTTCTGTTCAGCCAGAATATGGAAGGTATTGATCATAAGCATGAAAACGGTCTAAAAACATCATAATAAAATCTAAGAAAAGTCTGAAAGGTTCCCTAATATGTCTAGTCTCAACATATAAAATTTCATGAAGTTCCATTATAGATAGCATAGTCAATATAATTCGGAAAACAGGGTAATGCAGCAAAACTTCAAATCTGAAAGTTCAGGCACAGCAATACCAAAACAGTGATAATTCACAAAATACAATTCAAAATCCCAATCCATCAAACGGGTGGTAAAATATGCAAATCAGGCTACATTTAATATTCATAAAGTTTCCATCGAAAATGACCAGAATCAGGTTGAAAACAGAATTCTTTACTGAACAACATGAAGTTTGAAAATATATTGATTGGTTTCACAGGCATAAACGAGTTATAAAAACCATTAAATAATTCTACAAAAATTAGGAGTTGATCCCAGTCATGTCTAAACACACTCAGAAAAATATCAAGTCCAAATTTTACTTTTAACATCCGCTTTAGAATAATAACTCATACCAAAATCTTAAAATTCGGAATCTGGAAATTTTGATACAACTGCAGTAAAACAGCGATAACTCACACATCTAAAATCGGAATTGAGATCCGCCAAAATTTCTGAAAAATAGATATCGAGGTCTACGAATTATGTTCACAAATTAATTTATTTTACTGATTTAAACATGGTCCAAATTGCTGTATCAAATCTGGTCAGCAGTAAAAAGAAACTTCTTTTATGCATTTCATCAAACAACTCAAATACAGTAGATCCAATTTAAGATGTAATGCAAAGCATGGTATATTGGTCACTCAAATCAACGTGGCGTGGGTATCAATAGGTCTATAACAGTATGTTACGAACAAGCGCATACACATCAAGATGTCCATCTAAATCCAATTTGTTTTCGTGTAATGTGTGACAACTTATCGTGAACTAATCATGGTCATGAGATGGAGGAAACGGATCAATGAATAAGATTATGATTTTCGGGGATTAACAAGAGAGTATAAAACAAAGAACCATGCAAGAATACTTACGGTATTTAACTTGTATGAAGAACAAAATAACATACAAGCTACTTGCCTTTAGAGACGACGAAGACGATGAAATAGAATAACGGGAACGGATCCCGGCACACGAACACGAGACACGTGCACAAGGAATAGCACGTACAACAGAAAGGGCATCCAATGACAACAATAACACGTGCGCTGCATGTGTTCTTCACACACACAGTGACGACAACAGCAAGCAAGGCACGACGGCGACGGCTTCGACAGACGGCGAGGAGCGTCGGAGGGATCGAGGGGATGGTTGTCGACCACGGTAGCAGCGACAGGAGATGGGTCGGCAGCGTCGAGGGGAGCTCGGTGCAGGGAAAGACGACGGGGCGAATGGTAGCAGGGATTGGGAGTGTGCACCGGCGATCGCTGCGGGGTCAGCGACGGGTACATGGGCGAGGGGATGCCGGCGATGGTGTGCAGGGCAAGGACGGGGATGGGTTCACCGGAGAGGGGAGAGAAGGAGAAGGCGGGAGGTGTAGGGGGGGTGACGGCTGAAGTAGGAGTGTATAGGATTAGGGTTTTGATAATTAGGGTTAGGGTGGAGATTAGGTTATATAAAGTTAAAGCGGGTTTGAGTTATTGGGTAGAATTTAATAGGAAGGGAAAAAATCAAATATAAAATAAATAGGTCATGAATTAGGTTTAGTCAATACACAAGAAGAAGAACAAATTTTTAGATCAATCAGATTGAGGAAACAAAGCTGAATCAAGGCAACAATGAATTTTATTAAGAGAGGAACATAAATACACGACAGAAGAATACAATCAGGAATAAAATGCCCAGGAAAAATAATCAAATACATACAAAATACAATAATGAGTTACAGGGGTTATAAATCCTACCCACCTAACAAGAAAAATTTCGTGCTCGAAATTCAAACAAGTACAAGGGTAACCCCGAAAAGAGAAAGAACAACAACAAGAAACAAGAACTACACAAACAAATAAGGAAACTTCCGCTTGATATCCTCCTCTGATTTCCAAGTCGACTCACTCGGCGAGTGAGGATTCCAAGAAACCCGAACCAGCTTGATCACCTTGTTCTTTAACACCTTCTCCCGCCGGTCCAAAATGGCAACTGGCGGAATTTCACAAGACAGATTCGGCCTCACGGATAACTTTGAGTAGTCAATCACATGGCACTCATCACATATATACCTCCTGAGTTGTGAGACATGGAAGACGTTGTGAACCCCAGATAAAGCCGGTGGTAATGCAAGTCGAAAGGCTACCTTGCCTACTCGTTCGACGATATCAAATGGCCCGATGAACCTGGGGCTCAGCTTGCCCCCACTACCAAACCGAATGACACCACTCCACGACGATACCTTAAGAAAAACCTGGTCTCCCACCTCAAACTCCAAGGATCTCCTATGGACATCTGCCATCTCTTCTGTCTGTCTTATGCTGCCTGAAAATGCTTCCTGATCTGAGTCACTGTATCAACAGTGCTGGTGATCAACTCCGGACCCAACAAATTTCTCTCACCAATGATATTCCAACACACTGGCGATCTGCACTTCCGAAAATATAGTGCTTCGTATGGTGCAGCTTTAAGACTGGCCTGATAACTGTTATTGTGCGAGAACTCTACAAGATGCAAGTGGTCCTTCCAAGAACCTCCAAATTGCACCACACAGAACCTCAATATGTCCTGCAGAGTCTGGATGCTCCTCTCTGACTGCCCATCCGTCTGAGGGTGAAAAGCTATGATGTACTTCAATTTACTCTCCAGACTCTCCCAAAACTGAGACCTGAACCTCGTTTCCCTGTCGGATACAATACTGACTAGAACCCCATGAAGCCTGACGATCTCTTGTATGTACTTATCTGCTAGGCTCTCAGTCGACTGTCCAACTCTGAAGGGAACGAAGTGAGCACTCTTCGTCAGCCTATCCACAATCACCCAAATGGCATTGTGACCCTTAGGACTCCTCGGCAAAGCGGTCACAAATTCCATCGTGATGTGCTCCTACTTCCACTCCGGAATGGGAAGAGGTTGAAGAAGTCCGGCGGTTCTCTGATGCTCTGCCTTCACCTGCTTGCAGATCAAGCACTGAGACACAAATCTCGCTACGACCCTCTTCATACCATGCCACCAAAATGTTCGATCCTATAGGCAAGGCAAATAAAATTAGGGGGGGGGGGTGAATAGTGTTGTTTAAAAAATAATTAAGAAACTGAACTTTTCGTTCTGTCCAGTCGACTTAAAAGGAGAATACAGTCGACTGGGCATCAGATAAGAAGAGTATTTTATACAAGTCTGATCAGTCGACTTATAGCGGAAATTCAGTCGACTTACCAGACAAGTGTTCGAAGAGTATTTTATACAAGTCTGATCAGTCGACTTATAGAGGGGAATCAGTCGACTTGCCAGACAAGTTTTCAAACAAAACAGAGAAAATTTGAAATGCAAGTGTAACCCCTGTTCCCGTAAATACGTATTTCTGAATATTTTTCCGTATTTTGATTATTTATAAACTTGTTTTGTGCTAAACTGATTTCAGATCTTCTACTAAGTATTTTTCTAATAGAAAATTATATTTACCTTGAACAACAATGTATTTTTCTATTTATAATTGATAGACTATTTTATTACTGTTTGGATTCTAATAAATTTATTAAGCTCAAATTCTATTTTTATACACTTTATTATCATTATTATTGTTACTTCTATTAGTATTATTATTGTTTTTATTGTTATTATTATTATCGAATTATTTTCATGAAGGTATTGAATCCAAATTGTATTTCTTCACATATTAATTATTATTAAATGTATTGTTATTTTTTTGTTGTTGCTATTATTATTGAATTTATTATATTTAATTGAAGTCCAAACCCAAGCCCATCTCTTATTGGACTTTAACCCTAAACCCAAACCTGCATATTGTCGGATCCAAACCCAGTACCCATCTATATTGTACAGATCAATCCTATACACTCACCCGTATACAATTTCTTCATATTTCCCCGCTCTGCACAATCCCCCGTATCCCCACATTCCCCACTATCTCATAACTACCCCTTAATTAATATTTTATTATTATTCTAATAACCCCTACACCCCGTAACAATCTCTCCCCGTATTCTTTCTCCCCTTCCTCTGTCACCCAAACCAAACAGAAAACCCAAACAAACACAGAAACCCCTTCGTCTTCCTCATCTCTTCTGCACCTCGCCTTTGTCAGCCGAACCCTTCCCAGTCCTGTCGCCTTGTTCCCCCATCGCCCTGCCTCGATGCCACACTAGCCCTGTGAGCCCCTGCATCCTCCATCCTCGTCACAGTCCTCGTCTCCCCCGTCTGCCACCACCCGTGGCCGTTCACCCCTCACCCTGTCTCCAACTCCGATCATGCCCCCATCGCAACAACCGCCAGCACCCGTCTACACCGCAACCTCATCCTCTGCCCTCTGTTGACTCATCCTCTGCCCTGAGCGCCACCCTCGAATTCTCCTTGTTGACCCCCGGAGCGCCAGCACCTCCGTCCCTAGAACCACCAGTCGCTGCTCGAACAACCACCACCAACACCATTACCCTTCGCTGTCGTCGACTACATCCCTTCTCATTGTTGCCATCATCTCACCGCCGTCGAGTCCCCTCACCGATCACCACCGCGACTGTCTCTCCCTCTCTCGCCTGCTCCTTACTTTCATCGGCCACAACAACCACCACCGAGCCTCCCTCGTTGCTACTCCTTTCCTCGACTGCACCACTACCTCGCGATTTCCTCTCATTGCCATCAGCCATTGCCTCCTCCCCTGCTGCAGTCTCCACCATGCTGCACCACCACTATCGACGCCCTCCTTGCTGTTCTTGCTACTGCCGACCATTGCAGCGCCGATGACCCCACAGTCGCTGCCATCGCTCGTCGTCCTCTTGCTAGATTGTTACCGCGTCTCTATTGCGTTGTTGCTGCCCTTCCTCATGCAGTTGTCACTGTCGCTCGCGTTGCCATGCAGTCGAATTTTTCGTTCATGTCAGAGTCGTACATCATTGCACATGTTGCCCCCAGGACTCTTGTCCAGTTATCCTTTATATCTCGGTAATCATCATTCAAAAGGCAAGTCCACTTGAACTTATTTAATTTTTCTAGTTCAAGCTTATTGACCTCCCGCAATTAGTTCCCTTCAATTATCTTAAATCTGCCTTGTGCACTTTCCGTTGGAAGTATCGAGGGTTTACATGAGCTAACCCGACGTACTCTTGAGATTATATTATTATCCATTGACTCAAACCAAAGTCTATATATACACACATGACTTGAATAAAATGACTAAAACTTGTATATGAGGAAAATACATTGTGATCGAATGCATGTTGATTAATTGAGATCTTGTGACTTGAACTATGACATGATAAATTGACTTGTACACTGTAAATCCATTCTAATTGTTGTACATTAGTGTTAACACATTTCATGATGCAATAACATGTTAATTACCCACTTTGATGAACATATATGTGATGACATTTTATGAATTTCTGCTACCTGTACTGTTTTGCACAGAGGTTTCAAACCTATTACCATAATAATTAACATAAAAAATACAAAAGAGAATTTAGCTTAATGAGTCTAGTTACCAACCCAATTGACCGATCTTAATTCCGTGTTACGAGCTATGAGATATCATATTTTTAGTCTCTGCTGGTTTGCACTTTCCAGATCGCAGAATTAATGTAACACCGACACAATTATCAGTGAAATACCATGTTAAAAATATTATAATGACATGAAAATCTCCAGGAACTTTATAGACATGTTTAGGAGTCATCCCTAATTTTTGTAGATTTTTATAGTGACTTTATACCATGTTTTCACCCATTAAATGTTGACATTAAGTTGCTGCCAGAACAGCTAAACTGCAAAGAATAAGGTGTTTGACTTAGCTACAGTCAGAATTAACCAAACCTTAATGAATATAAATTGTAGACCTAAGTGTCTAGTTGCTGATAACATCCTGGAACTTCGAATTCTGAACTGTAGCTTATGAGTTATCGCTGTTTTAGTGTTACCATGTCGGCTGTTTTTATATTCACTACTTCCTGAATATTATTATACATTGTATCATGTTGTTGCATTCTTATCATCCCCTGACATTCTTATACACACTTCCATGAACATGAATGACTTAATAAAATACTAAAACAAGCCAGGGTTATTAATGGTTGACTGAGTAGTGGATAGTCTCAGAAAATGTACTCGGTAGGGCCCTTCTTGTTTACATAGAATATTGACATGGAAGGTGGAGAATTACTTGTAAAGTCGTGAACTTGTTATCTTGTTATCTTGTTATCGTGTTACACCGAGTACACGCTCTGTAGACCCCACCACTATGTCTAAAATGTACACAGTTTTGTGTGCACCGAACCTGTGGTATGAGACGCAGTAGTACGTGCACTAGATAGGAGAAACAACATGCTAATAAACCTAAGTTGACACGTAGATACTTGATTGTGACCATTGTTTATTGATACCGTTATTGCTTTTGTAATTTGATCTTGATCTATATTCCTTGATGAACATTGTTCCCTTACTCTCTGCTTTTCACTACTTGCTATCAGTACTTGCTCTAAGGACAAATTATTCTTTCTTTTTAGATGAACAAGTACAGGTGCACAAGGGGAATTACCAGAAGGTATTGGTGAGCAGTTCTTCTACGATTGGAGCAGGAGCTTGCCAAAAGGTATTGGTTGTTTATTTTCAATTGTTGGTTATTAAATTGTACTATTGCATGTTTAGTCTAAGTATTTGTTTATGTGATTATGTATTTATGCATGGTTGTGGTTATATTCATTTTCATGTTGTTGAGTTAAGACTGGTACAGCTTATGGATGATATGAGTTGGCATACTTATATTATTCGCTGGGCCTCAGATACGTGCCTGTGTTCCCGTATTCTGGGAAGTGGGGCGTGACAGCAAGTGAAGACAATACAACCACAGAGAGAGTCAACCACAGAGTACACAGCGATGTAACCTGGTTCGGTCCTCCCAACCTACATCCAGTCCCCAAGCAACCCACTTGAGATTTTCCATTATTCATGAAAAAATATACAAGAATACCCTACGGCGTTTGAAAACAACCTTGCAAAAACCCGTAGACCTCTCTCACCACTAGACAGAGCACACCCACTCTACAACCTAGAGCCCCACTCTCCAACAGAGAGGACCACTCTCACAACCCGAGAGTGAAAAACAAAAACAAAAGAGTTACAACAACTTATAGCCTTGTTTGTGATTTGTAATTTTTGTATGGTGGCTAATAGGTCAACTTCTAAAATCAGTCTAAAACGAATTTGATGTTATACTAGACTGATTTTCAGAGAACCAAGACTTAGAGAATATGAATGCTTTTTAGAATGCTTGATCTTTTAAAAAAAAAGCTTGAAACTTAAGAAAAAAGCTTGGAACCTTTACCAAGTGAGTTTTACACTTTATTTATAGAGTTAGATTCACTGGACATTGAGAAACAGTTGCACCAACTGTCAACCAACGAAAATAAATGTTTTGAATTTGAAAAACAAGTTTAAAAAATAGAAAACTGTCGAAAGGCTTGAATAGTCGACTAGGTTGCTTGTAACACCCCGAATTCCAAATACAACTGAATTTGAGATTTCTACAGCATCTTTTCGTCTCATTCGGTACAATTTTACAAGGAATTGAAAACTTTCCATTTTACATCAGAGTTACATGAGATTTTACACTTTACATTTTACAGCGGAAGCATATAACACAATAATTTACATGTAATGACAGCGGAAGCAATTTACATCATTCAAATAAATGTACATCAACAATGAATAATTTGTAAGCATCAGTTCTCCTTTCAATTTTATCAAGCCATTTATCCTCAATACAAAACTGTGGGCATGTCAGTTTATTCAACCGACGAAAATTATACATGGCCATCCTCTCTATGCCAGAAAGAGTATAACGATTCTCATTTCTTAACAAATCACAAACTTGTTCACATATCAAATTAAAGGAAATACCCTATTGATGTCGTGTTGTGATTGTGCACTTAGTCCTTAATGCAATTATTTATATTATATGACACTAATGCGCACTTGTTCAGATTCTATGCATCCCATACTACATAGGTCCGAGGGCAAGCCCTTAATCGTTCTTCATCTTGTAGGGTTCAATCCCTCGTCATGACTTAATCTAATACTGTAATTACGGTAAGTATCCTAGATGTTTTCTGACATACGAACTCATGTCTAGGCGCCCTGGAGGGAATCCCAACGCACTGACACATGACTCATCATGCAGGCATCCTGTGGTAATTCAGCTCCTACCATAGACATGACACCACCCGCAGTCGTCCAACATCCCACGAGCGTCGCCACCGGGACGGTACTCTGGAGCAGTATCCACGCCCTATCATGACTCATCATGGGACATCCTGGGATACGCTCTCGCCGCCAATCCAATGGCCCTCATACTCAATGTTTTTCTCTTACTTTCATCACATCTTCACTATGTATCTAGTCCTTATATTATTTGGATCATGAACAAAATCAAAGCTCTAGAGTTAGCCTCTCCACTATACTTAATCATTCATTCAACATGACCAACCTTGGTTTTTCTTTTCAAATTTCATTTCATTTATTTCCAATTGCTGGTGGGAGACTTAGCTACTCTTTTGTTTCAATTTCAATTCACAATTACCAAAATTGAGCGTTACCAGCTCATGAGTTCATTTTCATAATCTCAACAGATTTTACTTTTCCATATCCATAACTTTCACATTCGTACAACTTTCATAATTTCAAATAAATGATTCGCTTCATTTCAGGTATAAATTCATGCAAAGACAAATAGAGTTTATTTAAATTGTCACAACCAATAATCATTCAACATAAGATTCATCATCTTTACCATAAAACAATTCATAGAATTTCTGAGATATTAAAAGTGATCTGGACAGTCGACTTAGAGCTTATCCAGTCGACTTGTTCAGTCGAAGAAAGTTCTTCAATAACCGCTCGGAAGAGTCGACTGCTGCACATGGCCAGTCGGCTGTTCCGCAGCGTTCAAAATCTAAATATCATTTACGGGGCAGTCGACTGTCATTCAAACCAGTCGGGTGTTCTACAGAGTTCAATTATGCAACTTTTCAAGTTCAGTACGGTCGACTGTTACATACATTCGGTCGACTGAACAGGGTTAATTTTCAAATTAAGGGGTCATCTCTCCCTTCTGTTCTTCATTTAGCACACAGCATTTTATTCAATTACTGTAAGTTCAAATGCCAACATAAAAATGTGATTCTTATCTATTCACCATCATCATAACATAATTTATGATTAAATGTAAATTTCACATACTAATATTTTCTTTTCTCCATTGAGATACTAAACATACATTTTTTCTTTACTCATCATTTATTTACGAAGATGAATATTATTCTAATTTAGCATGCTAGAAAATCAAGTTAACAATTCATATTAAATACATCATTTCATGGAATTCTGAACTATACATATTTTATTTCAGTGTACCAGTCGACTGCTCACATGATCGGTCGACTGTACAGTTCATTTCCAGTTCTCTAATTATCATTAGTTCTTTTTCATCTATTCAAATCTTCCAGAATAAGTATAACACAAAGCATTTTAATATACGATCACCCTATCAATCAACTTTTCACAAATATGATAACAATCAATATTAGCCCTAGCATGATCTCCATATTCGAAGTCCTGAGAAACACCCACCTTGTTGACGAAATAAACGAATCCCGTAAAGCTTCTAAATGCGATGCACGACTCCTTGCTCCTTGCTCCACTCCGAAGCTCCCTCTGAAGTGATGGCCGGCCTCCAAAAGCACTCACTCTCAACTCCCTTAAAAAAATATAACTCTCTTCTCACAATAAAATTTTGTGTAGAAAACAAGTAAGTGAGGTTGTTTTTATACACAATTTTGGGTGAGATGGAGGGCTAGGATTTAGTAGATGGTTATGAGATGGAGGGCTAGGATGAGAGTAGGAGTTGTAGTAACTACCCACAACTAAGTAACCACCCATACACTAACTCCACTTCCCCAAAACCGGCCAAGGAGAATAGTGTGCAATGCACACCATGTTGCATGCACGTGCTATTTTAGTCTCCATATAAAAACTTGTACACTATACATTATAAAAATAATCTTTTAAAAGATGTTACCTCACAAGTTGTTATTAAAAGAATTAATTCATGGGCTTAAATTGATGGGCCAAAATATTAGTTTTTACAAAATAAATAAATTAGATTTTTGGGCTTGTGTTTATTTGAAAATAATTTAAAGAACATATATACATACATATGCATATACTCATCATCCATAAAGAGAATAATTATAAGATTTCATATTACGAAAACTGCACATGCACACTATGTGCAAAATAAATAAGTAATTTTCATAAATGAAAATCGGGGCATTACAACACTCCCTCCTTAGAATAGTTCTGTCATCGGAACTACAGTCAAGAGCGAGAAACAAAACAAGCATAAGAAAAATACAAAAATACAAATCAAACAAAAAGCTCTGGATGATCTCTCGACATCCTCTCCTCAGATTCCCAAGTAGCCTCTTCAACCAAATGGTTTCTCCAGACTACCTTAACCATCGGTATCGTCTTATTTCTCAAGATTTTCTCTCGACGATCAACAATCTCGACAGCAGACTCGATGTAATTCAGATCTAACTGCAAACCTTCTGGCACTTCAGGCAAATGATGACTCGGATCTGGTATATAACCACTCAGCATAGACACATGAAAGATATTGTGCACCTGAGATAACTCTTTCGGTAACTCAAGTCGCTAAGCAGTTTTCCCGATCCTTTTCAATATCTTATACAGGTCTATAAACCTCGGGGCTAACTTCCCACTCTTGCCGAAACGGATCACGCCTTTACTGGGCGATACTTTCAGAAAGACAAAGTCACCAACCTCAAACTCAAGGTCCCTTCTCCGGTTGTCTGCATAGCTCTTCTGCCTGCTCTGAGCTTCCACCAACCTCTTCCTGATCAGATCAATCTTTTCAGAGGTCTACTGAACAAGCTTAGGACCAAACAACTGACGCTCCCCAACTTCGAACCAACAAACAGGCGTCCTGCCCTTCCTGCCATACAAAGCTTCGTACGACGCCATCCCAATGCTAGTCTGAAAACTGTTATTGTAGGCAAACTCTACCAAAGGTAAATGCCTTTACCAACTGCCTCCAAAGTCTAGTATACAACACCAAAGCATATCCTCAAGAATACGGTTGACTCTCTCGGTCTGCCCATCGGTCTGGGGATGAAAAGCAGTGTTGAAATCTGTCTTGGTACCCAAAGCTGTCTGAAGACTCCTCCAGAAATACGAAGTAAACCACGCATCTCAATCGGATACAATCGTCAACGGAACGCCATGAAGCCTGACAATCTCACCAACATACATATCAGCCAACTTGTCCATCGAAGCAGTAAGTTTCATTGCCAAAAAGTGAGCAGACTTGGTTAGTCGATCAACTATAACCCAAATCGCATCATTGCCCTTAGAACTCTTGGGTAAACCCGTAATGAAATCCATACTGATGTTATCCCACTTCCATTCCGGAATAGGTAACGATTGCAATAGACCTCCAGGTTTTTGATTCTCGGCTTTGACTTGTTGACAAACCTCACACTTCAACACAAATTTGGCCACATCCCGCTTCAAACCTGACCACCAGAAATGCTGCTTGATGTCCTTATACATCTTGGTACTCCCAGGATGTACAGACAAAAGAGTAGCATGCACCTCCTGAAGGATACTCTCTTTCATGTCTGCCTGATTTGGAACGCACAGTCTATCTCCGAACCACAGCACTCCATCCTTGATTTGAAATCCGGGCAACCTGCCAGCACCAACCTGCTCTTTCATCTCCAAGATATCAGCATCAACCTCTTGACTTGCAATAATCCTTTCGTTCAGTGTCGGTTGAAGTCTCAACTGAGCTAAGGATGCTCCCAAGTCACGCAGAACGACTTCAATACCAGCCCGATCCAACTCCTCTACCAGCTGCCACTGAGTCGTAATCAAACTTGCCAGACTGCTCTTGCGGCTAAGTGCATCAGCAACAACATTAGCCTTCCCTGGGTGATACTTAATTTCTGGACGAATGTCCTCAAGTACCTCCAACCATCTTCGCTGCCTCAAATTTAGATCCTTCTGCCGATAGATGTACTTCAAGCTTTTGTGGTCCGTGTACATGTTCAGCTTCTCGCCATACAAGTAATGTCTCCAATGCTTTAAGGCAAAAATAATCGCGGCCAACTCCAGATCATGAGTCGGGTAATTCTTCTCATGTGGTCGTAGTTGCCTAGACCCATACGCGATTACTCTTCCCTCTTGCATTAAGACACAACCAAGCCCACGATGTGAAGCATCGCTATAAACATCATACTCAACACCTGCTCTAGGCAAAGCCAAAATAGGTGCGGTAGTCAGCTTCTCTTTCAACTCCTGAAAGCTCGCCTCACATTGCTCAGTCCACTTGAAGTTCACATTCTTCTTGGTCAAACTAGTAAGCGGTACAGCTAACTGAGCATAACCTTGAATGAATCTCCTGTAATGTCCAGTCAGTCCAAGAAAACTTTTGACTTCCTTCACTGTAGTAGGCCTTGCCCAATCTCTCACTGCCCCTATCTTCTGAGGGTCAGTTGCCACTCCCTCCTTAGAAAGGATGTGACCTAGGAATGCCACTTCAGATTTCCAGAAATCACACTTGGACAGCTTGGCATACAACTCCTGCTCTTGAAGCTTCCCTAAAATTACTGCCAAATGCTCAGTGTGCTCCTCCTCTAACTTGGAGTACACGAGAATATCGTCGATAAACACTACGACGAAAGAATCAATGAACGGCCTCAGAACTCTGTTCATCAAATCCATGAAGATTGCGGGTGCATTCGTCACTCCAAACGACATAACTAAGAATTCGTAATGCCCGTGTCGAGTTCTAAATGCAGTCTTATGCACATCTTCAGCCTTCACTCGAACTTGGTGATATCCTGATCGAAGATCTATTTTGGAGAAAACAACTGCTCCTTGTAGACGATCGAACAGGTCATTAATTCAGGGAATAGGATACTTATTCTGAACAGTGACCTTATTCAACTCTCGGTAATCGATGCACATCCCCATCGAACCATCCTTCTTCTTTACCAAAAGCACTGGTGCTCCCCAAGGTGACGCACTAGGTTGAATAAAGCCTTTCTCCAATAGTTCCTCAATCTACCGTTTGATCTCATCCTGTTCCACTGGAGCCATCCTATACGGTGCCTTAGAAATGGGTGCACTCCCTGGTTGAACAGTGATGCTGAACTCTACATCACGATGCGGGGGTAACCCAGGAAAATCATCCAAGAACACAGTCGGATAGTTCCGAACTACAGGAATCAACTGCACCTCTACCGGAATCCCTTTCTTCTAACTGATAGCAGCAACCAACTCCGAACATCTCCTCTTCCCTTGGAAAGTGACTTCAAGTCCACCTAGAGCCTTCACTGTTACCGTCTTGGTCTTGCACTCGATGCTTGCACTGTACACTGACATCCAATCAATGCCAATGATAACATCGACTCCCAAGATAGTCAGCTCGATCAGATCAATCCCAAAGATTCGATCACCAATCACGATCTCACAGTCAGCATAATATCGATCAGTGGTTATAGTCTCCCCTGATGGAGTAGCTACTGCTAAGATCTTGCCTGGAAAAATCTTCGGTTCAACTCCCAACACTTTAGCAAATTTAGGAGACACAAAAGTATGAGAGGATCCAGTATCGAACAGAACAACAGCTTTCATTCCATTCAAATAAAGTTCGCCTGTTACATAATACATACTTATTACGCAACAGTTCACTAAATAAGCGGGAAAGGAAAACACATGAACCTCTAAACATCTGCCCTCGTATCTGTGATGACGTGATCAACCTCATCGGCATCAGCTTCGGTCAAGGCAAATACTCCCCCTGGTTGGTACGGTCTCTTCCCAGTCTGCTGCATTGGTACATTGCGACTACCAGTCCGTGGCTTGGGGCATTGAGATTTGTAATGTCCCATCTCACCACAGCTGAAGCAATTTACCGCAGGAGGTCTCACAACATTGTTCTCAGGTCCTCTAACCACACTAATAGCATTCGCCCCTATCGGTTTGAACCTTTGTGTAGATGGTTATCCCTTGAAATTTTCAGAATTTGCGGGCCTCTTTCCAGACTGCCAGTTGTTCCTCCTACTTTGAACAATATGAAACTGCTCCATATCAGCTTCTGTGGCTGCTGCGCGCTTGACCAACTTGTCAAATCTCCTGATACCCGGAGGTATCATCCGGGACCTCAAGCTCGGCCTCAATCCATGCTCGAACTTACGAGCCTTCTTCGCCTCATTCACCACTAATTTTGGGGCATACCTAGAGAGTTGAGTAAATTTGGTCTCATACTCCCTAACTGACATGCCACCGTGCTGTAGTGACAGAAACTCCATAGCCTTCTTCTCCTGGACATTGGAGGGAAAATAGTGAATGCGGAATTCTTCCAAAAATTCCTCCCAGCCAAGAACTATACCTCCCATTGTCTGCTTCATCGACTGCCACCAAACAGCCGCATCCTTCTCAAGTTGCAGAGTCGCCAACTTCACCTTGCTGCCTTCAAGGGTCTCCAGCACTTCGAAGATGGTCTCTACCTGACGAATCCAGTTGTCAGCCGCATCAGGATCTGACTTCCCTTCGAACACAGGTGGGTTCATCCGTTTGAACGATTCCATGAGTTTAATTGCCTCGGGCACTGGATTCACAGGTACCCTTCCTTGGTTCTGATTCATGGCCACGGTGTTGAGCGTCTGATAGACCCTCGCAAGTTCTGTTTCCAGATCCAGACCTTCACCGTTTCTAGCTCCTCTTCTAGCCATATTCTGATGCAAAAGATCCATTAAATTCGAAGTATAAGACATGAATTTTAAATCAACTTGCATTTCATTGAATTCCAAACTTTATACATTCGAATTGAAGAACATTTCTTGACATCAGAATAAAAATAGTAGAAGCTATAACAGTCTAACTCCTACGGTTCCTCTTCGCTTCACGAAGTTCTCCCCGTAGTTCATCAACTTCTTCCTTCAGCACATCGGTCAGATTCTTCCTCTTCTCGAGTTCCCAAACCTGATGACTGAAAACTGCAAAGTCGTCCTTACGCTTTGCCAACTGAGCTTCCAACAATCCAACTCTCTCCCGCAGTGTTTCAACCTGCCTCTGAAGAGATGCAACAAGACTATTCGAAACTGGTCTCTCTTCTTCATCAGAAGAAGAATCATCAGACGAGTCTGGAGGTGGGGTAATCTCTCGAGATTCAGGCCATTCCTCTTCATCAGAATCTGCTTGTCCAGGGTGGTACTCTTCCTCAATGATATGCCAATTGTCGTCGCCAGCAGGGTCGAAGTGATCAGCCATCTGAGAAATAGGGAGGAAGAAGCATAAGTCATAGAGCAACACAAATGTAAGTCACTTACATTTAAATCTCTAGACTCAACACGCACTCTAATGTCCACTTCTAGGGTGTCGTTCCTTATAAATTTGTACCAGTGCGAAACGTAGCTCTGATACCACCTCTGTACCACCCCGAATTCCAAATACAACTGAATTCGAGATTTCCACAGGATCTTTTCGTCTCATTCGGTAGAATTTTACAAGGAATTGAAAACTTTCCATTTTACATCAGAGCAACATGAGATTTTACACTTTACATTTTACAGCGGAAGCGTATAACACAATAATTTACATGTAATGACAGCGGAAGCAATTTACATCATTCAAATAAATGTACATCAACAATGAATAATTTGTAAGCATCAGTTCTCCATTCAATTTTATCAAGCCATTTATCCTGCATACAAAACTGTGGGCACGTCAGTTTATTCAACCGACGAAAATTATACATGGCCATCCGCTCTATGCCAGAAACAGTATAACGATTCTCATTTCTTAACAAATCACAAACTTGTTCACATATCAAATTAAAGGAAATACCCTATTGATGTCGTGTTGTGATTGTGCACTTAGTCCTTAATGCAATTATTTATATTATATGACACTAATGCGCACTTGTTCAGATTCTATGCATCCCATACTACATAGGTCCGAGGGCAAGCCCTTAATCGTTCTTCATCTTGTAGGGTTCAATCCCTCGTCATGACTTAATCTAATACTGTAATTACGGTAAGTATCCTAGATGTTTTCTGACATACGAACTCATGTCTAGGCGCCCTGGAGGGAATCCCAACGCACTGACACATGACTCATCATGCAGGCATCCTGTGGTAATTCAGCTCCTACCATAGACATGACACCACCCACAGTCGTCCAACATCCCACGAGCGTCGCCACCGGGACGGTACTCTGGAGCAGTATCCACGCCCTATCATGACTCATCATGGGACATCCTGGGATACGCTCTCGCCGCCAATCCAATGGCCCTCATACTCAATGTTTTTCTCTTACTTTCACATCTTCACTATGTATCTAGTCCTTATTTTATTAGGATCATGAACAAAATCAAAGCTCTAGAGTTAGCCTTTCCACTATACTAGACTTAATCATTCATTCAACATGACCAACCTTGGTTTTTCTTTTCAAATTTCATTTCATTTATTTCCAATTGTGGGTGGGAGACTTAGCTACTCTTTTGTTTCAATTTCAATTCACAATTACCAAAATTGAGCGTTACCAGCTCATGAGTTCATTTTCATAATCTCAATAGATTTTCCTTTTCCATATCCATAACTTTCACATTCGTACAACTTTCAAAATTTCAAATAAATGATTCGCTTCATTTCAGGTATAAATTCATGCAAAAACAAATAGAGTTTACTTAAATTGTCACAACCAATAATCATTCAACATAAGATTCATCATCTTTACCATAAAACAATTCATAGAATTTCTGAGATATCAAAAGTGATCTGGACAGTCGACTTAGAGCTTATCCAGTCGACTTAGAGCTTATCCAGTCGACTTGTTCAGTCGAAGAAAGTTCTTCAATAACCGCTCGGAAGAGTCGACTGCTGCACATGGCCAGTCAGCTGTTCCGCAACGTTCAAAATCTAAATATCATTTACGGGGCAGTCGACTGTCATTCAAACCAGTCGGCTGTTCTACAGAGTTCAATTATGCAACTTTTCAAGTTCAGTACGGTCGACTGTTACATACATTCGGTCGACTGAACAGGGTTAATTTTCAAATTAAGGGGTCATCTCTCCCTTCTGTTCTTCATTTAGCACACAACATTTTATTCAATTATAGTACGTTCAAATGCCAACATAAACATGTGATTCTTATCTATTCACCATCATCATAACATAGTTTATGATTAAATATAAATTTCACATACTAATATTTTCTTTTCTCCAATGAGATACTAAACATACATTTTTCCTTTACTCATCATTTATCTACGAAGATGAATATTATTCTAATTTAGCATGCTAGAAAATCAAGTTAACAATTCATATTAAATACATCATTTCATGGAATTCTGAACTATACATATTTTATTTCAGTGTACCAGTCGACTGCTCACATGATCGGTCGACTGTACAGTTCATTTCCAGTTCTCTAATTATCATTAGTTCTTTTTCATCTATTCACATCTTCCACAACAAGTATAACACAAAGCATTTTAATATACGATCACCCTATCAATCCACTTTTCACAAATATGATAACAATCAATATTAGCCCTAGCATGATCTCTGTATTCGAAGTCCTGAGAAACACCCACCTTGTTGACAAAATAAACGAATCCCGTAAAGCTTCTTAATGCGATGCACGACTCCTTGCTCCTTGCTCCACACCGAAGCTCCCTCTGAAGTGATCGCCGGCCTCCAAAAGCACTCACTCTCAACTCCCTTAAAAAAATATAACTCTCTTCTCACAATGAAATTTTGTGTAGAAAACAAGTAAGTGAGGGGGTATTTATACACAATTTTGGGTGAGATGGAGGGCTAGGATTTAGTAGATGGTTATGAGATGGAGGGCTAGGATGAGAGTAGGAGTTGTAGTAACTACCCACAACTAAGTAATCACCCATACACTAACTCCACTTCCCCAAAACCGGCCAAGGAGAATAGTGTGCAATGCACACCATGTTGCATGCACGTGCTATTCTAGTCTCCATATAAAAACTTGTACATTATACATTATAAAAATAATCTTTTAAAAGATGTTACCTCACAAGTTGTTATTAAAAGAATTAATTCATGGGCTTAAATTGATGGGCCAAAATATTAGTTTTTACAAAATAAATAAATTAGATTTTTGGGCTTGTGTTTATTTGAAAATAATTTAAAGAACATATATACATACATATGCATATACTCATCATCCATAAAGAGAATAATTATAAGATTTCATATTACGAAAACTGCAAATGCACACTACATGCAAAATAAATAAGTAATTTTCATAAATGAAAATCGGGGCATTACATTGCCATAGTAAGTCGACTGGTCAGAGCTTGTATGAGTTCAGACAGTTTCGTACTAAGACATTCGACTGGTTCCGAAGAGTGGTCGACTGGTACTCAATAGATAATCTTATTCAAGCTTGTTTTGACCATTTAACTTTTGTAAAACACTCAATTATTAAAAGATGTGTGAGTGTGTGTTACAAGGCTATTACAACATTCTAAGACTCAAAGAAAAAATTACAATTGTTACAAGACATTTAATGCAAAATATTTGAAGCACTTGAGTCTTGTCTTGAACTTGAGTCTTTGACGTGAGCTTGAGCTATTGTCTTTATGTCTTGAAGCTTGCTTGATCAAATGTGACATGAACTTAGATGTTTGTAGTTTGATCGATTCTTTTGAAAGCTTCATTGGATCAACTTTGCCTTTGTGTATTGCACCATGGTATTTGTCTTTGATACATCCTGCAATATATATATAGGTGGTAGCACAACTGTGCATTGTGTTGTAGTCATCAAAACCAAGAATCAACATTCTCCCTCTTTTCGACGACGACAACACTATACCTTACAATAATAATAATAATTAAAAATGCTCCCCCTAACTAATGTACAACATGCACATGTTAAAAAAATATGCACAAAACAAACACATATCCTTTTCTCATATCCTTTTCTCTCCAAAACAAAACACATATTTTCTCCCCCTTTGTCATCAACAAAAAAGAAGGAAAGAAAAAATAATAAATTGGAAAGCATTGTAAAAAGAACAAGCGCAGTGCAAACACATAACAAATGCAGATAAAGGAAATTGAAGTACATGGTTTCAAATACTGCATAAAAAAAGTACATAAAACATAACCAAAAAACTACAACAAAAAATGAAAATTACATTTCAAATACTACATTAAGTCAGTCTTCGTCTTCTTCATCAGCATCTTGGGAGGTAGGAGGAGGAGGTGGAAATTGATGAGTGAACAAGTTGGTTAGGCGAGCAAGACTGGCCTCAAGAGTATCCTGACAATCCATGATATAGTTGAAAGAATGATAACGACTCTCAGGATCGGAAGATACAGCTCTAGGATGAGACGACCTGAAGTGGCTAAAGGGATTGGAGGGACATTCCTTTGAAGAGACCTAGAAGGAGAGTGAAGAATTTTCATATGAGCTAAACTCGCACGATCAAAAGACTCATAATGAGTGACAACACTAGACTCAGAAGTAAGATCAACTTCATAGAAGTTGAAAACATGAGTAAGTATTGCATTAAAAGGAAGAAAAGAAGTATGAGCCTTATGGAGACGATTGAAAATGACTCGACTCTAATTTATCTGGATGTTGCCAAAAATGGCATACACTGCTTGTTGCAATTCAAAAGAGAATTGATCAGCCAATGGGTAAGAATGGATAAAGAGAGATGCCTAAAAAAGTGCGTCGTTTCGAATCAGAGAGACAGACTGATGTCACGACAGTCGACTGGTTTTAAGGAACAGTCGACTTAGTCGAGAGCAAATAAAACAAACGAAAGTATCAAGTAATACTTCTGTCAGCCGACTGGGTACTGTACACAGTCGACTTTCCAGAGCATAAAGTTCAGCCAAGAATATATAAGCAAAAAGTACTTGGTCAGTCGACTGAATACTAGTTTTAAGTCGACTTACATAAGATAAAAAAATTTAAGAAATATCATAAAACTGCAAATTTCTAGTTCTCTTCTTAAGGTGATAAAAGTATCTTCCTTAAGTGGTTTAGTAAAGATATCTGCTACTTGTTTATCAGTAAAAATAAAGTCTAAAGATATATCTCCCTTTAAAACATGATCACGTAGAAAATGATGTCTAATATCAATGTGTTTCGTACGTGAATGTTGAATCGGATTTTTAGATAAATTAATGGCACTGGTATTATCACACATTATAACAGGTTTTGAAAATGAAATACCATAATCTAATAGGGTTTGTTTCATCCACAAAATTTGGGTACAAGCCAAACTTGCAGCTATATATTCAGCTTCTATAGTAGATAAGGATACCAAATTTTGCTTTCTTATGCACATGATACTAGTGAGTGTCCTAAAAAGTGACACATTCCACTAGTACTTTTATGATCAGTTTCACTGCCAGCAAAATCAGCGTCACTATACGACAAAAGTTGAGAATTATCGGTGCGTGGATAAAATAAACCATACTCAGATGTGCCTTTAATGTATCTTAAAATATGTTTCACAGCTTTTAAGTGAGACTCTTTAGAACTCGACTGATATCTACCACACAAACATGCACTAAATATAATGTCTGGTTTACTAGCAGTTATATATAAGAGTGAGCCAATCATACCTCGATAGAGTTTTTGATCGACACTCTTACCTAATTCATCTTTGTCAAGTGTAGTAGTAGTAGCCATAGGTGTGGTCTTACTACTTGTGCTATCCATACCAAACCGTTTGAGTAATTCCTTTGCATATTTTCCTTGATTAATAAATATGCCATTTGGTGACTGCTTAATTTGTAGTCCAAGAAAATAATTGAGTTTACCCATGTGACTCATCTCAAACTCATTTTTCATGGTATTAGCAAACTCTTGACATAGACTACTATTAGTAGAGCCAAAGATTATGTCGTCTACATATATTTGTATGATTAGAATATCGGTCTCTATTTTCCTAATAAACAAAGTACTATATACTTTACCTATTTCAAAACCAGTTTCTAATAGAAAAATTTTCAATCGATTATACCAAGCACAAGGTGCTTGTTTAAGACCATATAAAGCCTTTTTCAATCTAAAATGTGGTTTGGGAATTGTTCATGTTCGAAACCGAGTGGTTGTTTAACATAAACATCTTCCTTAATAAAACCATTAAGAAAAACACTTTTAACATCCATTTGGAAAAGTGTAAAGTTCATAAAATATGCAAAAGATAATAAGATCCTAATTGATTCTAGTCTAGCAACAGGTGCATATGTTTCATCAAAATCTATGCCTTCTTCTTGATTATATCCGTGAGCAAGTAATCTAGCCTTGTTCCTAACAACTTGTCCTGAATCATCTAATTTGTTTTTGAATACCCATTTGGTACCAATTATAATTTGTTCAGGAGGTCGTGGAACTAAATCCCATACATCATTTCTTATAAATTGGTTTAATTCATCTTGCATGGCATTCATCCAAAATTCATTCTCACAAGCTTCTTGTATATTCTTCGGTTAAAAATCCGACAAGAAAGCCATATGAGAAATCATATTAACATGAGATCTTGTTTGAATACCACGTGAGATGTCACCAATTATTAAGTCATGAGGATGATCTCTAACTTCAAAAAACGATTTTGGTAAAGTTTGAGTCATCACAACAGAATCAGTCGACTTGACTAGTGCATCAGTCGACTGATTCACATCAGTCGACCTGATTTCCTTATCGGTCGACTTATCCGTTAGGATAGTTTGCTCTAGTGATTTAATTACGTTATTTAAAGGTGATGAATCAGTTTCATCATTTTCAATAACAGTAGATGAAGTCAGAGATTCATCAAATGAAACATGCATGGATTCTTAATAGTCAAAAGTTTACTTATTGAAGATCCTATATGCCTTACTCCTATTTGAGTATCCAATGAAGATACCTTCATTAGATCTAGGATCAAACTTATCTAAATTATCTTTAGTGTTTAAAATGAAACACTTGCAACCAAATACTTTAAAGTAAGATACTTTAGGAATCTTATCAAAAAATAGTTCATAACATGTTTTCTTAAACTTAGGCCTAATCAAAATTCTATTTAAAACATAACACGCTGTTGAAACAGCTTCAGCCCAAAAGTACTTAGGCAAATTGTTTTCAACAAGCATAGTACGTGCATACTCTTGCAAAGTCATATTCTTCATTTTGAGTTTGATTTACCACCAAATGCAGGAATATAATCTACAGAATTACATACACTAAGAACATATGAATTTATATAAGTAATTCTATCTTTTTGACTCAGGTTGACTGGAACCCATATATTTTTGCTCTGTCCAGTCGACTTTATCGAACCTTTCAGTCGACTGTTACTGAAATCCATTTGACTGGGAGGTGAAATAGGTCGACTTATCTGAGGTTTTCATCTCTTTGAATAAGACTCTAAACCTCTGGATAGACGACTGAAATTGGGGTTCAGTCGACTAGTCTGAACTACAGAATTACTCTTTTCATTGAAAACAACAGTTTTTGGTTTTTCAAAAAACTCATATATTTTATTCTTCACACTAGAAATAGATTCAGCTTTATTACTATTAGTGTAATTAGAGACATGATGTTTTTCAAGAGACTTTTGAAAACCAAGTCCAAATCTCTTATTAGTTTAAACTTTATTTTGGATAACTTCATTTAAATTCTCATTTTCTTTGTTAAATTTAGATACATTCTTGGATATCTCTTCATAATTCCTTTTAAGAGATACAAGATCTATATCCAGATTAGAAAGTCTAGAATTTAAAGAATTGACTTCAACATTTAAGTCAAGATTCTCTTGAGAAAATGTTTGATTTACTTTCTCTAAGTTTTTAACTCTAATTTTCTCCTTCTTAAGTTCTTGAAAAATCTCATTGAAAGCATCTAATAAGTCATTTGAATCAAAGTTATCACTTACTTCGTTTTGTGTAGCCATAAAGCATACATTAGCAACTTCGTTTGTCTCTTCGTTTTCTTCTTCCGATGAAGAGTCGCTATCGTCCCAAGTTTCTTAATATGCCTTCTTGTTCTTCATATACTTGTTCTTTGTGTACTTGTCCTTCTTAAAGTTGGAAGCCTTCTCTTTAGATTTTGCATTCTCTACTGGGCAATCCTTCTTCATATGATATGTCTTGTTACACTTGAGACAAGTTGGAAGTTCATTAGTATCTTTAGATTTGGAATTAAATTTACCTTTCCTTAGAAACTTTTGGAACTTTCTCGTGAACATGGCTATCTCTTCCTCGTCTTCTTCTTCATCTTCAGAGTCCGACATGGCCTTGAACGCGAGTGTCTTTTTCTTTGATTATTGAGGTTCTAGATCCTTCTTGCGTTCTTCAAGTTGAACTTCATATGCCATAAGATTTCCTATAAGATTCTCAAGAGAGAGTTGTGTTAAATCGTTGGCCTCTTCTATGGCGGTGGTCTTCTTCTCCTATTCGAGGGTTAAGGCACGAAGAACTTTCCTCACCATTTCGGCTTGAGTGTACATCTTTCCAAGAGTCACAAGAGAATTTGTAATATCCGTGAACCTTGTAATCATATCTGACATATTCTCGTTCTCCTTCATGCGGAACATCTCGAACCTGTGAACAAGAACAGATATCTTAGATTCTTTAACTTTATTAGTACCTTCATGAGTTACTTTGAGTGTGTGCCAAATTTGATACGCCATTGTTGCATTGGACACACGATTGAACTCCTCCTTGGTAAGAGCACAAAATAGAGCGTTCATCACCTTTGCATTATTCATTGTTTCGCTCTTCATGTCATCGTTCCATTGTGCATAAGGAATTGTAGGAGCAGTGTACTCGGTCTCCATCATGTTCCATATCTCATAGTTGATGGACTGAATGTAGATCTTCATTCTACACTTCCAATATTTGTAGTTGGTTCCATCGAAAAGGGGTGGCCTTTGTGTGGATTGGCCTTCATGGTATTGGCATGCATTAGAAGTAGTTTCCATTGCACTCAACTAGGCTCTGATACCAAGTGTTGGATCCTGTAGGCAAGGCAAATAACACTAGAGGGGGGGGGGGTGAATAGTGTTGTTTAAAAAATAATTAAAAAATCTGAACTTTTCGTTCTGTCCAATCGACTTTAAAGGAGAATACAGTTGACTGGGCCGTCAGATAAGAAGAGTATTTTATACAAGTCTGATCAGTCGACTTATAGCGAAAACTCAGTCGACTTACCAGACAAGTGTTCGAAGAGTATTTTATACAAGTCTGATCAGTCGACTTATAAAGGAGACTCAGTTAACTTGCCAGACAAGTTTTCGAATAAAACATAGAAAATTTGAAATGCAAGTGAAGAAAATACAACCACAGAGAGAGTCAACCACAGAGTACACAGCGATGTATCCTGGTTCGGTCCTCCCGACCTACATCCAGTCCCCAAGTAACCTACTTGAGATTTTCCACTATTCTTGAAAAAAATACAAGAATACCCTACGACGTTTGACAACAACCTTGCCAAACCCGTAGACCTCTCTCACCACTAGACAGAGCACACCCACTCTACAACCTTAAGTGAAAAACCCGACTCTACAACCTAGAGCCCTTCTCTCCAACCGAGAGGACCACTCTCACAACCCGAGAGTGAAAAATAATGACAAAAGAGTTACAACAACCTATAGCCTTGTTTGTGAATTGTGATTTTTGTATGGTGGCTAATAGGTCAACTTCTGAAATCAGTCAAACGAATTCGATGTTATACTAGAGTAATTTTCAGAGAACCAAAACTTAGAGAATATGAATGCTTTTTAGAATGCTTGTTCTTTTCAAAAACAAAAGCTTGAAACTTAAGAAAAATGTTTGGAACCTTTACCAAGTGAGTTTTACACTTTATTTATAAAGTTAGGCTCACTGGACATTGAGAAACAGTTGCACCAACTGTCAACCAACTGAAATAAATGTTTTGAATTTGAAAAACAAGTTTAAAAAATAGAAAACTGTCGAAACAGCTTGAACAGTCGACTGGGTTGCCATAGTAAGTCGACTGGTCAGAGCTTGTATGAGTTCAGACAGTTTCGTACTAAGACAGTCGACTAGTTCTGAAGAGTGGTCGACTGGTAGTCAATATCTGATCTTATTCAAGCTTGTTTCGACCTTTTAACTTTTTTAAAATACTCAATTATTAAAAGATATGTGTGAGTGTGTGTTGTGATAAGGCTATTACAACATTCTAAGACTCAAAGAAAAAATTACAATTGTTACAAGACACTTAATACAAAACATTTGAAGCACTTGAGTCTTGTTTTGAACTTGAGTCTTTGACGTTAGCTTGAGCCATTGTCTTTATGTCTTGGAGCTTGCTTGATCAAATGTAACTTGAACTTAGATCTTTGTAGTTTGATCGATTCTTTTGAAAGCTTTATTGGATCAACTTTGCCTTTGTGTATTGTACCATGGTATTTGTTTTTGATACATCCTGCAATATATATATATAGGTGGTAACACAACTATGCATTGTGTTGTAGTCATCAAAACCAAGAATCAACACAAAAGTGAAGCTTCAAGTCCTTGTACATCTTAGTACCACTGGGATGGATAGAGTACGGTGACTGGTGGGCTTCTTTAAGCAACTTCTGATGAACCTCACCCTTCAGAACACACAGTCTGGACCCAAAACGAAGCGATTCATCTGAGTGAATAACCATATCGGTCCTCGTACCTGCCTCAACTTCAGCTCTGAACTTCTGCAATTGCTCATCACCTGTCTATACCTCTTTAATCTGCTCAACAAGAGACGACTGCAACTAAAGCATCATGAAACTCCGATCATAACTCAGCAAGATCACATTCAAGTCCAACCTTCTCATCTGCTCAATGAGCTCCCTCTGCTTAGTCAGGAACATGGCGACTGGTCTCCTACTGAAAGCATCTGGCACCAAATTCACTTTACCGGGGTGGTATTGTAAACTGATGTCATGGTCAGCCATTAACTCCAACCAGCGCCTCTGCCTCATATTCAGCTCCTTCTGAGTGAAGACATACTTGAGACTTTTGTGGTCGGTAAAGATTTCCACTCTGTCTCCAAGTAGATAATGCCTCCACAGTTTTAGAGCAAAGATCATTGCAGCCAACTCCAAATCATGGGTAGGGTAGTTCTTCTCGTGTGGCCTCAACTATCTGGATGCATAAGCAATAACTTAGCCCTTCTGCATCAGCAGTGCACCTAGGCCCTTGCCAGAAGCATCACAGTGAACCACAAATCCACCCGAACCATCCGGTATAGTCAACACTGGCGCTGACGTCAACCGGCTCTTCAACTTTGCAAAAGCTTCACTACAGGCCCCATCCCAGAAGAATTTCTAATCCTTCCCTTTCAGCTTAGTCAATGGCCCATCTATCTTTGAAAGTTTTGGACAAACTTCCGATAATACCTGGCCAAACCAAGGAAACTTCTCACCTTTGCAACTGACTTAGGGACTGGCCAATCTTTCACCGTAGCAATCTTGGACGGATCAATTGAGATTCCCACGGCTGAGATAATGTGCCCCAAGAAGGTAACTCGATCCAGCCAGAACTCACACTTGCTGAGTTTCCCATAGAGCTTATTCTCCCTCAGAGTTTGCAGTACCAACCTCCGATGCTCAGCATGTTCTTTCCGGTTCCGAGAATACACCAGAATTTCGTCTATGAAGACCACCACAAATCTGTCCAGAAATGGAGAGAAGACTCTGTTCATCAAATTTATAAACACTGCTGGCGCATTCATGACTCTGAAAGGCATTACTAGGAACTCGTAGTGCCCGTATCTGGTCCTGAACGCAGTCTTATGCACATCAGCGGCCTTCACCTTCACCTAATGATACCCTAAGCAAAGGTCCAACTTCGAAAAGACTGCTGCTCTGCCCAACCTATCAAACAAATCATCAATCCTGGGCAGCAGATACCAGTTCTTCACTTTAACACTGTTTAGCTCAAGGTAATCCACGCACAACCGATGACTCCTGTCCTTTTTACTGACAAACAAGACTGGATCTCCCCACGGTGAAACACTGGGCCTGATGAAATCCAAATCCAGCAATCCTTGAACCTGCACCTTCAGCCCTGCTAACTCAACTGGTGCCATCTGGTGGGGACTCTTCGATATCGGTGCAGTACCTGGCTGAACCTCAATACCAAATTTCACTTCCCTATCTGGGGGTAGCCCTGACAACTCCTCTAGAAACACATCCAAGAATTCCCGCACTAATAGAGTCGCAGCCTCACAGCCTGTGTGCAACTCCGTTACACAACCTGCATCGTCAACCACTTCTTTACCACGCCTAAGGGGTGTCTCCCCAGCATGGAACTCAAACTCTGCATGGCCTGACATCCTTAATACAACCTACTTCACTCGGCAACCAATAATAGCGTGGGACTCTCCCAGCCAATCCATGTTGAGAATCACATCAAACCCTGAACTTCAGAACATAATCAGATCTGCCTTGAAATCTGCACCTCCAATCACCACGAGACTCTACTTACACTCCCGGGAACAGAAGACAACACCGCCACCTGTGGTGATGTTCCAAGCTGACGGCATAACACTGCACTCCAACTGATGCTGATCCACAAAGCGAGAGGAGACGAAGGAATGGTTTGCCCCAAAATCAAATAGGACACGGGCAGGAAAGGAATGAACAAGAATGACACCTAAGACAAAGTCAAAACAAGGGGAAAAAGATGAACAATGAAAGATAACTAAGTGATGCAGTTTGTTTTTGGTCGCAGTGTGGATGCACCAGGTGTGAGTTCGGACTCAATTTGTAGTGAGGGAAGAGTGCGGCACGGGACGACGAGCGGGAGGCTCGCTTCGGTGCTTGAGGATCGGCTCGGATCGCCTCGCCTCGAGTACCTGCAGACGGTCCTGAAATACCGGGGTTTATCCCGGCGGCGGACCCTCCGACGATCTAGTCAGTCTCTGTGACAGAGTAGCAATAACTAGGGAAATTTGGGTGGCAAAAGATTAATTACCTGAAAAGGTAGGTGAGGGTCTAGTATTTATAGGGAATTCCAATCGGGTTTGGATCCGCTTGGGGGCCGGGTTGAACCCGAAAGCCCATGGGCCTGACGTGGTAGAAGGCCCAGGGGGTTTAGGGCTGACGTGGCAGTACTAAGAGTGGTATAGGGCTGATGTGGCAAAGCCCTTGGTGGTTTGGAGCTGACATGGTGGATCATGGGGCTCCTGTGCTCCCGGGAGAATCTGGTGGCCTAGGTTGTGCCAGGTCATCTTCATTCTACACCAGGCTGGGCAGACGGCCCGGAGGGCTGTCGTGGATCGGAGGCCGAGGGCCATCGATGCTCGTCGGATACGAGGAGACCAGTTCTGTGGGGGTGAACTTGAGGTTCGACGCCGACCCTGTAGTGGTTCGAAGCCGAGCCAGATTGTTGTTTTCCCCATTTTTGAGTGAGAGCTGTACTGGGCCCTGGCTGGGCCCCAAGCCATTTTTACCCTACCACACAAGCCCCCCACTCCTGTGGGGGTGCGGGAGCTAGCCGTGGAGGAGTGTTTATGGTTGTAGAAATGGGATAGCGAATCACTGGGCCTTCACGAGGGGGTTGCCCTGATGTTAGAGTGAGCCTCGAGCTAGCGAGGGTTGGTTGCCCTGATGTTTAGAGCGGGCCTCGAGCTGGCGAGGGCTTATGGGCCGGTAAGGGTGATGGCGAGTCGTTGAAACTTCCTGAGAAGATTACCCTGGTGCTAGACCGGACCTCGAGCTTTCGAGGGATTACGGGTCAGCAAGGGCGATGGCAAGCCATTGAGTCTTCCGGAGAAGACTACCCTGGTGCTAGACCGGTCCTCGAGCCGGCGAGGGTGATGGCGAGCCGTTGAGCCTTCCTGAGAAGACTACCCTGGTGCTAGACCGAACCTCGAGCTTTCGAGGGATTATGGGTCGGCAAGGGTGATGGCGAGCCGCTGAGTCTTCCGGAGAAGATTACCCTGGTGCTAGACCGAACCTCGAGCTTTCGAGGGATTATGGGTCGGCAAGGGTGATGGCGAGCCGTTGAGCCTTCCTAAGAAGACAACCCTGGTGCTAGACCGAACCTCGAGCTTTCGAGGGATTATGGGTCGGCAAGGGTGATGGCGAGCCTTTGAGTCTTCCGGAGAAGATTACCCTGGTGCTAGACCGAACCTCGAGCTTTCGAGGGATTATGGGTCGGCAAGGGTGATGGCGAGCCGTTGAGCCTTCCTGAGAAGACAACCCTGGTGCTAGACCGAACCTCGAGCTTTCGAGGGATTATGGGTCGGCAAGGGTGATGGCGAGCCTTTGAGTCTTCTGGAGAAGATTACCCTGGTGCTAGACCGAACCTCGAGCTTTCGAGGGATTATGGGTCGGCAAGGGTGATGGCAAGCCGTTGAGCCTTCCTGAGAAGACAACCCTGGTGCTAGACCGAACCTCGAGCTTTCGAGGGATTATGGGTCGGCAAGGGTGATGGCGACCCGTTGAGTATTCCGGAGAAGATAACCCTGGTGCTAGACGGAACCTCGAGCTTTCGAGGGATTATGGGTCGGCAAGGGTGATGGCGAGCCGTTGAGCCTTCCTGAGAAGACAACCCTGGTGCTAGACCGAACCTCGAGCTTTCGAGAGATTATGGGTCGGCAAGGGTGATGGCGAGCCGTGGTGCCTTAGAAGGTTTGAGCGGAGTGGCCCGCCGTCTTCGCGGAGCATTGAAGGTGCTTCGGGATCTGTGCGATGTTCGAATTTCCTAGGGGCATTAATGGCGCTGCCTAACAAATGCATGTGGCGCATGGGCTTCCGTCGATTGGCTTTCCCAATGTCATAATGGCCGGTCTATGGGGAAGGCTATAAGTACCGCTCCCCCCACAGCGGGTTTGATCACAGCAAGGGTGGTCCACTGGCCATCAGAGGTGTCTGCTTCGGCGGACGTCTCTCTTGTAAAAAATTTTAACCCCGGTAGTGTCGAAGAGGTGGTTACTCTGCCGCCCGAATCTTCTCTTGGATCTGATGGCTCGGATACGGTAGCCAGATCCAGAGGAGATCAGGGCGAGAGGGGTAACGACCAAAATCCGGACCGGTAGATAAGGAGCCTCAGATTGGTGGTGGCTTTGCCGTCTGGATCCTTTTTTGGGTTAGACGACCCTGACACGGTTGTTTGGCCCGAGAGAGATCCAGACGGGAGGGGCATCAACCGTATTCCGGACCTGTGGCTGAAGAGCCTCGGACAGATGGGTCGTCCCCGAATGGAGGTGGGCTGATCTGTTCTCTGATAGGGCTCCAGGCGATGGTGGCTTCTGTCCCACCCTCGAACAGTTCGAGGTTTCGGCTGCCGAGGCTGTAAGCCCCGAGCTGCTCGCGGGTGAGAGGGGAGCCGACCGAGCCCTGGAGCCCGGGGCGTCTGTCGAAGGACGGCGTCTCAAATCTTTAAGTAAAATGTTCTCTCTGCCGAACACTTCATCCGAACCGACCCCTGTGTCTGGCTGCCAGCCTGGCACTGTGTGACGTCAGCAGCGCACGTTTCGAGGACGTGGTGCGATTTTCCAGGCGGCAGTTGCACGTCAATCGGTGAACAGTAACTGCGGAAATCGAGGAGTCGTTTTCCTCCTCTATAAATGTCCCCCTCTCCCCAATCGCCCACTTCTTACTCGCTTCTTTCTCTTTCAAAAAATCTTCCAACACTTCAGCGCTCGTCCCTACCGTTTGCTGCAGCAGGCTCGTTCTTCCGAAGCGACCCAGGTTAGTTGGTAAGTCTGTTTAGTTTTAGGCACAGATGGACAGGGCTCAGTCTGGCTCGTCAGCATCGACGTCTGGGGGGGAAGTGAAACCCGCCTCCAAATTGACTTCGTGGGAGGAGCCTGTTCTTGAGGGGGAGTTTGTGCATAATGTGGAGCTTTCCGATTCGATCTCGTGGGAGGAGCCGGTAGGCGAGGAGCAGCCAGTGTATAATGTGAGGCCGTTGCGATCTCGGAGGCTTTTTGTGGTGGAGAGCAGCGAATCTGAGGAGGGGGGATAGTTCGGCGAAGTCCAGATCCTAGGGTTGGCTTCCGAAGAGGAGGGTGGCCCCGAAGGGGGTGAAGCGGAAGGGGCTCAGATAGGAGGTCAGGGTGTGGGCTCGAGTTCCATGCCGACCGGTCTGAGGCGATTATCTACCCCCTCACCGGAACGGACCAAGAAGAAGAGGGCTCCGAAGAAGAAGGGGTCGAGGACCGGTGGCTCGAGCCAGGCGCCTGTTTATCGTAACTTGATGACAGGGTCGCCCGTACAACCTAAGCCGTTCCGTCGGTACCCCGACGATCTTTCCGACAAGGAGTTGTTTGGGGTCCAGCCGTCGTCGCCGAGCCGGAAGAGGGTGATAATGGACACACTTCTGACCGTTCTGGAGGCAGGTGACTTGGAGGCTTTGCAGCTGGCGTACCACATAGGGTCCAGCTACGAGCTCATGTTGCCAAGCTCTACTCTTCGACCGACCGATCCCCTGCCTGAATGGTATTGCGTCTTCCCCGTGGATGCATTCATCTCCGGACTGAGGCTGCCAGTGCACCTGTTTGTTCGCGAGGTGCTGAACTGGGCGTCCTTGGTGCCGATGCAGTACGGGCCGAACTCCTGGAAGCAGATCATCTGCTTCGTGTTGATGTGCGAGGAGCAGAAGGTACCCCTACGGCTGAACGTGTTCCGAGCGATGTTGATGATCAGCTCGGCTGCTGAGGGTGTCTACTACATTTTGCCCCGGAGTGAGGGGAAGGTCGTCCACGGTCATCCGGACTCCATCAAGGATTGGAAGAAGAAATATCTGGTGATCCAGAGTGAGGAACCTTGGGACATTCCCACTCGATGGAACCACTCCAAGCTGAGCTACAAAACGCTAAGGCCGAGGGACCTGACGGCCGATGAGTAGGGGTTTGTAGGGCGCCTCCGTTTGTCATACAGTATCAACTGGACGAAGGTGACCGAGGGTCACCTGGCGAGCGTCGGACTGAGCCCAGCCGTTCTATGTATGTAGTTGTTTCTTTCTTTTGACTTTGTTGTTCCTCCGTGCTCATTGTCCTTACTGGATCTTTTTGCAGATATGGATCCTGAATCGATCAAGGCAAAGAGACTCGCCATGAAGAAGGAGAAGGCCGAGAAGAAGGGGGAGGCGATGAAGACGAGGGGGTCGTCCCAGGCGGGCTCCGAGGCCCCTGTTCAGCCGAGGGCCAAAAGGACTCGCTCGGAGACGGCCAAGGACGTGGCGGTTCAGGGCGGCCCGGCCCAGGGCAAGGTCACCAATCTTGATAAGGGGAAGGGCCTTCTGGTGGATCCGGAGGTAGAGGAGAGGCTTCGGCGACCGTGGGTGCCGAGTTGGTCGATCCGCGAGGGAGACTGCCTGACCCGAGGGCGGCAGGCCGTCGAGGTGGCGAGTAAGTTGGTGACCCCCCGGGATCGTTCGGAGATGAAGGCCGAGACCCTGGAGGAGGCGTATACTCGCCTTGCACAGGCCAATGTGCTGGTAAGTCTGCCGACCTCTTTTGCCTTGTAATTACGTTGTAGAGGAGGCTTCCTTAGTTGTGCTCGGTGACTGCAGGCGACCGTGCAGGGGGCCCACGTGAGGGGCCTTTATGAGGCAGCCTTGAAGCGGGAGAGCGACCGGGCTGACAAGGCCGTGCAGGAGACGAAGGAGATGAAGATAGAGCTCGAAGGCTCTCATAAGAGGGAGCAGGAGATGAAGACGGCCTTCGACAAGGAGAAGGAGGAATGGGCGAAGAAGATGGCGGCTCAGAAGAAGGAGTTCGCCAAGGAGAGGGAAGAGCTGACAGAGACGGGTCAGCTCCTGGTGATCAAGGCTCAGGACGAGTGTTATGTGAAGGCCCTCAGCCACGTGAGGCACTTCTACCCGACCCTTGACCTGTCCAACTTCGAGTATGACATGGAGGTCGAGGGGACACCGAAGACCCCTGGCGAAGAAGGGCCTGCTCTTGACCCGTCTGCCGACCCCCCTGCGGACCCGTCTGCCGATGCTGAGGTGGGAAAACAAGTTGTATAGTTTTATCTTTCTTCTTCCTTCCCTCGATTGTATTTGCCTGCCGCGGACTGGCCACCACATTTTTTGTATGAAGCAACTCGATTTATAAAAAAGGATTTTTGACCGGCCAAGTGTTTTGACCTCGGATATTTCCGAACCTCCTTGCTTATGTGTGTTGAGTTGGCTGGTTCTCTTGTAGGTTGCGGCTCCCCTTCCCGAGGTGGACCCCCGTCGTTCTGACGTGGCGTGGCTCCGGAGCAAAGTTGAGGCCCTGAAGGCCGCGCTGGTTCGCTACCGAAAGGGGGCTCGTGACACTGATGCGGCCTTTAACTATTATCGGAACAAGTCTGAAGCCTTAAGTGAGGAGGTGAGCCGGCTGAGGAGGGCGATGGTAATTGGGAACTCGGCGGTGTCGGTCTTGGACATGCCATGTCGAGTGCCTCGGTGCAGAGGCCCTCTTCTGAGAGGTTACTTCGCGATGTCATTATGGAGAAGGATATGGAGATACACTGTTACAAAACTATGCTGGGTGTCTCGTCATCTTCCTCAGTGGGTCGGCGAGCGGAGGGGGTTCCCTCTGCACTGCTGCTGTTGGAGCGTATGCGACCAGTTGATGCCCAGAGCTCCGTGGCTGGTGTGTCGACCGTGACTGAGCCTAAGGACCATCATGACGAGGAGAGGGCTCCTAGTCGCTCGGTAGGAGTGGTTCCGCCCTTCGTCGGACCCGAGGGGCCCTAAGATGGCGGCTTCCTCCAGTTTGAGATGAGTGGAGTGGCCCTGTAATGGTCTTTGTTTGTTTTCTCAGAACAAAATAAAAGAGTATGAATAAAGAATTCTTTTCCTTCTTTGCTCTGGTTAGTAGTGCAGTGAATGATGGCGGAGGCGAGGTTCGGCTCCGTTGATCCGTGAGGGATCGACACGGGGCATGAGGAAGAGTCCCTGGTCTGAAGCCGGGTCGGACCTACCGGGACGTTGGGGACGATACCGGAGTGAGAACTCGGGTGCTGATCCCATGGTCCGGTGTTAGGCCGGAGTTGCCGAGGCATTTGGAGTTTGACAAAAAGGGATTTCCTTCATACAAGATAGGGAGGGTCGCTGAAGCGGCCCTTTACACCTGAAAGCTTACAAAAGATGTTATTTACATTAGCTAAGCTAGAACCTATGTTCGCTCTTCTAGGAACTTCATTAGGTGCTCGGCATTCCAGGGTCGGCTGATGAGCCGGCCGTCCATGTCTGCCAGTCGGTATGTACCAGGGTATACAGTCTCGACTACACGGTATGGGCCTTCCCAGTTGGGAGCCAATTTCCTCTTCTTGGTTGGATCAGAGACAGATAGTTTTCGTAACACGAGGTCCCCCGCCTTGATGTTTGTGGGGTGGAACTTCTTGTTTTAAAACTTCTCGATCCGTTGTTGGTAGATGCTTCTTCGGATTGAGGATTTCTCTCTGACTTCGGCGACGAGGTCCAGGTTGGCCCTCAAGCCGGATGAATTGTCAGCTTCGTCGAAGGCCATGATGCGGGGAGAAGGCAGGCCAACCTCGACGGGGATGACTGCTTCCGTCCCGTAGGTCAAGGTGAACGGCGTCTCTCCCGTGGGGATTCTCTTGGTGGTTCGGTACGCCCATAGCACGCTAGGCAGTTCTTCGACCCAAAGCCCTTTGGGGGAACTGTCGAGGCACTTTTTGAGGCCGTCGAGGATTTGCCTGTTTGCGTTCTCCACTTGGCCGTTGGACTGAGGGTGGCAAATAGCAGAGAACCGCTGCTGGATGCCGATGTCCGCGCAGAAAGTTTGGAAGTTCTGACCTTGGAATTGGGTTCCGTTGTCTGTGACGAGGACCCGAGGGATTCCGAACCGGCAAATGATGTTCTTCCAAAAGAACTGTTGTACTTGGCGCTCGGTGATGCTGGACAGAGGCTCGGCTTCGAGCCACTTTGTGAAGTAGTCGATGGCGACTATTAAGAATTTCTTTTGCCCTACCACTATGGGGAAGGGGCCCACAAGGTCCATGCCCCACATGGCGAATGGGGTAGGACTAGCTAGGGATCGGAGATTGGCTTGAGGAAGCCTCTTGATAGGGGAGAACCTTTGGCATGGGCCGCACCTCTTGACTAGGTCTTGCGAGTCTTGGAGCATGGTCGGCCAATAGTACCCCTGATTCAGGGCCTTCTGAGCGAGCGTCCTGCTCCCCATGTGGCATCCGCCGATCCCCTCATGAAGATCTTTGAGCACGTAGCTGGCCTCGTCGCTGGTGAGACAGCGGAGGTACGGCTTGCCGTCGGCCAAGGTGTATGAGCGTTTGAAGAGGATGTCATCAATCATGACGAACCTTTCAGCTCGGACCCTGACCCGTCTAGCTTCGGCTCGGTCTTCAGGAAGCTCGGCACTGACTAAGAATCTCCGGATGGGAGTGGTCCAGTTGTCTGGACTGGCACTGTCTTGGACACACATTGCCTCCTGGTTTTGGTCGTTGATACTTGGCTTTAGGAGGATTTCTATGAGTACAGTTTGGTCGAGACCCTCGAAGGAGGAAGAGGCGAGCTTTGACAACGCGTTTGCTTGAGCGTTCTGCTCTCTAGGGACTCGAATGACTGTAGAGTGGCAGAAGGACGCTAGGAGACGTTGGAACACCGAAAAATACTTCACCATGCGATCATCGCGAGCTTCGTATTCTCCAGTGATCTGATTGACCACGAGCTGAGAATCGCTGAAGGCCCAATTTGCTTGGCTCCGGCTCGACGTGCTAGGGTCAATCCTGCGATCATGGCCTCGTATTCCGCCTCGTTGTTGGAGGCCGGAAAGTTGAGGCGGAGGGAGTATTGAAGTAAGAATTGGTCGGGGCCACGAAGGATGATGCCAGCCCCACTCCCCGTTTCGCATGATGATCCATCGACAAAAATCTCCCAGGTCGGATCCGAGGCCTCTGTGCAGGGTTGCTCGGAGACGGTGCACTCAGTGATGAACTCGGCGAGGGCCTGCCCTTTGATGGCCGTCCTCGGCTGGTAGCTGATGTCGAACTGACTCAGCTCAATCGACCACTTGACTAAGCGGCCGGAGTTTTCGGGTTTGTGAAGGATAGCCTTCAGTGGCTGGTCGGTCAGTACTTGGACGGAGTGGGCCTGGAAGTAAGGACGAAGCTTCCGGGCTTCCATGACCAAGGCATAGGCCACCTTCTCTATCTTTGCGTACCTCGTCTCGGCGGGGAGCAGAACTTTGCTCACATAGTACAATGGCCTCTGGACCCCATCTTCCTCTCGGACTAGGACGGCGCTGAGGGCGCTATCCGAGGCGGACAGGTAGAGCCATAGTGGTTCGCCTGGCTCGGGCTTGCTGAGGAGAGGAGGGTTGGCGAGGTACTGCTTCAGCTGTTCGAAGGCTTCTTGTTGATGGGTCCCCCACTCGAAGCCCCCTTTTCCGCGTAGAGCCTCGAAGAAGAGGAGAGACTTCTCCCCAGACTTGGAGAGGAAACGGCCAATTGCAGCCAATCGGCCCGTGAGCCTCTGAACTTCTTTGACATTCCGGGGTAGGGCCATGTCAATAATAGCTTGGATTTTCTCGGGGTTCGCCTCGATGCCGCGCTGTCTGACGATGAACCCCAGGAACTTCTCAGTGGATACGACGAAGGCGCATTTAGCCGGGTTGTGCCTCATATTGTGATGTCGGAGGACTCCGAAGGCTTCCTCGAGATCGGCGACGTGGTCCGGCCCGACCCGGCTCTTGACGAGCATGTCGTCGACAAAGACTTCCACGTTGCGGCCGATCAGGTCTTTGAAGATTCTGTTGACGAGCCGTTGGTATGTGGCTCCGGCGTTCTTTAGCCCGAAGGGCATAACGCGGTAGCAGAAAAGACCCTGGTCGGTGACGAACGAGGTCTTGGAGATGTCCGGTGGAAACATCCGGATCTGATTATACCCTGAGAATGCGTCCATGAAGGACAGTAGCTCATGCCCCGAGGTTGCGTCGATCAAAGCGTCGATGCGGGGGAGGGGGAAAGGATCTTTTGGACATGCTTTATTTAAATCCGTGAAGTCGATACAGATCCGCCAGCCCCCAGTTGCCTTCTTCACCAAGACGACATTAGCCAACCACTCGGGGTAGCTGACTTCCTGAATAAATCGAGCCGACAAGAGCTTTTTGACCTCTGCCTTCACAATTTGCTGCCTCTCTGGCGCGACTTTGCGTCTCTTCTGGACGACCGGCTTAGAGTCGGGGATGACGCTTAGCCGATGCATGATCAAGTCTTCGGAGATCCTGGGCATGTCGGAGGGCTTCCAGGCGAAGAGATCAACATTGCGGCGGATGCAGGCGATTATGCCTGGCTTCAAGTCCTCGGGGAGCGAGCGGCTCACCCGGAACCACTTTGATTCATCCTTGGCGCCGAACGGGACCTCCTCCAGCTCGTCGATAGGCTCTGGGGCGGGACCGTCCCTCTCGGGTTCGAGCTCAACGGCGTCGAGGGGGAACACACCACCTCCGACGGCGGTCATGTAGCATGACCGTGCTGCTTCCTGGCTACCTCGGACTACGCCGACCCCTTGCGGGGTGGAAAATTTAAGCTTCAGATGGTATGCCGAAGGTACCGCTTGAAAGGAGTATAATCCGGCTCGGCCGAGTATGGCGTTGTAGGCTGCTTTGATGTTTACCACCATGAAGTCCATGGACTCGGTCCTCTTGATAGGAGCCGATCCCGCGGTGACGTCGAGAGTAACAATCCCTTCTATCACGACAGGGACGCCAGAAAACCCATGCAAGGTGTACCTGGCTGGCTTGAGTTTGCCTCTGGGTAGTTTGAGATTCTCGAAAGCCTCAAGGAAGAGAATATTTACCAAGCTGCCGTTGTCGACGAGAATTCGTCGAACTTCACAATTAGCCATGTGGAGGCTAATGACGAGGGCGTCGCAATGAGGGAGGCGAACACCTTCGAGGTCTTCTCCGGAGAAGGAGACAGGCACCGGTTGCAACTTGGGCGAGGGGTTGTCTTGGACAGCATTCACCTCTCGGATGAAGGCTTTTCGGGAAGTATTTGACTCTCCCCCCATTGGCCCCCCGTGGACACAGTGCAAGATGAATGGCGTATCCTCGGCTCCCTCGTGTTCGGGATCCCGACCCTGGATGCGGTTCGGAGTAGGGTTCGGAGGCGAAGGCCTCCGGTTCCTAGCATCTCGCCGATCCCGTGGGCTTTCTCTGGTGAATTCTCGGAGGTACCCTTGTGAGATGATGTCCTCAATTTCTTCTTTCAGGACCCGGCATTGGTCGGTTTCATGCCCATGATCTCTGTGGAAACGGCAGTAGAAGCGCTGGTCTCGCTTCTTGTTGTTGCTTGATCGGGGAGGTAGTCGGACAATGCCTTTGTCTTCAATTTCTAAGAGGATGGCGGACACGTTGTGTGTCAAGGGAGTGTATCTTTCGAAGCGAGGGACCGGAGGTGCCCTCTTCGCGCCGACCCCTTCCTTTGCTGTTTTCTTGGCAGGTTCGGCATCATCGACCCTGCGCTTGCCCTTCCCCACGACTTCTTTGCTGCCCTCCGGGTTCAGAGCTTCCTCAGTTTGTATATACTTCTCGACCCGGTTGAGAAGGTCAGGGAAGTCCAGAGGTGGCCTCTTTGCCAAAGAGACCTTTAGCTGGTTGTGGCAGACATTGTGCCGGAAAGCTGCCGAGGCGACCCCTGCGTCGAGGGCAGAGACGGATCTGGCCTCGGTTGTGAACCTCTTGACAAAGTTGCGGAGCGACTCCCCCTCCCTCTGACTGAGGTCGAGCAGGGAAGCGCTCGTCCTTTCGCTCTTCCGGCTTGTGATGAAGTAGGCCAGGAAGCTGGCTTCCAGCTGGTCGAACGAGAAGATCGAGCCAGGGGTGAGCTTGGAGAACCAATCCCTGGCCGGATCCCGGAGGGTGGCCGGGAAGGCTCGGTACAGCAGGGGATCTGAAGTGCTGTGAATCATCATGAGGGTTTTGAAGCCCTCCATGTGATCAGCTGGATCACCCTCGCCGTTGTAAGTCTCGAACTGTGGAGGCCGGAAGTTCCGGGGGATCTCCGCTTCTATGATGTTGACGGAAAATGGAGGTCGAGAAGGCCTCCGCCCTTGGACTAGTTTGGGATTCCTGTCGCCGATGCGCTCGATTCGATTCTCCATCTCCAGGAGGTGTCGGAGCACCTCATCTGCGTGCTCCGGCGGGGGAGTCGGCGCACGAGTGTGGCTTCTCCCTTCGCTCATTTGAGAGGTTTGGCCGTAGGTCGCGGACCTCGGCGCTCCTTGGAGGGACTCCAAGATTTCCTCTCTGAAGCTTCTGAACTCGCCCCTGGTGACCCTGCCGTGGTCGGAAGGGTCGGGTTGGGGCGTAGGAACTTGGCCGATGCGGCTGAGTGCCAACGACCTTTCCCTTTGTGCGGGCCTGAAATGGTTCGAGACCGAGTTGGAAGCGGTCCCTCCGCTAGCTTGGCTAGCCCTTCTGTTCACGATGACCTGACGAAGGTCGGGTTCGGCGACGTGCGAAGCACTTTGCTGGGGTCCGGGGTTTCCACCCGGATTATTGGATGCTTGCCCTCCGTCGAGGACCCCCTCGGGAGGAGGCCCGTCTTGTCGGGTGGAACGGGCTGATCATCGATCTCGGGGAGCCATGGAAGATTAGGTCGAGGGCGAGCATCGGTGGCGAGGCTCGGACTCACGTCCGTACCGGATAAAGTTCCCACAGCGGCGCCAACCTGATGCGGTTTGTTTTTGGTCGCAGTGTGGATGCACCAGGTGTGAGTTCGGACTCAATTTGTAGTGAGGGAAGAGTGCGGCACGGGACGACGAGCGGGAGGCTCGCTTCGGCGCTTGAGGATCGGCTCGGATCGCCTCGCCTCGAGTACCTGCAGACGGTCCTGAAACACCAGGGTTTATCCCGGCGGCGGACCCTCCGACGATCTAGTCAGTCTCTGTGAGAGAGTAGCAATAACTAGGGAAATTTGGGTGGAAAAAGATTGATTACCTAAAAAGGTGGGTGAGGGTCTAGTATTTGTAGGGAATTCCAACCGGGTTTGGATCTGCTTGGGGGCCGGGTCTGAACCCGAAAGCCCATGGGCCTGACGTGGCAGAATGCCCAGGGGGTTTAGGGCTGACGTGGCAGTACTAAGAGTGGTATAAGGCTGACGTGGCAAAGCCCTTGGTGGTATTTGGAGCTGACATGGTGGATCATGGGGCTCCTGTGCTCCCGAAAGAATCTGGTGGCCTAGGTTGTGCCAGGTCATCTTCATTCTACACCAGGCTGGGCGGACGGCCCGGAGGGCTGTCGTGGATCGGAGGCCGAGGGCCATCGATGCTCATCGGATACGAGGAGACCAGTTCTGTGGGGGTGAACTTGAGGTTCGGCGCCGACCCTGTAGTGGTTCGAAGCCGAGCCAGATTGTTGTTTTCCCCATTTTTGAGTGAGAGCTGTACTGGGCCCTGGCTGGGCCCCAAGCCATTTTTACCCTACCACACTAAGGAATATGAAAAAGGGTGCAAGAAAGACAACATGAATGAATGATGCAAGAGAACTAATAAAGCAAGGAACAAATAATAGAACATTAAAAGAAAGCACAAAAGAATACCTGTAACAACCTCATCCGCGGTCTCGGCTTCCTTTGCTATCAAGTTGAAGGTCTGACCTCTCCATGGAGCAGCGGTCCTCTGACCAACAATCTGGCGCTGAGGGGGAAGTGGTGGCCTGACCTGACCATAGACCGGCACCGCTGCGGCCTGGTCGTGCCTCCTCCGAAGGCAATCTCGAACCAAGTGATCGGTAGCACCACACCCGAGGCACCGGCGGTTGGCCTTCCAGCAGTCCTTGCGCAAGTGCCCAGGTGTCTGGTAGAAGTCACAAACAACATCCCTCCACGGAGGAGCAGGATGGTAGGGAGCTGTCCTGATGGCATGGACCGGAGTTGGCCTCCTGATTGGGTCTCCAGTGGGCCTAGCAGCAACAGCTGTGGGGTACTAAACAACCCGCTAAGAAGCGATCACCCAAGCTCGAGTCTGCTCTGTCGCTCAAGCTGCCTCCAAGGCATCCGCATAAGTACGGCGGTGGGTGGCCAGGTGCACCTGAATCCCATGGTCAAGACCCAAAAGGAACCTTCGAGCACGATCCTCCTCATTTGCCACCATGGTGTTAGCGAAGCGACTAAGCCTGGTGAACTCTGCGGCATACTCGTCCACGGATCTAGTGCCCTATTCCAAGAAAATTTGTGTTACAATACTACATATATAATATGTAACATTTCCAGAACACGGCACTAACCAACCAACCAACCTGCTTCAGGTCAAGAAACTGATGCTCCATTTCTACCTGGGTTATGGTAGGGAAGAATTTCTCTAGAAAGTTCTGAGCGAAAGTAACCCAAGTAATAGGCCGCTCTAGCCTCTTGGACTCTACCTTCCACTAGATGTGGGCCAAGTCAATCAACTGGATGCTGACCACATCAACACGGTCTGCATCAGCGACCCTAGCTGCCTATAGCAGACTCTCCGTCCGGATCAGCCACTGCTCAACTTCTAGTGGCGTCTCACTACCAGCGAACTTATTAGGATGCAGCCTCATGAAGTTCGGAATGGTACCCGGATGAGGGGGCAAGACTACCTGAGCAGGCACAATGGGGCCACGGGGGTAGGAATAGCAGCGTTCCGGTTAGCAGCCTACAATGCTGCCTTTACCAGTTCGATGTGCTCCTGCTGCATCTGAGCAATCTGCTACAGCACCTGAGCAACAGCTACCAACTCTGGATGTTCATCCTGTGAGCGAGAAGACGAAGCATTCCCACGAGCCATAGTCTGCACAAAACCCAAAATAATTAGCATCTAGATCAAGTTGATTATCAATTTTTTGTGCAGTTGCATGGCCTGCTAATAGTTGAGTAAATCCTGACTAAGTCAAGCCTGTCAAACCTGCAAAAGAGTGTAAATGAAGATGGCTATACTCTCTAGTTCTTTTACTCACTCTCTTTTCTTTTGCTTTCTTTCTCTTTTCTCTTTTTTTTCCTTTTTCTTTGAACTAACCCATATGAAGAAAATGAAGAAGAAAGAAAAGAATGAATGTCACGCCCCGCTTCCCAAAAGAAATACGAAATACGGTACGCGACAAAGTCCAGCGAATGGTTTTCACCATCCATAAGATGTAAAGATCTACTCAACTCAGCATAACAGTAAATATAGCAATATACTCAATGACGCATGCATGAACAATTATTAACCAACAACATTTATTTGCAACAATATATAAAATTCCCAAATAAATACAAGATCTGAATCATAACAACTTCGGGACTACAAGCCTGTTACAAGTCTCAATGTAGCAACATGAATGAAATAATTCAAAAAAACAAATCACTAAGCAGGATTTTCCAAAGCGAGGCCTAAAACCTTTGCTCACCAACTCCCTCGGGTAGTTGATCACCAAAACCTGCTCATATAGAAATTGCAAAAAAATAGGAAGACAGGAAAACAGTACGCCCGTTAGTTGCAAGTTCCAGGCCGCAAGTAGTAAACGCAAGAAAAGTGGAAATGGAACATATGAACCAAAAATAGGAAGTACTAACATGAAGGAAAGCAACAGTAGATAACATTCTACCAGTAACAGGAAACAGCAGTAGGTAAACAGTGAAGGATAACAATAACAGTAACACTAGAGATAACAGTAACAGTAAGGATAACAGTAATAGTAGAGATAACAGTAACAGGAAGACAAGGTGTGCCAGTGAAACAGTTATTCTTAAGTCTATTGTTCATTACTATCTAGGTAGCACTTCATGCATCCCAAATTTTTACCATATGGTTGCTATATTCAAATATTTCGTTTTAGATTTTGTAGTGGAATCTATAGGGTCGTGTACTCAAGAAAAAAAAAATAGTTGGTGAAACATGGTACCACGGTAAACAATTGGGAAAACGAGTTCCCTTCTGAGTACACATTTCTATATTGTCCACTACTAGATCTTTCCTTTAAACCCTGGCTTGATTAGTTTTCATTATTATTAAACAGGTGTGAACAAACACAAATAGGGAAAAAAGGCATTGCAAGAACAAGGGACAAGTTTAAGTCGGATAAGAACACAAACGGGTGACAAAACAACTTATAACAGTTAGGACAACGAAACTTCTAGTTCTGGACAGCAAGACGTTACTACACCGAAACTGAGATTCCCGTTGCCACAGGAATAAAAAACTAGATCCATCAGAAAATCTAGAAATATGACTCTCTACCGAATCCAGGGCATATACACAAGTCATACATCCACTACATTAACAGGGTCCAAAACAGTGTTTTATACAGAGTTTTCGTTCAGCCAGAATATGTAAGGTATTGATCATAAGCATGAAAAGGGTCTAAAAACATCATTATAAAATCTGAGAAAAATCTAGAAGGTTCCCTAGTATGTCTAGTCTCAACATATAAAATTTCATGAAGTTCCGTTACAGATAGCATAGTCAATATAATTCGGAAAACAGGGTAATGCAGCAAAACTTCAAATCTGAAAGTTTAGGCACAGCAATACCAAAATAGTGATAATTCACAAAATACAATTCGAAATCCCAATCCATCAAACGGGTGGTAAAATAGACAAATCAGGCTACATTTAATATTCATAATGTTTCCATCGAAAATAACTAGAATCAGGTTGAAAACAGAATTCTTTACTGAACAACATGCAGTTTGGAAATATATTAATTGGTTTCACAGGCATAAACGAGTTATAAAAACCATTAAATAATTCTACAAAATTAGGGGCTTCACAAGCATAAAACAAGTTTCGTGGCAAGTTTATGGCCATTAGATATCATCACATCACAACCAAACTCATCATGATGCTAGGGTTACATAACCCTAGGTCTTCTAACCCTTGGTCAATAACCCTAAGTCAAAGCAAAACCCTAACCCCTTAAGCAAAAAACATAACCATTTAAAGCAATTATTTATTTATATACATAGAAAAATATATTCATATATTTAAATCATAGAATATATATGGACATATTCACATTCAAAATAATTATAGATGCATATATCATATATGATCCAATATACGATCCAAACAATATATAGATCTATATATATTCATGCTAACAAATAAAATATTAATTTGTTGAATATAAAAATATATTTATAAAAATTATTATTTTTCCAAAGATTGTCTCTGTAACCCCCATTTTCGTAAATACATATTTTCTGAATATTTTCTGTATTTTGATTTTTATAAATTTATTTTGTGCTAAATTCAGTTCGGATCTTTTATTAAAGTATTTTCTAAACAAAAATTTTAATTATTTCGATTAATGGTGTGTTTTTATCTTACTACATATTTCTTATTGATCAGATATTTATATTTGAGTCTAAAGCATATATATTATTATTATTGGATCATTTTAATCTTATTATTATTGTTATTACTTTAATTGCGGTTATTATCTTTATTATTGTTCTTATTTTCATTATTATTATTATTATTATCATTGTAAAGCCCGAGCATACTCATTTATTCGTATTTTATTATTTGATTTAATATATGTTTATATGTATATTTTTAAAACCCTATAGTCTATTTTCTTATTGGATTTGTACCCCAAAACCCAAGCCCACATTCTTATTGGATACATACCCATTACACATACCCAATCACCTAATAATCCCCTACATATACTAACTTAAACCCTACCCCTAACCTATCCTCTAACCTAACCCTAGCCGCCAGACCAACCCTAACCCCTATACTGTGCAGCCCCTCTCTTCCTGTTCATCATGTTCCCTCCTTTCCCGTGCCTCTGTCTTTCTCGACCCATCCTCCCGCTCCTCCTCCTCATCTCCTCCAAGCACCGCTGCCATCGACTTCGTCCTCTCCTCTCCTCGTCGGCCCCTCATCACCCTTCCACCATCCCGTCACCCTTCCTCTCATCCAAATTTCACCCCATCGCCATTGCCTCGACAACCCACCGTTGCACCCACCAAACACACCATTGCCGTTCTTCATCGCCGCTATCCACCTCGTCGTCCCTCACCTTCACCCTCTCTGTTCACCCCGCAACAACAACAGATCCCCTCATTGTTGTCGTCCAAGCCCCGAACCCCCGTCGTTCTGCCTCCTCTGTTTCGTCGAGAAACAAAGTTTCTCTTAACAACGTTTCCCTTGGTCGCAGTTTTCGCTTCTTGACCGCAGCTCCGTCGTTGCCGGTCCTTGCCGCCCTCGCCGTGGGTGTCGCAGTTGCCAATCGCCGTGAGCACCGCCCTGCCGTTCCCCTCCCGCCGTTTCTCTCCCCCGCTGCTCTGTGTTGTCGTTTGAGAAGAAGGGGGGAAATTGATTGGTGTTTGGTGTTTGGTTTTTGTGAAGAGGGGATCAGCTTTGGCTGTTTGCTGTTTTGAGTCATGATGTGTGTGCTGTTGATCATCTACTTTGATCTTAGCTATTGATCTTTGTTCTTTGATCATCTTGATCTTGATCTTGATCTCGGCTGTTCATCTGATCTTGCTGTTACTGCTTTGTCGTTCCTTGCTGTGTTGTTTTGGGTTGTGCTCGTAGTGTGCACGTGTTATTGCGGGTTCGTGTTCCGTGTTCGTGGATTCGTTGCCCGGGATTCTCATCCCGTTATTCTATATTCGAAATTAACCATCTAACAGGCAAGTCACCATCCTCTTGAATTGTTAATTGTATCAAATTCAAGTTTTGTTGAAACTCTTGCAAGTAGATCCCTTGTTTATCATATTATACTTTGTTCATCTCTTCGTTGGGTCTATTTAGGGTATACACGAGCTATCCCCCATATTCTTGACATCGTACCACTTTTGACTCTAAAGATTGGATCTTTCATGCATTCATGTAGAATTGATAATAGGATTAACCGTATAATCATGACATAATTAATTATTATAGAAACAACCACTAGGTTGTATGTTTGGTTGATTGTTTGTTGGTTGATCGATGATGATTTAGTGTATGCGTATGATTTTATTCTTATTCATCATGTTATTGCACCCATCATGTTGATTACACAATTTATTGACTAAAGAATCGATACCCATCATGTTTAAATTAATTTATTTCAAGAAAACTACACAAAACCTGTATATTGCTTGCTGACCTGTATGTTAACTGCTGTTTTTGAACCAGTAAACGATTTTATAATAAATTTCTTTCTGAACAAGAACTGTTCCTTATCTTTCAAGTTTCCAGAACATCTTGAATTTCTAAATTCCGAGTTGTGTAGCAAAATTTATGCCCGTTTTACTACAGCTGTGTTTTTACTTTCAGGTTTTCAGATTTGTATCTTGCATGCTTAAACAGTAAAAAGGATGATCAAATGTTAAAATCTTACTCTGAAAATTTCCAGATTGTTAGTAATCATGTTTAGTAGTCTATAAAATATTTTAAATGAATTTATTATTGAGTTTTTACTGTTTCTAAAATTATAATAACATAATGTCGGAATTCTGCCTAAACATGAAATTTGTAAAGAACAGTGTGATTGACCTAGCTACTGTTGTCGGATTTTGAACTTTAAATATGTGTTGGAACCGTGTGGAAGTCTAGTTTCTATAAATTTTGACGGATTTAGCTTTTGAGTTCTGAAACAGTGGGAAACTGTATTTTACTACAGACTACTCTTGCTTTCCAGAATTCTATATTCCAGTTTTAATAGTTTAATTAATCCTTCATCGTAGTATTGCATGAATTAAAGTGTTTATATTGCATTGCATGATCCTAGTTTCCTATTTTCATCATTCTCATTTTCTAATTCAAGTTATCATCCTATTGTTCCCCTATTGATACTATTGTTCATCTAATGTCTCTAGATTGCATATTATATTGTTGCATCGATAAAATAATTAACAAGTCGGGGTTTAAGGGATTGACTCCAGTAGTGGAAAATATAGGAACTGTACTCGGATAAGGGGCTCATGGTTCCCTATACCCTTATCTTGTGATCTTGTGATCTTGTGTTCTTGTGATCTTATGATCTTGTGATCTTGTAGCATCTTATTGATAAATTACCATTATGGATGGAACATTGTTATCGTGCCGAGTACATGAACTATAAAATCCATCACTAAGTCTAAACGTAACTTGTTTGTATGTAGCAACCATGTGGTAAATAGATGGGACGCATAAAGTGCTACATTAGTTAGAATTAAAATGATTAATAGACTTAAAAATTTGCATCACATCGACACTGCATATTGTTCATCATTGTTCCTATTGATATCGAATGTTGGCTAAGTGTTACCGTTATTGATCATTGATTATTGTTACCGAATATTGAAACATTGTTTATAGCCATTGCATCAACTACCATGATATTGATTATTGATTATCGTGCCTTGTTATTGATTCCTATTGATCCATTGATTGATTATTATACCGTTATTCCATTGTCCATTGCTTTCTCTACTTGCTGTCCATGACTTTTTCTAAGGACATTTTTCTCCTCTTTTTAAATGAAGTGTTCACAGGTTTTGATGGAGAATTACCTACTGGGATTGGAGAACAAACTTTCTGAAGATCTAATGCTTTCTAGTTGCTTATTATTTTATTGAACTTATTGTATTGAGACTTATTACTTTTGTGTTTGGGATTTATTATTTTTTGGGCTTATGTCCCTGATTTTATTATTGTCCCAAATGTTGGATTATTATTGTATTTGGATATTTCATATTGTTTGTTTCAAGTATTATTGTTCATGAGATTATTATTGCCTGCGCATTTATCCTGTATTGATTTTATTGTTGAGTTGATTGGATAAACAACTTATGGATGACGTTAGTCATTCGCTGGGCCAATGTTACGTGCTCGTATTCCGTATTTTTGGAAAGTGGGGCGTGACAGTCTCATTAAAACAATCGGGATAATACATGTAATTTAATTGAGAATACATCTCGAATCTATCTTACCGGGTTCAGAATGGCTAATATATCTGAAGTTTCTTAAATAAAACTAATAATTATTAGAAAAATACATAATCACGTGCTATTCTTAAACATTTATGGATTACAATGCAAAATAGTTAGATATGATTTTGCGGGGTGTTACAGATCCCAATAATTGGGCAAGTCAACAGTTGCAAAATTACACAATTCCACATTGAACCTAACTAGGCATATAATGTTGTGGCTGACTCCTCTTTCGAGATGGGTCTCTCCTCCTACGTTCTACAATATCCCGTGTCCCAGGTTCACGGGGGCCAATCTCTTCTTCATGCTCCGCTTCTTCTTCTACAATCTCTTGTGATGCTAATTGAGAAGCCGCAGGAGTATGTCTGACACTCTTCTGTCGTTACCCATGTGAAGATGATGATTCTGTTTGTTTTGGTTGGGTTTGCCTTGTTGGTGGTGGGGGAGATTGAGCTTGTGTTCGTGGTGGTAGAGGAGGTTGACCTTGTCTTGCGGGTGGTGGGGGAGGTTGAGCTCGTCTAGTACTTGTCGGGGCGGTTGAGTTGTAACTTTTGTTGATCCTAAAAGAGCAGCGAAGGTTGGACCGCCTCCAACCTCTTTAAGTGATAAACGTCACGGATGGAGGATTTCTCTGGATATCTCCTTGCAAGATTTCGAAGCATTGCTTTCAACACATGAGCTCATTTCCGCGTAATATCCCATGTGTTGTCAATCTACAACACCAATAAAATATAATAGAAGAAGTAAACCAAAATATGTTAAACAAGTATAAGCAGAATGTCTACAAAAATTTAAAAATAATAATTATTAACAAAAGCATAAATTTACCATGACTCGGTAGAAGAAGGTTTGGTTGATACATAGGTTGCAAAGTGGAATGTGTCGGTTGTGGTTCGACTTGGTGCTTCGGGATCGGTATTTGGATACCCGCCGGGATAGCCGATCATGGAGCAATAAACAAACGTGTAATACGATGGTACCATACCATATAAGCTTCTTGCAATGAACCGCCGTATGGTACAATCCCTTCTACCACCAAATCATATTTTCTCTCATTCCACATTGCTACATGAGAGCGGTGGTGATCGGCCCAATCCATACTCGACAATCGACCTTGACCGGTAATATTGTTAAGTCTTCGGTCGTACATCCTATTCTCCGGGATAAATTGTTGTGCAATGAATTGTCAGAGGACTCTATCGGCGTAATAGAACTCCACGACAGAAAAATTATAAGTGGAGTTAGTTTCAACCAAACTTGATTGTTTGCCGTACATAGTGGGGGTAGCCGTTGTAGCTTTTCGGCACTGCACGATGTCCAATTGACGTACTTTTCCCGAAGCTGATCGAGCTCATCCCTATAATACGTCAGCACACCACATGGGTTATCTCTCTACGTGAGGATACCGGTCCAATACACATCCAAAGGAGCTCTCATCACTAAATTCTCCTCAACCACTCTCCAATTAGTTGAAACAATCATTACTCGGGGCTGACCGAGGTGTATTCGTTCCTACACCTCCCGTCATTTGGATCGACCCCATTGAACAATTGCACATGGCACGGTAAAGAGAAGCCAACACCGCATTTTTCCAACTATATCGGCTGGCTCTATGTATGTCAGCAATCAAGGGAAGGTACATTAAATGGACTATATCATTGAAAGAATTCGTAAACAGAATACCTTCGATCATCGATAGAATATACACCCGCTTGTAAAAATTGAATTTCAAAGTCGTTCGGTTCCTTTCCCAAACTATTGTTGAACTCTGCAAATGTAACACCCCGAATTCCAAACACTGGTAATTCGTAGCAAAAACAGGATCTTTTACTTCAACTTCGTACAAAAATACAAGGAATTTAAAACTTTTTCATTTCAATAATGTTTATTACAATACAAAACGAAAATTTTCATAAAAGAATACAATTTAACATTAAATATCTTCAATTCTGCAATAGCCATCAACACCAAAATCGTATCCTCGTCGCTCGCTAATTCGAATCCTGCAACTTGAAAACTGCGGGCACGTCAGTTGCATACAACTGACGCAATGCTATAATACAGTGATTCCACTATCTTAACAATCACAATCTTGAATGCAGAAATAGGAAAGTGACTATCATAATTATGTTAGCGTATGATATGATTTAATGCATAATGCAGACAATCATACTTATGATGCCACTAATGCACACTTGTTCGGATTCTATGCATCCCACACTACATAGGTCCGAAGGCAAGCCCTTAACGTACTCCTCATTATAGGGTTCAATCCCTCGTTATAAAGTCCTATAATGGTAACAAAAACAAGGTTCAGACATCCCATGAGTATGAATTTCAGCCCTGGAGTACACTGTCCGACTATACAAAATTCACCTCATGCAGACATCCCGCAAGTGCCGCTCTAGCCCATTATATATTGGAGACCCGTCTCCTATCCGCCCGACTGTTCATGACCCTGGAGTACACCACCAGATCATTCATAATCCCGAATTTAATTAAGGCTCGTCTCTCACCATAGCAATCTCAGTCCCGGAATACACCGCCCGACTGAATCTATAGTCCCGGAGTACACCGCCCGACTATATAGGAACGCCCTACTTACGTTTGCCCAGGTCTTATCACATCTTCTTTTTCTAGTGCATGTCTTTAATTTAATTTTAGTTATCATGGCCTAGAACTAGCTTACCCTACCGGACTTAAACTTACTCAACAACATTTAGGTCCATATTGACCATTTAACAAAATTTCATTTATCATAATTGCCGAACATTACGGGGCTCGCTCAGCTCCTAGAACCATCCATCTCAACACAGAGATCTTCTAGGTTATTCTTAACCTTAAATACACCATTTCCGATCATAAATTATTCGATTCAATCGTTCAATCTCTTAATATTGTCAATTTCACAATGTATAACTTCTTATTCCCTTAACATATATCTCGAAAGCATTTCATCTTTGATAAAACTTTACAAATGTCATACATTTGGTTTCCCAAATACATTCTTTATTTATCTCCTAATTTTTCTTACAAATCATTTTACATAAATTCTAGGACGAAATTCCTTTCCATATGATATACAACTCTAGGATGAATTATCACATTTCAATATTTTTTTCTCAAAATAAAACGTTACCAAAAATTCACTTCTTAAAGTAGATAGTGTACATTCACTACAAAAGATATTAGAATACCCGGCAAAACAACGCCGACGCTTAAATATTTCACCGGGACATTCCCCGGCGCTTTTATGAAAGCGCCAACGTGGTCCCCGACGTTTAGTAATCAACGTCGGCCTATTATCAATCCCCGACGCTTTCAAACGCCAGGGATATATCCCATCTGATAAAACCCCACACCCACCCTAATTATAGCCCACTTCCCTCTTTCTCTTTTCACTTTCGCGCTCAATTCTTTTCGCCCCAAAATCCTAATTCGATTTCGCTCTTCGATTTCGCTCTAAATCCGCGTTGATTTCGCTCTTCGATTTCTCTCCAAAACCCCCAATTTCTCTCCTGATTTTAATTTTCGAGCTCTCGCTCTCGCTCTCGCCGCCGTCACCGTTCGCTCTCGCTTCTACCCTCGTCGTTGTTCGCTTCCGCCGCCGTCGTCCTCTCTCCTTCTGGAACCCTAGGTATGGATTTGCTCATTAGTTTGATTTAGCTACAATAATGATATGAGGTTCCAGGGTTGAAGGGAGAGAGATTGTGTTGAGAGATTATAGGAGGTGAAGGTTTGAAGGGTTGAAGGGAGAGAGTTTAGTCTGTATCATTTTGGTTGCTATGCATTCCTTTTCTTTCTGAATTCTTTATTAGTATAGAAATTATTTGGAGAGGGAATGGATTGCAGGATATTCATTTCTGCCTTTACTATTTTACGGGATTTTGTTTGCTGATTGCATTTTTGGTTATGTATCTAATGTATTATACTGAATATATAGGCAATGGTCAGCTTTCTGCTTAAAACTATAGAGTATAATGAAAAAATAAAAGTAAATGAAAGGAAGCATAACTTGAAATAGAAGTGAATACAACAAAATAGATAATGATCGGATTTATGTTGCTTCTAATTCTTTTGGCAAAAAACTCATTGCATATGTTGTAATATTTTAACCATACCTGCATGAAACCCACTTTGCAAAGCTTACTTCAATTAGCATGCCATTTCTAGTACATTTTACATCCCGTCATCTTTAAAGTTCGAAAAATTTTAACCATGTTTGTAAGATTATGAAGTGCAAACTGATTTGTAAGCTCAAAGAGAAGTGCAAACTTATCTTTGTTTCGAGTAATGTTGCAAAAATCAAAACACTTTGTGTAATAGGAAGTCATGTACTGGAAACTAACTATTATGGAATTTGGCAAGTGCAAGGAGTTAATATTTATTTAAAGAAGCTAATTTTCATGTCCAACTAGTCCACCTTCTACCCAACTATGCCCATATGCAGAAACCTAAATAGCTCTACCAGTTAGATTCTTCTTTTAGTCAAGAACTAGGTGATTGAGTGACAACCTAAACTTAATGATAGACACGAAGTTTTAAGTATAATGATGGAAAGGGAAACTTCATTTTGTTTGTGTAAACTAGATTTTGGTTGACATTTTGTTATAGATTCCTTCCTAAAAAGAACATTGAAGTCGTAGTGGATAAAGTTTCTACTTTCCTGTTTGAATATGGGCAGAGGTCTATGAAGCGGTTGAAGTTGTTTCTTGAAGGTGATGAAAGCAATGTAAGTTTCATATATAATTGTTTGAAAGGTGCCTCCGAAGTTAATTTTGGTAGTCTTTGCTTCTTTGTTGATGAGGTATATTAAAATATTTTAACTTTGTTTGGTCTGATGAATTCGAAATACCTAGCACTATAAAGTGTTTTTGATGTATCAGTACACTTTATGCTATTAGTTAGCTGATTGCATGAAGTTATGAAATGAATTTAACTAAATAGAATAGAAGCTAAAGATCCATTGCATGAAAAAGAAGGTAATGAAGAATTATGCGTACATTGCATATAGAAGGTTTTCTTTTCTAATATCTGTTCTCGTTTTGATATGGTTGTTGCCTTTTATACATTTTTTTTTTGTTTTGAACACCAAAGTTTTAAGCTCAGAGATATTCAATGCAACAATGTAGATTGCCATTTGCTTAGTCTATTATGCAATCTCGGTTGTAATGTATGCATGGCGTGTAGTTGTGAGCTATACTTGTGGCCCAATTAATCTAAAACTTATAGGAGAGAAAAAAGGCTTGGAGAGAAGAGTATAATTGAGGGAGACAAAAATCAATTTTTATTGGACATTCTAAACCTTTTGGGCCCTACATATCTGCCCTACAAATTCTAATGATATGTCATAATGTAAATCAGATTAATTTTCCAAAGTTTCTTTGATATTTTCTTTCAATATTTTGATACACCTGACTCTGATAAGTAATAAGGCGGATACCACTCATGCAAGTAATCGTCTTGAAGGAAGAACTCACTAATAGTGATTCATAATAGTGATTCATGTAGCATTAAAAGCTGGAAATCTTTCATCTCGGGATACCCATATCTATCTAACCCCTATCTATCTACTAAACAATTTTTTATCCATGTTCTCGATCTCCTTCAGTTCGAATTCAGTTCCTAAGCTCCATGTTTTTTTTTTGCTTTTCATTCTCTAGACGAAACATTTTCTGTTAACCCATTTTGATGGGGTTTTTGCAATAATACAATAGACAACAATTTTCTTACAAAAATCAGTATCTAGATAAGAACTGCATATGAGAATAATGTTAATTGTTCTTGCGCCTTGAATGTGTTTGTAGAAACCCCCCTGAACGGCTAACTGCCTTCTGTTTCCAAGTTGGTTGGTGTACAACACTTTGACATATGATAACCTTCTCCTTTTTTGGTTATTAAGGAAATGTATTCTCTTTTGTTCTTTTATATGTATGTAAGAATTTTTGATATATTTTTCCATTAATTTCTCCATGAGTCGTCAATTTGATTTTTCATTAATGTTTGACAGACATCAATTGTTGAACAATTAGACCTTAATCTAAAAAATAGTTAAAACTATTTAGATTGGCTAGCTATCTATTGTTGAATTGAACTGATCTATCTCAATGTCAATTTTTATAAATTGGATTGAGCTGGCTTATCCTATGAAATAGATGACGCCTAATGTAACTCGTGTGCATGACATTTCTTAATGTGCAGTATATTTTATTTAGTTTTTATAGAATGGATTGAGCTGGCTTATACTATACGTCAATGAAAAAGATGACGCCTAATATAACACATGTGCGTGACATGTCTTAGATATTCATCAATGTTCCATGGTGGTACCTTGCTTACAATCGGGTGATCAGCTCATTCCTCACCCAGAGGACCAAGTGCAAGTTTGTATATGCCGGGACTTCCAAATCTGCAGAGACTCTTTTCAAGTCCGTGAAAAATATCTCTACTCTCTTATCTCCATTTATTCGAATTCAAACAACAAACTCAATAGTTCCTTACATTTTCACCCTTCTCCATTTTTACAGATACACTTCTCCATTTTTACAGATACATAGCACCAGAGCAAGTTTCGGTCCAGTATGGAGGCCTTAGCAAGGAGAGTGACCCTGATTTCACTGTTACTGATGTTGTTATGGAGGTCATTGTTAAGCCTACAAGAAAGCACATCATTGAGATAGCAGCTACTGAGGTAACTAAACAGAATTGTTTATTTTAGTATCACATTATGCAATCTACTTGTTCAGCATAGATTTTGAATTGCTATCTCAATATCTTATTACAGGGAAGCAATCTTGTTTGGGAGCTCCGAGTGCTTGGATGGGAAGTGAGCTATGGTGCAGAGTTTGTTCCTACTGCTGAGGAAGGATACACAGTAATCATTCAAAAGGCGAGAAAGTTTGCACCAGCCGATGAACCCTATGTGAAGAACAGCTTCAAGATTGGCGAAGCCGGGAAGGTGCTACTCACCATTGACAATGCTACCTCCAAAAAGAAGAAACTTCTATACCGACACAAGGAGAAGAGTTCGACCGAGTCCTCTTAAAGATACTGCTTCCCCTACTGTACTGAAATGAACGAAATAATCAGAAAAGGATGAAGGGGAAGAGACTGGAATTGATAAGGGGTTTATTCTAGAGTGTTTAAAAGGTCGACATTTTTTAATGTTCTTTCTTTTGTTCTTTAATTGGTGATCTCTTTGCTTTTTTGAGTTCATATATTTGTTAAATTAAAAGTATATTGGAGATGTTGGTTTGAGGGAGAGTCAAGGGTGGCTCTGCTGCTAGTTACTGCCCTGTAAATTCCCTATAGATTTGGCATTTTGTGGAGATTCCTTAATATTCGTCATATTGGTTTTTTTCTTATCTTGTTAGAAAGTTTGGTTATGAAAGCATCTATTTATTGTTGTATTCTTCCTTAATTATGATTTGTCCGGGTTTTTCTTCTTCTTCTTCAATGATCTGTAATGATTGAATAATTTAATTTAACTTGTTTCTTGAATTAGGTTTGTAACCTAATAATAAGTTGTAGGATAAGAAATTTTTCTTCAGATTTTAAAATTCTTCATCATCATCCAAAAAAAAAAAAAAACCCTACCCCGGCGTTTTAAAATGCCAGGAAAGGTCTTTAAAAGGAAAAAAAAAAAAAAATTAACATACCCCGGCGTTTCCAAATGCCGGTATATACCCCGACGTTTGGAAACGCCGGGGAAAGTGTTCGGCAACCCCTGCGGGAGAAAGCATGGCGCTTGCAGCGGCGCTTTTCGAAATGCCTGGGGTTCCATCCCCGACGTTTATAAACGCCGGGAATGGTCAAAACAAACGCATGTGTTTGACTTCTTTTTTGTAGTGATTATAATTTTTCATCCAAATGAATTTTCCAAATTTATATTTGATTATCTCATTTTAACATAAAAATAATTATTCTTAAAGAACCCAACATAATCATCTGGACATCCTATTTAATTTGTAAATGGGGATTTGATCCTCAAATCGAACACCAAATTTGTACATAAACATCTCAAATATTCCACTAATATTCTAGTATAGTTTAAAAATTATTTTTAATTGAATTCTATGCAAATATAGCTACTAGAATAAAAGGAGGAAAAAGAGAATGCCTCTGTCTAGGCTCGAACCCAGAGCCGGAAGCAACCCCAACCCGCAGCCCAAGCCAGTGAGCCAACTCACTGTACGTGAGTTAAAGAGACCACAATTGTTATAACCCGAACTACATTATGTATATTAACTTAAAATTTTCGATAACTTGATAGCTATGTATTTCCTTACAAATTTCAGAAATAAATTCAATCTAAAACTTCGTGTATCTGTACAAAATAAGATATATGCCAATTTTATTCTTGAAGAATATAGAAATTTTCATTTAAATTGTATGAATTGCTCATAGTCCCATACTTAAATTAAATGAAAAAAAATTTCTCTGCACAACTAGAGTTCTTATGAAGTATTTATATTACTAAAATGCATACAAGAATTTAATCCCATGAGTTTATTGTGTGAAATTTCCATTAGATAACAATTTATACAGATCCGCTTCACATACACACATTAATTTCAACATCTACTACACAATTGTAATTAAGCATGCACAAATAAAATTTCTAGAGAACTATTTCACATACACATATTAATTCATTTTTATCTATTCATTTTTAGTTTAAACAAACACAATTTCTACATATTAGAAGATTATGAAAATACCCACACATTATCATTCAAATGCATTCACATCTAATCACGGATTCTACAAAAAAAAAAAATTAGAAAATAAAAGAAACACTCACCGCAAAAGAGACCTCATAGTAGTTGAATCCCTTATCAGTTGCTCCAAAAAGCTCATACTCCAAAACCGCAAGCCTTTCCTTGATTTCCCGAAAGCAAAAGCCAGCACAACTCTCTTGACCTTTTTTTTTGGGTTCATTTGAGGATAGATTAGGGGGTATTTATATATAAAATTAGGGAGTAGTTTTAGCAACTAACTACCCGCTAACCCACTCACATACCCACTCACACACCCACTCCCCCTCACCACAAAAATATACCCAACCAAGCATAGGGCGAGAAGAGCATGTGCACGTGTTTTGTGTGTGCACATGAAATACACACTAAAAATTAGAGTGTTTTATTTAATGTACATACATATAATACTCATTTTAATATAAATTTAATATGATAAGTTTAATTTAGTTATAATAAAAATTTTAGTGCACAAATAAAAATAAACATACACACTTCATAAATTTTTATTTTGAAAAAGAATACAACCAACACATGCACTGCGCACACGTGCATCGCACGTATCAATAAATATTCAAATACAAACGGGATTTGAGCAACAGAGAAATGTTTATAAACAATCGAAATACAACATAACTATTTATATTGATAATATTACGAATATTTCACGTAACAGTAAAATGTACGTAATCGACACGTGCATTGAAAGCACGTGCAATGCGCATAAAAACACAAAGATTAAGATTATTTGAGTTGGCTCAAAATAGGATAAAAATGAATTTTGAGATGACGGAAAATATATAATTAATCAAAATACAAAAATACGTAGGATATTTATATTAAAATAAGTTATGGATATTACCCTTAACGGCTTAGATTACATGTGCGTAACACACGAGGGGAAAAATTGTCATAACTCAATTTTGCGGGGTATTACAGAAAAGAACCACGAATGTCGGATTGATTCGCCTACGAATACACCTTTGTCGTCCTCTTCAACCTCCCTCCCATGGTAATCTCTAACCAACATGACTTTATTGAACAGGAAGTTTCCGGTTACGGCCACCCCATCAATTGGAAGACTCGATATGATGGCTATATCTTGTAGCGTGACCGTCATCTCACCAACAGTTAGGTGGAACGTGTGTCTCCGGCCTTCATCACTCCAAAAGAGCGGTAAGTAATGAATGATCGCATTTAGCTTTGGCCAACATGGACATTCCATAAAACCCGCAATTTACCAAGTTGTGTATATGTGGGTACATCGGCAATATCGTGTGCATTCGGAAACTCATATTTTTTGTCTCTCCCTTCCACACTACCTGAGACCTATGATTTTCTTGCAAATAGAGTTGGGTTGGATCTAATGGTGTAATACCCTAAAATTTTAAATAATATTTTTGAAATTAATAAATGAATTAAAGTGATTTTTGGTGATTTAATGGACATTTTCTGAAATTTATCTTTTTACACGTGCAAATTTTTTTGGGAAACTCAAAATCAGGTTTTATTTTGGGAAAACCTAATATTTATTAGTAGGTATTATTTATGAATTTTCTGGATTTTTGTGATATTTATTTGGTATAATTGCAAATATTACAAAAAGATGGGCTTTTGTGCAAAATTACCATTTGGAGTAAAAACTCCAGATTTTTAGTTTTATTGGATGAGAATGATGGCTCGTCAACTCAGAGGTAAAGAATTTGAATTTTTTTCTAATAGGTTTGGTTTATTTCGCAAATTTGTTAAAGAATGGTCTTTTTGCAAAATTGCCACTTGGAGGCAAAAAGTTACAAAAATTTATTTTGCTGATTAGATATGGATGTCGGCCAGATCTAGAGAGTTATTTTGGTTTTTAATCCCAATTAATTTGGTTAATCTAATTTTCTAGTATAAAAGATCTATATATGTAAAGATATATTTCTAAAGAAATATTTTGCAAAATCTTCTCAAAACCTTAATAATCAGATTTCGGCCTATATTAAGGCTACTACAGCCATCCCCCTCCTCTGAAAAAACAAAAGATTATTTTACTATTGGTTTTCTTGGAGTTTCGAAGCGAGGATCTTGGATTTTTGCGAAAGGAATGACTTTTCTTAATTCTTTATTATCTTCGGTTGATTCTTTAATAAGGTGAGTGACATATATTTGATTTCTAGCTGTTTTATGCATGTCACATATGATGATTTGTCCATTAGTATGCATGAGAGATGCTTGTATGTTGATATAATGAATTAAAGATGAATAAAGAATAGAACTTTTCATGAAACTAAGCAATTGATGAATAAAATTTCTATATAGATGACTTGAGATTGTTAAGAACTTAGGAGGAACCATAGGTATATTGATTTATTTCATATTCTTACTGATTTGGTTGTGAATAATGAATTCATATAGTGCATATTGCATAATGTGGACAAGGGTTGAGTCTTTACTGTGTATAAACATGTATATGATCTGTTTGATGCTTTTGATGAGTAAAACCTGAAGAATGATTATTGTAGATGCTTATAATCATGGACAAACTAATATAACTAGTTGTGATTGAGTTTAATCAAGTTGCAAAGAGGGTTCTAGATTAAAAAGATCAAGTTTTGAATAATTTGAACATGAGAATATTTTTCGGGTCTGATGCTTTTTTTTGAAATTTTAAGTTTGTGAGGTTTCCAATGGATTCTAATCTTTTATCGATGTAACTAGTTTGTATATGTGTTTAAATAATTTGTAAGAGGATTTTGGGATCAAAAGAATCAAGTTTGAATACTTTGAACTGGGTATGGTTTTCGGATATGATAGGGTTCAGGCGAAAGTTGAATTTTTGAGATTTTTGTGAGATTTTCGAGTAGATCTTGATTTCTACAGGTACTGAGTTGAGTTGATCAACATATTACTCATATACAGTGATTTTCTTAAAGATTTTACTGATATACATGCTCACATATACACATGCACATATATTCTCTTGTTTTGAAGAAATTTGGATGGAGAATTGATATTTTATGAATTTGATGTGATTTTGATTAGATTATGAACTCCAGTATATTAGACAAGTTGTATTTGGTCATCTCAGGGTTTTAATATTTCAGATTCAAGCTTTTAGAAATTATAATCATGTATCGGTCGAAAAAGTGCACAAAACTTTGAAACTAGCTGAGTAGCAGTTAACGGTCGACCAGCCCCATTTGAACTATGTGTGGTCGACCGTCATTTGAAAAATTGGATTTTTGGGCCTGTGCAGTCGACCGTCGTTCTTTTGAACTATTTTCGACAGTCGACCGACACCTACTGTTTTGATGATTTGTTGAGTTTTCTTGCTGGTTTCTTGAATGATTATTTCTTCGCACTTATGGATTGTTGTTCTACTGTTTAAGATGAAGTTTTTGCCATAGATTACTATATTTTATAGAGAGTTATACTTTGATTATAGTAAAGTTTAACTTGCATTTCTATTACTTTAAGAAGTAATATATATATATATATGAATTTTAAGATATTGATGTTTTGTGATTCTCTATGACTTCAAAACATAAAACTCAGTTAATTACTGGATTTAATATCTTATTTCAGTTCTGAAAATTTGTGGGTATTCGGATGGATTTGGATTTGTTGATTTTTAAGAAGTTTTCTTAATATGAGTGAACTGATAATGAAATTAGAGTTTTAATGAAAGATTTTGTGTTGAAAGTTAAGTTGTGACTCTCTAGAGGGTGAGTGGGACTCTAGTACACCGGCAGTTGAAATTTTTGTGGTTTGGCAAGTTGGGGCCTTGTTGTTGATCAGTTGAGGAAAGTCTGGTAGGGTACACCAACTCTATGAGATTTTTAATTAATTAATTAACTTAATAAGATGAGGACAGACGCTAGATAGTGATATGATGAAATGAGTGCAAACATGGGTTATGGACCCCAGTATGATCTGCGGTGTGAGATAATCCCCAGAATTATCGAGGTATGAGTGAAATAGTCTCCGGAATTACCTATGGTGTGGGATTGATCTCCAGAATTATCCGAATCGAGGTGACGCTCATGGGGTATTCGTGTGATGAGGAGTCATAGCTTGTGGTGTCGGGTATTCTCGAAAATTCCCAGGTGTGAGTGAAATAGTCTCTGGAATTATCTGCGATGTGGGACTGATCTCCAAAATTTTCGGGATCGAGGCGACTCCACATCAGCTAGAAAGGAGGTTCCTGCGCTAGATTGCATGCCCCGAATTCAGTGTGGACACTGAATTCTTAAGGGGAGGTGTATGACCTCGTGTTAAGAATATATATATATATATATATATATATATATATATATATATATATATATAATTGGATGAGGTCCTATAGAAGAGTTCTATAGGGGTTGAGTATGGAAATAATTAGGAAAGAGAAGGGGGGCCACAGGTTGAGAACAGCTGCTGAGTTGCTGTGTTGCGGTGATGTCACCGCTGACGTCACCAGAGGCGCCCACCCGGGTTTGAGAAGTAGAAGACATCGCTCGCTGTCTTTGAGTTGCTGATGTGGCGCATGGGGTGCTGTGTGCCACGGGATTTGAGGAGAGAGAGAATTTGATTAGTCCCATATCAGGAGTATACAAGATTATATATATATATAATTTCCTATAATCAAGAGTCACCTAATTGGTTAACCACATTTTGAGAGGCAGCTTGTGGTGGGCAGTTGTTAAGAAAAATCGCTAAATTGAGGCTGGGCATTACAAATGGTATCAGAGCATGCTTCAATAGTAATAATAGACATGGTATAAAAATAAACCTAGGTGTGGACACTTGAGCGTGGGTACCTAGGTGTAAACATTAGAGTGTCAGTGTCACATAGAATTAAAACAAGATGTCATGGTTTGGGGTATGATTGAGTTTTTGCCATAAGGTACCGATGCAAATATGAATTGTGTTGTGATGCTCTAACTTTTTTTCTCATTTTGCAGTATTTAGTATAATGGCAGGACGCAGAACCAGGAATGGTGGGAACGACTGTAAGGCTGAGGGTTCCAATGGGGACCGACTCAACTTGGAGAATGAGATTGTCAGGATGTATCAGACCTTGAACACATTCATGGCAGCCAACATGACTCGGAATCAGAATCAAGGGGCTGGACCAGTGCTTGTTAATGCTGACCCAATTAAGCAGGTGGAGTCCTTCAAGCAGATGAAGCCGCCTATTTTGATCCAAATGAGGCTGATGATTGGATTAGACAGATAGAAGTGGTCTTCGAGGTTTTGAAAACCCTAGCGGCCAATAAGGTGAAGTTGGCTACAATGCAGTTAGAGAAGGATGCTGGTGTCTGGTGGCAGTCAGTGAAGAGGACTTTTGGGAATGAACATGTGACTTAGGAAGCTTTTCTTGGGTAGTTTAGGGATCGTTTATTTCCTCTGGATGTTCAAGGGAAGGCAAAAGAATTCTTGAATCTATAGCAAGGCAGCATGTCAGTGCGCGAATATGAGACTAAGTTTTCCCAGCTGTCAAGGTATGCACCAGAGCTGATAGTTGATGAAGCGAAGAAGGCCAAGAATTCGAGCAGGGCTTGAGGCCGAATTTGAGGTCGCGAATGATACCGTTGGGCATCAGAAGGTTTGATAACCTGGTCAGGAGAGCAGCTATGATGGTTGAAGATATGGGCCAGTTCCAGAAGAAACAGGAGACCTGGAATAGGAACAAGAGGCCAGCAGTAGAAATTCAGGGTGGGAAGAAGTTCCCAGTAAAGCAGGGCAGGTTCAATAAGCCAGAGCAAAAGGCACCCACAGCTCAAGAGGTGACTTGTTACTACTGTAAAGAGGCAGGTCACTTCATGTCAGCATGTCCTAAACTGAAGAAGCAAACTTGTTTCCAGTGTGGGCGAGAGGGGCATACTATGTAATGCCCCGATTTTCATTTAATGAAAATTATTTTATTGTGCACGTATTGTGCACGTGCAATATTTTGATAATTATTTTCATTATGATGAGTATAGATATTTATATATGTGCTCTTTAATTATTTTTACATAAAGCCTTTTTTAAATAGACAAAAGCCTTTCTTTTAAAAATCCCAAATCTAATTTATTTGTTATTTTTTTAATTATTATTTTGGGCCATAAACTAAAGCCCATTAACTATTTTCATTTTAAATAACAACTTGTAATGTAGAATACAATTTAAAGATTATTTTTATGTAAAATATAATGTACAAATTTTTGGAGGCTAATGCATGCACGTGCATTGCACGTACACGTGCAAAATGCACCATTTCATGCTAGGCCGGTTTTAATCTTTTGGAGGGAATGGAAATTTTCAAGTGGAGTCATGGGTGGTGGTTACTTGATCATGGTTGGTTATTGTAACTCCTCCTTGAATCCTAGCCTTCTAATCCTAACTCCTAAGTTAATCCTAGCCTTCCATTCTCCTAAAATTTTAGTATAAATACCCCCCCCCCCCTTTGTCTAGTATTCTTGTGTTAATTATTTCCTCCAAACCTATAGTTTAAAATACATTATTTAGTAGTAAAACAAGTGAGTTAAAAGATTGAGAGATTGTGTCATTGTGTGAGAGCTTGTGCTTGCAACAAGGAGGAAGGCCGGCATAGGAAGCTCTCGGTTTTGGCTTGTGGAAGGCTCGGGTGCACGCATCAAGGAGGAGGATCGTTCTTTTTGCAAGGACATTGGTTTAGGAGGTGTTGCTAAGTGTAGTCTCTCCAATTAAGGTGGGTAAATTTTCCGTATTTCTAATTAGAAAGCATGCTAGATTTGAATTGAAAGAATGATGATGCATGAAAAATATTAATAAGAGTACATTTTAATTAGAAAATGGCTTATTGATTGATTGAAATGTTGGTATGCAAATTGTATGTGGTTCTATCGTTAAATTTAAGTTGTGAGTAAATTGATTATAGTCATGGATTGATGAAGAAAACTTCATTATTAGCATCGAGAACTATATGAAAAAGTTAGTAGATTGACAATATTACTTTATGTGCTTAAATGGACTTTTGTGATAATGTTGTGATGAATGAATTAAGATATAGATTGTATGTTTGGGAAATGATTAAAAAACAGAGAATTGATATAAAGATTGCTAATAAAGAGATTAGTGTTGTCAAACTTGATAAGAAATGTCAAAAAAAATGTGGTAGTGGTTAATTCGAATTAATTGTATGAAAAATATGTATTAATTATTGAAAAAATTATTTTTTATTATACTGGAATATAATTTATGATGGGAATAGCCAATCTGGATATTTACAGCAAATTTAGTAAAGGCAAAATTAAATGAGAGCTTGTTGAACATCGAAATATTTTACTAAACAGAGAGAATCGATTTAATATGATTGCGGGTTGAAATATGACAACATGAGCGCATAGCTCAAGTGGTCGGGATGCTCTTGATCGCTACAGTGGGTTCGGCGAGTTGCTGGTTCGAATCCCCTTAGCACCATACTTTTTGTATTTTTGAAAAAAATAAATAACTACAGCCGAAAGCATTTAATGCTCTCAGCTCCCTTCATTAACGCACAGAGCGTTCGGCCTAGTGGCCTGTGCCTTCGGTTGGTTTCCCTGGGGTCGCTGGTTCGATCCTTGGTCTCGGCTGTGTTTGTGTTGTGGAAAAAAATAAATTTTTTTGGGGGTTTTGATGATTGAAAAATTATGAAAAAAATATGGTTATGATCCTAAAAATATGTGGGATTTATGGAAAATAATTTGGGAATTATTTACATGAAATGGAGTATGTTTTGAGAATAAATGTCCTACACTTGTATGTTATGAAAGTTACACTTTGAAAAAGGACTTGAAATAAAATGTTAGAAAAGAAGTGTAAGAAAGATAGAAATTATATGTAGTGATGTGATGTGAATTATTCTCATTGGAGAATAATGTGAAAATTATGAAAAGTGAATATTCATTTAGTGATGTGAAAATCGATATTTGATGAATCATATAAGGAAAAAAATTGAATTCCATGTATGGCTATGGACTCATGAATAAATTAGAAATCATGCTATTGAAAAAGAAAATCTGTTATGATTATGAAGATGAACTTATGAGCTGGAAATGCTCAATTTTGAAAATTGTGAATTGGAATTGAAACAAAAGAGTAGCTAAGTCTTCCCCGGCATTTGGAAAGAAATGAAATGAAAGACCAAGGTTGGTCATGTTTGAATGAATGAATAAGTCCGGTTTAGTGGAGAGGCTAACTCTAGAGTTTTGATTTTTTTCATGATTCTAATAAAAACTAAGGATTAGTACATAGTGGAGATGTGATGAAAGTGAGAGAAAAATACGAGTATGAGAACTAGAGTTTACGGTGCGGGTGTGAGCCACAGAATGCATACTTGATGAGTCAAGACATGGCGTGGGCACTACTCAGTTTTGATCGGACTTTAGCCACGCTTGTGGGGTGTTTGGTGACTGCAAGAGGATCGTGTGCCATGAAGGAGGCTGAATTGCCACAGAATGCATGCTTGATGAGTCAAGACATGGCGTGGGATTCTCCTCCAGGTTTTCTGTACACGAGCTTGTACTCATAGATCATCTAGGATACTCACCGTAGTTACAGTAGTAGATTAAGACATGACGAGGGATTGAACCTTACAAAGGTGAAGAACGATTAAGAGGCTTGCCCTCGGACCTATGTAGTATGGGATGCATAGAATCTGAACAAGTGTGCATTAGTGTCATGTAACATAAATAACTGCATTAAGGACTAAGTGCACAATCCCAACACGACATCAATATGGTAGCCCCTTTAGTTTGATATGTGACAAGTTTGTGTTTGTTAAATATGGAAAATGAGTTATACTATTTCCGGCATAGAGAGGATGGCCGTGTATAATGTTCGTCGGTTGAATAAACTGACGTACCCACAGTTTTGTATGCAGGGTAAATGACATGATAAAGATTAAAGAGGAACAGATGCCTAAAGATTATTAAATGTTGTTATACATTTATTTAAATGTTGTAAATTTACTTCCGCTGTGCAATATAAAGTGTAAAGTTTTATGTAAACTCTGATGTAAAGTGAAAAGTTTTAAATTCCTTGTAAAATTGTACTAAATGAAGTGTAAAGATCCTGTGGAATCTCGAATTCAGTGTACTTTGGAATTCGGGGCGTTACATACTAAGCTTTTCTGCCCACAGCTTAAGAAGGATGGTGTGGATGGGAGCAAATTCCAGAGGCAGGGGCGAGTGTTCTCATTAACTGAGGAGGATGTAGGTAACTCAGAAGATGTTATCCAGGGTATGCAAGAATGTTTAATTCATTTATTTGATGTATTAAGTAAAACCGTAAACTATAACATCCTAGATTTTTAAATAATGTTTTTGAGGTTAATAAATGAATTTAAATGATTTTTGGTGATTTAATAAATATTTTTTCTGAAATTTATCTTTTTTAAACATGCAAAACACGTGCAAATATTTTCTTGGGAAGTTCAAAGTCAGAAATTATTTTGGGGAAAACTAATATTTATTAGTTGGTATTATTTTTGAATTTTATAGATTTTTCTTATATTTATTTGGCATATTTGCAAATATTACAAAAAGAGAGGCTTTTGTGCAAAATTACCACTTGGAGTAAAAACTACAAATTTTTGGTTTTCTGGGTTGAGCATGATGGCTAGCCAACTCAGAGGTAAAGAGTTTACTTTTTATTCTAATAGATTTCTTTTATTTCACAAATTTGTTAAAGAAGGGTCTTTTTGCAAAATTGCCACTTAAAGGCAAAAATTACAAAATTATTTTTCTGAGTTTGAAACTAGTGCCGACCAGATCTGTGTATTTGTTTTTTATTTTAAATCCCAATTGATTTAGTTAATCTAATTTCCAAGTATAAGGATTTATATATGTAAAGATATATTCAAAAGAGATATTTTGCAAAACCTACTCAAAACCCTAATACCTGAAAATCCGGTGTATTAAAAGAGAGGTGCAACCGTCTCTTTGTTGAACCAAAATAAGGGTGTTCTTTATTATTGATTTCTAGGAGTTTCGAAGCGAGGATCTTGGATTTCTTGCGAAAGGAAGGAGTTTTCTTATTCTCTTTATTAGTCGATTAATTCTTTAATAAGGTGAGTGACATATGTTTATTTTCTTATTGTTCTATGCATGTTTTATGTGATGATTTGTTTATTAGAAAACATGTTAGGAGATTTTATGATGATATAATGAATTTGTAATGGATGGATGAGTAAAGATTGAATCTTTTCATGAAAACTATGTTATTGATGATTAAATTCTATATAGATGACTTGAGATTATTAAAGAACCTAATAGAAATCATGGATATTTTGTTTTCCTTCATATGGTTGTTGTTTTGATTGTTTATGACAATTGGTATGAGTTATAGTGCATATAGATGAATAAAAGGGGGCCTTTACTGTGTATACATATGCATACTTTCTGTTTTGATACTTTGATGGAGAAAAACCTAACTAATACATGTGGTAATCACATATCTTCATGAGTAAACTGTTGTAATCAGTGGGGTATGTGTATAACAAGTTGTAGAAGGAGTTTTTAAATAAAAAAGATCGAATCTTGAAGGTTGAAGATGGGATTTTATTTTCGGGTCTGTTGTGTTCAGCCGAATTTGGTTATTCAAGATTTTTGTGATGCTTTCGATTGGATCTTGAGTTGTTTGATACTGAGATGGATTTTAACAATATACTATTTATATATGATGTTTTCTTGGTGTTTTATTGATGCTTAAACACACACATATATACACTTATACATTCATGTTTCACTGTTTGAAGAGTTTTAGTGAAAATTTTCTCTTTTATGATCTTAATAAGATTTTGATTTGTTTTATAAACTCCAGTATGTTAGAAAAGTTGTATTTGATCATCTCAGAAATTTTGTTATGCAAATTTATGATTTTACAAAGATTTAACGAACTATCAGTAAAAATGTGCACGAATATTAAAGCTATCGATTTTGAACATGTCGGTCGACCGTCCAGGTTTTACACACGAATTGATGGTCGACTGTCAATTACTTGATTTTGGAATTTTTGCATGTCGGTTGACCTTCTCTTTTTGAACTATTTTTGACAGTCGACCGACGGTGTTCTTGCTAATTGTTTACTGAGTTTTTTTGTCGTTTTCTTGAACGATTATTTCTTCAAATTTATTGACTATGGATCTACTGTTTTAGATGATGTTTTTACTACAGATTACAGTATTTTACAGAGAATTATATTTTGATTATAATATAGTTTAAATTTGTATTTCTATGACTTTATAAAGTGAAATATATACGTTTTCGAAGGAATTGATGTTTTGTGATTTTCTACGACTTCAAAATATGATTCTCAGTTATTTAATGGATTTAATATTTTATTTCAATTCTGGAATTGGTGAGTGTATTGAATGAATTTGGTTTTGTTGATTAAAGAAGTTTTCTTGATAAACGTTTTGATGATGGAATTGAGAGTTTTATAAAAAGACTTGGTGCCGATATTCGATTTGTGAATCTCTAAGAGTTGAGTGGGATTCCTGTGAACCAGCAGTTGAGATTTTGTGGATATTGACCAGTTGGGATCTTGGAGTTGTTTGTGGAATTAAGTCTGATAGGATACACTAACTCTAGAGAGGGAGAATGTGTTTTAATAATAACCAACTTAAGAGTAGGCACTAGTGGAAATGTGATGGGACTTGGGAAATGTAAGTATATGCTCTAGGATCTAGTCCAACGGATGTGTTCCACGACTGTGTGATGTTCTGTCTCGAGAGGATATTTAGTATGTTCGCGTGTCGAGGGTTTACAGGCCTATTCACGGAACATACTAGTGCATTCGCGTGTCGAGAGTCGATGGGCCTATTCATGGAATGTACTAGTGTATCTGCATGTCGAGGGTCTGCGGGCCTATTCGTGGGGTACACGTTAAGGAGGTGGTTCTTCCTGGGGGTCAGAGCTATTCTTACATGATGCTTGCGCATTGAGGGTTGTTAGGCCAATTCGTGGAGTATTCTGGATCTTGTTTCTATCACCATAGTAGGATTAGTTGCATAACGAGGGATTAAACCCTAGAAAGTGAAGAACAATAAGGGCTTGCACCGGACCTATGTACTATGGAATGTATAGAATCTGACAAGTATGCATTAGAGAGTCATCATACTGCATTTGTGTTTTCTTGACTTGGTTTTATGCATATTTGTTTTCTGTTTTCCTACAATTGACACTTAGTCTAGTTTCACTTGATGTTTTCATACTTTATTTATTGTTATTTCATATCTCTTTCGTTACTACTATTGGTATGTGTTGATTATGACTTTATTCTTTATGTTTCATTTATATTGTATTTCTTTTGATGTCACTCACACCGTTATGGCTGACCCCTGTAGTTTTGGGGGTTAGGGTTATCTCTAGCCTCATGTTTTACAGGTAGGTACCGTTAGCTTGAGATTTGGATGCATGTGGTAGAATGATAATGTGGCTTATGCAAATTGTAAAAAAAAGAAATTGTAATTCAAGGTGTTAGTTTTCCGCTGTGCTTTGTAAAGAATTGATGTAATAAAAGTTGAAAAAAATTTGTGTTTGGCTATCTTTACTATTAAATTGATGTAGATGCTAGGAATTGTGTCACGTATTTATGAGATGTCATATTGAAAATTCGGGGCGCTACAAAAACTTTGTTAAGAATAAATTGTAGATTTGAGTATCATTCTTCATGTAACAGGATTTGTCTTGGTTAATGGAATAAAAGCAAAAGTTTTATTTGATACTGGTTCTTCGCATACATTTGTGTCACCCAATTTTGCTAAAGTTTTAGGTGTGGAAACTAAGGTATTTCCAGCCAGAGTCTTGTTAGTGGCAATACCATCAGGAGAAGAATTGATTGCTGATCGATATTACGAGGGCTGTGATATCAAGATTGGTGGGAGGTTATTTGGCATTGATCTCATTAAACTGCAAGTTTTGGGTGTGGATGTGATCATGGGCATTGATTGGATGGCAATATATGATGCCACAATAGAATGCAAGAAGAAAGAGGTGTTGGTGAAGGCACCAGGAGGTCCCGCGGTGACTTTTTCAGGGAAAGAAGAAGAACCCGAAAGTGGCTACAATGGTATCTAAGTTGATGTTTCCGGATGAAGTCAGAAGCATTCTAATTGACAGAGATTTTCCTACGGTATTCTTGGAAGATCTACCAAGGTTACCGCCGCAGTGAGATGTTAAGTTCTGCATTAATGTTAAGCCGGGAAGTGCTCTAATTTCTAAGGCTTCGTATAGGATGGTACCTGTGGAGTAGGATGAAGTTAAGAAGAAGATTGAGGAATTGCTTGGTAAAGGGTTTATCAGGCCGAGTACTTCACCGTGGGGAGCACCAATGTTTTTAGTGAAGAAGAAGGATGGGTCAATGTGGATGTGTATTGACTACTGGTAGTTGAACGGAGTAACTATTCAGAACAAGTATCCGCTTCCACGGATTGATTATCTGTTTAATAGGCTTCGAGGAGCAACTGTATTTTTGAAGATTGATCTGCGGTCAGGATGTCATCAAGTCTGAGTTAAGGAAGAAGATGTGAGCAAGACAGCTTTCAGGACTCGTCATGGGCTTTATGAGTTTTTGGTGATGCCATTCGGAGTGACAAATGCGCCGACAGTATTTATGGACATGATGAATCAGATCTTGTGGCTGTTTATTAATTCCTTCGTGGTGGTATTCATTGATGATATTCTGGTATATTTGAAGTCAGAGGAAAGCACTCTAAGTACTTGGCAGAGGTATTGAAGAAGTTGTAGGAGCATAACTTGAATGCCAAGCTATCGAAGTGTGAATTTTGGAAGTTTGAGGTAGCTTTCCTTGGTCATATCCTTTCTAAGGATGGAGTGGCCACCGATCCTCAGAAGGTTGAAGCAATGAAGAAATGGCCCAGACCGATGTCAGTAAAGGAAGTCATGAGTTTCTTGGGATCAGCTGGGTATTACTGAAAATTCATTCAGGGCTATGCATAGATCGCAGTCCCTTTGACAAGGTTGACTCGGAAGAATGTGGCCTTCATTTGGTGTAACCCCTATTTTTCGTTTTTGGATTTTATTGTATTTTATTTCCTTTTCCCCAATTATTGTATTTGAATTTTCTTTGAATAATAAATCTTGCTTTCCTTTAGGCTCATTTATTCTCTTTTGACCATTCTGTACTCTTTTAGCTTGAATTCTGCATTTTTGGCTCACTGCAAATTTTGTTCTTTGTGTTTTGAGTTTTAATTGATCTGCTATATGTCTATCTTATTGATCTCTATTTGTTCTTTTCTTTTTGGAGCCTAAACCCATACCCTAAACCCATTAACCTGCAACCCAAAACCCACATCTCAATCTTCTATTTAAATATCCCCAAAACCCTAATTTAATATTCTAAAAAACTCTCTCTCTCCTATCACCGCTCACCCTTTCCCTCTTCTCCGTTCCTCTATTTCGAACCCATCCCGCTCAAGCCCTCTCCCGTCCCTTCGATCACCTCGCCGCCATCCCGGCCACCTCGTCGCCACCCCGTCATCACCCTAGCCCCCTCGAGCCCCTGCAATCTCCCTATCACCGTCCTCCTCACCTCTCATCCAATCCCCCATTACCCTTGCCTCCACTGAGCCCATCCTGCCTCGTCGACCACCACCTCGATCCCCTCCCCAGTCGTTCGCAACCATCGATGACCCCTCGTCGTCGTCGTCGACATCCAGAACCCCCGCCGTCCCGCTCCATCCTCTATTTTAGTGCGAAATAAAGCACCGGTTTGTCCCCCGCCGTCGCTCATCGCTGTGTCGCTCCTCGACCGTGAGTGTCGCTGTCGTCCACCACTATGCCAGCTGCTGCTTGAGTCATCGCCGTTCCCTCTTCCCTGGCTGTTGGTGTTTGCCATTTAGGTAGTGAAGAAGGGAATCGATCTGAGTTGGTTGCTGTGTTTGGTGTTTTGTTTGGATCCGGTGTTTACTGTTTTGCATGTGTGTGTTGCACGTAGTTCGTACGTGTTCCATGCTTCATGTTCATGGTTCGTCGCCCGGGATTCTCATCTCGTTATTCTGATATATTCGAATCTATCATCTAACAGGAAAGTCTCTTCTTGAACCCCTTTATTGTTTGTGTTCAAGATTCTTTGATCTCCACAAGTAGATCCCAACCATTTTTATCATATTGCTATTTGAATTCTGTTAAGTATATTGAGGGTTTACACGAGCTAACCCAATATATTCTTAATATTGTGCCTACATCTTTGATCTGAAACCTAGTCCCTCTTGCACATCGCATATGCATATGCACGTTTACATGAAAAATAACTAGACCCATGTAATAGGGTTATTTGATGAATTGAATATGTCGATTGAATTTAATTTAATGAATTGATTACCATGCCTGTAAAATTGCATCCTAAACCTAGAAATATGCATGTTAAACATCTAGTATCACTTTGATTATTAATTAGCATGAACTATATTGTATGATAAAGTTGTTGTCTATTCATATCAAATTATTTTCTGGACTGTTGTTTGTGTCTTTTTGTATTTGAAATTATACCCTGTTAATGTTTTAATTTGAAATAAATTTTGAATATGAATTATAGCCCCATGATTGTACTTTCCAGAACTTTTGACTGAATTGAATTCCGAGTTATAATATGTTAGATATCTTAATTTTAGTACAGTTGGGTCTGAATTTCCAGAATCACAAATTCGTGCGTATCTTTCTGTTTCATAAATAAATAGAACTTGATAACATTAAAATAAAAATATAAAATAAATTTTTCCGAGACTAAACATGTGTAGAAACAACCGTGAATTTTTGTAGATTTAATTGATGATTTTTCTGATCTATTCCACATGCATCTATACAATTCACAACTTGCTGCCTGAAAATAAAATCTGAAAAAAATTGAAGTTTCAACCTAGTTTTTGTAATATTTATATGTCATGTATATATTCACTAGAACCGATAGAGAGTCTTGTTTTTAGAATTTCTGACGGATCCAGATTTGCTTTCCTTTAGTAACGGTAATATGTGTTTTTGTACAGCAATGTCATGTTGTCCAGATTGTGTGAATTGTGTTTAATTATTATGGTTGCTTCTTGATTTGTCTGTAACGAGTAGAATTAGTCACACCTAGCATAATACAACCTAGACACCTTCTTTCATGCTCACATAGGATGAAATAAAAAGATAACAAGCCCGGGGCATTATAGGTTGACTTGGTAGTGAACGATCGAAAAATGTAGTCAGTAAAGGCCTTCTTTCTTGCATGATATCTTGTCATCTTGTTACCGAGTACACGATCCGTGAATTCACCATCAGTCTAAAACGTTCACTGTGTGCTTGCACCGAACCTGTGGTATGGAACATATGGGACGCAGTAGTACGTGCACTAGATAGATTGATAAAATGATTAATAACCTGCATTTGATATTCCATGCTTGATCCTGTATATCGTCATCAATATAGAACTTAATTGACATTACAAATTAAATGCATGATAAATATAGACCTTTGATATTATTGCCAATCTTTGACTTTGTTATTGACTGATCCTGTCCATTTTCTTTGATATACTATGTTTCTATTACTCCCTGTTTTCTCTACTTGCTGTCCAGACTTGCTCTAAGGACATTATTTTCTCTCCTTTTAGATCAAGAACTTACAGGTACCGAAGGAACTCTACCAGCAGGAATTGGTGAGCAACGATTCTAGAAGATGGAACCAAATATTGTGCTGCTTAACTTACTTTATTGCTAGATTTACTACTTCGAACATTGTTATGACATTATACTTTGTTTTGGGCTTTTTCCCAGTCATTTATTTATATTTCCCAGATATTGGATATTATGTTGGATATTATTTTGGATTATTTCATTATTATTGATGTTTATTCTTTATTCATGTAATTATATTTTTCTTGTGTGGCTGTGTTTATTGTTCATATTGCTGAGTTAGTCTGGTACAGCTTAATGATGGTGTTTACATCATTCGCTGGGTCAACGTTACGTACTTGTATTCCGTATTTTGGGAAGCGGGGCGTGATACTTGGACTGATAAAATGTGAGGCGAGTTTCCTTAAGCTAAAGGAGAGGTTGACGACTGTGCCTATCTTAACTTTACCGCAAGCTGGGAAGGACTATGATATCTCCAGCGATGCATCACTCAGAGGTTTGGGGTGTGTCTTGATGCAAGAAGGGAAGGTTATTGCTTATGGCTCGAGGCAGTTGCGTCCGCATGAGAAGAACTATCCGATGCACGATCTGGAATTGACAGCTATTATCTTTGCCTTGAAGCAGTAGAGGCATTATGTATATGGAGAGAAGGTCAACATGTTCACAGACCACAAGAGCCTGAAGTACATTTATTAGCAGAGGGATCTTAATCTTCGGCAAAGAAGGTGGTTGGAAGTGTTGGAAGACATTCATCCCGAGATCAAGTATCATCCGGGCAAGGCGAATGTGGTGGCCGATGGTCTTAGTCGGAAGAGCAGTCTGTCGAGTTTGATCACTACTCGGAGAGAGTTGGCAGCAGAGTTAGATCAGGCAGGTATTAAGGATGCACTACAGGGTTTAGGAGCGTCTTTGGCTTAGTTGAGGTTGCAGCCTTCTTTGAGAGAGCAAATTTTGGAGGGTCAGAAATTCGATGCAGGAATTCAGAAGATGTTGCAGCAAGTTTCCAAAAGGCAAGTTATCATAGTTCCGTGTCCAAGATGGGGTTTTATGGATGGGCGAGAGGTTGTGTGAACTGGAGAATGCAGATTTGAAGGAGAGTATCTTGCAGGAGGCACGCAGTACCTTATTGTCAGTGCATCCTGGAGGTACGAAGATGTAAAAGGATATCAAACAACACTTTTGGTGGTCAGGTATGAAGAGAAATGTGGTAGACTTTGTGGCAAGATGTCTGACTTGCCAGCAGATCAAAGCAGAGAATCAGAGGCCTGGAGGTTTGTTATAGCCATTGCCTATTCCGGAATGGAAGTGGGAGAACATCAGCATGGATTTCATCACGGGGTTGCCGAGGTGTTCGAAGGGCAACGACTCAGTTTGGGTTATTGTGGACCGTTTGACCAATTCAGCTCACTTTTTGTCCATAAAGATTACTTGGTGTTGGAAAAACTAGCAGAGCTGTACATTGATGAGATTGTAAGACTTCATAGATTTCCTGTGTCGATTGTTTCCGACAAGGATGTGAGGTTCACTTCGAGGTTTTGGAAGAATCTGCAAGCAGCTTTGGATACCAGAACTGATTTCAGTACCACTTTTCATCTGCAGACCGATGGTCAAATGAAAGGGTGAATCGGGTATTGGAGGATATGCTGAGGGCTTGTGTTATGGATTTTGGCGGCCATTGGAAAGGTACTTGGCATTGATTGAGTTTTCTTATAACAATAGTTACCATGCGAGTATCGGGATGGCACAATATGAAGCTTTGTACGGGAGGAAGTGCAGGAGACCCGTTTGTTGGTATGAAGTTGGTGAGAGGCAGATGTTTGGGCCCGAGATTGTGCAGCAGACATCGGAGAAGATCGAGCTGATTCGTTAGAGGTTGGTCGAGGCTCAGAATCGGCAAAAGAGTTTGCAGATACTCGACAAAGGGACTTGGAGTTTGAGGTTGGGGATGCAGTTTTTCTCAAGGTGTCTCCGACTGAAGGAGTGATCAGGTTTGGAAGGGGAGGCAAGTTAGCGCCAAGGTACATTGGGCCATACAGGATTTTGAAGTGGATTGGTAAGACATCATATAAGTTGGAGCTACCGGAGAAATTGGCACAGGTGCACAATGTGTTCCATGTGTCGATGTTAAGGAAGTATGTGCCAGATCAGAGTCATCAGTTGACGGAAGTGCCCGAGGGACTACAGTTGAACTCGAGTTACAAAGAGCAGCCTATAGAGATTGTTGATTGTAGGGCGAAGGTGTTGAGGAATAAGGTAATACCTATGGTCAAGGTGTTGTTGAGGAACCAACAGATTGAGGATGCTACTTGGGAGTCGGAGGATCGCATGCAGAAGGATTTTACCAAAATCTTTGTATGATTGTATTCTTTTGGATAAATTGTATTTCTCTTGCATGATTGCATTCTTTAAACCGTATTTCTATTTATGTGATTGCATTCCATCTTTTGCTTATATCGTTTGGTCTCTATTAGAGTAGTTCTAAGGACAGAACTATTCTAAAGAGGGAGTGATGTAATACCCTAGAATTTTAAATAATATTTTTGAAATTAATAAATGAATTAAAGTGATTTTTGATGATTTAATAGATAATTTCTGAAATTTATCTTTTTACACGTGCAAAGCACATGCAAATATTTTTTGGGAAACTCAAAGTCAGGAATTATTTTGGGGGAAGATAATATTTATTATTAGGTATTATTTATGAAATTGTTGGATTTTTTATGATATTTATTTGGCATAATTGCAAATATTACAAAAAGATGGGCTTTTGTGCAAAATTACCACTTGGAGTAAAAACTCCAGATTTTCGGTTTTATTGGCTGAGCATGATGGCTAGTCAACTCAGAGGTAAATAGTTTGAATTTTTTTCTAATATATTTGGTTTATTTCGCAAATTGGTTAAAGAAGGGTCTTTTTGCAAAATTGCCACTTGGAGGCAAAAAGTTACAAAATTTTATTTTTGCTGATTAGATATGGATGTCGGCCAGATCTGGAGATTTATTTTGGTTTTTAATCCCAATTAAATTGGTTAATCTAATTTCTTAGTATAAAAATCTATATATGTAAAGATATATTCTAAAGGACTATTTTGCAAAATCTTCTCAGAACCCTAATAATAAGATTTCGGCTTATATTAAGGATACTATAGCCGTCCCCCTCCTCTGCCAAAACAAAATATTATTTTACTATTGGTTTTCTTGGAGTTTCGAAGCGAGGATCTTGGATTTTTGCGAAAGGAATGACTTTTTTTAATTCTTTATTATTTTCGATTGATTCTTCAATAAGGTGACATATGTTTAATTTCTTGCTGTTGTATGCATGTTATATATGATGATTTATCTATTAGTATTCATGAGAGATGCTTGTATGTAGATATAATGAATTAATGATGATGGTTGAATAAAGAATAGAACTTTTCATGAAACTAAGCAATTGATGAATAAAAATTCTATATAGATGACTTGAGATTGTTAAGAACTTTGGAGGAACCATGGGTATGTTGATTTATTTCATATTCTTACTGATTTTGTTGTGCATAATGAGTTCATATAGTGTATATTGCATAATGTGGACAAGGGTTGAGTCTTTACTGTGTATAAACATGTATATGATCTGTTTGATGCTTTTGATGAGTAAAACTTGATGAATGATTGTTGAAGATGCTTATAATCATGGACAAACTAATATAACTACTTGTGATTGTGTTTAATCAAGTTGCCTAGAGGGTTCTAGATTAAAAAGATCAAGTTTTGAATAATTTGAACATGAGAATATTTTTCGGGTCTGATGCTTTTTTTTTAAATTTTGAGTTGTGAGGTTTCCAATGGATTCTAATCTTTTATCAATGTAACTAGTTTTTATATGTGTTTAAATAATCTGTAAGAGGATTTTGGGATCAAAAGAATCAAGTTTGAATACTTTGAACTGGGTAAGGTTTTCGGGTATGATAGGGTTCAACCGAAAGTTGAATTTTTGAGATTTCTGTGAGATTTTCGAGTAGTTCTTGATTTCTACATGTACTAAGTTGAGTTGATCAACATATTACTCATCACAGTGATTTTCTTGAAGATTTTACTGATATACATGCTCAAATATACACATACACATATATTCTCCTGTTTTGAAGAAATTTTGATGAAGAATTGATATTTTATGAATTAGATAATATTTTGATTAGATTTATGAACTTCAGTGTATTAGACAAGTTTTATTTGATCATCTCAGGGTTTTAAAATTTCAGATTCAAGCATTTAGAAATTATAATCATGTATCAGTCGAAAAAGTGCACAAAACTTTGAAACTAGTGCATAAATATCCCATGAGGATCGCTCTCGTCCCAGAGTACTGGAAATCAATCCCACTCCGTAGATCATTCTGTGGCCTATTTCATCCAGCGTCCCGGAATACTGGGAATCATCTCACTCCGCGGATCATCCTGGAGCCCTCATACTCACGTTCGCTCTTGTTTCATCATATCTCTTACTAGTGCCTGTCCTTAAGTTAAATTATAGTTACTAGGACTTAGAGCTAGTTTACCCACCGGACTTAAACCAAAACACTGAGAATGTTAGCCCACACTGGCTACTTCTCAAAGAGAAAGTTAACCCACACTGGCTACTTCTCAAATTTTCACATATCATGACCTGCTGGCACTCTGGGTCTCACTCAGTCTCTAGAATCCAGCCATCTCAACATAGAGATCAACTAGGTTACATCTAACCTCTTCATAAAAATTTCCTCAGTCATCAAAGAATCATTCAAACTCTCTTTAAATTGCCCATTTCAAGATAACACATCTCAAAATCAATTCGACTTGATAAATCCCTTATAATATCGTACGTTTATTTTCTGAAATACAGTCTTCATTAATTTCTTAATTTTTCATATTAATAATTTTACACAAATTCTTGGATGAAATTCATTTTTCAATTAATATAAATTCCATTCAACTAGTCATCCTCAAATAACTAGACAAAATTTTTCAAAATGTTATAATATGACCTCAACAATCTTAATTCAATCAACATCATATTGTTCTAATATTTCAATTCAAATCTCCAAAACCTATACTAAAATCATTTATTCAAACCTGGGATTTAATCCAAAACAATTGTACTAATTTCCATGAAATATTAATTCTCCAAAATACCAATATCCTTTAAAATCATCCATATTTAAATTTCTCAAATCTAATCACCAAATATGTGTTTAACCCTTTATCTAAGTGGGAAAATTAACCCAAAAATGTTTGTAAAAATTACCATCAAAATGTCTCCCCCCAAAGAAATTAATTTATATTTCCAATATACCCAAAAACAGTAAATACTACCAAATTCGAGCTCACAAAGACTAAAACCTAAAATCTCAAAGATCCTAAGCCACATTCACTAACCAATAATTCAAGACTATTTCTTTATCAGCTTCGATTCAAGGTAACAACAAATATGTATAATCCACTATTTGAATGTTCAACTAGAGATAGCAACCCGATGGTATTGTAAAAATCATATAAATTTCAATACTACTCCAAAAATAGATTTCTCAGTTTCATCGGAAACATAAATGAATCTACTACAACTTTGTAGTTAAGATCATCTAAATTCATTCTCAATTACTTTGTCTAAATTTATTTTCAAAATAGTAGGTTCAAAATCTGAAAACTGCAGCTCATGCTACTTGTAAAAATCACAGAAAATTCTATGCTTCATGAAACTTTGTGTTCTTTAGCTCAAATTAAAGGTATACAAGTATATTATAACTTTGTAGTTATAAGTTTCTCCAAAATATTGTGTCTATAACCCCGAATTCTTGGAAATCTTCAATAGGGTCAAAACGTTATACTACAGTTAAAGTACTGCCACTTGGTCAATCTTGTAAAATTCATTATAAATTCTATTCTTCATGGAAAATTGATTTCTTAGACTCTAAAGAAATGTTAACGAGTCTACTTCAACTTCTTAGTTTTGGCCTTTCTTCAAATACTGCATCTAAGATGCCGAAATGATCAAAATGAATTTTAAGAAGACGAAAAATGTATAAATAATTGAAATACAGAAATACGTATGACATTTATATTAAAATACGCTACGGATATTACTCGTAACTATACAAAATATATGGGCATAACACTCATAGGCAAAATTATCATAACTTAATTTTGCAGGGTGTTACAGAACCCTATAATGAAGAGAAAACTATTATCAGCTTGAATTCAAAAACGATGTTGTATAGGTGGCATATTTATCCGACAAGCACTGCATTAGAACAAAATCTTGAAGTTTGATTGCATTGTAGTACAACAATCACTTGTTCCATCATTTAGCCGTCAAGGTTCATTCATACTATTGGATTATTGCTGTACTCATTTATATTAAATCTTAATTACTTGTATATTGAAATAATTGATTTGTGGTTTGAGAGTGAGCAAGGTTATCGCTGATTTCACCAGACTTATGCCAGCTTCACAAGTTTACGATCCCAAAAATTTATGTTCTGCAGATGGGATTTGCACGATGGGAGGGTAAACTTGTGAAGCCCGCTGTCATTTTTATTCATTACAAATGAGAGGGTCTCATGTCATATGTAACCTTCGTATTGTAAAGGAACTTTAATGAATAAAAGTTTTTAAATTTTTTCTGTTTATTTGTGTTTATGTTATTACATTGAAGTATCGGTCTAAGAAAATTTGTGGTTTCCTAGTGTACGGGTTCCGGGGCATTACATGAAGAGAATTGTTGATGGTATACAAATTCTTAAGTGCTCTTGTAATTGCAAAACAAAGTGTGAGGAGGTGCAAGTATTCAATAATTGGGATGTAGGCAAGTTATGTATATGAGGGAAAGGTTGGAGGCCTCTAGTGTAACACTGAACAAACCAATGTTTTAAATTTTACAAATTAAAGGTGAAAACTTATTCTACTTAGTTTAAAGATTCAAAATCAATTAAAAACATCTAAATATTGTGCCCTACCTTTTTGGTTCAAAACTTTTGGTGAAGAGCGTTCCATTTTCAGAAGGAAAAGAAGAGCAATGATCCCTTAGTTCTATGTTGATGCATCTATTGTCGTTGTGGGCGATGATGTGGCAAGGGTGTGGACCGGTCTTTGTGACAGAGGTGGTGATAGAATTCTCTACATGGATCTATTAGTTTTTGGCGTGATTGATGGTGTGGATTCGTCAAGTTGTCTACTAGGTTTCTTATTGTTGTTGCTATTTTCTATGTTGGAGCAAACAGATGTTGTGAATTCTTTTTAGAAACAATAAAAGAACTGATCTTTTAGTTTTCACTGATATTGACTGTTGTAAACCTATCTTGATTCCAAAGTATGACTCATTTGAATGGTTGGATCTGAACTGAACGGTGGCGATCGCTCCGATTGTCCTGCAAAAGTCTGAAACAATAGGGGTTTGACTCGGCAACAGACCCTCTGACGCTCATGTCAGAACTCAGAAATATATGTGTGTTTTTAGTGGCAAAAAACTGATTACCTGGTTCTTGTGGAGGTCTGGGGTATTTATAGTTGCTTTGGGTGCTAATTTCAATATATTAATTTATCTCTACTTCTCGGTGTTTTAATAAAGTTGGTTATTCTCTTCTTCATGAGGAGATAGGATCGATTATTCTTCTCTTGATAATGAGATATAGTTGGTTGACTTGCTTCTTCATGAAGAGGTAGAAGTAGTTGTGGAGATAGAGTTATGACTCTTCTCTTGATAAAGAGATAGAGGTTTTAAACCGTCTCTTATGAATGGAGAGATAGAAGTGGTTATTCTCTTAGAGATAGAGATTTTGAATGACAATTCAGATAATTATGAACTCCTTCATGTTGGGCCGCTATGGTAACCCAGTATGGCAAACATTTTTAGGGTTGTTGGGCTTAAGAGATGCCCAACTCCCTTTTATGGGTCAATTTCTAGTGAAATTTACTGTTTTACCCCTTAGCACTTTAAGATTCATGTCTGATTTGAACGGTCCTGATTTGATTTCTATTTTTACCCATATCAGAAGCCCCCCACTCCTGAAGATTGTGTTTCACAGCCTTCGAGGAGCAGTTCGCCCGTTTAGAATGAATTACAGAACTTATCAGAGTTGTTGAGGACATATGAAACTTGCTCGGGGTTTAACGGAGATTTTCTGACTTTGTAAAGCACCCATAACTATTTTTAGAATTTTCTGCAATTTTTGTGATTTTTCCACATTTTTTAAATTTTTCCAATTTTTATTTACTTTTTGGATTTTTATTTAATTTCCTAATTTTAATAATCAATTTCCAAATTTTAAAATAAATTATTCTAAATTTATAATTACCTTGTTGGAAGATTTTAATATTTTTTCTAATTAATAATTATTTTAAAAGAATTTTTAATTAATTAACTCAAAATTTTAATCCTTTTTCTGAATTTTTGATATATTTAATCAAAACTAATAAAATAAAATAAATAAATAAATAACAGTAAATCATACATGGCTAACGTGGCACAAACTGGATCGTCGATCGTGATGGGGCTAGCAGGTTGAGGAGATCCAACGATCACGATCAATCGCCGTGTTACCCGGTGCCCACGAGCTACCCGATGCAAGTTCTTCCCCGATGGCGAGTACCTGGTAGCAGATCAAGATGATCTGGACCGTCCATCAAGGGGAGCATGATCTTTGAGGAGAACCAACGGCTGTGACCGATGCTCTCACTCATCTTACCCGGAACACAGGTTACCCGGTGTTGTGCACCGAGCAGGGTAATGGCTGCTGATGTGGCTCCTACGTGACAGATGTTCAACTTTTTGGCCTCTTTTTTGGCTTTGGTTGACACATGCATCGCACATGCCACTTGCCTGACACGTGCATCACACGTGCTTCTCTTTCCTCAATTCATTTTTTTCAACATGCACATGGGTGCACGTGTTTTTTTTGTTGGCTAACAGCAAGTGTGACGAATGTGCTTTAGCTTGCTTGGTGTAATAAACTAATTATGCACCGGGTAAGGGGGCATGCCAGGGATTGAACTGAGGACCTTGGGGTTGGGAGTTAAGTGACCCAACCACTTGGCTATTTCCTTGGCTTGTAGAAGCTTCTCATCACATCCTATTTAACTTGGTGTTCGTTTTGGAGAGATCCACATGCAGCTGTGGTATAACAAACTTTTTCGGTGCTGTAGAAGTCCGATTGGAACTTATGTCCCCTCATTTCAAATGTGACTCGAAGACCTACAAGCTCTGTTCAGAAGTCGGTTAAGGAATCATCCGCCTTTAATGTCAAAATAGACCTGCAATGTCTCTACCTTCGAGGAGTGTAGAGTTTTGGCATCAGGGATCTACGAAGATGAGCTTCTCCACAGAAGAGCTACAAAAAGAAGTTTAAACTTTGACGAGATACGAAGAGGAGCTTATCTCCCGATGGGCTAAGAAGATGAGCTTTGCCACAGATGAGCTATGAAGGAAAGTTTCGCATGGAAGAGCCATTCGAGATGCGAGTTTATGGAGCATCTCTAAGGATCAATGGGATCTGAACTCACTATGGATGAAATAGGCTGCTCGGGAGGTGAGCAGGATGAAGGGTATTGCCAGGCTCTAGGGAAGAGCTATTCGGGATCTGAGTTTAGGGAATAGCTCTAAGGATAATTGGAGCTCAGAACTCACTATGGATGGAAAAGGCTGCTCGGGAGGCGAGCAGAGCATCGAACTCATTGTGTGGAGTCAATGAGCTGTTGGAAAGACTCGGGTGGTTAGCAGAGCATCGAACTCATTAAATGAGGATTTTTTGGAGGGGCTCGTGTAGGGAACGAAGCACCAAAATTATTGTATTGAGCAATGAGCTGTTGGAGGAGCATAGAAGAAGAGTTATGAACCGATCTCATTGCCTTGAATTGTTGAGTTGTGAAATCCTTTGTGTTTGCTAATGTTGTCGTGACCCCCAGCACTTTCTAATTAATAGATTTTCGTGTATGGTTGGGGTGATCCCCGTGACGGTGAGATTACCTGTCTCTGTTCCAGGTTACGTGTGGCGGAGTTGGGGCTTACTCATTTACGACATAAGTTATTCAAGGCAGAAGTGGAGCTTGGCAATTTGAGGAGAGTCGTTACCAAGAGGATTATCAAACTGGGTTGCCTTGGTGACTATCCGCGGGAGACACCTCCACTTGAGGCAGAGGGACACTTGCAAGATGGTGAGACTCTTCTTGCTGAAACGGCCATTGGGAGGGGCTTAGAGATTAAATCCCTTCGTCGTTTTTTAATTGCGACTATCACCAAGAGTAATAAGTTGAAGAACGTAGTGCTTGAGAAGAGCTTAGAGGTTGCTCATCTGAAAAAGGTCATCCATGAATACTCGGGAGAGGCTCATCCAGACTGTTTTGCATGCACTCGTGTGGTCCATTGGAATATAAGGGTGAAGGATGCCCATTTCAAGGAGAGGCTTGTCGAGCAGGAAGTAGAGATCCATCGGCTGAAATGACTTCTTGAGGGGGCAAGGACTACGAGCTCTTCTTAATCTCGTTATAAGATAAATCAGGGGAGGTCTTTTAATGAATTAGCTTTATGACCGCAGAGGATCTCGAGAAATCCAGAAGAAACCCAAAGCGGGGTGGCCGTTTCGTCAAGTGTTGCTTCGATTGAAGGGGCGATGCATGTTTGTGGTCATGCGGCTTATGCTCAATCCATGGGTTTGTCTTTCCTTCAGATAGTTTTAGAGATCAAAGTGATTCTTTGGTAGCTACGGGGGCAGTAGGTTATGTTGGTGTACACCCTAGAGGCCAGTTATGTATTGACATTACTAGTTTACACTGTATCATGATATTTATTTCATATTTAGGCATTTCATTTATTGTGTTATTTATTGTGAATTAAATAAACATAATGAAGTCCTTAGAATAGTAAGTTCAATGCCATGGGATATCAAGTGCATGACTTGGTTGTGAGATCCTATTGGCTGAAATCAGAACAATGTTTTTTAAATATCCATAGTCAAGTATTATTATGAATTAGGACAACGATAATACATAGAAACTAGTGTGTGCATAAATTGATGAACATTCTCAAGGGTCATGGATATGAGATATCAAGTCTTCACATGGGTACATATTAGAGTAATAATAATTTACTGGACATACCCACCATAAAAACGTTGCATGAATCGTTACGTGAGTATCATAAGCTGTTCTCACAGTGACCATGGTGTACGTAGTCATTTGACTTGAAGTCACTACGGTTCCTTACATGAGAAGTTATATGTTTTAATGCCGTCAAACTTTGCCTATAATAAGGTGATTATAAAGTCGACTATTGGATATACTATAAACCATGCGGAGGGATGTGAGTGACTTAGATAAGATTTGTCCCTCTTACATAACAGGAGCGATATCTACAAGCCCCTTGATTGAGTGAGACTGCAAATGCATGGTTGTACTCAAATGAGTCAATATGAGATATTGATCTCATTTGTTTTAGTAAGTCTACTCAGACATCAAGAAACCAAAGATTGAACTATACAAGGATGGCACGCTCTATGACTTATGGTCAATTATGATATCTGGACAAAGGGACTAGACTACATGGTGACATTGGTTAAAGATAGGTTATGTCAAATTACTGGCATTCCCATTACTTGAGTAGCAATGATGTATTGCTAGATACCGCTCACTGTTTGTAACACTAGAATAGGATTTAGTATTACTGTCAACGTAATCGGAACCTAAAGGGTCACACACTTAGAATGGATCGAAATTGGAATTTAAATTCATGAGATGAATTTAATTAGGGATCCAAGTAAGACTTAGACTCCCGACATTGGTTGGAGTTTTATTAGATTAAATGGGCCGACTAAAGTTCAAAGGCCTACACACGAATCTGACTTAAGTCAGATTGTGAGCCCAACAACCTTATTACTCTCTAAGGGTTGGTGTTCTGCACCTATATATATGATGTGTATCTGTGGAAAAGACACACATGAAAAACCCTAGCTGTCACAAAAAGTGAGAAAGAAAGATCGTGAGGAAGAACATCCCCTTCCCGCAGCTAGCATTGCGGTCTGAGGGAGAGCCATTTTTCGTTCCATTAATGTGAATATCGTAGAGGCACCACAATATTGCAGTGTTGTGATCGGCATACTGTGGAAATAGCAGATTCATCTTTAAAGTATAGATCCTAAACACGATTTATGGTTTTCGCATGGATCTATGACTAGGTTTCGATATTTTTTTTGTAATTTTTCCGTTGTGTATATAATCTGAGCTTGCCTTCGAAACCCAACAGGTTACGCATGTCCCTTAACATGAATATCCACTTGTCCTGGGGGAGTAGAGATGACTCTAATGGAGACTTGTAATTTTTTTGATTGTTCCTTTTGAAATTGTATTGAGAAGTTGATGTGAAATGAAAATCTTCTAAGTATTCAAGAATTGTCTCTTGTCCTCTTTGAGTATAGCTCTATGTGTTAGAGTAGTTGGGGCCGCTATAGTAGAGAGTTGGACCTCTTATGCCCCTGTTGTGGCAAGGTGTGGGAGTATCCTTCGCGAGGGGCTTGAACCCATTTTTGTTAGTCGGGGTAGCTAACGCATTGTGACAGCTTATTTAGAATGGCAAGTTGAGCTTTCTAAATCGGTTGTTTGTACATTGCTGAAGCAACTTCGTGTCAGGGGTGTAAACTCCGTGATTCTTCTTTAAGCATTTCAAGAGCAGATTGAGTGGCGTGTTGAGTCTTTTAGCTTGCTCGAGTGCATGCTACTAGACCAACTCTATGAACCATGAGTATGGACTCCGATCGGGTTGACAACGAGTTTTTGGGAGAAAATCAATTGACGGGTTAGGCCCCGCACTTGCTCGGTGGCAAGTTGCTAGAGCGACTCAATGAACCATGAGTATGGACTCCGCACTTGCCCATTGGTTGTTTTAGGAGCAAATCAAGTGACGAGTTAGTCTCTGAGCTTGCTCGGGTGTGTACTAATAGAACAACTCATTAAACCACAAGAATGGACTCCAGACATGTTGACGACGAGTTTTGGGAGCAGATCGAATGGATAGTCAAGCCCCGCACTTACTCGGTGGCAAGCTGCTAGAGCGACTCAATAAACCATGGGTATGAACTCTACACTTATCCATTGATTGTTTTAGAAGTAGAGTGAGTGGTGAGTTGAGTCTCTGAGCTTGCTCGGGTGCGTGTTACTAGACCAACTCTGTGAATCACGAGTATGGACTCCGAACATGTTGATGATGAGTTTTGGGAGCAGATCGAATGGTGAATCGAGCCCTACACTTTCTCGGTGGCAAGCTGCTAGAGTGACTCTATGAACCATGAGTATTGACTCCACTCTTGTCTATTGGTTGTTTTAGGAGCAGATCAAGTGATGAGTTGAGTCTCTGAGCTTGCTCGAGTGCATGCTACTAGAACAACTCTGTGAACCACGAGTATGGACTCCGAACAGGTTAACGACGAGTTTTGGTAGCATATCGAATGGAGAATCGAGCCTCACACTTGTTTGGTGGCAATCTGCTAGAACGACTCTATGAACCATGAGTATGGACTCCGTAATTATCCGTTGGTTGTTTTATGAACAGATCGAGTGGCGAGTTGAGTCTATGAGGTTGCTTGGGTTCATGCTAATAGACCAACACTGTGAACCATGAGAATGGACTCCGAACAGGTTAACAACGAGTTTTTAGCGCAAATCGAATGGCAAATCAATCCCGCACTTGCTCGAAGGCAAGCTGCTAGAAAGACTCTATGAACCATGAGTTTGGACTCCGAACTCGCCCGCTTTGGTGCTTAATGAGTATTTAGTGTTGCACGGGGCCGAACCATGTGTCTGACTCATTGTTTGCATCCGATGACATGGATTTTGCAAAATAAAAATACTAAAAATTAATTTAAAAATGAAACTAGGTGGTTACTTTGATTGCAAGTCTTTATTACATGTTGTGACCATTATAAGTGTCGACCTTTATGTTAAGTTTGAAGATGACTACTAGGGGAGGGCGTTAAGCCCCTCGTTGTACTTCATCAGATGCTCGGCGTTCCAAATCTTTGATATCTTCTTCCTTTCCAAGTCTTCAAGTCAGTAAGCTCCAGGGCAAATCACTTGTGAGACCCTGTATGGTCCCTTCCAGTTAAGGGTGAGATTTCCCTTTTTGTGTGGGTTGGATATCTCAAGCTTTCAAAGAACGAGGTCCCCCACTTTAAGGTTGGCCATGCAAACCTTCTTATTGTAAAACTTCTCTACCCTCTGATGGTAGATATGTTTTCGCCGGGTGGACTTCTCACGCACTTCTTCAATGAGATCTAGATTGGCCCAAAGGTCATTTAAGTTCTGCTATTTGTTGAAAGAGAGAAGGCGAGGGGAAGGTAATCCTTCTTCTAGATGGATGAGTGCTTCCATGCTGAAGGTGAGGTTGAATGGTGTTCTCACGTTGGAATTCTCTTCGTGATTCTGTAGGACCAGAGCCGCTTGGGATTTCTTTGATCCATAGCCCCTTAAGAGCTTCACCAAGTCTCTTCTTGAGGCCATCCAGGATTTGCTGATTGGCGTTCTCGACTTGGCCGTTGGTGTAGGGTGTGAGATAGAGGAGAAGCATTGTTCAATCCCAAATCGGTGCAAAACTTGCGGAATCCCTTGCCAGCGAATTGAGTTCCTTGGTGACTAGTATGCGGGGAATCCCGAATCAGCAAATTATGTTTTTCCAGAAGAATTACTGAACCTTATGCTCTGTAATGGGTATTAGTGGTTCCGCCTCCACCCACTTAGTGAAGTAGTCGATGGATACCACTAGAAAGTTTTGTTGTCCAATAGCAGGAGGAAATGGTCCAAGCAAGTCCATTCCTCACATGGGGAAGGGGATGGGGCTTGACAAAGAGCTAAGTTTGGCTTGAGTACCTGCCTGATGGAGAAGTACTTCTGACAGGGGATGCATTGGCGGACGTATGCATGGCCACTATTGAGGAGAGTGGTCCAATAGTATCCGTGATTGAGAATTATTGTGCGAGAGACCTCGTGCCCAGGTAGCTGCCTCCTATTCCCTCATGTACATGTTTGGGAGTGTAATCAGACTTATCGGTGGAGAGGCATCATAAGTAATGTCGGCCGTCGACCTGGGTGTAAGACCGCGTGTAGAGGACTCCCTCGATGAGTGTATATCTTTTAGCCCTCACCAGGAACTTTCTTACTTCTTGGGGGCCCGTTGGGAGGACTCTCTTATCGAGGAAGTCGATCAAGGGTTTAATCCAGTAATCTACGGGTGTTTGGGAGTGGTGATCATGAGCTCCACTGTAACCCCTATTTTTCGTTTTTCGTATTCTTGGTGTATTTTTCTTCTTTCTCAGGTATTTATACTCTTCTTGTATTTTGGAACGTATATTGGAGTTGTTTTCAATATATATTCATTTTTGCTCATTTTTGATCTCTTGTGGTCTTGTGATTGATTTTTCTATCCCTTGATTTGTTCTTGGTCGTTATTATTGTTTTCGCTCTTTATTTGGTTCTTGTTCTCTTATTTTGTTCTTGGGTGCTCGTGGTGTTTTGGTTGCTAATCCTATTGCTATTCATATTGCCTTTGATCCCTAATTAACTACCAAAGCCAAATTAGCCTACAAATCCTATTTTTAAATCCTATACAACTCCTAATTAGACCTACTCTTATTCAAACTCCTATTGTACCCAATACCCATTAACCCACATCCCTATATCTCAACCCTAGCTCACACCCTATATAAACCCTTAACTCTCTCTCCTACCAAAACCCTAACCCTAACCCTGTGCAAACCCCAAAACCCGACCCCCCTTCCTTCTCCTGTTGCACCGTTACCCAACCCCGACCGAACACCCCATCCCGACTGCAGTCCACTCCCGATCCCCTCTGACTGCCCAACCCGATCCCCTTGAACCCATCACCAAGAGCACCTCCCCACCATCTCTCTCCATCTCCGTCCATCTCTCCTGCTTTCCCCCATCATCGCGCGGCCAGAGCAGCAGCAGCCGACGCAAGCGCAACCAGCGCCAGCGCTGCTGGCCCCCCTCCCGGTCGTCTCTCTCTCTCTTTTGGTTTTGCTCGTGCACGCAGTTGCACGTGGATTGCTTGGTTCGTGGTTTTTGTTCGTGTTATTATTCATTTTCGGGATCCGTTCCCATTATTCTTGGTGTTCGTTTTGTCTTCGGTTAAGCCAAGTAACTTATACTCAATTCCTTTGTATGATACAAGTCATAAATTCTGCTTATAATGTAGTTGGGTTCTAGTGACAACTCGTGTGTGATGTATTTTTTATGAGTATTTTCTCTATAGTTCTATTGACCATAGTTGCCTCACGACACAAATTTGACATGAAACAACTTAGGTTTTGGCCGTTCTTGATGTGATTATATTTGTAAGATAATTATGAGAATTTGTGGTGT